>CAWUFW010005959.1:0-617609 GCA_963921515.1 Calotriton arnoldi | reverse complement strand
AATGACCTTGTAGTGTTTTTAAAACTTTATCACGTCTGGTGATTGGAGTTTCGTGATAAGACCATTAATATTCCACAAACACACTGAGAGGCCAGGTTGACGGCTAATTCAGTCATGATTTCCCCTGGCCAGGGCTGCTGGCAGCCAAGCCCAATCAGCCTTCATGGTTTTAGGCTCCTCTATTTCCGGTTGGATAATTCTTGCTGGGGGTCGGCTTTGGGTGGATTTTAGTATTGAAAATGGTGGCAGTCCAGTGTTGTCTGAAGGGGCCAGAGAGATTGCAAGTACCGACGGGTACCGTAGTTCTGTTTGAGGAACTACTTTGATGCCCCATTTGTTAAATTGGTCAGACTTTGATATTACCTGCTCTTTGGTTGCTACTTATGCAAAGGTAATTAACGTTGATTCGGTGAATTGTATACCTCTGGTGGGTTTAAATTTGATAGATGTTATGTCACTGGATTCAATCTGACGCAGTTCAGGAATGGATTTGAACAGTTTAAGGATGTTCCCTCTGTTCAAGATGTCGTGTGGTCCTTGGGTGGGATATTCCGGGATAAACAACAGTTTGGCTTTTAAATTTATTGTGGTAAGATCCTGGCCGGCGGTCGTGTGGTTAATCTTGTCCTTTGTCTGGGATAGGTCGGTTCTCCTATGATTGAAGGTTAATCCTTGCATTTGTTCGAATTGTTCACCTTGGGGTTGGTAGGACACTTTATTGGAGGTGTATTTACCCATGTTTGCTATGTCCAAGTTTTTTACAAGTGTTATCCGGAGATTCTCCTTACCACTTAACTTAAATTCGTCATTGTACTGCTCTTTAGCTTCCCTTTTTTGTGTCTGCTCAGGAGTATTCACCGCGTTTATGGGGGTTGCTTCTAAACCAGGCATTGGAGAGTGCGATGGTGGTTTTGGCTCAGGGGCCTTTTCTGACTTGACTGAAGTCGAGGGTTCTGATTTCTTCACTGGAACCTCCCGCCTGGGCCCAGGTGAAAGCCTACACTCTTTATGGTGGCAAGATGCTGGTGTTGTGTTATATGTCAGCCCTGCTAATGTTTTTGGAGGTGATTGTTGTGGCAAAAAAGAGCCGCTGTCAATACTTGCAGTGCTGATCGAGCCACATCGTATGTTACTTTTTTGAATTTGTGGAGGTCTACACATTATATTTTGAATCACTGTACTGCGCTTGTTGCGTTTTTTCCACAGTCTTTTTTCCCCTTTTGCTCAGCTGTTGTTTTTGGGGTGATTTAATCATGATTCCCGTGATTCCCACCCCAATGTCCGGAGTTGGAGTTGTCTTTGTCTTTGATGCGATCTGTGGTTCTATTTTTTACCAGGGTTTTATTCCTATTATCCATTTTGAATTGTTGAGGGATTCCATTCTTCTTGGGTATCGATTGATTATCAAAAAGCAGCACTGCTACTGATGCATCAGTCAGTGGGGTATTGGCGTTTACTGTTAGGTCCTTGTGTCCTTTATTGCTTTTTTTTTGCTTTGTGCTGTGCTTTTTATTAACTGTCTGAACGGTTAGATCGGCTGAATGTGGACATGGGGAGTGCATGATTATGCAAACCTGTTAGTAATTTCCTGATTTCTGTCAGGACCAAGGTGAGAAACTGGGAAAGGAAGGACAGACTGCCAATTATTGTTGACCAACAACAGATCACTTGTGCCGTGTTAACATTAGATTGTGCTTTTATAATTAAATTGTTAAGGCCTTCTACTTTATTATCTATCCCTGCCGTATATACTGCTAAAGTGTTTAGAAGGTCGACTTGTAGATCAAGTTCATCAGAATGGTAATTTAATGCAGTCACTGTGGATTGTAAGGTTTGCAAAAGTTGGTGCCAGGGGGCTCCAATAAGGTACAGGATCTAGTAGATGAGTATAGTTAGTGCTCCTGTGGTTAAGGAAGATAAAGTTTTAATGTGCATATTTTGTTTGAATATAAATAATTTATGTCAGTGGAACTTTCAATTTTAAAACCTATCTTTTTTAAATATGGCACAAGATTAAGAAGTGATGCAATATGTTTGATTTACAATATGCAATTTTTTGATGTAACGTGTGCGTAGGGTAGGTTTTTAAAGGCAGTGATTGGGTAGAAGATCCTACCAGCATTTAATATATGTTTAAGGTGTTTTTTAATGATGCTATGTATTTTGATCATTAACAGAACATGTTCTCAGTAAACTTTTATTATTACTACAACATTATCCAATCATACAAAACAAGCATTATCAATGCCAAAAGGCTTGGCTTTAATGCGCTATCACATGCAAAATCTGTTGCAGTCCTTGACTATTATGCAGATGGACAGTGGAAGCAAGTGGAATTCTCCTGTCAGCGTGACTGTGTATGCTTATTAAGACGTTTGAAGACGCATGCTGCTGCATGGATGACTCTCTTCGGTGGAGCCATGTGGGTATTGGGAATGCTGGCACACTGAGCGGAATGTTCACAACTGAAAAGGACCTAAGTTTGGACAGGAGAAAAGAGAAATGTACTATTCAGAAAATTTAGATCATCTCACACAAATGAAACAGCTTTCCAGCCACAATTTTAGTAGTCGAAATTGTGCCACACATTATCCATTGAATGTTCACTTATCTGGAAAGTAGACATGATAGTAAAAATTCCTATAAAGTGGAGGCTATATTAATTCTAAAGTCAGTATCAGTAAGTCTGAGTAGACCATTAGACTTCCCAACAAGAGCTGCTCATTATTCCCAGCTTTAGGCTTAACCTTCTCTCGCTTTAGATTTGAGCATTGCGCCTTCATTATGATACTTCAAGCACTGGCCTAAGACGTCGTTTAGCGTCAACGTGTGCAGGCAACCTTTCCCACCACAGAGCCTCTAGGTTTTTCACGCAGTGTAAAACTCTATGGGGCATATTCACAAGGAGCTATCACTGAATTAACAGCACTTTATCGCAGCCAAAGTCGTGATAAATATACCTCCCCATTCACAAACTGGTGTAAACAGCCCACAGCACCAGTTTACCCGCGATAGCAGCCGCAAAAAACATCGCCACAGAGGACCCGAGCAACTATCGCTAATGAGATGCAGTGGGCGTTCCTGTGCCAAAAGGCGCAACAACATCACACCTCAACATTCTCAATGACCAGCCACATCGGTGATAAAAACACAAAACAGGCGATAAGGCGCGTTAGCACCAGGAAATCTACACCTGCTGTAAAGTCGGACGGCAGCCTGCAAACCAAAAGGGAGCACAGCCCAGGGCCACATTGGAAGGGCAACAGATGCCATGGAGCCACCCATCATGCGGCCCAGACACCCAAGAGGGCCACAACACCCACCGCCACCACCCCCAGGACCACCCCTCCCTGGCACCCCCCCGACCAAAGACATGCCACATCAGCCACACATAAACATGTACAAAATATTCCGCTTGATGTCGCACAATCACAACTGGTGACATGCATGTGTCATCACAGAAATGAGCAGCACACATTCACTTTCGAAGCAACAAATGAAACTTTATTAAAATGAACACCGAAATGAAATGAAGACACATGGCCGCTCCCCTTGGGACAATACGTAGGTCACAGCCCGTAAGACAAAAAACATGATGAGAAGGTGTGTCCCGCGCACATCAGAGGACAGAGAGAGAGAGAGTGAAGGAGAGAGAGAGGAAGAGAGGGAGGGAGAGAGAGAGGAAGAGAGGGAGAGAGAGAGAGAGAGAGAAGAGGAGAGAGAGAGGAAGAGAGGGAGAGAGAGAGAGAAGAGGAGAGAGAGAGGAAGAGAGGGAGAGAGAGAGAGAGTGCCGCCCCTGCGCACCCAGGCCACACTGCTCACCTGCTGCCACCGGTGTGTCTCCAACCACGTGCCGGTATGTATAGCAGGACACCAGGTCACACATCTGAGTCAGAGCCGTAAGCTGAAACAGAGTCCAGATACATGACTGGCACAGTACACACACTTGCACAAGACAACATCGCCTGCCCGCCCATGCACACCCAGGCAGAGGCACCCCAACCCCTCCCGCCGCCCATCGGAGCATGCCCGCCCATGCACACCCAGGCCTCAATGCTCACATTCCGCCACCGGCGCATAGACAGGAGGTCCCACCACGTGCCGATGCACGCCACATGCCCGGTGCCCGCGGACATGGCACCCTCCACATCATGCAGCCCCGCTCCGCAGGCCACGAGGTCTCACGTTTGGTGCTGGGTCTTGATTACTCCATGGCATAGGACATACGAGTGCACCCGGCACCATCGCAGGCTGCACACCCGCTCAGCCCAATGGGTGCCACCAACTCTGGGATCCCGGAAGACATGCCACGTGGCGGTAGGCCCGCGCTGCCCGCTGGCTCTGGTCTACACTGCGGTCCAGCAGGGCACACAAAACCTGAGCTGTCCGGACCACCGGGACGGGGCATCATCGCAGGCTGCACACCCACTCAGAAGCTTAAGGTGCCACTGACTCAGTGCACCCAAAGTCACCGTCCCGTGGCGGGGTGCCTGTGCCGTCCGCAAGGCCCCGTGTGCCACTAACCCTGTGCAACCCCAGTCTGCACCACGTGGTGGTAGGCCCGTGCCGTCCACAAGGCCTCATGTGCCACTAACCCTGTGCACAAAAACTCATGGGCCCTTAATGATTGAGAACCGTGGAGCGTCCGTCATCCAGTCACCACCGGCAGAGGGGAATGTGACATCGTCGGCCCCTTACGTTGGTGGAGTCACATGGCCTGTGACACCTGTGCCGGATGGGTGTGGTGTGTGTGCAAACCTGCCCTCAGGGAGTGGCTGTGACATGCTGACAACTAGACCAGTGACCTGCACACCACCAGCGAGTACGCCTGCGACGGGTAGCAATGAGGGCCCCCCCCTCAGAGCGTTAGCGGAGTGGTCTGGCCTGCCGTACGCCGGACCAGCGCAGGACTTGCAACAATGACTCGTGGGCTCTGGGCGTGGTTCAGTCCATGTCCGGACAAGGAAGTGACTAATGCGTGTGTCCCTGTTGTAGTGTTCACCGGACCGGGTACACAAAATGCAATGTAGCACCCTCTGACTGGCATCCCACAGGATGAATATCATTGACGCAAGGGAAGTCACTGTCCCTACAATCATCCACACATTCACACATGAATGATGAAAGACATGACACAGCAGTGCATCACTGGATGTTTATTGCACATCCAGTGCAGTTATGCAGCTGGAGCGGTACAGGGCAATGCCGAGCACACTACACAATATGGGCACGGGAGGGCCAGCCAGAGTCAATCCGGGGATGACATGTACTGCGGAAGAGGAAGGGTACAGTCCGCAGTCTGGTCGCCGTGTCATTGGTCGTCAAACAGGATGTGGCAGTCCATGTCGCTGTCCAAGGTGAGTGCATCGTAGTGTATCGGGGGTCAGTGGAAGGTCATGACGCCATGTGCGGGACCAAGCAGAAACAGGCCAGGTGGCGGAAATGTATGCTAGTGCCTCCTTCTGAGAGCCAACCCATCCACGTCCTCGTCCTCGGATGTGTGCTCTGCCCCACCTGTGGGTGTTGCAGTACCGGCTGCGGCACTGTGTACCACAGACACATCAGGGGCCTGAGTGGATACGCCTGCCACTCTGGGAGGCACTGACACACCAGGGGGCGGAGATGTGGATGGTGTGGGGGCAGTCGCATTCATCAAGCGACACGCCTTGTGGCAGCAATGCCATGATGAAGTACTGCAGGGCATGGTAGATCCCTGCTACATTTAGATGGTGTGCAGCGGTGGCTGCCATCCTTTCCGCCTCCATCCGCACCATGTCCTCCATGAGCCTCCGCATGTGTGCCAGCTCACGGCTGGCATCGCTGGAGCCACTCTGAGCAGACAGGTGTTCTTCTCTCCACGTCATGACTCCAGCGATGTCAGTCAGGGCTGGCTGGAGGCCATGGGGTGGACGTAGACACCCATGGATGGCGTCCAGTTTGGTAGCCATGAGGTCGAACCCCACCCACACCTGCTCAGCCGTCTCCCTCTGGCCCTCCAGCAAACGGCGTTGGAAGGCTATGTGTTGTTCCTGGGGGTCTTGGGAGAGTGCCGGGGCTGTGGGTGCCTCCTGCTGGGTGGTTTGGGTGGTGGGTGTGGTCTCATCGATGTGGTTGGGCTGCCCTGATCCTGGAGGTGAGTGGCGGATGAGGTCAATGATGTCTTGGGTGGTTTGGGTGTTGATGCTGGTGTTGTCCTACTCGTCATCAGTGAAGAGTGGCTGGGACTGCTCTGCAGGAGGTGTTTTTTTAATTTTTTTTTTTATTGAAAACCATGAATAATACAATACAATAAATCCAGCAATACCTCCTATAAATTTCATCAAAAATATTGCACACACAGTAATAAATAACATCTATTGATCAATACATAACAAGTCTTAATCAATCATAAAAACAGGGGGAAAAAAGAAAAAAAAAAAGAGATAAAATAAAGAATAATCCACCTAGCATCTTTTAAATAGATCTCCATTATGACCATCGAAACTAAGAATGTGCTATCTCTCTAAAACATGTTCTCTCATAAACAAAAGGGACGAATGGCTTCGAATAGTGATTTTTAGGGAGTAATATCAAAAAACTTTGCCCAGATTTTCTCAAATTTCTTAAATCCCCCTGTTCGCATGGCATATTTTCGTTCACTATTCTTTACTAAAGCCATTTTTCGAATCCATTCAATTTTGGAAGGAATTAAATCCGATCGCCATCTTTGAAGTAAAAGAGATCTAGCTACCGCCATACCAATATATATTATTTTAATCAACTTCTGTGATACCTGCAAATCTGGATCATAGCCCCACAATATCAGTCGGTCATTACAACCGAATGTTATTGCGCATTCCGTCGTTAAAAACTCAAAGATATCACTCCAGAACTTCTGAATCAATGGGCACTGTAATATTATATGAGTCCAATTTGCGTCGGAATGAGTATGGCAACGAACGCACTGCCCCGATTGACTAGGATAAGCCTTAGCCACAAAGGCCAGAGTTCTATACAATAGCCATTTACTAAAATATAGCAACCTTCGCCAGTTAGCGCCTCTAACTGAGCAGAAATTTAAGCTATTAATTGTGGTCCAAATATTTACTGTGAGTTCTTGATTTTCATATTTGCTCCACTTTGTAATTGCCTTAATCTCCAAATCTAACCCTTTAATTCGAGCTAGTTTTTTTTTCCATCCCCCTGGTTTTTTTATTACCTTGTCACCCAGCAAGTCGTAGACTAGCTGTTTCTGAGTTATAATCTGGGACAGATCAAGATTTTCAAAAAATTTACTAAGCGTAATATATGACCCAAGAAGAAGAAAATCACCGGGGATTAATTGAGACATTTCTCTTACACTGATCCATTTATCGTTCCGGACAAAATCGGAGAGCTTCAAAAAACCAGCTTTCGACCAATTTTGTGAAAGACAAAATGATTTTTTAATACCTGCAGAAACAAAGAGTTCAGCGGTAGGAGTTATGTCATTAATAAGTGGGATAGAATAACGTTTAAAAAAAGCCTGGTATTTATAAAATAGCCAATGTAAACACTTGTATCGAACTAATTTTGGAGATCGAAATATTGCTAACGGGTGGTGGAACTGATTATCCTTAAACATTACATTCATGAAAAAATTAATAAAAAGACCCGACTGTAAGCCCTGTTTGAATCTAGACATAAATTGTGCAAAATACGCGAAATAGTATTCTTTAAGATTGGGGAGAGCTAAGCCGCCATCTTCCACATTCTCATATAAGGTGCTGAGTGCAATTCTGGGAATTTTCTTCTTCCACAGAAACGATGTAAACATAGACTCTATTCTTGTGAAAAAGGAATTTAATAGTACACAGGGAATTGTAGAAAATAAGAAATTAAACAATGGAAGCACTGACATTTTGATCAAGGCAACCCTACCTAAAATAGAAAGCGGAAGGGAGTCCCAGCGTAAAAATAGATCCTGAACTTTTCATAGCAGCGGAACAAAATTCAAATCATACAGATCCGAAACAAATGGTGAAAAGTAAACCCCTAAATACCGTTTAGGATTCAAGTTAAAACACGAAAGAATATCGGGGTAAAAAATCTCCGACGTACATCCACTCAGAATTATTTCGGTTTTTCTTTTGTTGATTTTATAGCCGCCGAATGACTCATATAAGTCAAACAGCTGAAAAGCTTTAGCCTGTGATTCCTCTTCTGGTTTTATTATAAGCATAATGTCATCAGCATATAATTTGATTTTAGCCATAGATGGAAGCGGGGGACAGATATACCTATTTTTTCTGATGGCTATCGCAAGAGGCTCAATAAAAAAAGCAAAAAGTACCGGAGACAACGGGCAACCTTGTCTAGTGCCCCTTTTAACCTTTACCTGACCGACCTGAATAGTAATGATAATAATGTTGGCCGCGGCATTCTTGTATAAATTCGCCACCAAATCTATAATATTGGATGGGATTCCAAACTTTGTTAAGATACAAAATAAATTCTCCCATATAACCAAATCAAAAGCCTTTTCGGCATCTAAAAACAGAACTAATGCTGGGATCTTTTGTGTGTCAAAGTAATCCAGTGCTTCCACTAAAAAATGCGTATTAGTTCCCAATTGCCTTCCAGCTATAAAACCATTCTGATCGGAGTGGATTAAATGCGAAGCACAGCCATTAAAATGATTCGCTAAGAGTTTAGTAATCAATTTATAATCCGTGTTTAAAAGAGTTATCGGACGATAAGAGTTAGGGTCCTCACCGCTTTTGCCCTTTTTAAAAAACTGACTACATTCCCTTCTCTAAAAGTTGGTGGTATAAGTCCTCCTTCCAAAATTGAGTTTGCCAAAATGAGAAAGACATCAAGGATCTCACTGGTAAATGTTTTGAAAAACTCTGAAGGAAGACCATCTGGACCACAGGCTTTGCCATTAGGGAGATTCTTGATAACTTCCCCTAACTCTTCTCTTGAGAACGGCCTCCTCATACTTCTTTTTCTGAGTCTGTCAAAACAGGTAATTCATTTTCCTGAAGGAACGCTTCCAGCGATGGCATATTGATAGATTGCTCGTGGCCATATATATTCTCAAAATGTTGGACCATAATATCGCCTATTGCTTCCCTATCCTCAATGCGATGACCTGAGCTAGGGCATTTTAATGCAAGTATTTGATTACTAACAGCCCGCTCCCTTGCCTGCCAAGCTAGAAATCTGCCGGTGTAGTTACTGTCCTCATACATTTTTTGCCTGGACTGCTGATAAGAAAATTCACTTTTTGCATAATAATTCTCGGCAAGACTCCGTTTGGCCTGCTTCAGGTGTCGATGGTTTGCCGGAGTAGGGCTGGTCAAAAAGTTATTTAGGGACCTTTGCAAATTTTGTTCAAACATTTGTTTTTCCTTCTTCCTACCCTTTGAGATCACTGCATCTTTAGCCACTGCGAGCCCACGAAAAAAGGCTTTAAATGAGTCCCAGATCATATGTACAGGGGCTGAGCCCTGATTTCGCTCAAAAAATGCTCTAATTTCAATTTTAATCGAAGAAATCCAGTTATCCTCGGATAAGTACTGACGGTTTAACTGCCATCTTCTTAAGGCTCTCTTACAATCCCCCAATTCTACCTCCAGACTGACCAGAGCATGGTCCGAGAACCCGTTCTGAAGGATTTTTTGTAATTTAAACGACAAACTCCGGGAGATAAGAAAAAAATCAATCCGTGAAAACGACTGAAATCTCCCTGAAAAGCAGGTATAGGCAATTTCGGTGGGAAATGCAGCCCGCCAAGGGTCGACGATATCAAGCATTGGGCTGTAGCTTTGAACCACTTTGAGGGATTGATGCTTTAACTGTTTTTTCGCTTTTGTAGAAGAATTTGATCTTTGGATTCATCAACAGATTAAAGTCCCCCCCACAATTATCTCCCCTGACACTTGTATTAAGGATTGAAAAATTCCTCATAAACGATAGGATTATCCTCCACTGGAGCATAAAAACTTGCAAATGTCAGGGGTCTATGTCCTACCTTACAAGTAACCCAACACCATCTCCCCCTGGTCATTCGCTATATTTACCACCTCTGCCTGAATATTCTTACTGAGAAAAATAGCTGTCCCTCTATGCTGAAGATGAAGAGAAAACTTTATGTGCAGCCCATGATTTAAACATTGAAAATTCTGCTACTTTACCCGCTGATATATGTGTTTCTTGTAGCAAAATCACAGCTGGATTCTCTGTCTTGATCCAGGCTTCTATGGCCCGCCTTTTCCTATTATTGTTGAGGCCGTTGACGTTAAAAGAGATTACCTTCAATAATTCCCTATTTCCCATCAATCTCCGATCTTTTAATCCATCTCAAAACAAACTTCCCATTGTTATAAATACTTGTGTCAAAAAGGCAAAAGGCACCCAATTCCCATAGTCGAAGTGCACCTACAAGTAAGGAGAATAACTGTCCCCCCTTCAGCTTATCTAAATCGTACTGGACATATACAATGAACTGAAAAAAAATGGTTTTCATTTTTTTACCCACATGCTCCCTCTTCACCCCTGTGAACCCTCCCTTAGAGACCCCACCCCAAGGAAGTATGGCAACTTCTCCTAACCACGCTAGCCACCTTCCCGCCCTCCCTAAACATTTATTGGGTGTCATGACATTACACCCGGGGAGACCCTAAGTGACACCTCTACCCTCCCCCCCAAAAAGGAAACTTAAGTCAACTATACTTCTCGTTTGGCCACCGACTTTGATGAAATTTCCCTTGATAACCCAAGCGCATCCGCAGGACTGGAAAATATACTACTGTCTGCTTTAACACCAATTCCAACTTGCGAGGTTCATATTCCAAGAGTCGTCCTATAGTACTACAGTAATTCAATAACTCATTACAATCCAATACAATATGACATATATAACATATGCAATATACACAATGCAAAAAAGAATAAAATACAATATGTAGAGTGCTAAAATTGTCATGCAGAGCCAATAAATATATGCCATCTGCACCCTGTTAAATCAGTGCAGCCAGGAATAAATAGATAAAGTGCAGTGTGCAATGTGCAAGAATCACCTTATCAGGCAAGATAAAACATGATAAAGTGCACTATGCAAAGTGCCGTGAATGATATATAAAAAATATAAAAAGATACTCCATATAAAATGACCATAAAAAGAGAAAAGATGCAGTGCAACGTGCAGTGTGCAAAATGTGCCAAGATGAGCAGATATTACAGCTATAAAAACCAGGGTAGATCATTTTAAATGACCATATCAAGCAAGATAAAGTGCACTGTGCAAAGTGCCTTAAACGATAATCTTTAGTGCAAAGAGAACCTACATGTCACCTCCTCCACACATATCGTGGAATAAAAATCAAACATATAAAATGCCACAGAAGATATAAGGAGATATAAGAAAATACTCCATATAAAATGTCCATAAAAAGAAAGAAGATAAAGTGCAATGTGCAAAATATGCAAAATGTGCAAGTGTCGCATCCAATATATAAACTTGCTATAGTATATGCATATACAATGAGCTTAGTAAAAACAAATTACACTTACTACCTTACCATACATTATGTAAAAGATAAAGTACCGTACACAGTGCATTACGCACACAAAAAAAAAAATATATATATATAAATGCAAAGAGTACAGTACAACATGACAATAGATCCTATAAATCCCATACATCCTATAATGGATCCTACTTAAATTATCTAAAGTGACCAAATGCCAGAGTACTCAAACAGTAAAAAATTTAGTCTACCAGCTCACTCAAAGGATTGATTATAACAGACTAAGAGGAGACTAAACTTAAGACTATTAAATTAAGTCTATTTGAGTCACTTATTTTTCATTCACTTGAGCCATCTTCAGCAGTAACTCTTGAGCTTCTTCAACAGAAGAGCATAAGTGGAACCTCCCTTTCCACAAAACCTTCAATTTGGACTGCTGCGCAATCGAAGCCTGGGCTCCTGCACTCTTAAATTGACTCAGCAACCCAACAAAGTCCTTGCGTCTCCGTGCCGCTGCCGCCGACATATCAGAGAATACTCGTACTCGACCTCCGCCCGATAGGACAATTTCTCTCTTCTGGATTGCTTTTGTTAATACTGCCTCTCTAATACGGTAATCCGAAAAGTTCACAATCATTGTCCTAGGATACTTAGCCCCCGGAGTTTTGTGGAAGTTAACTCTGTGGGCCCTCATTACTGTAAGATCTTCCGGCGTCTTATCCAGCAAGTGGTTTCTAATTAATGATTCGATATAGGCCACAGGATTAGCTTGGCCATCTATGCGTTCACTGTCCTCTGGGATCCCTGTAAAGCGCAGATTTGAGCGCCTTGCATAGTTCTCCATCTCATCTATCTTATTCTGAGAAGCCTGAACTTTCTTCTGGAGAGAGGCAATATCCAAATCACATAATGCAGAGTGGTCCTCAATATCGGATACCCGTTGTTCCAGTTCTTTAAATCTCTCAGGTATTAGCTGAACCATAGTTTCAATCTTATCTAAACGTTGATGCAGTAGCGAGAGCTCCTGCGCTTGTGCGGTTTTGCATTCTCGAATTTCTCCCAGAATAGTTTCAAAGAGCAACTGCATCTGTGTTAACGGGACAACCGAAGACTGGGCCGAAACAAAAGGATCCGAGGCGATACCAATGGTAACCTGCCCATTATTGGCGATCTCCATTCCCTGCTGCTGGCAGCCCGGGGTCCTCACTTCTGGCCCTAGTTCTGGTTCTGGTCCCAATGACAACTCGTGCTGTACTAGGGGGGGTAGAGACCCCAGGACTTCGCCCGCCCTGGAATTGCATCTTGACATCTCCAACATTGCCCCCTGTACAGCCCCTGCCAGCTGCCTTGGTTGGATTTGATCTTCCGAGCTTTTTTCAGGGAGGATCTCTCCTTCCTTCCCCAGCGGAGCCCTAGTGTGCATGGTAATGACCGTGCCCTTCTCCTGAATTCCTGGAGCCGTCTCTAAGGGAAGTATCTTATCCACTGTGCTAGCGAGAGTAGCCATCTGATTAAATTTGCGATTTATAGAAAAAAACGGGTATTACTTAGGAGGATTGCCCCCAGATCCCAGCGTAGGTGACTCCACTACTGCTGCCCCCGCGATCCTGCCTTTAACACCGGATCCCAGTTCTGGCGAAAACTCCAATGAGGTAGAGGAAGTTCCAGGAGAGTCAGATAGAATAGAAGAGAATTTCTGAGACAAGAGAGCCACTTGTGAGGTTGTAGCGTTTATATCCCCCTTAACTTTCTGAGCAGTTCTACCTCTTCTCACAGCGAGAATGCGAGCCTGGGCTGTTTGACATCTGGTTTTCTGTGCTGATGAAGGAGAGGTAAGGGGAGCTGCAGCTGAAGCCCCTGCGCGTACTGTTGTCCCTCTCAGAACCATCTGACGCATAGCTCTTGGCTCAATCCCCAAATCACTTCCGTTAAGCAAGTTATTACTTCACATAAGGAGCTTCAGGACGCAGAAACACTTCGCCAGAACTAGCCAGGGCTGACGAGCTCTTCATAGAGACAGCTCTCTTCCCTTTTTTCCTCCCACGGAAAAAAAAAAATTGGGGGGGGGGGGGGGATCAGCAGCAACTCAAAAAGTTCAACTCGCCAAAATTGCTGTGAATAGAACCTACTGACAATTTGAGGGCACGCCGTCTCTGCCGTTCACTGTCATTTTCTGGAGCTCCCTCGCTGCCTCACCGGGTCCTTTCTCGACCCTCTTTATGTTCTGTCTTTTGTCTTTTTTATTATTATCGGCCGGCGTCTACCAAGCACAAGCACTAGCAGCCTCGCACCAGCTAGTCTCACCGTAGTTGCCCCGCTCTATTTCCAGCCGGTCGTTAGCTCCCTCAGCCTTCCACAGCCTCCACAGCCTCCACAGCTCTCACCGCTCGCAGCTCATAGCTCAGCCCAGCTCAGCAGTTATCGCTCTCCATCTGCGAACATCAAAGCACCAAAGACGCCCAGATGGGAAGGCGCATGGGGAAAATCAGTCTCTCCGTCGCCGTCTCTCTATCCCCGTCCTTCCCTCGCCGCCCAGCCTGCCTCGATCGCGCACGCTGAAATCCAGAGCGGCAAAAACACAGCAAGCATCAGTGCGAGCTACGAAGACACCGACCAGGTACGGCGCGCCATTGCGGGGGAGGGAGGAGCACCGGTCACCTGCTGCTACTCAGAGGCGTGGTCCTCCATACATCGCCCCGCTCCTGAACCCATCTTGGTCTGCAGGAGGTGTTGACGATGCCCCTGCGATGTGAAGGGGAGATGGTGTATTACAATGTGTCCACATGTATGTAGCCGCATGATACAGGTTGACATTCAGACAGCATGGCATTGTACATTGTGACAGTCTGTGGGTCTGGGCAGGACCCAGGGTCATTGTGGGTGTGCACTGTGCCCTGCTTGCTTGTGCATGTGTGCCATTGTGGCCATCTCCCCCGTCCCCCCAGTACCTGCTGGTCACTCACCCTGTTGCGGTTGTGTTGTGTCCTGTCGAGCAGTGTCCGGTCCCCCGACTCCAGCCACAGTCTCCACACTGATGACTCTCGACACCAGCTCCTCCATGTCATCCAGCTCCAGCTGTGGCACTGGGCCCCCACCTCCGGTCTGCGTTGCTGCCTTCTGGTTGGCGGTGAGTTTCTCCTTGGTCTTCCGCTTGATGTCATTCCATCGCCTCTTGACCTCGTCCATTGTCCGCTTGTGCTCTCCGACGGCATTCACCTTGTCGACGATGTCCCGCCATATTCCAGTTTTGGTGCCCAATGACACGTTGGAGGTGACGATGAGTTGTTGATGGTGTTCCATCACCTCCGTGACTATGATCCTGTTCGCCTGCGGACTGAACTTGGTCTTCCTCGTCTTCTTGTCCGTATCCTTCCCTGTCCCCGAGGTCCCAGGCTGGTCGTCCGGGGTGCTTGTGGGGCTGCGCTCGTCCTCTGCGCCTGCTCCGGCTGCCTCCATGGTGCTTGGGTGTTGGTCAGTTTGTGTGTGGGTGTTTTTTCTACTTTTATGGTGATTTTTTACGCCTGCCAGGTGTGTGTTGCAGGCCTGGCGCTGCTTGGCGCTGATTTCCTCATCGCGCTTTGGCCCATCGCGTGTTTTTTGGTGTTGTGGTTTGTGTTTTTATCTCCATCGTGGTGGTTGTATCGCAGACATTGTCTGCGGTTTCGGCAGACTATCGCTTGCTACCGCCTTGTAAATTCCACGTTGGCACTGGGTTATTTTCCCGCGATAGGCTGCGATATTGAAAGTTGCGTTACGCTACTCTTGCGGTAGTTATCGCACATTCTTGTGAATATACCCCTATGTAGTTTTTAGGCCTTAGTCTCACAGTGACTCAGTCAATCAGACTCACTCATTCACTTCTTTGAAGAAAGGGCAAGCATGCTATTTGACAAACGGGGAACAATTGTGGTTTTACTGTGATTCTATATTTAAATCAAAAAATATATTTTGATGGCTTCCAGCGACAATTGACCTGAATAAAACACTTTACTTTTCCTAAAACAATAAATACTGACGACAGGTTTATGTACAGTTCTATTGCTAAACTTTAAAAACTTTAAAAATGTAAATAGTATGCGAAGAAAACCTACAGAAGAGGGTTGACCCTCCTATTAATGCACTGTGGATTTTTTTGCTGTATTCTGGTAAAGGCATGATGGCAGCTTCTTGAAAAATCTGTGGTGGGGACAATTCCTACTTCTTGTAGTGTAACGGCCCAGCTGCCAACAATTAGTTTTGTTCATTTTATTTACCTTGCCTTTCTCGTTTCCATCCATATGTTATTTAATATATTGGGCATTCATGAGATTTTAGGCATTGCTTGTTCAATGTGCGCATTTCTAACATCAAAATAAACTGCTAAAAGTACATCAAAGTGTACAGGACGGAAATAAGCATTTTTTTTAATGTTAGCAAGCATTTTATATTAAAATATCTAAATCCGTGCAGGTTAATCGCAGAGCGATTTGCAAATAAAGCACTCCTGTGTTTACAACCTACTTTAATTAGTTACTTATTCAAGTCAAAATGGCTGTCTTTCCTACTTGCCAGATCGTATCAAATCTATCTGTGTCCATACAATGAATGGCTGACATGTCTATGTGGGTGATATTCACCTGTTTAGACTTTCTTTAGTCGAGATGAATTCCCTATTTGGAAGGAAATCAGCAAGTCCAATCTCTTGTTATTATGCTTATCTTTCACGTTAACATTGACTTTCCCTGAAAGCTACACTCCGGGTCGGGCAGGGTAAAATAAACCAGCCTGAAGGCTCTCAACCAGGAAATACCATGACAAATTGAGAGGGACTCTTTCTTTGTGTCGATTCCTTCTGCTATTGAGACCAGTAATCGGATGCCTCCAATTTTTCCTGATTACCAGTTTCAGTCGAGTTCTTATCATGGCAATCGTGGGCTCCCAACAAAATGTTCTTCTAAAGTTATTTTCCCAACAAAACTCGGAGTTGACCTGCAGAGGTTGTAAAAGAGTGTATCGTGTTTGCCTGGTCGCGGTATCTGGAGAGATAGCAGTTGGTTAATGCAGTGTAATTGAGAACTTTCACTGGAGGAGAAAAACAAAAGTGCTTTAGGACTGAGGGCTACTGTGCCTTTATCTGAATTAAGACTAAGAGCCTTTTACATTTGACCTGGTCTGTACATCGTGTCTGCCGAGTGGCTCCTTGCACCCGGACGAAACTTTTTCAGTGTACAAATGGCTCGCAGAGCCACCGGAAGAAAGCACAGACGGTGGTTATCAAGGTATGTCGGGGTGAAAGGGTGAGTACGAAAGGGCCTTTCATTCTCTTAAACACCACGGCGCCATTTTAGTCGATCCCAAGTGGCCTAACGGCGGCCTATAGTAATCGTAGATTTGCACCTGTGATGACACTTGTATTCAATGTATGTGACCATCTCCTGACACACTGCTCAGAAATGACACAAGAAGAGGTTGAATATGCGTGCCGAGCTGTAATGTAAGAGTAATAGGGTGCATTTTAATGTTTTCATACCCATTTCTTCCGTAGTTAATCTCACAAGATGAATGGAGAGGAAAATTTGGGAAAGAAATATTAGTGCGTGCAAGTACAGAAAAGAAAAGAGAAGGGAGGAAGCGTAGGAATGCGCTTTAGGGGTTCATGCATTATTAGTCCGAATCCGAGCAAAAATAGAGGTTTGCACCCGTATTAGGATTCTAAGGATTTCAAGATGTGCAGTTTTTACGCACACACGCTTTTCCCCCGTATAACTTTAGCAAATAAAACACAGGTGGAAAGTCAACATTCTGAGTTATTATTGCACTGCACAAAGGGAAACAACAAGCTGTATTAATGTGGGTAGCATGGAAAGATGCAAAATTACCTTTCGAACTAAGGGCCAGATGTCCGAAGCATTTTTCTGTTCGCAAATACATGTAACAACCCTATTTGGCGAGTTGGTAATCTATTACCAACTCCCAACATAGGGTTTGCAAGTTGCTATTAGGAAGGGGCGTGTTAAGGGCATCCCTTCCTAATAGCGAGTCACACTGGTATGTAGGAATGTTTCGAGTCCGGTTGCAAAACATTTGCAGTTACCACCAACCTCAAATTGGTGGTTACCCATTCGCAAACGAGAAGGGGTCCCCAATGGACCCCTTCCTCCTTTGTGAATGTGGGTGCCAACATTTTTTAAGAGCAGGACAACTGCCTACTCTTAAAAAACAAGCATTTGCAATGCAATAGGACTAGCAATTACGCGAGACCTATTGCATTGGAAACGGGAGTGCGGGCGGGCGAGAAGGCACGAACGGGAGTAGGAGGGGGGGACGAGAAGTCACGGACTGCGGGAGGGGGGGCACGAGAAGAAAATAGTGTTTGGAGTAAAGGGGCCAGTAGCCATGGAAGGATACAAAGGAGGACATGGCCGTCATGAGGAGGGACTAATAAGCCTAAAACCAATCGAAAGGCAGCATTTAGGACCTAAGCCAATGAAAAAGATGGGCAGAGAGTGGGCGGAGCTTCCACGAAGCTTCCATGCTATACTGAATACTGCATGCTTCGCAAAGCGAGCAGCGCATGCACTGCAACGCTAGGCTCGACCTAAAAATGAAAAGGTAGCTTTTCATTTTTATTTTTGAAATGCATCCCATTTTCCTTTAAGGAAAACGGGCTGCATTACAAAAAAAATTGCTTTATTCAGAAAGCAATCACGGACATGGTGGTCTGCTGACCGAGGCAGGCTACCATCCCTGTGATTGTAGCCATTCAAAATGGGTCCCAATTTGCAACCTGCCTCACACTGTTGTACGTTGCAGTTTCCGAATTCCTAATAGCAAATCTTTAAAATTCACTATTAGGAAATCGCAAGCACGTCGATTTCGTACATCAGGCCCTTAATGACATATTTCCTTCTGAAATATGTTGCATACGCCATAAATGTAATTTAGCTGCCCAAACTTATGAGCTGACAGTAAGTACAAGGATTCCTGTGCTTTATACTGCGAATCAGGGCCGTGCAGGCCTTTTATTCCACCAGGCATTTACCCGGGAGTGGCAGAGCCAGGAACTGTGAAAATGAACATTCCCAAAGAATTATGAAAACGTGATGGCAACTGCTCCTACAGAACACTCCAGAATGATACCTTGTGGCAGTGACAGCACTAAACAGCTTTAACAGGTTCAATACCAAGACTGGGACTACAACGTGCACTATTCCAGCACCCACATTCAAAATGTTTTCAAAGATGTTGGCAGGTTTGTGTCTTACATTAGGAGTTGGCTGGGCCGTTGCAAGTGAACCTGGCCTAATAGGTTAATAGCTATATAAACAACAATCTTAAATATGTGGGAAACTAAAGAATCAACCTAGATCAGTCAGTCCACAGAGTTCCTAATTGGCTCTAAAATTTTATTTAGTCTATTTAACATTAAAATATCAATACAACACTCACGGTCCATATAGAAATAATCAATGCTTTGACTTAAGTTTATATTCCTTCACTATTTGTTTGACCAATATTCTTGATAGGGCTTCTGGTCGATATTGCCTCATTGTGCTATACAGCTTTGTTGGACTCATTGCAATTAAAAAAAAACAATTGTTCACCACTTGTACTGTTAATTGGTAGCATAAGAAAGAAAGCCATCCCTGGCATCTATATCTGTGTGAGTGGCCGAGAGCGAACACACTGTTAAGGTGAGTGTGAGAAGTAAGGAGATATGGTGTGAAAGACAGAAAGGGTGTGAAGGTAAAAGGGCACTGTGATGACAAGGATTTTAGAGAGGAACAGTTTAGGTGAGGGGAGAATTGTAATAATTTAGCAGGATGTGAGAGACCGTGTGTGAGAGAGAGTATAAGAGCAAGGCTTTAAAAATAGGATTATTAAAGGGAGAAGGCCGTGAGGATTCAATTCTAGAATATATTTAAAAGGAAGTGTGAGAGGATGGTATTAGAGAAGGTGATGAAAGTCGCTGTTCATGTGTGTGTGCTGCTTTATGGGAAAGAGAAGGGGTGCTAGCGATAGTAAGGTGCCAGAGGATGTAGGCAGCAGAGGGGAGTGAAACTAATGCATATGAGAGGAGAAAATGAGAAAGTAGGTTTTGTGAGATAGATAAGAGAGTGAGAAAAAGGGGAGAGCGTGGGAAGAATGTGAATAAGAAGAGAAAGAAGCATGAGTAATGGAAGACAAGGTAGTGGATAAGGTTTCTACAACAGGGTTTGTCGTGTTGCCTCTAGAGGCTGAAAATATGGCCCCATTGCTAGGTGGGGTGTGATATAGGAAAATGGGATATTACCTAAGGTTGGTAATATCTTTGCATGGACTTAGGCAGAAGAGATGGAAGGAAGTAAGAGGGGAGGATGGTGAGACTTAAAATTTCACCATGAGGCACTGTCTGCCAGTTCCCTCAGAAGCCTCTTGCATTTTCTCCAACACGATGCTCAGAGGTTCTGGTGACTGAGGCTGTTCTTCCTGGCCATGTGTAGTCTGGCTTTGCTCATCTGCAGGTTTGCTGAGATAATTCAGTATAGATATTCCAGGTGGCACTGGTAGAGGGGGACATCCAGTGTCTGCCTTCCCCCTTTGTCTGTTTTCTCCATCCTTGCGCTTGCCTAGCCCCCCACTGGAGGCTTCCTGCGAGGTTCCTATGCCCGCTGCTGGGGCCTATCCCACCTGCTGCTGCCAGGATTGCTGCACTTTTGGGCTTCGGTGCACTCACAGTCTTAGAGGCCATATAGAAGGAGGGTAATTTTGATAGGTGTTTTTCTCTGGCGTTCAGTTTGTTGTGTATTTCAACCAGGTCTCACTGCAGCTGCCTCGCTACTGCGTTGAGCTGGCTCGGCAAGCCTAAATCCACGTATCCCCACAAGGAGTGGAGAAGGAGCTATGTGGTTCCAGGGCACATGCTCTGGAAATGATTCGATGTGAGTGATGGGCATCCGCTCTCCAACTCTCGGCTGCCTGTTCCTGCCTGGCTCTGGTGAGGACTACGCACGGCTGCCATATTGCTTCTGCAATTCTACAAAATTTACAAGGCGGTGAGGGCACTGTACATGGAGATACACTGCCACAACCCCCAGGGGCTGAGCTTGTAGTCCGCCCCTACAGTCTAACTGGTAGTGAGCATCCTACTACCGAGACTAATGGGCAGCAGGTTAGTACTAAATCTTTGTGAGTGAACAAGGGGGCTGCGAATAGGCTACATCTGTCTCATCCTTCTGATAAGGGAGTGGAGAGCTCCGGGAGGGGACTTTCCACCAGAAGACTGCCCCTATTGTTCGTGGGCCAGCCAATCAAGCAATCGGGGACAGGAATAGTCACAAGACGAGAGCTGCTTGTCCAAGGAAAATGGAGTCAGACGCTGATGTGGCAGAACATTTCTTTTCCCTATCAGATAGGTTAGACTAGTCGGGCAAAGACAGGGATTCCTCTGGGGAGGACCTTAGCGACAGCTCAGTAAGCAACATAACTGAAGCCCTGGTCAGCAGTTTCCAGTTAACAGCTAGAAGGGCAGTTGGTAAAAGTGGAAGCAAAGGAGCCATCGGAGGTGACCTGAAATGGGACTGTTCAATCACACAGACCTTAGGGGTTTGTTTTTTAGACCCCCAAGACCCACTCACACAGGGCCTGTCAGCTGAGGCACCAACCCATGAGGCAGTTTACCAGAGTATCATGGCACACAGGGAGGAGACACAGGCCTATGGTCGCGGCCAGAGCTGCAACCAAGAAGTTGCAGAGGGCAATTCAAAACATTGCTAAAACTTGCACTGAGATATCAGAGAGGATGACCACTCTGGAAGACAGGGTACGGACAGTATGTTGCAGCTGTCAAGGGACAAGCAGAGGCCCATGAGGTGCAACTTAAGACACACAATGGAAGCTGGAATACTTTGAGAACTGCAAAGGCATCACAACCTGAGAGTGCTAGGGGTCGATGAAGCCCTAGAGGGGAGTGATGCAAGGAATTGTATTATCAATATTGTTAAAAAGTCATCCTTTTGCCCTGTTCACCCCCATTTTGTGCTGAATGATACTGGTGGTAACTGACTCTGACTGTGCCCTGGGCTCTGCTGACAGGCCCAGGCCAATGCTATGCTTGCAACACAATACATGTATAGGGTACACTATGTATTAATTAGGCTACACTTACAATTGGCCTGAGAGACCCTATAAGTGCCTAGTAGCTAATAGGGCAAGGGGGATTAATATATCAATAAGCCCCTAGTAGATAATAGGGCATGGAGGTTTAGAAGCCCAGCAGATTTTCTGCACTTTGCATGTGTGTACTGCTGAGTGCTTATATGCAGCCTTGCAGACTGCTTTTAAAAGTAAATTCATGCAATTGGCATGACTTACCCTATAAGTCTCTAGTAGATAATAGGGCAGGGTGATTGAAACTACAAATAAGACCATAAAATGCAATAGGGCATGGATATTTAGAGGCCAGCAGCTTTGTTTGTACTTGCATGCATGCACTGCTGAGTGACTGAGGTCATTTTAAAAGCTGCCTTGCTATGCAGCACTGCTTTTAAAAGTAAGTTCACTGCAAACTTTGCTTTGGTGTTATGGCACTTTAGAAGTGACAATCTACATCATTTCAACATATTAGGTACCCCCAGATCTCTCCTAGGTGGCCGAGTGGTGGGGGTCATGTAACTATAAGCAGGGTCCTTATAAAAGTTGTTTTATAAACCCTGGTGAGAGAAATCTGCCCATTTTATGTTTTCCCCATTGTAGACACTTAGCCCATAGGCTAACATAACAATATTTTATCCAGACATAATTATTGCTAGGAAGATAATTAATATATCATTCACAGACTTAAAAGAATGGTATTGATAAATCCAACAGATTGCCCTTGTTGAATTTATCATAACCTGTACAGAAAATAAGTTATATGGCTTTCTTTACTGTAAGCCAAAATCCAGCCTTTCTGCAGTCTTCCCAGATTGGTCAGTGCTAAAAGGATTAGCCAGGCTGCCTTGATTAGGTAATAAGTGGCTATCCAGGGGAGAGACTATTTGCTAGAGAGAGCTCTACAGTTGCACCAGAATGCCAAAGCAGGGGGGAGGGGCCATACAGCATGAGGCTTTAAAGATGGTTAGGACAAGCAGGAAATGCCAGGCCTATCTACCCCTGTCCCTTGTGCCCAGTCAGATAGCATGCTTAAGGAAGCAATTTGCAGATGTTAGGGGTAGGAGAGCTATGAAAACGAGACAGGGAGTTGGTTTAGTTAGCTCTTACTGCTGACATTTCAGCCATCATGGATTTTGGAAGAATAGTGCTTTCTGGGACAAGAAGATGCCATATTTTAGAGGAAGTGGTCATGTGCCTGGGTGGAACCCTGTATCCCATTGGCGATGGGTGCCTTCCTCTTGATACCCAGAAGCTGAGAAAATATATTTGAGAGTTGCATTGCTTCTCAGTTCTGCTGCCTGAAACTACAAGGAAAAGGACTGGCCAGCTGGAATCAGAAATTGCACCCAAAGGACTGCACTCTGAATGACTGTGTCTGCTGCACAATTTAGTACTGTAGCACTGGGGACTGTGCCTTGCTTCAAGAAATATTAAGGAGTACAGCTACAGGTTAACAGAGCCCACCTGCATCATCTCCACCAAGAGTCCACTTCTTGCAGTGCGTCCAATGGACTTCCAAGGATTTGACCAGGTACATTTGGGAATTGTGGTCCAGACCTACCAGAGACCATCCAGAAGATTCCAGACCATTGGAATTGTGCTTTGGACACTTCAAACCTACAAGGAGAGCTTCAGGAATCATCTCCTGAAGTTTGGAGAACATTGGAGAACTTTTGGGAAAAAGCTCCATAAAGTGGCTGACCAGACTGCAAGAGCCAACCCGGCCACCTTCAACCGCAACACGGACAGGATTTCAGGTTCGTCCCGCTGATAAGCTCCACAGCTCTGACTTCCAGGATTTGACTAGGAGCTCCCTGAAAATTAAGCCAGCAAAACCTCAACGAATCCGGCCTGGTGAAGAGCAGCAAGGGCCATCAGAAGAAAAAGCTCCCAAAAAGTTTCTATGTGTGAGGGTAAAATTATGACCGGAGCCTCCCACTTAGTGTATCTGACCAGGGCTCTATCGCAGTCAGCCTGAAACTTTGACTTTGTCCCGGTCAAGCACAACCAGAAGTCCCAGATTGGTGCTATAGGTTTTTAAGCACTATAAAGTGGTTAATCTTTAAAAATTCAAATCTCGTGTTCCCTACATTGGATTTTTCTCATTTTGGTGTCTATTTGTTCGTAAAAATATTTACTATCTTTATAAATTGGTGTGGGATTTTTATTGTGTGTTGTGTCTTATTTATTTGTGTTTTTAAATGCCTTACATACCTGTCTCCTAAGTTAGGCCTGCTTGCTCTTTTATAGCTACCAAGGGTTGAGCAAGGGACTCATTTATTGAGACCTTTACTGGACCCTATACCGTGTTAGGGGACCTATTACTGATGGTAGGTGCATACTTACCCCTACCAATAGCCCACTTTCCAACATTGTAATTGTAATTGCATTTATATAGCGCTTACTAACCCTGAAGAGGCGTTGAAGCACTTTTTTGGCGAGTAGCACACTACTCCAGAACCCATAAAGGATTAGTGTTGAATTAGTATAGTGAAATATGAAAGTGATTTAAGTGGTGGATATGTTAGTCATGTATTTGGATTGAGAAGGGTTGGGGAGGGATAGAAAAGGGAAAAAGGTTTGCATTTATATAGTGCTTGCTACCCCTGATGGGGTTTGAAGCGCTTTTTTGGCGAGTAGCACGCTACTCTGGTACCCATTAGGATTAGTGTTGAATTAGTATAGTGAAATATGAAAGTAATTTTAGTGGTGGAAATGTTAGTCAGTTATTTGGATTGAGAAGGGTTAGGGAGGGATAGAAAAGGGAAAAAGGTTTGCATTCATATAGCGCTTGTTACCCCTGATGGTGTGTTGAAGCGCTTTATTGGCGAGTAGCACGCTACTCCGGAACCCATAAAGGATTAGTGTTGAAAATTAGTATAGTGAAATATGAAAGTAATTTGAGTGGTGGATATGTTTTTCAGTTATTCGGATAGAGAAGGGTAGCGGAGGGATAGAAGAGGGAAAAAGGTTTGCATTTATATAGTGCTTGCTACCTCTGTTGAGGTGTTGAAGTGCTTTTTTGGTGAGTAGCACGCTACTCTGGAACCCATAAAGGATTAGTGATGAATTAGTATAGTGAAATATGAAATTTGAGGAGTGAACATGTTAGCCTATTATTTTACTTGAAAAGGATAGTGGAGGGATAGAAGAGTGAAGAATTTAGACTTTTTTTTGGGAGGTCATAGCAGTAGGAAGAGGCTTTGGGATGAGTAAAAAGGGGATGTAGAGGGGAAGAGTCAGAGGGAAGAGTTTAGAAAGGCTTGTTTTGGGGGATCAGTATAGTAAAAGAGGTGTCAGATGATGCAAGGAGGGGTAGAGTATGGGAGAGTCTAGAAAGGGTTATTTTGGGGATCATAGTAGTGGTATGGGGTTTGGGATAAATGAGAGAGTGGATGTAGAGGATATATTGATAGAGGTATTGTGGTGTTCAGCGGTGTGGATGCGGACTTGTGTTCAAAATACACCATATAGTGGTTAAGTAAGACATTTAAAAAGCCTTAAAATTGTCTTAGAACAAAACTTTTGATTTGGGATTTTTTGGAATTTCAACTAAACTGATTTTTAATCAATTGTTTTGATTTTTCTAAATTTGTTTTAAGTCTGATTGATAGTTATTGAGACCCGAAACTAGGGATACCATGGAGCTGGATCTGGCTAAAGTAACTAAACTCAAAGTGGCTGAGCATAGGGTTTTATGTAAGGGCTACCTGCTACTAATAAAATTAGGAAGGCTGAGTTGGTTAGTTCCCTGAAGGCCTGGGCCAGGTCAGCCCCAGAGAATGAAGGGGAGGGGAAGGCTGAGCTCTCAAATGTCACCTAGGAGGATGGTGAGGATGATGCCTCCTCCATTGCTTCCAGTGCTAGCTACATAATTCCAAAGGGTGGGAGGAGAGCAGGGTCCCCCACACAGGAACCACCGCTGCCCCTCTCATAGAGGCAGCTTGAGGCCCAACTACCTTTAATAGCTTTGGAGCAGAAGAAACTGGAATGAGCTAAGGAGTTGAGGGAGGAGAAGAAAGCAAGAAGAAATTGTGGCACTGATAATGATGAGGAGGTTTAGGTGTCCAGGGGTGGTGGGTTTGACCACAAGCTTTCCAAGGGTATAGTACCCAGGTACACAGATGTGAATGATACCGACAAATGGGTGACTGCATTTGAAAGGGCCCTTGAGATGCAGGGGGTCCGCCCCAAGCATTGAGGTTCACTCTTGTGGGAACTGGTTGCAGTAGCTGGGAGAGATAGACTCCTGACCCAGCAAGGGGATGAGGCAAACTCCTACTCCCACATGAGGCAATGCTTAGTCAAGAAGTTTGGTTTAACCCCAGAACAGTACAGGGTAAAATTCAGGGACACCCAAAAGGTAAACACACAGTCCTCAGTGGACTTTATGGACATCTCAGTGAAGGCACTAGAAGGCTGGATTTTTGGTAACCAAGTGAACACATATGAGGGATTGTATAATTTGTTTTTGAAAGAGCACATTTTGACTCCTTGTGTACAAGAGGAGTTGCACCAGTATCTATTAGGTTATAAGCTGACTAGCCCTAGAGAGCTGGGGGAGTTAGCTGATGAGTGGGTGAGAATCCGGGTTTCCAATCAGCACCAGGGAGATGATCAGACAAAGGGAGGACAGGTCCCCCCAGGGCAAAGCCTAGGGCAAAGACGGTCAAAAACCAAAGGAGTCCTCAAAAGACCCACAAAAACCTGAGCGGGGGGGTGGCCTGAGCCAATCCAAGTTCAAAGGGATGGGGTATCAAGAAAAGAATGGTAGGTTCTTTGACCCCTCAAAGGTGGGAAGTACTTTGACTGCTGTCTGCACAAACAAACCCCCCTCTGGTGGGCAGTCATCAGGGGTTGCTAGTGTAAGTGTGGGGGTGGAGAATGCCCCAGAGAAGGGTAGGGAAGTGACAGAGGCAACCTTAGGGTCCCTGGGTGGGGTGGATATTGCAACCCTGGCCGCCTTACCTCCAAGCATGGATAAGTACAGGCAGAGGCCAACAATCAATGGAACTGATGTTGAGGCTCTGATAAACACAGAGCCAGTTTGACTATGATCATGGATACACTGGTGTCTGAAGAGCAGATCCTACCTGGTGAGTTTCAAAGTTCCACGAAGGACCATCACTGAAAATGAGAGTGAGAGGTTCCCATTTTGTCCAGAGTTCCAAGAAGACGTCTGGTGCGAGTGCATCCATTACTTAAAATTACTTAAGTGTTCATAAATGAGGGTAAGATCAAGAATTAGATGATGGGTAAGGTAAGGGTGTGAAAAAGTAATAAAGTTACTCATGGAATTAAATTACATGCAAGGTGCTTATTGAATGTAATGTGTTTTATCAAATTGGTTGTGATAGAAATTATGAAGTGGTGGGTTGGTTTATTTAAATGGCAGCAGAGGGTGCCGGACCCTTAAAAGGTGAGCCTACCTGGTGAGTTTCACCAGGTGACCTATGCAGACAGTAGCACCAAACTCCATCCAATGGCTATGGTGGATCTGGAATGGGGAGGTGTGACAGGCCCTATGAAGGTAGTTGTGTCTCCTGCACTCCCAGCACAGTGTTTATTGGGAAATGATCTCAAAGCATCTGAATGGGTAGAGATAGAGAGAGGGCTCCATATAAGAATATTGGAGCTCCCTGAGTGGGTATGTGCCGTGACCAGGTCACAGACTAGCCAGAAGGGAAATTCTGGATATTTGAACCATGGAACAATGGGCCAAGCATCCATGAACAAGGGCTCCAGAGGTGTAGCAGGAATCTGACCCTAATAGGGAGGATCTGTCCTCTGAGGAAGGGACCCCATCCCTGCCAGAACTGCCATACTTGGCAAAACTGACAGGAGTCAGTGGACCCTCCAGAGAGGAGTTTTGTCTGGGGCAGAGAGACTGTCCCACCCTTGAGGGCTTGAGGTGGATTACCTTAAAGCAAGAAGAAGGGGATGACAGTGGGTTCCACAGAATCTACTGGGAAGATGGACTGCTCTATACAGAGACCAGAAACCTCAAGGAGGGGGGCACTAGAAGGTTGGTGGTACCCCAGAAGTACAGAGAGCTCATCCTGACTTTCAGTCATGATATCCCTTTGGTAGGACATTTGGGGCAGAACAAGACTTGGAACCAGTTAGTGAACCATTGCTATTGGACCCATATGTCTGAGAAGGTAAATGAGATCTGTAGCTTCTGTGTCATCTGACAGGCCAGGGGCAAGACAGGAGGCAAGTCAAAGGCTCCCTTGTTACCACTGCCAGTGATTAGGACTACCTTTGAGAGGGTGGGGGTGGACATTGTTCGTCCCCTAGAGTCACCAACTGCACCAGGGAATAAGTATGTCTTGGTGGTAGTTGCCCATGCCACAAGATACCATGAGGCGATACCCCTCAGAACAGTCACTTCTCCTGTAGTGGCTGGGCCCTACTTGGTGTGTTCGCCAGAGTGGGTTTCCCAAAAGAGGTTGTCTCAGATGGGGGCCTCAGGGACTTCATGTCCAGATATCTGAAAGCATTGTGGGATGAATGTAGCGTTGCCTACAAGTTCACCACTCCATATCACCCCAGACTAATGGTCTGGTGCAAAGGTTCAATAAGACCATGAAGGGCATGATCAATGGGTTGTCAGGAGGAGATGTGATGTTCTCCTCCCATGTCTACTGTTTGACTACGGGGAGGTCCCATAAAAAGGGGTTGGTTTCAGTCCCTTTGAGCAGTTGTTTGGACAGCCTGTGAAGGGGCCATTCTGCCTGTTGAGAGAGTCTTTGGAGAAGCCACTCAAGGAAGCAAAGGACAATGTGATTGATTATGTGCTAGGCCTGAGATCTCGCATGGCAGAGTACATGTACAAGGCAGGCAGGAAACTGGAGCCCAGCCAGGAGCTCATGAAGCACGGGTATCATCAAAAGTCTGCAATGCCTGAGTATACTCCAGGACAGTTGGTATGGGTGTTGGAGCTTGTGGCTCCTAGGGCTCTCCATGACACATGGACTGGGCCCTATCCAATCATTGAGAAAAAGGGTGAGGTTACCTACCAGGCCAACCTTAACATCCCAGGAACCCTCATAGTGTCATGCATGTCAATAGACTGAAACCCTACCATGAGACAGGGCAGACATGACCATGTTAACGGTCACAGATGAGGGAGAAGAGAAGTAAACTGAGCCAGTGCCTGACCTCCTCTCCAACACGGTGCAAGATGCGTCAATGGAGGGAGTGGTACCCTCTCCCAAATTGACAGGCCAGCAGCACAGAGATTGTAAGCAGGTGCTGGGGAAGTTTGCCGGACTGATCTCTTTGACCCCAGGTATCACTGATTAGTGTGTGCACCAAATTGACACTGGTGACAACCCGCCTGTCAAAAATAAGCTGCACAGGTTGTCTGACCAGGTCAGAACCAGCATCAATTAGGAGGTAGCTAAGATGCTGGAGTTGGGGGTAATTGAGCCCTCTGACAGTCCATGGGCCAGCCCAGGGGTGCTGGTGCCCAAACCTAATTCCCAGGGGGGAAAGAAGGAGTTAAGGTTCTGTGTGGACTACAGAAGACTGAATGCAGTCACTAAGACTGATGCTCACCCTATACCTAGAGCTGATAAGCTCATTGGTAGGCTAGGGGCTGCTAAGTACGTGCGTACATTTGATTTGACTTCAGACTACTGGCATATTGCCCTCACTGAAGGAGCAAAAGAGAGATAAGCATTCTCCACTTCAGAGGGACATTACCAGTACAAAGTGGTGCCATTTGTCTTAAAGAATGCCACCGCTACCTTCCAAACGTTGGTGAAAAGGGTCCTATCTGGTTTGGAGCAGTTCAGTGCAGCTTATCTGGATGATATAGCTATGTACAGTTCCACCTGGGAGGATCACTTAAGCCACCTGAGGAAAGTGCTTCACGCCATGCAGCAGGCAGGTCTCACTATTAAGGCCAGCAAGTGCCAAATAGGGCAGAGGTTTGTGGTGTGCCTGGGCCACCTGGTAGGCGGAGGCAATGTACAGCCTCTCCAGACCAAAATCCAAACCATTTTGGTTTGGAAAGCTCCTACTACCCAGACCCAGGCCAGCGCATTTTTTAGTCTGATTGGGTACTATAGAATATTTGTTCAGAATTATGGTACCATTGAGGCTCCCCTGACAGAACTTACTTTTAAGACGAGGCCAAAGAAGGTCAAGTGTGCCCAGATGTCCCAGAGTGGCACTATAGTTTTTAAGCACTTTAAATTGGTTAATCTTTAAAAATTCATATATCCGGTTCTCTACATTGGATGTGTGCCATTTTGGTGTCTATTTGTTCATAAAAATATTTCCTTTTATTTATAAATTCATGTTGGATTTTTATTGTGTGTTGTGTCTCACTTATTTGATGTATAGGCACTTTTAAATGCTTTACATACCTGTCTTCTAAGTTAGGCCTGACTGCTCGGTTACAGTTACCAAAGGTTGGGCAAGGGACTCATTTATTGAAACCTTTACATGACCCTATACAATGTTAGTGGACTTATTACTGGTGGTAGGTGCATACTTACTCTTACCAATAACCCACTTTCTGACACATATGTGCCAGAAGGCCTTCCCTGCACTTGTGGACTGGAGCTGGGATTGTGAAATCCAGAGAGCTCATAGATTTCCACTAATGAGAAAGCAACTCAATTGGGGAACGGAGAAACCTAGGTCGATTCTGGTATTTTTTGGGAACTTTCTTTTAAGGCAGGCTGTGTTCAAGAAGGCCCGACCAGACTCTAAGTGCAGTGTGGATGGCTGCTCCCTCTTTGTCAGAATTGACTTCTGCCATGTGACGGTCGAGAGACACTAGAGGATTAGACGGCTGATTAAGCTTTTTCAGGACAAGGGAGCACAATCTTACTTGATAACCCAGCCAGGTTAAAAATCTTTAGGAATGATAAAACTCACATGTTTATGTCTTATATCAAAGCAAAAGAGTTCTTGGGGAATATGATTTCACAGGCTGTTGCACTATAAATGCCAGATATGATTTGATCTGATACACCTTTATGGGGTTTAGGATATGTTGACTCCGATTGTTGAGCTATGATTATCTCTGATTTTTTTGCTCGTATAGACCCCAAAGTTTGATCAGGTTTGTGTTAGGATGTAATAGAAGAAGAGAGGGAAATTGGTTCCTGTTTTGCCCTACATCTTCTCTTCTAATCTTAGTTTCCTCTCTTTGTTCTACTTTTCTGATTTTCTTTTTTTCTTCTCTGTTTTCTGTTTTTCTTAATTAATGTATTTACATTTGTTAGTCAGTCATGGAGAAATCACTGTAATCACGATAATGTAATTATGTAGGAATATTACAACTGGCTCTGGCTAGAGGAGAGGGTGCACAAACCATCAATCAGACCATCCCAGGTGTGAAAGCTTCACATGGGTGTGTGGTGTGTGATGGTAGGGTGGGTAGGGTGGTGGGAGGAGTCTTGGATGGAAAGAGAAGACAGGTGGAGGGTGCTGTGTATTAAAAATAGGAGCAATATTGTTATGCAATTGAATGGATTGTCAAATTTGTACTACCAGATTTCTTGCATTAAGTATCTTAACCTAATGCAAGAAAACGAGTTATATGGGCTGCTATTCTAGGCTCGATGATTAATTGCAATGATGCAAACTAAAACAATACATACTTGTACTGCCAATGTGTGTGGACTGAAATGTAGAACTAAATACAGAATGTTGCTAAGGTATTTAGACCCTTTAAGGTAGTTATTATATGTGAGCAAGAGACACACATACCTTGGGACAAGCGATATTGGCTAGGGATAAGGGGCTACACTCTTCTGGCATGTACATCACAGATTAAACCGAGCCTTGCCGACAAGCTCAGTAGATGTGAAATAGTGGAATACCAAATCGGGGGGGTCAAATATTACTATATGTTCTATTTACGGCTCTAATTTAGAGGTAGCTGCAGTTATAGATAGCCTGGATGTAGAGCTGGCATTATGGCCGACCTCTCGGGTCCTGTTTGGGGACCTCAACTTACACAATGAAGCCACCAATAATGTTGTACACCCAGGGCAGTACAGTGGAAGGAAGCCCCGAGAACACAAAGCCATCTGCCAGCTGATGAAGGATCATGCATTGGTTGACCTATGGGCCAGGCTTAAATTCCAAGATCCGCGGTTATACTTATTTCTCTCATCCGCACAAGAAATATGTCCAGTTGGACTATTTCTTAATTTCAACCACCCTAGAAGGCAACACTGATATTAGGAGACTTTCAAGGGTCTCTGCAGACCATAATTGCCTGATCCTGGAGATCACTGATATGAGGGCTAACAGGACACTACAGCGCTGGACATTTGACAGGAAATTACTCTTCAATACCGGGGTTATAGAGCACATGAGGAAAGACTTGTTGAGTTCCTGGCAATAAACAGAAATACTGCCTATGGTGGTGCAGTGTGGGACTCACTAAAAGCTGGAATCAGAGGTTAGACCACCAGATTTGTTTTTTCACAACCAGACACAGCAGGCTAATGAGATTAGGAGGTCTATCTCAAGCTTTCTGAACTCAAAGTACAAAGGCTGATCAAGAAGAAGCTGGATGATCATGAGATGCTGCAAAGGATCAACGTGGCTAAATCTAGGATCAATATCTACCATAGCAGGTCTCTTGCGGAAAAATATCAGACTCATAAGGCCAAAAGCTATGAGTATGGGGAGAGCATTAGAAGATTATTGGCCCTTTGCACACAGCAGACTGAATCAAATGGGTATAGAAGGCACACTAGATATGAAGGGGGGCCAAGGCTAGCACACCTGAGGCTATTACCAGAGTAATCAAGGGGTACTATGAAGAACTTTACACAGAAGATAAAATTCCCCTACTAAATCAGTTGGAAGCCTTTCTCGATGAAATTATTATAAAGGGGCTTGAGAATGAAGAGCATGAATCTCTGGAGACTGCTATAACCTCTGACAAACTCAAATTAGCACTATACTATTTAGCATCCAGTAAACCAGCAGGGCCAGAAAAAATGCCAATGGAATTTTATAGAACATTTTTTCCAGAACTAGCTAAAGACATGACAGATATTTTTCTAGGTGTACAGCAGAATGGGGTTGACTGCACTTCATGGAGGTGTACTAATATTGTGGTCTTCATGAAGAAGGGGACGCTCCCAACGAACGTCGGCTCATATAATCTAATTTTGCTAAATAATAGCAATGCTAAATTCTATTAAAAAAGTCCGGCATTGCACATGGGCAGGATTATAGCCAAATTGTTTCCCCCTGGCTACATAGGTTAATACCTGGGCGGGGAACAACAGATCATATAAGGAGAGCAATTACACTGTTCGATGTAGCGGAAGTGACCAAGGAGCCAATGGTTATGATCTTCCTTGATGCGGAGAAACCCTTAAATAGAGTGTCATGGGCATACCTATGGGAAATACTCAGACGTAAGGGGCTTGGCCCTGGCTTATAAAAGGCACCAAGTTAGCCAGGTTTGGGGAAATATATAAAGGTCTGATCGATACAGTGGCAGATGATTTGCAGTACCAAACAGAAAGATGGGAAAGTAGACTGGGGGTTACAGATATAGATCTGCAGAAGTCATTGGAGCTGAGCTCCGAGGTTTTGCTAACTGCAGGTCTGAAGAGCCAACATTAAATGACGGTGTTTAATCTGTACTATACTCCGGCCAAGATGTTCAACTGGAGTAAGAGACTTGATGACAAGTGTTTTCACTGTGGGGAGGAAGCAGCAGATATGTTACATATGTTTTGATCATGCATAAGATTACAGTGCTTTGTAAATCTTCTCATGTTCCAGCGTTCTATAACCACGCTGAATTACAGATTGTTGCCATAAACATCAAGTCTTGAACTCTTCTCAACTCCCTGGTGTTTTTGAAGGTTGTTACACCATTGAGGCTTTCCCCTCAGGGGATCATGCTCCTGTCTCTTATGCAAGCCTGTTCTTGTGTGGATACCACTGATACAAGTTGATGCAGGAAACAACTGTCCTTATCATTGTGAAGAGATGAGAACAGCCAGACATTTGAGTCGCCTGATACCTGCACTTCACACCTGCACCATGCACTAGTATTCCATTAACAATATATTCACTTGGATTGACAAGAACCTCTATGCCAGGACTGGGACATCCGAGATACTTTGAGAATGCACTTCTGTAGATACATGCCATCCTCCGCTACCTCAGTGTTAAGATATACTCATACCTCTTATAAAGCAACTCTATTCTTACCAGGATGGTACCAACGACTATGGCACGTACTAGGTATGGAAAAGATTTCCCTCACACTAGCCGGGAAGGGTTCCTCCTTTAGCAACTTGTGGCAGCCGTTTCTCTCACTACTCGCGCAAGAATTCCGGGAGCTTTACTGCCCGAGATATCTTCGCCTGTTACGCCTTACGTCACCAGACACCCCTGCATAGGCTGGCTTGCCTGCAGGACTACTGATCCACTTGGCACGGCGCTACTTTGTTAATATGGACCGGGGAGGGTGGGGGGTGGCTCTTTTCAAGTATTTCTCTTTCTTTCTTTTCTGCTTCCTAGGGAGGTGGGTGGGATTGTATTTGTATTTGTACTTTTCTCTTTTTCTGTTGCTTTTGACGTAAAAATGCACTGCTTAGTATTGCTGTTGGACCTTGTAGTCCGGCTTCTGTGAACTTGCCTTTTTGCAGTGTGCAATAAAAGAATTAAACCATAAAGTGCAGTGGTCTTCAGATAATAAAGCATCCATTGAGGCCTTGCAATACAGCGGCAGGCACACGAATCCTTTGTATTCCATAGAGCTTTTTCAATGGCCATCCATTTTCAGTTACACCATGCATTGTCATTCAAAGAACCCTCATATTGCATACATATTCTGACCTGTAAAATGCACTGTTGTCCCAGTAGGCAGACATTTAGGGGCAGATTTACTAACATTTGACTGAAATGCAGCAAGACAACTTTCTGTGCAGCATCAAATGGAGAAGGCAGGAATGCACCATATCTACTAAGATATGGCTCATTTCTGCTCTCTCTCTGCGCTGGCGCACTAGTGGCTGCCAAGCGCCTATGCAGTCAGCCTTGCACGGAGCAAGGGTGCCTGCACTGCAGGTAGGATTGTTTTTGCACAAAAATAATCCTCTGAGACTTTTTTTCTCTTTCTATCTGTGAATGCAGCACACGTAGAAAGAGTTCAAATTTCTTTTAACTTTTTGAGACATTCCCAGAATAACTAAATCTAGAAATGAGCCAAAAACCATGGGTGGATGGGTGGAAACACCCTTGTACCACCCATGGAACACCTTCCATGAGCATATAATGCAAGGCAGCGACTTGTGCTGCATTGAGTTACTCCAAATTTGCTATGCCAGGCAGAGCCATGCAAGGTGGCTCTGCGTGGCATAGTAAATCTCACTTTATGTCTTGCGTTGCCCTTGTGTCACCTCGCGTGACACAATGGCAACACAAGCCCTTGATAAATCTGGTTCTTAATATTAAGACAGTCACAGGGTTTGACCTGCACCTATACTGACAGCCCAGTACGAAGACATTCTCCAGGATCTAATGCCACACCTCCTTGTTGACCTGGACCGTGTACCACTGTTATCACAGTTCTTTACTCATCAGCTGTAGCGATCTGTGAGTGCAACCTGCATGTCTCTAATGCCCAAGGTGTTCTGTGAACGATCGAAGCATGTACTAGTTCTGCCTTCTGTGAAATAGGGCAACTTATTTTGCTTCTGCACAGTTTTGACCTGACCTGTCACTGAATAAAGTTTCCATTGCTTCTGTTTTATAAGGAAGACGAGTTTGCGCTGCTTTCTCGATCTATACTACGAAAGAGAGACGCTTTCAAAGTTGTGCTTGTTCTTTATGCATGACAGAACTTTGTGCTTGCTGTTCCTCCTTCTGCTGCAACCTGCTTGCCAAATGTCATATACCTATTATTTGTTTTAGCGAAACTTGCCCTGCTGCTGCCCATACTATGCCAGGGGAAACAACCTTTAGAACGCATGCATTACATCGCATGCCATTAGATCGAGGTTTTTACAACGCAAGTCGTTACAACGACTTGCACTGGAGGGCGCTATAGGACAGGAGTAGTTTAATTTACTATCCAACACCTTCCCTACTGTACGTAGGCTGGAGTTGGAATAGTAAATTAAACTACTCCTAAGTCCAGCGCCCTCCAACGCAAGTCGTTGTAACGACTTGCGTTGTTAAAACCGCGATCTAATGGCATGCGATGTAATGCATGCGTGATATCGTCATACATCCCTATGCCAGTGTTGTATGTTAGTGAAACTTGGTATAAACCCTTTCCTTATACAAAACCAAAATGAACAACTAGCATTGTGGAAGCTTGATTCTGTGAATTATGTACATAAAAGAAGGCTTTCTCTCAAAATGTGACCAGGTTTCGCTGTTTGATTTTGCATGTAAAGCAAGCATTCAGTTTTTAAAGAATACTAGACCACTTTTAAAATTTTAATACGCATCTGCCATGCGTGTGACACATTTAGATAGTCTTGACTTCCTAGCTGATATCGCTTTGCATTTTTTGTTTTTTTTGGTGGATGTTCAATGTAAAAGCAAAAACTATACGCTCCAGAATGGCAAATCTATTGACTGATAAGCTAGGACTGGCTGATGGTATAGCACAAATAACAGCTAACCAATTGGCAAATATATAAACAGAAAACAAGATTTTCCGCCTTTTTTCTTGAATCAAATCAAAGGTTAATCAGTCATCTGTGGAAGGTTAGTGGATTAAGCAAGTCACCTTGCTGCGCTGCACTGCATGACAGGGAAAGGGCAGAAGGCGCTGTAATTAAGGCAATACGGCACATTCCTGTCCGTTCCTGTGCGCTGGTGCCCTTTTGGCAGCCTAGCCCCAACGCAGGCACCCTTGCACCATGGTGCAAGGGTGCCCGTGTTGCATGCAGAATTGTTTTTGTGCAGGACGGGGTGCCTTTCTGCACAAAACCAATCCTGGGAGGCATATGCCTCTTTCTATGTGTGCTGCAAGAGGAAGAACTGAGGCGAAATATCTCTATTTCTCCTTGTTTCTTCCTCTTTCTATATGTGCTGCATTCTGCAGCACACATAGAAAGAGGAAGAAACGAGGAGAAATAGAGATATTTCTCATTGTTACGCCGCCCCTGGTAAGGTGTAAGTTTTTGGCGTATCCCCAGGTTTACAAGTGCTTGTAAATCTGTGTTGCATCAAAATCCATGGGAGTTGAGTGGGAACACACATGCAACACCCATGGAATGCCTATCCAGGGCAGAGTAACACAATACAGTGATTTGCATTACTCCAGTGTTTTGAAGCCCCTCAGAGTCAAGCAAACTGGCTTTGCGTGGCTTCAAAAATCGGACTCAGAGGTTTGCGTCATACATGTACAACGTTGGCTGGTACAAACATGACACAACCCTCCCATAAATGAGGCCCTGAATTTTTACTACAGATGCTCTCCTTTCAGGAATTTTGTGTGAACTTTTACGCTTCTCTAAAACAATGGGTCTTTGTACCTTGAGAGCTCCACATGGGGTTTGTGTGCTGGAATTCTGTTAATTATATGCAGTCCCAATACTTCATGGGATGACACTTTGCAGCTGAAGGAGATAGAGAAGTTAATGTGTCTCAGAGAAAGGAAAACTGAAGTGGTGGAGCAACCATTGTCTAGTCAAGCCCAGGATTTGGTAGCTTCCATGTGCCCAATCTGTATGTCCGGGACATGCACATGACATAAACAGCTTAACGCATGTTTCAGGTGCCCCACCGCAAGGGCTGGCAGTGCCTTTTTGAACTGAAATGATACACTGATCCCAGACCATAACAGACATTTGCCTAGTTGTTTATTTTCTTCAAAATAGAAATGTATATATTATAGCAGGGATTCTCACAACTTTTTTGTAGGGAGGGGATGGCATGAAATATAGTTTGCTGTTGAGCCATGGGTATTTTTTAAATATTTTGTTTATTGAAGTACATTAGGCTGCAGCACTCAGGGACTTGTACAATGTGTCTCATGCCTGCCACTACAGCCTGTTTTGCAGTTTTAAACTGCCATTTTGACCTCACAAAATAAACATTTTGCCAGGCCTAAACCTTTCTTTTCAACACTTATAAGTCACCCCTAAGGTAGTCTCCCACCACTCATAGGGCAGGGTGCATGTTATTTAAAAAGTAGGACATATGTGTTTAAGATTTACATAGTTCTGACAGTGAAAAACTCCTAAAGCAGTTTTTCACTGATTTAAGCTATCCCTCCCATAGATTAAGTGTGGGTTACCTTATTACACATAATAAGAGATAACTTCAGTTTAGAACCAGATAGAAAAATGCTGGTCCCGCTCAACTGAATTGTAATTTAAAACCATCCTTAATGCTAAATTCGGATTTTAAGTTACTATTATAAACATGCTACTTTTAGAAACTTGCCATTTTTCTTCCCAAACCAAATGTTTCTTCAGTGTACATGCTCACATGACTGTGAATGGCTCTCCTATTGTGGGTAGTGTATTCTTTCCAGACAAGAGGACAATGGAGGTCTAGGTGTGAGGGGAGTTGGTCTTCATGACAGGATGGCTGGAGAGGTGCTGTATCCTGCCCTGATTGCTCTTCAAACAACCTTGCCTGCAGCACACAACCAGGAACCTGACACCAGTCCTGCCCTTGCCTTTGTCTACCTAGACTGGTTGGAACCATGACTAGGGGAACGGAAAGAAATGACAAGAAATAATTTTGGGGGTAGGCCAGGGTATTGCCCCAAACAAAGGCTAGCAGCAGGTAGAAAAGTGGCGCCTTCAGAACCTCTTATAAGAACACTTCTGGACCTGTGGAAGATTCAGAAGAAGGACCGCCCGCTGTCTGAAGAAGGAAGATTGGATCTTCTTATCTTGAACATAGACTCCCTAGAAGTGACCCCAAGGGTTCAGTTGGCTCAACTCCAGTGTGAACCCCACGGACACAAAAAGCTTCAAGAGGTCACCCTGCAACTTCCCAGCTGATCAGCACAAACTGGACCCACCTGAGCCTGCTGCTGGCCTCTTCTAGAGTGAGTTCCGATCCCCAAGAGATGCCCCCCAGGGCCTGGATGCTTGGCTGGCATTAGAGTGTAGATACAGATGTTTTGGGCTACTCACGACTGCAAAGTGATCTTTCCACACCAAGACCCGACTGCCCACGACCACTGCCAGTGTGAAGCTCCAGCTAGACCTTCACTTCACCCTGAGAGCAACAGCCCATGTTGACTGCCAGCAAGAGTCTCCAGCGACGACCGGCTCCTTGCGCTACAACAGTGACCATCCACAATGCCCGACCACCTCCTTGCACCAACAATGACCTCCTCGCTGCCTCCTGAAATGCAAACGGCAGCTCATCGTGTGGACTTGAGAAGGTAACTCTTTAGCAGGATGAAGCTGGTATCTGACCTACTCTCCATCATGGCTGGCTTGAACTTGTGGCTTTACCTCTGTCAAGCGCAAATAGATAACAGCTAGTGGCACTTTTTGGTGCTATTTTCACCTCACATCTCCAATTCTACTGATTGGGTATTTGAAGTTTTGGTGTCATTTTATTTTTATTAAATTTTACTCTGGTTTTCTACATTGGTTTGGGATTTTTCTTGTTTGAGTGCTGCATAAGTTAAGCCAGACTGCTTTTGTGCCAAGCTACCAGAGTGTTAAGCACAGGCTGATTTTGTGACATTTTTGATTGACCCTGACAAGGATTGTGTTTATTATTTGAGTGAGGCTTCCACCCCTCTCAACTTTTAGCCACATTTCTTACACCTATGCTTGTTACACTTGTCACTGATTTATGCTGGAGAAATTTGTAGGACTAAAAAAATATACCAAGTGTGTTGTTTCTTCCCAAAGATACAGTTTTAGTGGACAGGGGTGCTGGGCTTTATGACAAAGATGGTGTGTTAACTTCAAATTTGATAGAGCATGAACTGCCTATTCATGCTTCATGAAGTATGAACAAAAATTACAGGCTTCTTTTGACTGGGATGTAACATGGATAGCTTTTTTAATGTAAAAAGAGTGTGTTTAACACTGTACATAGTAATAGATATAATTTCTGTATACAATTATTATACATTTTCCTTATAAGACAGAAAATTAAATAAAATTAATTAAATTAATAATGTTTGACTGATCAATATGAGTATTAAATTACTTCTCTATGTGCTATGCTATGATCATTGTCAAATTGGATTTTAGGTGACAATGTGCTCATAAGATAGAAATTGATTGTATATGCCTTTGAGTAAATGAAGGACTCCTATCATTTAAAAGTAATAATATAGGAGAGGCATCAATTTGCTTAATTATTGTGGGTCAATATAATTGTTTCTTGATTTTTTAGTGGTGCTCTGGTCACTAAGTTTCTGGCTGGCCTGCTCCTTGGAACATCTAAGGATCAAGATTCTTCATGGGCTCACACTGGATGGCCGTTGGCTTGTTCTGAGAGTTGACTCAGGGAGGGGCAACTCTCCTTTTCTTCTCCTTCCAAAATCCTACAGCTGCTTCCTATATAAGTCTGTTGCAAGCTGCCAGAGACCAGGCCCACACATGAAGTATTGCTCTATCAGGAATCTTCCTTACAGCTGTCTATTTCTACTGGACTGTATACCCAGTGGCAGTTGTAGATACGTCCTTCTTTTCCACTGGGGCTAGATTCCTAACTGTGGTGCCCAGCAGGTAGTTAATTTTGTGCTTGAGACAGAGCCAAATACTTCCTGCGAGGATAACAGTCCAGACTGCTTCTCGTGAGACCAGAGGCATTTTACTGATCTAATCTGGAAGTGCAGTCAAACTGTCAGCCACCACATGTCCTGGGACTCTGCTACTAAATGTTTTTGTGATGATAATCGTCTGTCTCACAAATTCATAGTTGTTTTCTTTCTTTTCATGATGCCATATCACTTGGCCATATCCCATGGAGGTGAGGATCTTTCCTTTAGCATTAATTTCTGCACAACATGGAGACATTATTTTTATCTGATGGAGATTGTTTGTTTTCTTTCTTTTATTATTGATTTATCACTCGAATTAGCATGCCCACCTTCTTGTTCTGCTTCACCTTACTATTTCACTCATATATGAATATATCACTTTCTTCTGAAAAGGTGTCTATACACTACCTCTTATCATTTCTAATAACACTAGTAGTTCATTGGCTATATAGTTAAACCCGCTTGCATTACATAAAAAAAATCCTCTATGGTCATGGATTATCATGGATTCCTCTTACAATGCTGACCTGCCAATCTTTCTACATGCCTCTGGTAACAATCTGAAAGCTTTTGACTTTTTCTACCAGAGTCTTCTAGATAAATGTGACTACAAGTTTTTCCAGTCTATTCCTCCTGATACTGAGAGCCCATCCCGAGTTGCCTTCTTCCATTCTTTGCATTCTTGGACAAACGCCTATATGCACCCTTACTAGCTAACATACTAAAAGTCCTAATTTAGAGTATCTTACAGACCAAAACCTCAACCAAGCTCATGTCTGAGGATATCCATGAAGCATTCTGAAAATTGAATCCAGAATATTGAGACATACAAATATAAAGGACAAAATATCGAATCCAAAATAACGAAAGGCAGGTATGTATAGATTTTCTATACCTAACTCCACATATGTGCACCTTGGTGAGATATATATATATATATATATATATATATATATTATTCAACAAACACGGTCCTTTTCGGGGGGAGCACCCTCCAGCTGGTGCTCGTGGCGAGACAGGACCACCTCTCGCATAAAGTATTATCCAACAACAGCTTACACGGCACTCTCCTTGGTACAAAAATATATCTTTATTGAGACCTCCTTCTCCGCCACCTACGCGTTTCGAACACAAAGTTCTTGTTCACGGTAGTATACGAAGTCCTACTTCGATTTCCAACCTTTTATACATAGTCTCCACGTAGCCCATAATGAGGCATTGTGGGACAGGTAGTTTTACATATATTACAATTACTTTTTTATTTTTTATATTTATTTCTTTTACCCAAAAATGTTGCAAGAAAAAGATGTTAATTATAAAAGCCATTATTATACATTCACATCTTATACACAGGATTTACCCAATGTGTGCTATACTATCAAGTATTCATTACATTTTGCTTATGGAGAGTGTCCGTTTTTACAGAACCACTCATCCATTTCAAGGAAATCATGACTTGGTGTCCCATATGCTTGCGGGCTAAGTGCCCCACTGTCTGGCAGACAGTTTAAACAGATGCTACTAAGTTAGGCTTATTAAAAAAAACACTACTTGCAACACAATAATAATCCAATACCGGCTACGTGTTCTTTTAAAATCTAAATCACATTCTAATTCAAGGAAAACAAACTATTGTATGGAGAAATAATATCTCTGAAAATATACTCATTAACACTCTGTATCTCAAAAGCTGAACCAAATATTTACAAATGTATATACATTTCTTCGTCCCCATTGAGCCCAAGGGGGACCTTGGTTTTAAAACGAATAATCAGTTTTGATTCCATGCGTCTCAACTTGAGTACTCGATTTCCTCCTCTCTCATGTGGGGGAATTGTAACCAGTCCTGAATATTTCATGTCTAACCATGTCCGATTGGTATGTGTCTTCATATGCTTGGCAAGAGCATAAGTTGCATCTTCATTTTGTACAGCTCTTATGTGTTCTAATATACGTTTTTTCAAAGAACATTTGGTACTTCCGATGTATCTTTTCCCACAAAAACACTCTAAGAGGTATACAACATGGGTTGATTCACAGGTGATTTTTTCTTTAATTTCAAAGACTCTGTCCCTTGGATCTTTAAGCGATTTCAGATTTTTCCCAATCTTGCATGCTTTGCATGTTATGCATTTTCCAAAGCCTCGTTGTTTCGTTCCTAGCCATGTTGTTTTCTTCTCACTCTCAAAATGGCTTCTTATGATTGTATCAGATATAGATGGAGCTTTCCTATATGTTATCATCGGTCGATTGCCCAAATCCTTCCCGATGTCAGGATCCTTTTAAGTACATTCCAATATTTTGTCAGGATTTTTTGAATTTTGTAGCTCTCTTTGCTGTAAGTTAAAATCAATCGTGGTTTTTCATCTTCCACGGTTGTTTCTTGTGATTTACCACTCACCAAACGTATATTAGAACACATAAGAGCTGTACAAAATGAAGATGCAACTTATGCTCTTGCCAAGCATATGAAGACACATACCAATCGGACATGGTTAGACATGAAATATTCAGGACTGGTTACAATTCCCCCACATGAGAGAGGAGGAAATCGAGTACTCAAGTTGAGACGCATGGAATCAAAACTGATTATTCGCTTTAAAACCAAGGTCCCCCTTGGGCTCAATGGGGACGAAGAAATGTATATACATTTGTAAATATTTGGTTCAGCTTTTGAGATACAGAGTGTTAATGAGTATATTTTTCAGAGATATTATTTCTCCATACAATAGTTTGTTTTCCTTGAATTAGAATGTGATTTAGATTTTAAAAGAACACGTAGCCGGTATTGGATTATTATTGTGTTGCAAGTAGTGTTTTTTTTTAATAAGCCTAACTTAGTAGCATCTGTTTAAACTGTCTGCCAGACAGTGGGGCACTTAGCCCGCAAGCATATGGGACACCAAGTCATGATTTCCTTGAAATGGATGAGTGGTTCTGTAAAAACGGACACTCTCCATAAGCAAAATGTAATGAATACTTGATAGTATAGCACACATTGGGTAAATCCTGTGTATAAGATGTGAATGTATAATAATGGCTTTTATAATTAACATCTTTTTCTTGCAACATTTTTGGGTAAAAGAAATAAATATAAAAAATAAAAAAAGTAATTGTAATATATGTAAAACTACCTGTCCCACAATGCCTCATTATGGGCTACGTGGAGACTATGTATAAAAGGTTGGAAATCGAAGTAGGACTTCGTATACTACCGTGAACAAGAACTTTGTGTTCGAAACGCGTAGGTGGCGGAGAAGGAGGTCTCAATAAAGATATATTTTTGTACCAAGGAGAGTGCCGTGTAAGCTGTTGTTGGATAATATATATATATATATATATATATATATATATATATATATATATATATATATATATATATATATATATATATATCTCACCAAGGTGCACATATGTGGAGTTAGGTATAGAAAATCTATACTATCTAAAATATGCGCTTACATTTTGATGTTTTTTCCCTTGATATTCTGTCTATGATATTTTTATATGTCAATATTCTTGAACTCAATATTCAGTAGTATAACCCTCATGTAATGCTCCACCAAAAATTCATCCTTCTCTCACTTACAAATTACGACTTTGTCAAGTCACACACTAATGAACAAATTGCGTTACATGATGAAGACGGAGCACAAAAGACAATCAGATTCCACTTGACCTCCCTCCCTTCTCCAGTTACTAAGAAGAAAACACCTAATTTTGCTTCAGCTTGAATAATTGTAGATCAGCAGCAAAACAAATATCACAAACACCATCACTAAGTTCGACCTTTACCTAATGATACTGATAAAAGTATGGCATGTAGGCACGTCACAAACCACTGTGGACCTACCTTTTCTGCCTCAATGCTCCACAATTTGCGATCAAGAAAACAAATATTAGGGTAAGGGGAGCAGTAATGCACAGAGTCTCTGTATGTTGTAAATGCTTACCTATGACATCTACTCTTCCTTCCAGTACATACTTCTAGAAATTAAATTCAGCTTTTCCTCTCCCACAATTCTTCCCATCTGACAAGTGCATGTTCCTTGGGCAAGGCAGAGACCACATTACTAATCAAATGATCATATCTAACAACTTTATATTCTTGGGGGAAGTTGACCTTCATCAGGGTCAATCAAATTGCACTAAATTTAAATACCTAACTTCTAAAATATTAATGAAGGAATTCAATAGTGTGATAAACACTCTTGTCCCATGTGATACATTGTAGATCTCACAAAAAGAAATCAGATGTTAATACAAGAACTAAGGTACCTGGATGAAATGCATTTTGGGGCCAGTTTTCTACGAATGTTGGGCCTTTCTTCTGGTAAGACTTGAGGACACAGCAAACTGTCCTGAATTTGTTCCTGGCAATAATTGATAGTCAGCAGAGCAAATTCAGGGTTTGTTTGGAACGGTCAAACCTTTTTAAAATCAGGGACATCTTGACTGCATCATTTTAGTCTTTGAAAATTGTTAATCATCTTCGTTGGGAAACCTTTCTAGATCACCTTTCATTAGGCTAAAATCCTTTTATGAAGCATCTTGTTAGCTCACTTTGATGGTCAATTTGAAATATAGGAACATTTTCTGGAGACTGAGAGCTGCACAATGAGACTAATAACTATCAACAACAGCGTTGATTCAAAGAATAAACAAAAGATAAGAATTAAAGATGATTCCCAGATTGTGGCCTTTGGGTTGGTTGAAGGTGCAAGTCCTAGCCTAGTAGGCCAATTAAAGGGGTGAGATGTGTTCTTATATCCTCCCAGAACCTGATGTTATTTTTACCATTCAGGCTCAAGAAGCTTTCTATAATCCAGTGTTACATGTGGTTTTATTAGTTGATGATGTTGGACATGCACTTGGAGTTTTTTTATGTGTGAGAAATTGGTTTAATAAATTGGGAACAGGTACCCCTACAAATCTAATAAAGATAATGTTGTTAGGTAACAACACAGTTAAATGCAATACTTTGCTTAACTATGGCAAAAGCAGCAGGCAGTTCTTACAGAATTAAAGATAAGCCAATTTAGAAACATTAAGAAAAAGCTTGTAGTCAAAATGACGCATGAATGAGAAAAATGGATTCAAGGAACTTGTGATATACATTTTTAAAACTTTTGCCAGAAAGACCAAGGAACAGTGAAGGGCCAATCAAGTTGAATTTCGCTGTGGATCAGGACCTACAACAGATTTCACTGACAGTGATGGGGAGAGGATGTCGGTGAGCATATCAGGTCACACCAGTTAAAGTTTTCACTTTAGGGATTTGTTTCTTTTCTGGTTCCCAAAATCCTTCAGCGGGAAACCAACAAAGTAAGATATGACATCATCAAGTTTCTACTGAAGCATCCAACTTTGTCACCAAAAGCTCTGTTTGGGATGGAACTGTATGCCGTTCCCACTATGGATTCCTGCTGTTGGGATTGATTCTTCACCTCACCACAGTGCTTGTAGTTGGATTTTGTCATCTTTTATGGTTCTCCATTTCCTTCAGGCAAGGTAGAAGGCTGTCGACAATAAACGCTCCTTGTGATTTGATATTCATCTAGTGTGGTCCTGTTGTAGCCTTAACTCTATGTTAAGAAAAGTTCAAAGCAGACAAACCAGTAATTTGTAGCTGAGCAGCCTTGCTCATGCTTTCATTGGGGTGGCTTCAGTCCAGCAGAAGTCAGAAGAAGTACTAAATTATAATATATCTTGATGCTGCGGAAATCACTCCAGGTCTCTACTATAACCTCAAGCTCCTTGGGGCAGACGTCCATGCACCAAGTCTCTCTCTATCCAGGTCCTGTGCAGTTCAGTTACAACTAGTGAGTTGGATCTTCTTCACAGGATAAAGGCCCTTTGTGTCCCTGTGACAGTGAGCAAGTGGCCGTTCAGATGCGCCTTCAAAAGCAGTTCAACTCCCTTGGTGCAATTGGCCTCTTTTCCCAGCAGTTCAAGCAGACAGACTTCTTCCTACTTTAAATCCTCTGCCAGATCCAGCAATGTTTGCTGGAGACATACACTTGGATCATACATGTGAGTGGTGTAAATATACTAGACAGCCAACATGTTGGCCTTTAACTTGCACTTCAGTTGTGCATTTCCTGTGCCAAAAGCCATGGCCTTAAGCCAATTGTGTGTATCTAATTTTACTTTATGTTTGTAGGGAAAAAAGCACGCTCACTGAATCATTGAATGACAGGATCACCGTGTGTAGATTTATAGTACTAGTCAAAATCATTTCGCAAAAATGTGAATAAATTAGAGCAACCACGCAGAAAAGGAAATATACTATTAGGTGGAGATAGATTTGAGTGTTGTCTTCTCAAATTTAAAGAGCAATCTTATACTGGTCTAGTAGTTGTGACAAGGGCTGCATGAAACAGTTAAATAGTAATGCAGAAAGATCGGCTCCAGATTAATGCCCTTCTGGAGATCCCTAACCATTCTTTCAATCTGTTCCACAGAATAGTGTGGTTAAGGGTATCATAGGAGAATCAAGGTAGCTTGCTGACCCTTATTGAGTGATGAGGAGTTCTTCTATGACATCAGCTAGGGCAGGTTCTGTTGATGTAGTACGCCTGAACACTAAGGGCCCGATTCACAAAGTCATGGCGGAAGCTCTGCACTTGTGGTGGGATCTCCACAATGAGAAACTGCAATGTGGACATCCCGTCATGAATGCGGATATCCTGCCACAAATGCGGATACCCCACCATGTCTGGGAGGCTCTATGTGAATCGGGCCCTAATTGTGCAACAGATGATTTTATTCCACCTATTTTTGTAGTTTGCTTGCTGTAAAGGCTACCTTGGCTATTTCCATGTTGTACACTAAGTTGAAAGAGGTCATGGATAATTTTAAGTGCATTTGTGATAAATGTTGGATATTGAGATGATTGATGTTTATCTGTAAATGCATCATGAATATTTGTGACCTTTTAGTCTGAAAATGGCTATAAATCTTTCTAATTTTATGCCAAGGTGTGTAGGATTTTTTTCAAGGGCTTTAGGCTGGTCCATTTCTTTGCAAATGCTGAAAATTTTATTTCTTTGGTTTGGTAAATTATTAATGGGCCTGACGAAATGTTTTTTATTTTTATTCACGCAATGTTTTGGCAACCTTTATTGTAATTTGTTTGTCAGTTTCGGATTGTGTGGTACGCCATCAACATTCAAAATTTAGTCACTGCCATATGTCATTTCATGTTTTAACCACCTTGTGGTTGCTATGAGCTCATGCTCGTATTTCCCCATTTTTATTGATGCCAGGTTTTTAAGTTCAAAGGTGAGTTTATGCTATGTATTCTCAATTTTCACATTTTGGTTAATTTTGAAAACAGTTATTGGTAAAAAATGGAAAACCAATTTTGAAACAAAATCTTTTGGGAGCACTTGGGGAATCTAAATAACTGAAAACAGAGAGGAGACACTACAAAAACTTGCACATTTGCATGGAATTTCCACAATTGATTGTTTTTAATCAGAACATCACTTTAACATTTAATATCAGATTATCTCAGGGCAAGGACTTTGCTCTACTTTCACAACTATAGCCATAATCTTTTAAATACATCAAAATAGGCTTTTCTGCTGCTAGAAAAATGCAAATAAGTGATATCATTTGACTTGAGAAAGTCAAAGTGTATGGAATTGTATGCAACTAATGTCCAAAAGTATTATAATTAGTGTGAGCACTGTTTCAATGCTTCAACTCATGCACTAACTAATCCACTGGTCAATATAAATCTCCTAATCAATTTTACTCATTTATTAATTAAGAAGCTATTGAAGGCAGTAAATAATTTCCTTCCTCAAATCCTAGAGTGTTTTAAGAAAGCTATCCTTAGTGGCTGTGTTGAATGCTTAGGGGTTTGTTGCATTTGTTGCTGTGTGTGCAGTTATCATCTGAAAAGAGGGGGTAGACTTCCTCTGTGAGAGGGGAAGCACAGACTTTGTGAAGCATATATTCAGATTCCAACACACCTGTTAGGTCTTCAACAGACTGAATGCTTGTGTGTTCAATGCTATCTAGGAGATCTTTTGTAATTTCTTGACTATAAACATTCTGCAGATTGCTCATAGTTTCTTTTCTTGTATTGAAGTTTCTATATTTCCCACTGTCTCCCTTGGCTGTAATACGTTGCTCATGAAGGATTTGTAACCACATGTGTGTTGCTCCTCTTAAGTTATGCAGCAGTATTGTTCATATTTATAGCTAGGAGGGTTGAGCACATTCTTTGTTGCATAACAGATAAGGAAAAAAATAGGGGCACAGGAAGAACTAGAGGCAGAACACAAAATTTTAATTTGTTGACTTTTCCTTAAAGCAAATGCCCACCCATCTGTGTGTCCCTCCAATTTGCTGAAAAACTGAAATCTACTGGGAAAGCTTTAATGAAGCCTCTTAGAATTATCTAGTCAAGACTATACTCAACATGAAAACTTACATCCATTTCACAGACTATATTCTAGCTTCCCTAGCTTAAGACAAAAATGTCACCATGCTTGCCACTGGATAAACATAGTGAACCTACCACTTACTCAAGGTGAATTCCTTGAATAGTTTAGAACTGATCAAATCTCACCTCAACTGAAAAAAACTCAGTTATTCATGGGGACATTAACAACTTTCAACATCTAACATCCTTGGGATGAATTCCAATGTAGCATCATACTGGGTTGCAATAAAAGAATAGCTCTGCATCATGTGGTGGATGAAATGTTACATATCATAAACTTTGGCAACTGTTGTCTTCTTTTTCTTCTTGACCTGTCAGCTGCTTTCAACATGGCTAATCACAAAATACTTATTGAATCCACCAGTAAATGCATGATAATTTATGGAAAAGATCTAAAGTGGTTTAGCACACATCTTGCCAACTGGTTTCAGCAGGTACAATAAAATTATGCATATCTTACTCCAGCTCATTTCCTCTCTCACAAGGAGTCTCAGAAGGTCCTCTTTAGCCTTTAACCTTTTTAAACTATATCTTAAATCTTTTGTAGACATCCTTGAAAATGTAAGCATTTCTTATAAATAACTTGCTGATGAGACCCAGCTCTATCTAAATATTTAGTCACTTCACTACACTTGTCACCTATCTAAAATTCTGAAAACCATATTGGGTTGCATGGCACTCCACCATTTGATATTGAATCTATTCAAGAAGGGATCCCTATTGATATCTCCTCCTCAAGTCAACATCCCAGTCCAATCCCAGCTGGACTCTTGCGAAATTCTCGATGCTACATCTAAGATAATTTACTGCACAAATAGTGCAGTCAATTGTCTCAGATTTACCATCAAGATTATTGGCTTCTCTCTTGACAAACAAATAAATATCCAATTGCACACAACTGTAATGGCCAGGAGATGCCAATTTCAACTGGGACTACTAAGAAGCATAAACCTTTTCATCTAGGCTCAAGACAACAATTCCATAGTTCAGTGCATAGGCCTATTGAGGCTTCAAAGTGGTAACTGCCTTCTCTCAGGCATTCCAGAAGTACTCTTAGAACCATTGGTCATACTACTTCAATTAAATTATCACTGCAATGGCTTACCATTGAAGCTTGATGCATTTACAAAATGTCCTGCATTACACCCAAAATCCTACACATCGTAACTCTTCACTCTCAGGTGGAAACAAAACTCAGAATCTCAGTAGGTTAAAGTTCCCTGTGGAAGACTGAAGACTTCTTATGACAATTCCAAATTTTTAAGGAACTCCACCTTTCTGTGTATGTGGTAGCAAAATATGGAGCTCTTTTCCTCCTTTTCTCCCTAATATCTGATTGCATTAATACAGAATGCTCTTTGGAATCGGATGACAAGGTCATTTTAAGTACTAGGTGAGCTTGCTACTAATACTTATCAGTTTATTGAAATATCCCTATCCCTAATGTACTTCCTCTCAGTTTGTTCTGAAATAGTTTGTAAAATGTTTTTCCACACTGAAGCTTTTCAGCTATTGGCAGAAAGGTAAAGTTTTTTCAAATATTTCTTAACTAGCAGCGTTTTGGTGCTGTGGTGGGGACGGTAAATGAATATCATTTTTTTCATTATTATAATTGCAGATACATGTATATGTAAAGTAATGCATTTGAATACCTTAAATGTATTCATTTTTACTTGCTTTTTATATGCCAGCTTTGGTATTTTAATAGCACTTTGTAAACTCCTCACTGGTCTTTATATTCTGTTTGCTGTATAATCTAGTCTGGAATTAAAAAGAAATTGCAATACAGAGACAGCTTAGTGGCACACAAATGCACCAAACACAATAGAAATTAAATTAAACAAAAAGGATGTCAATGTATATACTGTTAATTCAATCAAAGACTTATTTGATAGGGAAAGTATAGCTGAAACTATCAGTGAAGAGGCTTTTCAAACTCTGCAGCAAGAGAAAGGAATTTCTCATAATAAGAAGGTCTGCGCGAATTTATTAAATGTGCACCAAATATTTTGACTGATCATTAACCAAACAAAACTAAAAACATAGGATTTATATATACCAGGCATGAATTAGATGATCCCTGCAGACTGTGGAACTAAACCCACACAAATTAATGAAGTTGAAACTAAACTACAGAATCCTGCTGTTTACTGTGCCATGACATTACTATTTGTAGGCATTCATTTGTTTAAACTAATTATTCATCTGAAAGATTACACAAGGGACCATTTATAACAACCGGACAGAGACCTCTGCTTCTTTCGAGAGAACCATAAATTGTCATTCCATTTCCTTCCATATGTGGCATATTCCAGTATGATGATTTAGGAGCATTCCGTCCCTAAATCAAGTGGTATTTTATCCTAGTAGTCCAAAGTCATTAAAAATGGGCATACCTCTCAAATTTAAACATTATATTACAGCATGTTTTGACCAATATGTACTGCTTTCACATATGCCATTTGTCACTACATTTAGTATAATTTCTTCTACTTATGTCCCTCAGGCACCCAGACCGCTCATGTACTGCTGCTGCAGGACATTTAAATAAGTTACCCCTTGCCCCACGTTGACAATTGTTAGAAATTGGATTACTGATTGACTGGAGTGTGAGCCCTGGTCAAGCAGCAACCACAATCCTAGTTAGGGTTAGGCACAAGCAAACCCCAAATTAACCTGTGCTCAAACCCCTGGTAGCTTCACACAAAGCAATCAGGCTTAACTTAGAGGCAATGTGCAAAGTATTTGTGCAACACTTCAAACAGTAAAACAGCGAAAACACCACACAAAAAGATCCCACACCATGCTAGAAAAATAGAGCAACATGTAATAAATAAAACAACCAAAATGACAAAAATCCAATCAGTAGAACCAGAGTTATGAATTTTTAAAGAATAAACTGTAAAATAGCACTTAAAAGCACAAAGCTCCAACCACAGCTATCTGGTTGTGCTGGACTGGGTCAAAGTCAAAAGTTCAGGCCGACCGCAATGGAGTATATACCATCCCAGATTAGTCCAGCTGAAGGTTTACCTTCTCAAGTTTTGTGCAGAGAAGTCCCGTTTGCATTGGAGAGGGTTGTAGGGAACAAAGGAAAAAGTCATGAATGGTGGTTGGCGTGGCACGAAGAGTAGGCCAGACGTCACAGACGGGCGGGCTGGAGCTTCATGGCGACAGTCCTCTGCGGGCTATCAATACTTGCTGTGAAAAGAGATGGACTGGGGGCGGCTCACGCTGTATTTCGCTGTGAGCAGCATGGTTCCAGTGTAAACTGGCCTGCTTGTGGTTGTGAAGAGCCCAAAAGCTTGATTTCAAGAGCCCGTGAGCCACACCAAGGGTCCAGGACCTAACAGGCACCATTTGGGGGTCAGGAACTTGCTGCATCTTGGTCCAGGATCTGGTTGGGGAGCCTTTTATGTCCATGAGGCTCAGACCAGGCGTCCAGCAGACTAGCCCTTTGAGTCACTTCGGGGTCATGCGATCAAGATGAAGTTGCAGGTCCAGTTCTTCTTCCCTAGGCAAGAGGGCAGCAGGTCAGCAGGGCAGCAGTTCCGTTAGAGAAGAAGTCCAGCATAGTGGCAGTCCTAGTAGTTGCATAGCAGTCCTTTTTTTTTGTCAGAGTATCTACGTGTCCAGACGTGTACTGAAGAGTGAGTGTCTCAGGTCTCCTTTTTATACCTTAGTGCCCTGGTTGTGGACAGTGGGATAAGCTTCTAGACAGCGTCTTTGAAGTGCATGGAATTCCCTATCTTCCCTGTCCTGGCTCCAAGCTGGCTGCAGTAACAAATTGGGGTTTTCAGGCCCTTTGTGTGAAGGCAGAGCACAGGCTATTCATTTGCAAGTGGGGCTATGCTAAGCTCCACCCCCCGTCCTTCCAGCAGAAGGTCTACCTAATCCCACTATTGTGTGACTGTCTGGGAGTAATCCACAAAGTGTAACTGACAGTTACACCTAGTCATGTGACCCAAGACAGGCTACGGGCACCAAATGGCTCAGGAAAGAAAATGTAAACTTTCTAAAAGCATCATTTTCAGAATTGCAATTTAAAATCCCGCTTCCCTCTAAGTTAGGATTTTAAATTGTGATTCCAGAGACACCACACATGAACTGGTTATCTTTTTCTATTTGGAAATTACACTTATAAAATGAAATAAGGCAACTCCAATGTTATCCTAAGGGAGAGATTGGCCGTGTTGTAGTGAAAAATGAACAGTTTTTCACTACTAGGACATGTAAAACTTAAAAGTACACATCCAACTTTTTAAATACACTGCACTCTGCCCACTGGGCTGTCCAGGACCTTAATACATATAAGGGTGACTTATATGTATTAAAAAGGAAGGTTTGAGCCTGCAAAGAGTTTTTTTGCCAGGTCGACATGGCAGTTTAAAACTGCACACACAAGCACTGCAATGGTAGTCTAAGACATGTTTAAAGGGCTACTTAAGTGGGTGGCACAATCAGTGCTGCAGGCCCACTAGTAGCATTTAATTTACAGGCCCTGCCCACATGTAGTACCACTTTACTAGGAACTTAAAAGTAAAAATGAAATGAAAACTGAAAACTGAATTTATAAAGTGTGTTAAACCTTAGGGTATCTAAGCACTATACCCGAAAAATAGAGCTCCTAAGCACAGAAAATCCAGAGAGCCTATGTTAAGAAAAGCCATGTTTTTAATGATATCTTGAATGAGGCAAAGGAGTCAAGTCTAGCAATGTGAGCGGGCAGGGAATTCCATAACTTGGCAGCAGCCCTGGAGATAGATTGACCGTTCCATCTGACTTTCTGGAACCTGGGCATGGAGACTTTCCTAGCTGAAGAGGATCTGAGTGACCTGCCTGGAGTGTACCAGCTGATGAGGGAGGAGAGATGTTTGGACCCTTTTTTAATTTAAAAATTGAAGCAATACTTTTATATATTTATTTTATATTAAAAAGAATATTAATTTAATTATTTTATACAAATTAAAGTTACATTCATTTTAAATTAAACAAGGTTAATAAAATATGTTATAATAATATGATTTATTTCTAATTATATTTACATTTTTAACATTAAATTAGCTTTACAAATGTATTTAAAAATATGAAATAAGTTAATGTAATTTATTTTTATTTCCTATTGAGTTCTATTTTAAGGACATGCCTCCATTATTTTCTATGGAAGGGTATTTCACAGTGGTTGGCCATGTATGGTGCTGGACTTATTAATGCTCCTTTTTGGCAATAGTAACTTTACACTTGTAAACTTGGCTCCACCTCTTGTTTCAGCTACTGGAGAAATGTAAGACTACCCTTTTGAGTAACTTTATACTCGGATTTTGAGAATATCCCAAAGTAGTAAAGATACTCAAAAGTGTCAGAGTAAATTTACTAATAGACATGTAGATTTATCTTTGTGAATAGACCCCCATGTGTATGGAGTCTAAGTACTACAATAAATAATATCTACATTCAGAGTGTTAGGAAATGAATGTAAAGCGATTTTAGGTCTGTAATGACAGCACAGCTGTTGCCTGTCCTTAGGTGACCATCAGAAAAAAGATCTTTAAGAAGCATTACAATAAGGGAGGATTAGGCTCCATCCACATGTTGATCTTCTTCTCTACAAGGTTTTGATTAAGCAGTAGTGGTTTTAGTCCATATACAAAGTACTTCAATTGGCACTGATGTACTGTCAGGTAGTGCTGGTTCCGCATGAGCAAATATGACCTAGACCTTTTGGGTATTGCAGCACCGGCTAGAGAAGATAGGGAAGAATTTAACAATAGGACTTCCATAATTGGTTAAAGAGGGCATTTCCCTCATGCAAGATGGCACTGCCTTTATCTTGATAATTCAATTGGAAGTAACATTGTTATCCTTGATGTTTATGCAGGGTTTCTGTTTTTTATTTGACTGTATTGGGAACACATGTATATAGCCAACACTTTTACAGTGTAGTCCTTTATTTTCGTTCAGGTTCCCTGATCCCTTCCTGCTGTTAGGCAGATATGGGTTGGAGGAGGAGCGGCTGCTTCACCCTGCTCAGCTTTGTGCAAGGGGAGAGAGATTCATCTTGCCTTGTTGACCCCCACAGCAGCAGTAGGGAGGAAGGTGGTAGAGTAAGAAAGGACAAGTAGGCGACTGCTCCAGTATGTGGGGCATGCTGGCAGTTACCTGCAGACAGTGGCAGCAGCCCAGTCAGGAGGCGGAGCCATCCAGTGCCACTGCTCTGGGTGAGGCATGTTGTTGACTTTGAGTAGCACTCCCAGTGCTGGAGAGGGATACATGCTTCTACCTAATTGTGCCTCTAGCTTGCTATGATGTGCATCAGGTATGGGCTGCCAGGGGATGGTGTGTAGAAGGTTGCTTTTAGTTTGGGTCCTTAAGGTCACCATTGCAGGCGAGGATAGGTCTTAATGCTGGTGATTGCCTGTGGCACCAATGGCACTTATTTTACTGAACTTGAATTGCTTTTGGTTTGCCTCAAAGAGCAATAGTTGTAAAGTCTCAACGTGATGTTTGGCTTGGCCTCTCTCCTGACAGCTAACCCCACCCAGGCCCAGTCTATTGTGTCATGTATTTGGGATGAGACTGATTAGCACACAGTAGACCTATCAATCCGGACACCAAGCGTAGCACCAGAATGCACTTGAGGTAAATCTTCTGCCCTTATTTGAGAATCATCAATGTGTTCAACCTTGCTCTGGTCAAAAAACGTCAGAAGATTAGCAGGGGCAAGGCAGGCAGTCCATTGCCATTGAACTTGTAATTGAAGCATGTGTGCCTGTTGCATTGGCTGCTGTCCAGCCCAGTGGAATTTGACTTACAACTTGGCCACCTCTGACCACAGCCACCCAACCTATCTCTGACAGCCCCAGACTTCTGAAACCAGTCTGGACTGCCTTGAACTGTTAGGAGTTGGCAGCAGGACATAAGACCCACATCACCCAAGTACTCACCAACCATCATTGGATGAGGTATCATCACCACCTTTGGTCCCTTTCCACCCCTGACCAGTCTTTGCAGTGCATACACAGCATGCTGGAGGACTGATTGCAGCTGGGCTCACCTGTGTGTTCATGTAGGGCAGCAATGCAGCACAGAAAATTGACAATTCCCTTTATGAGAGCCCTGCGTGACTTTTGCAAAATGGTACATGCGTGACGCAGGGCTCTCACAAAGATTTAAGAAGTCACACAAAGCCACCCTGTATGGCTTTGAGTGGCCTCATAAATCATGAGTGAGGCGACGCAGTGCAAATTGCTACATCACCTTACTCTGCACCCAGGAAGCGTTCCAAGGGCATTGCAGTGGGTTTTCCCACGCAACACCAATGGAATTTGACGCTGCCCCAGATTTACAAAGTGATGTGAACCTAGGGAAGCGTCAAAACCCGAGGTGAGGCATAACGAGGAGTATTATGTTTATTTCGCCTCGTTTTTTCCTCTTTCCACGTGAGGAAAATACCTCTCAGGATTGTTTTTGTGCAGCAAGGTGCCCCTTCCTGTACAAAAACAATCCTGCCTGCAACTGAAGCACCCAAGGGTGCCTATGTTGGCAATAGGCAGCCAAAATGGCATCAGCACAGGCAGAAAAGTCAGGAATGCACCGTATTGCTTAAATGTGATGCATTCCTGCCCTTTTTCACTTTCGCATAGGGCAACGCAGCAAGGTGCCATGCTGCGCTGCCCTACGCCAAAATGCCATAAATGAGGCCTTCAGTTTTCTGGTGTTCATTGGTGCCATCTCTGGCACTGTTGCTAAGCTGGCATATTTCCCCAATTCAGTTGTATTAGAATTAACACTGATATTTGTTTCAGAGTGCACCCATCAGGATGCTCAGGCAGAGTGAAATATAGGTTTAACCAGGATAACAGAATTCAGTCAGAGGGTAAAGCTGTGATTTGTTCACTTTGCTTCCCACATAAATCATCTCTTTCACAATGACCTACTATATGTCATGTTTAGTGATGTTTTTTTCCTTCAAAGTTCCAATGGTACCGGGGTCATTCTGTGACAAGCATATTGTGGGATTGCCCACTACACCAGTGTACGATTCATAAATACTTTTTTAGGCACACTGTTCAGCTTGTTATGCCTGAAGAGAACGTTTTTATTCTGCTGTGCCCCTTATTTTACGTTTTCAGTTGAGCAAGCGTGTGAAAGACGTGTTTTTTTTGTTGCTCAAATTGTGTTCTTTTAAATGGGTGTGCAGGGTGAGATATGTGCCCTTGTGAGTGTAGGGTGAGTGATGGGCTTGTATGAGTAGTGAATGAGCAGTGTGCCTTTGTGAGTGCAGGGTATATAGTGTGCCTTTGTGAGTGCAGAGTGCAACACATTATTGCCAGATCCATTGACATAGTTAATGCTCGGTTTTTTTCAGTTGATGACACTTTTCCCTCATGGAAAATATTTTACCTTACAATCCACTTCCTTCCTATATACTTATGATCTTTGACAGACCTTTTTCAAAATTATGCCTCAAACGTTCAGGTGTAGGTTAATTGTGGACATATGTGTTGGAAGTGATTTGCCAAATCTCCGTATTTGCTAACAAAGGTACAACTGTGTGGATTTTCACTTCATTGAATTGCATTTCACTAACTACTTCCAAGCCCACATCCAAATATCCACAGGAGATTTATGAGTATGTAGCATACGCCTTCTTGGGTAATTTGTGTGCACATTCACGACACATCCACACATGAGATGTCATGATGTGAGGGCACTAAGACCCTGCAGTACAGACTCCTACCGGGTCCACCACAGTCAGGATAGTGCACCCCACTTCCTGCCGGAGGGACTGGACAGGGTGCTTGGGAAGGAGAAGGACATAGTGCCATTATCGGCAACTTCTCCCACCCCCCGTCTGAGCATGCAAGAATGAATAAATACACAAGACAACTTTGTAGTGGGAAAATATTGCTGCAGGTTTATTCCATACAGGAGTATGCAATATGTGGGTTATCTTACGGGCGATCCAAGGGCGGGCAGCTGTGCCAACCTATGCTGTCCACGCCCGCCTGGTGAGCCAGCACTGTGGGACACCCCGTCAGTGCTACCTTTGATGATCCTCTTCCGGATCACGTGACACGTTGGTCTGTTCTACTCACGCCCTTTTCAGGGCGGAGCGTAGCAGGGCAAACCCCCGGTTGGTCAGGCCCCCAACCGCCCGAAGGACTAACGGGGCGCCGTCGCGGTTTTCCAGGAACCTGCCCTGAGGCTCCTGTCTTTGGCTCTGGCACCCCTACTGTGCCACGCAGAGGTACCCTTACTGTACCGGTCTGCCGCAGAGGTACCCTTACTGTACCAGTCTGCTTCCAGATCGCCCTGTAACTCCGCCTGCAACACAAAAGGAAAACATTAAAACATTCAGAGTACCCTGTCCACCAGCCAGGACGCCGGGTAAGAGGTGGGGTGGGAGACGGCGTGGCTGGCGAACAGAGACCGCCAGGAGGGGCAGGGGAGGCATATATGCCCTCCCCCCCCTGTCGCACTGGAAGGACGTCACAGAGGCGACCTAGCTAGAGGGCTCCACAGAATCCCTCCAAGGACTAGACCGGGTGGGCGGTGCCAAAATGGCACTAAAGGGCCGCCCTGCTGAGGTGGCCCCCTGCGGAGGCCGCGGACAGCCTTATAGTGCCATTATCGGCAACTTCTCCCACCCCCCATCTGAGCATGCAAGAATGAATAAATACACAAGACAACTTTGTAGTGGGAAAATATTGCTGCAGGTTTATTCCATACAGGAGTATGCAATATGTGGGTTATCTTACAGGCGATCCAAGGGCGGGCAGCTGTGCCAACCTATGCTGCCCCCGCCCGCCTGGTGAGCCAGCACTGTGGGACACCCCGTCAGTGCTACCTTTGATGATCCTCTTCCGGATCACGTGACACGTTGGTCTGTTCTACTCACGCCCTTTTCAGGGCGGAGCGTAGCAGGGCAAACCCCCGGTTGGTCAGGCCCCCAACCGCCCGAAGGACTAACGGGGCGCCGTCGCGGTTTTCCAGGAACCTGCCCTGAGGCTCCTGGTCTTTGGCTCTGGCACCCCTACTGTGCCACGCAGAGGTACCCTTACTGTACCGGTCTGCCGCAGAGGTACCCTTACTGTACCAGTCTGCTTCCAGATCGCCCTGTAACTCCGCCACAGCTCTGGAGGCGGCTCCCGTCGCCGCGAGAGCCCCCCACCAAAACAGCTCATTTCCGACCTGCAACCTGCTTTCTAGGGCCTCGTGCATGTCCAGTGGAAAGTATCCATGCCCACCTGTGGCAATTGCACCCAAGTTTGTCAACCTAACCTAGGCGTACGCCTGGATGGCCATGGTGACAATGGACCCCATCTTTATCAAAGTAGCCTTAACATCAGCCTGGAACAGCTCGTCTCTGCTCTGCGAACTTACGCCATGAACTGTTCACTCTTACAGGGATGTTCAACGGCCTCCTCTGACTTAGCTCTGTGCCACCTCTGCGGGGGATCATCTCGGACCACCAGAGTTACATTGACCTATGTAGTTGCTGATCTCACCAAAACAGCTCATTTCTCACCAAAACAGCTCATTTCCAGGCCTCCTGCAAATCTAAGGGAAGGGATCCCTCCCTACTGGTGATAGATGAACCCCATCTATATCACAATAGCCCTTGACGTTAGCCTGGATCAGCTAGTATCTGATGAAACCAGAGGCCCTTCTGGCCTGTGAACCTGTGCCAAGAACTAATCCCCCTCCTGCGGGAAAGTTCCACTGCCTCACATGACCCAGCCCCGTGCCCACTCTGTGCGGGCCGAATTCAGACACCATGGCTCACATTGCCCCATCTATTTGCTGAACTCACCTAGCTGCCGTCCTTCTGGCACCGTGTGTGCCTGAACACCTGTGTCCCCATCTATTGGACGGCAGCCCACTGGTTAGGTAACTGCTCCCAACCCCGCCTGCCTGCTTCGGCTATTCGGGCGAGGAGAATTGTGCTTAACGTTTGCACTGTCCCTCTGCTTTTTAAATCATGACGCATGGGCATGGTCATAACTGGAAGTATGTGCCAATTATCGAGGGTGCCCTCCTGCCCTTATGGGAATTTCACCTGCTCAGTTCCCTCTGTGGTGAAACCCCCCTAGGCATAACAGCTTAGTTAACATGTCTGCATTAATACAGTGCGCACTGTCTGCAATATGGTGCCTGACGTTACCCTTGGGGCTAATGTAGGCTCCCACCTCCTGCAACCTTTAGTTTCAATCCTCCTGTATTTAAAGTGCTATAACACCATTTTCCACAAATTTGTGGGACAGCGTCACCCTTGCTAGATGACCGCTTCCACAACCAGCCTATCTGCTGGGGCTGTCAGGGCGGAGAATATTGTGCTAACTGAAGCAACCCAAAACCTGCCCATAGAGCAAGGTGCCCCTACTCTGATGCAGTTGCCCAGGAATTTGCACTGGACCCTTTGGCTTGCTTAACTAAAGCTCGATCCCATGACCCTTGGAGCTCAATCCAGCTATGGACCTCGTTTAATTGGTTATCCCTGGAATGATTGACCTCCACAACTTCAAGTCCGCATTCAGCTTACTTTCCAGGCACCTTAAATGCAGGGTTGGGCATACCAACCCCACATGACCAGGGGGTCATGTGTGTATCACCCATGATAATGTTAGAATCTAAGGTTCCCAGGTTCAAGGATTGCCGCAGCCCCCTTTTGAGGGTCTGCTGAGACCACACTGCCTCACAGCACGTTGCCCCGCTACCTCATGTAGCTCCATTAATGCCCTGTTGTGTCCCTGAAAAGACACCTGACAGGATGAACTGTCTGGTGAACCCGGAAGTGATAATAGGCAAGAGTGCCCTCATGTACTTGCCATGAATCCCTCTTGTCTTGCAGAATTACACCTGTTCAGCTCCTGCTGAGGGGACTTCCCCTAACCCCGTGTGCAGTCGCGACATTAAATGGGTAACATCCCGGTTTGTGCCCACCTTAATGTGCTATGCTGGGAGCAACTAGGCACATACCTTGTTTCCCCAATTGTTGGGACAGCAGCACCCTATGTTGGCTTCCAGCGTCCCCAACCCGCCTGGCTGGTCCCGCTCTCCAGGCGGGGCTTTAGAGCTTGACGGAGCAACATGGAGCCCACCCTTGGTTCTAGGATGCACTTACTGCGCCCAGTTGACCAGTTTGCACCAACCTTCTTGATTGCTAAACCCTAGTGAACCTCCTAATGGTGTCACCTCTGGTTTGAAAGGGTAATGTATTGTGCCCACTATTAGCACCACCGCACCCTTTCGTGGAGTGACAGCTGACAGTCCACCCTGCAGCTGACCCTGTTGCTTAATACGGCCCATTAATGCCCTTGCCTGTCCTTCAACGACCCTGGCAGCATAATGCCCAGCAGCTTGGTGAAGGGGGGTTTTTGGTCCCAGCGTACGACCCAGCTCATACTAGTTTGCACAGTCCCGGTTAGCCTAGGTGAATGGTCCCTCTGAGCTCTGTGTGGGGCCTATTTCACACTTAAACAAATGCCTATTCTCCTGAATTTAGAGTGATGCAAGGTTGGACTGGCGGCTACCATTCTCACTCACGCCTGCATATTCTAGGCTCAAAACACGGAACACTTGCTCTATAATCCCTTGGATTCCAGCCTGGCATTCCTATGTCCAGCTACGCCAATCGATAATGGCTCTACTTGATCATACTGACCGAAGACACATCAACCCTGCGGAAACCAGGTGGGGATGCTAACCTGCCCCCAAACTCTGTGGCAACCGCAGCAAGTGCAAGCTTGCGGCAAACATGACAAGCTGCCCACCAACAAACCATCCCCAGCACCCGGGGGGCATGCCGCCAATCCTTGGCTTGTACACTGACGAGCTTAAGGTTAATAATGTTATCGAAGGACCCATCTCTGAGCGCATGCTTGCAACCCTATCCACTGCCTCACCCTAGTCACTAAAACCACTGCCGGTAGCATGCAAAGCTAAGCCCATCCATAAATCACCTGCCAATGCGAGCGGACCACGCATTCGCCGTTCCCCAAGCCATCGGAGCTGTCGATGGTATGCACCTTTCCTCCCTTATCACAAATAAGAGGACCTCAAAATAAATGACCTTGTACACCACCTGTTCCTGTGTGTAATTTAATAAACAATGTTGTTCATTTATAATAGGAACCCAGGTCACCCAAAGAGTGCACCTAACAACTGATTTACCTCTTGCTCCCCCTTGGTATTATTGTCAGGGAGGAGGAAAGAATAATGTTTGTAAATTAACCAAATGCCATGGTGCGTGAACGTCCGCTGGTCGTACTTGTCAATGCAGCGGTTATTTAAATTGATAATACTGTGCATATGAATAACTATGAACAGGCAGCTGAGAATTTCACACGTTAGTAAATGTGAAACATTTTGGATTTGTCCATCGAATTGAGCCAGTCCCCACCAAAGGTGGAGTCATGCCCTCGCAAACTTCTGCTAGTGTACCAGGGAGCAGACAAGACAGTGGGGACAGGAGGGGAACAATGTGTATCAATACCTGCCCTTTCTTGAACTGGGGATGCCAAATGTTCTTCAACACATTGCGGCCTATTTGTGCATTAACTTTAGCTTACTGCTCCAGCCCATTTTGACCCCCAGCTTTGGTAGTAACATGGCATTAATGGTACGTGACCTTCTACAAGCACTGCGCAGAGTTCCCCATGACCACTGGAGACTCCTCTGGTGATGCATGCCCCCGGTGGGGGTGAAGAGCTCATCCTTTCAAGGAGTCAGACCTCGTTATACAGCGAAAGAGGCACGTGGGGCACTCGAATGAGACAAAATAACTATTCTTTGCAAAAGAGAACCTGTCCGTAACTATAGTCTATCTTGGGACAGAAGAAGAACCATGATATTATCACTGATCAAATCCGATGTCATATTTGCTACCTCTGGCATATTCTCATAAAATCGCCATATCTGACTGACACCGCACTCTCATCCTATGCTTTGTGTGATCTTGGCCCACTTTAGTGTGAGCAGAGCCCCGCGATGCATACTTGGCTTCATGGTCGATAATGCACAAGTAAACTACCCCCTCCCATCAAGTTGGGTTGCACAGTACATAGTAAGGGTGCAGTGGGCTAGTTACTCTCCTGGGGCCCCAATGCCACTGCACTTGCGGCGCTAATGAAAGCTTTGTCGTTTTGGCTGTGTCAACTTTGTTGCCTGCCCCCCTACAACCCCATGGAAATAGTGCTGAACTCTCGCTTACTACACTGCGGAGTGAGCCCACTGTATTCACCAAAGTTCTTCACAATTCCGCTTCTGACTAATTGGGAACACGTTCACCCCATGGTATCTTGGCGCTGCATAACATGTTTATGGTTACTCAACTCCATGGTATTCGTTTTATCGACCTCAGAAGGATACATGCTGAGTGAACCTACCAGGATCTGAACCTGTGACCGAGACATTGAAACAAGCCACTTTCTGTTCTGCCACTCCCCAGGCCTGTGGAATAGTCTCCCAGGGCCGACATCTGGCACTTGAACCCTTACTTGGACAGGCCCGAGCTAGAAACCCAGATCTAGACAGCCTGCCAACCAGCTGACCACGTCCAATACCAGAGTGTCACACATCCACTCCGTAGCCTGGATACTAAACCAGGCATAGATGTATCAGAAGACCTATCTCTTGGCGCCTGTCTACCACAACTTTCGCTGCATGTCCTAGTCTGTTAAAACCCGGGCACAAGGTAGCCTGCCCAGCTAAGCCCACGAAGAACTCGCAAGACACCCCCAGCAAACGCCTGGCCAAGCAAACACTACCGGCCACCTCACCCCCGTTACCGTACCTCTCGTTGCAGTCGTTGCGTGAAACCAAGTCCACAACATGCCAACACAGGTTTGCCCCCAAATGGCAGTACGATTCACGATGGGAAACATGACATGAGAAAGAACACCACGTCCCCGCAACACTTACTTCCAAGTAATGCCCACCGCGATGGAGAGCACAAACCCCTGTTGCCCAACCCCAAGGAATGCAACACAAGGAGGCCCCCAGCGAAATATTTCCTAGTAGCTCCATATTTGCCAAAACACCGAAATGCCCGTCAATATCACTGAAATATAATCCTGGTACTATGGCATATTCCTAAAATGCACTTTACAAATGTAATTAACCCTTGGCGCTAGACCAATAGGTGTATTACCCAATTAAGTTATTTTCCTTCATCTTAGAAAGATGACGGTTGTATGTGCTAACCTGCAAGTCAAATCTAGGCAGCACTCGCAATAACCACCTGAGCTACACTCTCAGACTCGGTCCTACAGCGATCTCCGCTGGAGGCGGTCAATGGGTATACCATCAGTAATGTCCATCCACTTTATTTTATTAAGGAGGAGCGCAGGCTCAAAGTGTTCCAACCGCCCCCCTGGAAAATTTCATTTGACAGCAAGCTCCTAGAAGCTTTCTTCGGGTGACAGCGCTCTACAGTGTAGAGAAACACCCGCCAAAGCCGATGTATTCCCTTTCGCCAACTGCGCAAACCGCTGGTCCCCGCTCCAGCAAAGGTAAGTCATTAGGTCAAAATTAATAAATAATTAACACCTACAAGGAGTAATAGAAAGTTAAAGAAGGTGCAACACTCACATCCCCTACGGTCTGAATCCAAGGATAAAACTCAAACGTATGCTATCATGGCAATATCAATGTCTGCAGGCAGTTCAGCATAGTAAAATAAATATGCGAACTTGGCATTTGAAACACATGCACTAAGCATAGCATGAATAATTTAATCATGAATAGCACAGAAATTATGCTAACCTGGTGTTACAACAATCTCAAAATGGCACTAGACGTCACTGTTGGAGAGCGTTTTAATCCTATGTACAGGACCTTGAGCAGTGTCTGCGCACTAGGCCAGATGTAAGGACTCACACAGCTCACAACTCACACCAGCTATGAGTGACCCCTTTTCACGAGCATAGTCAAACAATGAAGACGATACAACATATTACTATCAGAAAATGCACCAATCTAGGGCAACAAAATCCCTAAGCTGCTCCTACCCCTGCTGCAAAGCACCCGAAACGGGAGGGACCTGGGCGCTGTATGTTTGCCTTTTTGGAAATAATGGAGGGCAAATAACCGAAGGGAATCCCACGTCGCGTCTACATCTAGACTCGAACCCCGGTCCCCCGGACACAAGTCCGCCACGCCACCAGGTGACCTACACCCCTCCCATAAGCTCCTCCCACAATTGCTCCAGTGTGGCACCAAATCCTAAAGCTCGGACTAGGGCCATACTCCCTACACATCAGCAATACCTGTCTCTTATTCCAGTAAAGGAATATGTGTGTTCAGCCGGGCCATCCTTGCCGCAGACACCGACAACCCCAGGCTGCATGTGCTGAAGGGTCGTCTCAAACCGCCTGACCTGCTACTGCTGCTCGTGGTCCACCTAGGGCCAGTGACATCCCAGAGGCTCCGGGGCCGTAAACATTAGATTTTACCGCAATTAATCGTGTGCACGCTTGATTAGGAATGATAAATTGCACCCGAACTTCTGCTTACTATTCACATCAGGCATCGGGTGCGGCCCGGACGAAAACCACACGCACGCCACGTGCATGGCAGCCGCCATCTTCTGCCACCCATACTTAAAACTGAGCGCCAGGCAGCCTGACGCCGCCGAAAGCCCTCCCCTCGCACCGCAGAACACCGAGCATCACCCGGCCCAACTCCATCCCGTCGGAGGTACGCAAAATTGGTGCGCCCCGGTCCGAGAAGGGCCACACGGCCCGCACAAGCTCACCCTGCGGGGCGATCCAACGGCAGTGCACGCAGGGAAAAATCCAGCATGTGCACACCTTGCCCATGGCCCCCCCACAACATAAAGTGCCCCAGCCTGCAGGATGGTGCATACAAGATATTGTCGAGCTGTGTGAAATGCACGCCTCCCTATCCCCCAACCCCAAACTCAATACAAGGCCAATGAACTAGGCCCTGGGCGAAATTCACGCCCCACTGATCCAGCACGCAAAACCCAACACAATCTCAAAGAAATGTGTCCTGGGTGACCTGCACGAGTTGAGCATGGCGCAGAACGGGCCAAGTAGAAATCTGCTCCACTCGCCAGCAGCCCTGCCGTACCCAAGGGACCATCCAGCGGAAAAGCGAAGCTTCCCGACGCAGGGGGGGGCCCACTTCCCAAATGCGCCGAAGGCAACCACTGACCCGACGCGTGAGCGGCACTTAGCCTGGCTAGACGGCGTGGATCCTCGATACCCACTCCATACGCTGCCAGACCGAGGGCCGAGAAAGAACCAACCCCACCTGCACTGCCTCCAAGCATTCCGACCAACCCGTCTGCCTGCCCTTTATTGCCCTGCAATGTAGAGGCCACCCGGCCCAGAGCAAACCTCAAACTCCCTTCCCGGTCAGTCCAAGGCCGGGGCTTGGACTGACCAGTGCACGACTGGCAGGCCTAACTCAAACCTGGCCAATCTGATCGGCAGCACCAAAGGCCCAAAAGGTCTTCCCTGCTCCCAAACTCACCGCGCATGACGACGACACCCTGGTCCCGGGTACATGAAAACCGAGGCGCGCTGCAGACACAGCGTATCCAGCGGGGGGGAAGGAGACCGCAACAATGCCGGCCGACGCGAGACAACCAGTCAAGACGGCGTGGCTGGCGAACAGAGACCGCCAGGAGGGGCAGGGGAGGCATATATGCCCTCCCCCCCCTGTCGCACCGGAAGGACGTCACAGAGGCGACCTAGCTAGAGGGCTCCACAGAACCCCTCCAAGGACTAGACCGGGTGGGCGGTGCCAAAATGGCACTAAAGGGCCACCCTGCTGAGGTGGCCCCCTGCGGGGGCCGCGGACAGCCACATTCCAGGATACAGGACGGGCAGCATGGATGAGACCAGCTCTCCGGGAAGTGGAAGAATAAATATGGTAGCAAGGGTATTCACATGAAGGTATAGTTTAGCCAACATACGTGATTCTGCGCCTTTTGTACAACCCAACACAAGACATTGCAAAACCATAATCATTTTTGGATTTGTGAATCTCATCGAAGTTAACAATACCTTTAGTTAATGCTTCCCAAAGCATTGTAAATTTAGTCTAAGGAAACCTTTGTCAATGAGCCACAAGAGTGCATGTATGTGATTGGCCTTGCCATGGCAGTGTTAACTGAGATCAGATTTTTATCTGTGTGCTTCTTCGTTCACATCAGTTATTTTTTTTTTTTTGATTTTAACACAAATCCCGCCTTGTATATTTTCTTTCTACCAACGTAAGTTAATTATTTGTAATTTTGGCACAGTTGAGACCAAAGATTCATTCTGTAGGTTCAAAACACGAGAACGGACAACACATTTAAATACACAATACAATTATTACCGGAAAGAGATTACGAAATAGAAAAGCGAGACTAAAAAAATGGTATGTAAAGAACAAAAAGCGCCAAGGGAAAGACAGCAGCATGTGATCAGGGAGAGAGGATGGAAAATAGAATTATCATACTCAGATAAAGCTGGGAGGGGGGCGAGACAGAAGTTTAATAAGCCAAGCGCCCATGTTAAAGATGGCACATGAAGCAAAGTATTTGTGAACGAACATTGTTCAGCAATCTAGTGTCTGTGAGAATCCTGTAAATTGCCTTTTTACTTTAAGACCAAGCCCTGCAGGTTCGAAATATGTTCAGTTAAGGGTACATGCAGAACGGTTTCTGAACAGACAAACGCAATTTAATCTGTTCTAGAAAAATTGTTACGGCAATATTTGTTATGGGTCTGTGAATAATGAAATCCAAATGTGCTATTTGAGTTTTTTTTGTATTTCTGTGTGCAAATCTGCAGTTCGTCTAAGTGTTTTTACTACTAGGCATACCCCCCGGTGAATTGATCCAACATCCATAGTAATGTTTGTAAATTGAAAATGTGCAAGTATAAAAGATTTCCAGTTCCCAAACATCTTGAAATTAATACTTTTCAAGATCTGCATAGGTAAATGGGTGCACCGCGAGTCAAAGACATTTCTATTCTATTTGTAGTTTAATACCTGTATCATGTTTCTTTTCAGTGAAAAAATCAATTTCTGTTGCATGTTAAACTTTTGACTTTGAACCGCGTTTCCACTGCTCCTGCTTGTTTCCTCCCGCTGGGAGCACCGTGAATTGGGAGGGACTCGGAGTCCCAGCAGCCCCAGCGTGGCCAACGACGTCAACGCGCTTAAAAGCGCACCTGGAGGCCCGCGGCGCTGTAGCCGCGTTTCCACTGCTCCTGCTTGTTTCCTCCCGCTGGGAGCACCGTGAATTGGGAGGGACTCGGAGTCCCAGCAGCCTCAGCCCTGCCAACGACGTCAACACGCTTAAAAGCGCACCTGGAGTCCCGCGGAGCTGTAGCCGCGTTTCCACTGCTCCTGCTTGTTTCCTCCCGCTGGGAGCACCGTGAATTGGGAGGGACTCGGAGTCCCTGCAGCCCCAGCCCTGCCAACGACGTCAAAGCGCTCCTGGAGTCCCGAGGCGCAGGACGCGCGTGTGGACTCGCCCGGGGGAAGTTCGGGCCAAGGACGGGCCCGCCACACCCGTTGGAGCCTGGAGGAGGCTGGGCTGGGCCCCCCCACTAACATCTGGTCCAACAGAGAGTGATCCCTTAACTTTCAGGTACTGTACTACTGACTTCTTTAAACACTTATTAACATTCCCTCAGCCCACCTATTTAAGAAACTCGAAATTCAAAAATGAGTAAGCGCAAGGGCCGTCCCGATCACACTGGAGTAGCGGGAACCCTAGACGCTTTTATCACGCACGCTGAATCAATGCTTACTCATGCGATCCAGTTAACTGAGCGGCGTCTTTCACTCGACCCGCTCACCCTGCAGAGACGTTCTTCATTAGGCATTGACAACTCGACCAGCATTCCGCAATTATCTCCCACCGATGGGATAAACCCCCCTTCGCCTCACCCTCCTCCAGTCCCGGTCGCCCCTATCTCTTCTGTTACTCCAAATGGGTCCAGTATAGGAATAACGGACAAGGCTTCCAAGTCACATAATGATGATTGTTAGAACTGGGGGTCTCTAGTTGGCAATGGTATACACCTTTGTCCAAATAGGGACCCTTGCTTCTAAGTCAGGGAAAGGGGATTACACTCCTGGATAACCCCTGCTCACCCCCTTGGTAGCTTGGCACGAGCAGACAGGCTTATCTCAGAGGCAGTGTGTTAAGCATTTGTGATACAGTGAAAACACTACAGATGGACACCACACAGGTTTTATAAAAAATAAGTATTCTTTATATAGACTTAACACAAGACCACAAAAGACAAAAATCTACAATACTATACTCAAAATAGACTTAAAGATGGTAGAAGTAACTTAGTTCAAGATGATGATAAATGCGTCACGTTTTTCACAAAAGTACCTTGGATGCGTAACACAAAACAAACAAATGGTCCGCAGGGAGGGCGATGCGGCGAGCAGGCGCCTCGATGCGATGCGACGATCCGGTGCGATGCGATGAGAGTGCACCCTTGATGCGATGCGACGATGTGAGGATGATGCGGGCACGCCCGACGGCCGTGCGGCGAACTTTGTACCTTTGGAGCCGTGACAGGCCCTGCGACACGCTTCTCCGGTGATGCGACGGCAGGCAGCAGCGAAGGCGACATGCTTCTCCGGTGATGCGACGGCGACCCTTGCGGTGGCGACACGCTTCTCCGGTGATGCGACAGCAGGCAGTTGCGACGAAGACATGCTTCTCCGGTGATGTGACGGCGGGCAGCTGCGACAAAGACACGCTTCTCTGGTGATGCGGCGGCGACACGCTTCTACGGCGATGCGACGGCAACAGCTGCGACAGCGACACGCTTCTTCTCGTTGCATCGCGCTTCCAGCGACACGCAGGCTTCTGCAGACAGAATCCCCAGCAAGGGAATTCAGGAGGGAGCTGGTGGTGAAGTCTTGTAGCCCTGAGACTTCAGCAGGAGGCAAGCTCTAGTTCAAACCCTTGGAGAAATATTCTGCAAGATGATGAAAGTTCTTTGAAAGTTCCTTCTCCTTTCCTTGGCAATGAAGACCACTGCAGGCCAACCCAGCAAACAGCACACTGGCAGAGGGGCAGTCCAAACTCCTGCAGCTTCCTTGGTTCTTCTCCTTGGCAAAGGTTTGTCTTGTTGTTCCAGAAGTGATCTAAAGTTCTGGGGTCTGGGTCCCCCTTTTTATACCCATAAAGTATTTGTCCTCTGAAGGCAGAGGGTCCTGTACCTAGTCCAAATCAGTTCTGGGTGCAGTCTGCCAGTGCACACCTTCTTCCTTTGTCAGTGTGGGCCAGGGACATCAGACGCACCACAGGAGGTGGAGCCAGCATTGTGGAAGGCAGGCACAGCCCTATTCAGGCCCAGGTGCTACTCCTCCCACCACTCCCAATGCAGATAGGTCTATTCAGCCTAGTGCTGACTCAGCCTGCTTCCTGGAGTCCCCCAGCCCCTGTCACTCACTAAACCAGACATACAATACACAAGCTAGCAAAGGCAGGCTGGATGGTTAGGCAAGAAAATACCTACTTTCTAAAAGTGGCATTTTCAAACACAGAATGTTAAAACCAACTTCACTAAAAGATGCATTTTATCATTCTGAGTTCAGGCATACTAAATTCGAATTTCTACCATGTTCCCTGGGTCAGTTAGGATTATAAGATGTTATAATCAAGCTGCCCATTCTGGCCTATGGGGACAGGTAGCCTTGCAATAGTGAAAAACGAAATAGGCTGTAATTCACTATCAGGTCATGCCACACACATCAGGGCATGACCTACCTTTTACATACAATGCACCCTGCCCTAGGGCCTACCTTAAGGGTGTCTGATATGCAGAAAAAGGAAGGTTTAGGGACTGGCAAGTGGGTGTACTTGCCAAGTCGACATGGCAGTCACAGACTGCACACAGGCTTTGCAATGGCAGGCCTGAGCTACACTTTACAAGCTGCTTCTGTGGGTGGCACAACCAGTGCTGCAAGTCCACCAGCAGCATTTGATTTACAGGCCCCGGGCACCCATGGTGCACTATACTAGGGTCTGACAAGTAAATCAAATAATCCAATCATGGAGTCACTAATCCATACATCAATTTACAATAGGGAGAGCATATGCACTTTAGCACTGATCAGCAGTGGTAAAGTGCCCAGAGTCATAAAACCAACAAAAACAGGTCAGAGAAAATACAGGAGGAAGGCAAAAAGTTCAGGGATGACCCCGCAAAAAGGGCCAAGTCCAACAATGATCTAATGAGTGAACCTCCAGTAAAGCGAAGGAGGGGCGCGGGGCACAAAAACCTAAACCAACAAAAGGGGCTTGTTCGGCCAAACTCACAAAACCTAAAGGGCACGGCGATCCCGCACAGGGGCAAACTCCTACTTCATTGGCCTCTGACCAGGCAACGCTGCCTTTCCAGCTGGACGGAGACGAATTTTGGAAACAAATGGAGACCCTGGTTATGGTGTTACTAAACCCCTTGCAGCTGAAGTTATCTGAAATTGAAGAGAGGCTGGCCAAACTAGAGGGTCTGGGTTTGCAGGGTCACACTCATACATCACACTCCACTACGGGAATGGAAGAAGGGCAAAGGCCTCAAAGAGAAAAGAATCAGGAACCTTGTCGAAATATGAACTTGAGTACTCTTGCTCCATCCCTTGCCCCACAGGGGCTAACCAGCATAGTGCAAAGGACTGGCAACTCCTCTAATTTAAGGGAACTCAGAACTATTTCCCCCCTAACTGTAGTAATATCTCAGATAGGCCCTATGTAATCCACACCTAAGTAAAACTGTGGGAGCCAATGTTGTCTGTTTACACCAGGGGGAAAATATTGAGTGCCAGACCCTTACTAGTTCGGAACCGCTGCATCTACCTCCCTCAGCGGCTCCCCTTGTATTGGTTTTAGGTAACGTCCCCATTCTGAGGGAAGGTCAGTTTGAATCCACGATCCAGTTAATTGATAAATCTCTTCACTGGTTGTCTATACATACAACAGGCTGGATGAGGGGGGGGATCACGCCTTGCCAGCCATATTATTATGGCAAGAAGGGTAATGTGGGTGGGACTGACCCAAAAAAACCTGGAAGGCGATTGTGTGGTACTCAACTTTAATAACTCATCAATATCTAGATCGCTTTTGTTTCAGTTACATAGAGTACCACCTAGGGTCTCCCAGATTGTAGGCCTCCCTTTAAGTCACTTTTATACCTCTGTCCCTCATATAGCTCTGGAACCATTACAGAACTATAGGGAGGAATATACATATCTTACCTCCCTGGAAAACTCGGGCATACCTACCTCGAATAGATTTGCCCCACTTTCAGGTATGGACCTCTGCGATTGACTGCCCCCTAGGCCACCTGAGGGGCTCTCCCTACTACAAACTGTACCACCTGACATTACCGAGTCCCCTAGATCGTCTGACCAGAAGCCAAGGGAGCCTAGTACATTTTTATTAGCATCCTGGAATGTTGCGGGTGTAATAAATAAGTTGGGTGATGACCAGTGGGTAAAAACTTGGCAGAATTGTGACATAATTTCCTTCCAGGAAACCTGGGCAATAGACACGATTTTTGTAAATGGCTATCGCTCCTTCCAAACTAGGGCTGCTTCGTCGTTATCAGGGAGGTCTAAGGGGGGCTTGTTAACACTGATCCCTAACACGTCGGCCCTGAAAATAAAGAAGTTTATATACAAGAGCCAGCTTTTCCATATCCTTATCTTTGAGCTGGCTAAACAAGGCACATGGCTTTTAATTAACTTCTACAATAACAATTTCGGGCCTAATATGTACCTGGCTGTAGAAGAAGTAAGTAGGGAATTGGAAGAAATATTACCAAGGTTAAAGGAACCCATACATATTATATGGCTGGGAGATTTTAACATTCATCCTTGTAAATATAACCTAGAGAATGTATGTGGTTTGGTGGACCTTACGGGTAACCAGTTATGTAATTTTTACATATTGCACCTATGGTAACAGTCTTAATCGAATACTATCAGCCAGGAATTTGGTGATCGTGAATAACTATTCTTCCTTTCGGACTCCCTGTTAAAAACCTTTCGACGGTCTGACTACGAAGCAACTATTGATTTTATCCTGGTCTCAAACCGTCTTAATGAGACCTGTACTAATGTTGATGCCCAATTCACGTCTTTTAGCGATCATGCCATTTTAACCTGTGAGTTCCGATCTGTCTCCAGAGTAGTGCCCCCCGTACAGGACGTTGATCCACCACTCTTAGCGAGAAGAAATGGATACCAGCTCAAGTGGGCCCAGATTGATAGTTCTAAATTCCTTTTCGAAATGGTGAACAACTCTCTTGATAGCATTAAAACATGCTTGCATTCGAATATCTCTCCCGCGTAATGTTACTAGGGTTTACGAAAATCCTAGAAAACATAAGCAGCACGTTAACACGTTATAAACCAAAAAGGGCAAAGGGCTGGTTTGATACATCTTGTTCAAAATCAAGAAAGGCCCTGGCAATTGCACTCAGGACCCAACCTAGAGATGCATTATTAATTGCATCGCTGCGCAGGGAGTTTAAAATGGCAAGAAAGTCCAGGGAAAGGGTACTAAGGGATGAGATTTGGGCAAGATTAAAGGAGACCTCAGAAACAGGAAACAGTAAAGAGTTCTGGGATGCGGTTAATGCCCCCTACTTCAAGATGCAAGGAGACCCCATATTAGAGTTCCATGTAGGTGAAGAAGATTGGGTGGCACATTATTCAAGTATTTTTTCCCTTATTGACACCCCGCCCAGTCCCCATAACTCAGTAGGGTTTAATTCTCAGGATAAATTAGTGTTCACTCTCTTAGAGGTAAAGTGTGCCTTAGAGGCATGCAGTACGGGGAAAGCACCGTGCCCGGACGGGGTTCCCATAGATTTCTTTCAGGTGGATCAAGATTTCTGGGTCCCCCTCCTGACAAACGTTTTTAACAAGATTGCGCAAACAGACCCACTACCTTCGTGGAGGTCGAGTGTAATAGTCCCCATTCACAAAAAGGGAGATAAGGGGAATCCCAAAAACTATAGACCCATATCTCTCATAGACACGACAGCCAAATTGATGGGTCGTCTCCTCCTGTCCAGACTTGAACTCTGGGCCAGAGACAGGAACCATTTAATGCAGACCCAGTATGGATTCCAACAAGGGAAGGGCACTGTTGATCAGTGCCTGAACCTCTCCCTTACTATGGACAAATATGCCAGAGCCAAGGGTGGGAAGCTATATCTTGCCTTTATGGATTTATCCGCAGCTTTTGACTGCGTGTCCCACCCTAAGCTCTGGAATATTATGGCGGAGATGGGAATCGAACAGCTCCTAACTGATTTCATTCGGCAACTGTATTCTCATGCCTCTGCAACAGTTCGGTATGGGAAGAATGGGGAGCGAACCCGCCCCTTTAACATCTTAAGAGGGGTAAGGCAAGGCTGCGTCCTCGCACCGCTTCTTTTTTCAATCTACACATACGGTGTGGAGGAGGCGCTGATGGGTGAAACACTGGACGTCCCTACTTTTGATTCCCAACGTATCCCCATTTTGGTATACGCCGATGCTGCCGTACTGCTTTCCAGAACGGGCTGGGCCTCCAACGCCCCATCACAGCGTATGCGGCCTTTATGAACACTTTGGATCTGAAAGTTAATCAGGCAAAGTCTTTTATATTAATTGCAGGGGCAGAAAAAAAGGAAAAAATCCCATATTTCCATATGGACTCCATAAAAATTGAGGTGGTTAACTCGTTCCCTTATCTGGTAGTTCTTTTTGATAACAACCTTTCGTGGACACACCTGGTGGAAGGTAGGGTTATGGTTATGGACAGGAGTTTAGCGGAATTACAATCGTTTTATAGGAGGCTAGGCTCCAAACCTCTAGACCCTATAAAAAAGATTTATCACGCTAAAACAGTATCAGCTGTGACTCATGGGGCAGGGGTATGGGGGATGGTCCCCATTGATTCCCTCCAGTCAACTGAAAATAAATGTTTTAAATCATAGGGTTACTGTTCCCCTTAATCAAAGGATCATTAGTGATTTACTAACATTGGAAAACCATAGTAAGAGCAGATGGTTAAACTATGTCGAGCGGGAACTCAACGCCTTAGGTTTGATGAATCTTTTTAAGGATCCAAATTTATGTAAAAAGTTCTCTAAGCATAGACTGGTTGAGACTTTTAACTTGAGGGCTAAATACGAACACAGGGAGAGGAATTATGGAGTGCAGTCTGTCCGGATGTATCAACTGACCCCTCCACTGGTAGAGGGAGAGTTCTCTTATTTAGCAGAGGTCTCATTCTCAAACCGTCAGTTTATCTTGATGAGGTTCCGTCTGAGCCTGATTCCATTGATGTTGGGGTATCCGGCTAGAAGATTCAAGCATTCAGATTTGTCCCTGTGCCCTTGTGATTTTAAGTCATCCCAAAATGATCTACACTTGGTACTTTTCTGTAGTCTGTATGCCCAGGAAAGAAAGAAATTTATTATTCCAATTATAAAGAGGTACCACTTTCGCTCATGTCAGGTTGCCTTATATTTTTCAAAATCATTACCCAACCCGTTGGTTTGTTGTGCTGTGAAATCCTTCTTGTGGGCATGCATACGGAAAAGGAAATACGTGGCTTATGAATGAATTTTGGGGAGCCTTACATTGTTTGTGGTCTTTTTAAAACTTTTTAGTAACATTTTATAATCTATTGTATTTTTTATCTCCTTAAATGCGTAGTAATGGGGGCATGGATTTATTAACTTGATTAGGTCGGATTTTTTAGGATATGAATTGTTTAGTTGTGATTTTATACTGTGCTTTTATGTATTTTTTATGTACTTTTATGATCTGATTTAATGAAAGATCGAATAAAATTTTCCATGACTTTGAACATTTCATATGCAATTTACTTCATTATTTGAATTTTCGATTCGGACCTTTATTTAAAGATTTATTGATATATTACATGTATGCTGATTCGTGTACGAATGGGGGGAGTTCAAGGTAGCCAGTGCAGAGAACAACAATGAAATGAGGAATAATGTGTCTTATAGGTCAGGTTAAAACCATCTTTGATTTGCTTATATCTTTGGTGCTGATTCTTGGACTTGTACGACATTTAGCACACACTCAGCATGTTTAGACTATCCTTAGAATAATCTACAACAAATAGGGAGGGGGGAAAAAAGGGCAATTGAAATAATTACTCAAGAAAATCATAAACTCCTCTATATCCAATGATTGTATGTTGAGACGCAGAGTCACAGTTGTATCCAATTTCTGACATCAGAAAAACTTGTGTTAAACATTTAATGCATTGATTAAAGATATTTTCTACTGTAAAGATATTTTATACTGCTGTAATAGATTAGAGTAATACATTTTTTTCTATAGATTTTGTATTGTATTGTCTAATTAAGCAGTGTAGGGCATAGTTAGAAACTGACTTTGATGCCCAATATCCAAAGGAATTTAAGTTTTTCTTATGTAGGTTACCTTTAGTTCGTTATAATTACAAATTAGTCCCTGACAAGGGAGATACACAAACGGAACAATAAATATAGGCCTGAAATCAGTGCTATATTAGGGCTGTCCAGCCGGACAGGGGATTTTAATAATGTTTCAAATCATAAAAACAAGAATAAAGTGGGACACAATCCTGCGTCCAACGCAACACATATAACAGAAAACATAAATGAACAGAAACTCACAGAAAGGCTCAGGCAGGACAAAAATTGCTTGTAAATTATATATAAAAATGCAACAAGCAGACAATAAGTAGTAACACTGTTACACATCAGTAATTATTTCAATTGCGTTTACGGTGTGTGTAAGGTCGATGACGTTTGATCCCGTAAAACCAATACTGGGATCATCATCAGGACGTAACGTTTACATGCCTGAGAGAAAGTAAGCCTGTAAAACAGTGGTAAAAGATATAGAAGACAAGAAGAAAATCGTAAGTAGATCATAGGGATGGTGGAACACAGTCTCTGAAACATAGTGCCTGTGAAGGACTAGGTGAAAAAACATTTCATCCAGACGTCGTGTGCTAGGTGTTACCAAGATACACATGCTGGGTGAAAGAAACCGTTACTATCGGAGATCTCACTGTGCAAAATGGAACAAGACCTTTAAGTGTTACGGCGGGGATACTAGGTGTGATCATGGAAAGTGATGACCCAGATATTCAAGTGTTGAAGCGACGTGTGTGTTGTGGGAGGCTGGCTATCTCTGGTGAGAAAGGCTTACCAAGCGTAATAACATTAAGCAGGTAGTCAGGCAAGGTAATGTCAGGAGAGAATAACTCGGTCGCAGGTGGGCAAAGCTGAGTTATATCACACGAATGTCTTGGCGCTGGTGAAAAAGGAAACGAAATTAGTAAACCATCAAAAGCTAGTTGGTGTGAAAACCAAATAGAGCATGGGCTGCATCTTACCATATCTCAAGGCGAGAATGATTCGAATTTGCAAGAAATTGACCAAGTCCCATGAAGGGATGGCGGTAAGGGGAGGCGCGATAACCTGGGTAAAGGAGAGAAAGCAAGCACAGTGTGATTGGCGGGCCAAAAAACTCCTGGCCCGTGGTTATCTACGGAGACTTATACGCACCTCTTTAAAAAGAGACTGGTATTGCCCCAGGGAATGCCTCTTATCTCCCAAACCCAAGTCCACACAAAACCGACTGATATGTGTCACAACATTCTCACCAGTTTCGCACACTGTGCTCAAATGCATCTTGAAACACTGGGGTATCCTTAATGCCGGCAATCTGACAATTGACCGCTCACTCTTTGCCTTCCGCAAGAGGAAGAATATTAAAGACCACTTGGTTAGAGCTGCACTACCCACTACATAACAAGCAGGTACACTGAATAAACACTGGGGTTTGGAACCCCTGATTGGTCATGCCAAATGCGGAAACTGCAGTGTCTGTAAATACACTATTGAGGGTAAGGAGTTCACTTTCAATAACACCAAGGTTGAATCCAAGCAATTCTCCAATTGTAATACATGTAATGTAATTTATGCTATTGTATGCCCATGCAACAAAATTTACATTGGACAAACCACGCAAAAGGTACGAATGCGGATTTGCCAGCACCGGAGTCGAATACGTTGCAAAACACCAAATGCACCTTTGGTGGAACATTACCTAACAATGCCCACAGCGAGGACGACTTAAGATGGACTGTAATCAGTGTGATCAAACCACCACCAAGAGGAGCAGATATAGGGCAACTCCTGAACAAAGAGGAACTGAAGTGGATCCTACGCACTGGAAGCATCAAAACTGGACTCAACAGACTTGAAGACTGGACAACTCTACTATGAGCCCAATCTGAATGCTACCTTTACTCCCTTGTTCTTCTTTTTATTCCCGCAGTCCATTTTCCTAATTCCACCTACAACCATAATACTGTTTATAATATTTGTACATTGTGCCACAATTCCTCATTTCAATTACCAATGCATAACCCAAAGGTAAGATGTCTAGACGCAGGTTTTTTATGTTACCCGATTGATCACTGAATACCGTCTGCAGTATGTGATTCTCTCAGACCCTACTAAGCCTAATTCCTTGTACTCCATTTCGGTAGCCTCACATAGACTGCACTAACAATTATGTCATTGAATGAAGCAAACCGGGCGCCAAATGTATACACTGTGTAATGTCATGTATAATTTGGTGTATCCGCTCTAAGATGGCCGCCTATCTATGGACTATTCGGCCAGTTTAACCTACCAATTGGATATTCATCACTTTTAAGATGGCCGTTATTGCCTTGTCCGATTCGGCCTTGTTGTTACCAAATTATCAATACATCTCCTTCAATGCATTTATTGTATCTATACTTTATACCCTACATGTTTCCTAGCATCCCTATTTCTAACTGCTTCATTTTCATTCTCTGCTTCCTCACACTCACACCCTGCTTGGCGTATTCCACCATTCCAATATGGCCGCCATTTCCGAGTCGCCCGCCTCCTTGCGACCACGTGAGCAGTCACATGACCATTCCAGCACTCTTTGATTAACTTCACTCCCGACCCATACGTTCACCGAGCGCACCGGATCACTGAAGCTTCACCAGGTAAGCCCCTTAGCCGGCCGGAAACTGTATTCAGAGATTCTGCCATTCTACGTTTTTACACAGTTTATCTCCCTTCCCGCACAGGTCATTGCACCGGCTTGTGAGTAATCGCACCAACGTTGCGCTACTCGGCATCCGGTTGGATTAATTATCTCTGGATCGCTTACGAATTTTCATCCACTTAGGTAAACTCCTCAGCGACTGGCTCACCCCTTTTCCGGCACATACCTGCCTCTGCAGTAATCACACTGTGCTTGCTTTCTCTCCTTTACCCAGGTTATCGCGCCTCCCCTTACCGCCATCCCTTCCTGGGACTTGGTCAATTTCTTGCAAATTCGACATTCATTTCACCTTGATATATGGTAAGATGCAGCCCATGCTCTATTTGGTTTTCACACCAACTAGCTTTTGATGGTTTACTAATTTTGTTTCCTTTTTCACCAGCGCCAAGACGCTTGTGTGATATAACTCAGCTTTGGGTCAGGCGAGCAAGACCACTGACTCATTGTCAGTGAAATTGCTCTCCCACCCTCGCAGCTCCACCATTAAGTGAGGCCTACCCCTGCCCCTGCACTCTTGAGTGTTGGTGATCGAGGCCCTCCTCCACCCGCAGGTTTCCCTGCGCCTGATCCCTGGTGGTCCAGTGGACCTCTGTCTCCTTCCTCTCACTCTGCTCTGTCACTCGTTTTCACTCGTTTTTCTACCCTTTTTATCTTTCACCTTTCTGCACTTTTCTGCATCTCTGCTCTTTTGTGCCTTATTTCTGCTCATTTTCCCTTTCTCTCGCTCTGCTCTTTCACTCGTTTTTCTACCCTCTTTTATCTTTCACCTTTCTGCACTTTTCTGCATCTCTGCTCTTTTGTGCCTTATTTCTGCTTATTTTCCCTTTTTTCTTTATCCCTTATTTCCTCCCTTTACCTTTTCCCGCCTCTGCTGCCCCAGCGGCCCCTCCCCCCCAGCGCGACCGGCCCAATCCAGCTCCCCTCCCCGCTCCCGCCTCCCAGCTGTCCAGCCCTCCCCGACCCCTACTTAATGGCGGCCACTGCACACCGAAGGCGCGTGAAAGGCAAGCCCGTCTGCGCCTGTCTGCGACCCGTCTGCGACCAGTGCCAGGAACCCTGGACCTCCGCCCCGCCAACGCTACGACCCAGCAGCACTCCATGCACTCAACCCAGGCCGCAACAACAACTGCAAGCTAGCATCACCAGCCGACACCCACGGACCTTTCAGCTGTCACCGCTGCCGGCACACCTGCAGCACCGCCAAGAACACAGATTCAGCTCAACCCGCCCACAAGAACACAACCGAACCGAAGACCCTGCAATGCATCCTCCTCAACGTCTGATCCCTCCACAAACACGCCACAGAAATCTGGGACCTCCTCAACAGCACCACCCCACCACGGACGTAGCGTTCATCACCGAAACCTGGACCAACACCACCTCTGGACCGGACATCGCCATCGCCATCCCCCAAGGATACAAGATCTCCAGGAAGAACCGCCCCACCCACCCAGGAGGAGGAATCGCCATCGTCCACAAATCCAGCCTCCGCCTGAGAACACTCCCCGACGAGCCCACAGAACTGATGGAACACCTTCACTTCAAGATACTGGCCAGCCCCACCGCCACCCTCCGGGGAACCCTCATCTACTGACCCCCTGGACCCCGCGGACCCTTCGCCAACTCCATCACGGACATTATCTCCCCACAGGCCATCGCATCCACCAACTACACCCTTCTGGGAGACCTCAACTTCCACCTCGACAACCAACTGGACCCCAACACCACATCCCTCCTGGACAACCTCCACAACATTGGACTCCGCCAGATCATGACCGAGCCCAAGCACTCAGCAGGACACACCCTCGACCCCCTCTTCACTACAGGAAACTCCATCACCTTCAGCCACACCACCGAACTCCCATGGACCGAACATCGTTGCGTCCACTTCACCTTCAGAACACCCACCATCCACAAACACCAGCACCTGCTTCCACGAAGAAACTGGACCAAAATCACCGATGACCAGCTCACCTCCTCACTCAACAACTCCACCCCAACCATCGCGGAAAACGACGACCCCAACACCGCAGCCCGAACCCTGCATAGATGGATCTCGGACAGCACCAACACCAGAGCCCCCCTCAAGAAAAACAACAATACACGCGCCAAGAAAGCCAGATGGTTTACCACCGAACTTCCAGAGTCCAGACGCACATGTCGCTGCCTCGAAAAGGCCTGGAGGAACACCAAATCCACAGAAGCCCACAAAAACTTCAGAGCCGCCACCAACGCCCACCATCAACTCATCAGAGAAACGAGGAAAAAAGCGATTGAAGACAGAATCTCCACCCACGCGCACAACAGCAAGGAACTCTTCAGCATCATCAAGGAGTTCGCCCAACCCACCAGCGAGTCTACCGACATCCCTCCCTCACAAGACCTCTGCGACAAACTCAGCACCTTTTTCCACCACAAAATTAAGAGCATCTACGACAACTTCGACGAAGACAACCAACACACTGAACCTTCACCAACGACCCCCGACACCCGGAAACCAGCGATTGACGACTGGACAGCCCTCACCACTGAAGACACACTGAAGACAATGAAGTCAATCCACTCAGGGGCCCCCACGGACCCCTTCCCCCACCACATCTTCAACAGAGCCGCCGACAACATCGCACCCATGCTCCGCCACACCATCAACCGCTCCCTGGCGACCGCCTCATACCCCGATGACTGGAAACACGCCGAGGTCAACCCCCTCCTAAAGAAACCCTCAGTGGACCCCACCGACCTCAAAATCTACAGACCCATCTCCCTGCTCCCGTTCCCAGCGAAAGTCATCGAGAAAGCCATCAACAGCCAACTCGCCACATTCATTGAAGAACACAACATCCTCGACTCCTCCCAATCCGGCTTCAGAAAAAACCACAGTACGGAAACCGCCCTCCTCGCCGCAACAGACGACATCCGCACCCTACTGGACAAAGGAGAAACAGTAGCCCTCATCCTCCTCGACCTATCAGCGGCGTTCGACACAGTCTCCCACCGCACCCTAATACGCAGACTCTACAATGCAGGAATCCAGGACAAGGCCCTCGACTGGATCCGCTCCTTCCTCTCCGGCAGGACGCAGCAGGTCAGACTCCCCCCTTTCCTCTCGGACCCCACAGCTACCACCTGCGGAGTCCCCCAGGGCTCCTCCCTCAGCCCGACGCTCTTCAACGTCTACATGGCTCCACTTGCCCCCATCGTCAGAACCTACGGACTCAACATCGTGTCATACGCAGACGACACCCAGCTCATCCTCTCCCTATCCAACGAGCCCAACACCGCCAGACACAACTTTCGAGAAGGCATGGAAGCCGTCGCCAAATGGATGAAAAACAGCTGCCTACAACTAAACACCAACAAAACAGAAGTACTCATCATGGGCCCAAATTCCGACACCTGGAGCGACACCTGGTGGCCCCCCGCCCTCGGAAACCCGCCAACCCCCACAGACCATGCACGCAGCCTGGGAATCATCCTGGACTCCGAGCTCAAAATGGACCGCCAGATCAACTCTGTCTCGTCTTCCTGCTTCCACACCCTCCGCCTCCTTCGTAAGACCTTCAAATGGATCCCCCTCGAACACCGAAAGACCGTCACTCACGCCCTGGTCACCAGCAGACTCGACTACGGCAACGCACTCTACGCCGGAATAAACAAAAACCTCACCGCAAGCTACAGAACATCCAGAACGCCGCCGCAAGACTGGTCCTCAACCTGCCAAAACACTGCCACATCTCCCAGCACCTGCGCACACTCCACTGGCTCCCCGTCAAGGCGAGAATCACCTTTAAGATGCTCACCCACGCACACAAGGCCCTCCACGGCACCGGACCAGCATACCTGAACAGCCGACTCAAATTCCACGCACCCCAAAGGACCCTACGATCAGCCCAGCTCTCCTACGCCGTGGTCCCCCGCACCAGAAAGACCAGATCGGGAGGCCGCTCCTTCTCCTTCCTCGCGGCCAAAGCATGGAACGCCCTTCCGCTCCACCTCAGACAGACAACATCGCTCCCCATCTTCGCAAGAAACCTCAAAACCTGGCTCTTCAACAGACCCCCTCCTTGATGGAATGGAACCTGCACCCCCCCACCCCTAGCGCCTTGAGAGCCTTACGGGTGAGTAGTCGCGCTTTAACAAACCCCTGATTGATTGATTGATTGATTGAGCTTTGCCCACGTGCGACTGAGTTATTCTCTCCTGGCATTACTTTGCCCGACTACCTGCTTAATGTTATTACGCTTGGTAAGCCTTTCTCACCAGAGATAGTCAACCTCCCACAACACACATGTCGCTTCAGCACTTGAATATCTGGGTCGCCACTTTCCATGTTCACGCCTAGTATCCCCGCCGTAACACTTAAAGGTCTTGTTCCATTTTGCACAGTGAGATCTCCGATAGTAACCATTTCTTTCACCCAGCATGTGTACCTTGGTAACACCTAGCACACGACGTCTGGATGAAATGTTTTTTCACCTAGTCCTTCACAGGCACTATGTTTCAGAGACTGTGTTCCACCATCCCTATGATCTACTTACTATTTACTTCTTGTCTTCTATATCTTTTACCACTGTTTTACAGGCTTACTTTCTCTCAGACGTGTAAACGTTACGCCCTGATGAGGATCCCAGTATTGGTTTTATGGGATCGAAACATCGTCGACCTTACACACACCGTAAACACAATTGAAATAATTACTGATGTGTAACGGTGTTACTACTTATTGTCTGCTTGTTGCATTTTTATATATAATTTACAAGCAATTTTTGTCCTGCCTGAGCCTTTCCGTGAGTTTTTGTTCATTTACGTTTTCTGTTATATGTGTTGCATTGGACGCAGGTTTGTATCCCACTTTATTCTTGTTTTTGTGATTTGAAACATTATTAAAATCCCCTGTCCGGCTGGACAGCCCTAATATAGCACTGATTTCAGGCCTATATTCATTGTTCCTTTTGTGTATCTCCCTTGTCAGGGACTACTTTGTAATTATAACGAACTACTACCCAAGGTCCCTGACCATTAAAATTGGGTTCCCTTGTTACTTAGAACACGATTACCTTTAGTGTCACACCTCGTTCGGGGGGCAAGGGTGCCAACAGGGGCTACTGGGCCTCAATTGTGGGAATTGAGGTTGTTTGCCTCCGATGTCCTGGGGTCTACCCTTCTAAGACTCTGCAAAATGGGCCAAGTACAACCTACTTAGCACTTGAGACTCAGTGGTAGCGATGGCGTGTGATCATACGCTTTTCTGGGAGGCTGTGTGGGGGTACTCGAGCTCAGCACTCAATAAACACACATCGGTATAACAACTGATTGTCCAACCCAGTGTTTGACTTTCAAGAAGAAAAAAACGTAATACTGCACATAAAGTTATACACACATAGCTGAGCAGGGGTAAGCTGGATCTTCCTCATGGCTATTCCCGATGGATTATTATTGCATCCCTGCTTTGGCTTTTTAGGTCCCAAGTAGTGTGGCCTAGCATGGCTGGACTTGAGCAGAGGTGAATGCCTCGTACAGGGCTTTCAGGTCTGAAGTTGGGTCTTGGCTTCAGACACACCACTGTCTTGGCTGCACAACAGCTATAGCTCATGCTGGAACATAGTCAGGTGCACTGGCCGGGGCCACACCACAATCGCTCAATTAGGATACATTAGTTCAGAACATACCACAATTTTCAGAGCTTAGGCACATAGGCTCAGATCATGCCACAGTCTTCAACAGTTCAGTCACAGCCGCACACACCTCTGCGATCTGGCAGCTAGGACCAGGTCACATAACACTTCTCACAAACTTCTCACATACTTCTCACTTCTCACATCAGACTGTACTGAACTATCTTCAATTTTCCTGACAGGAATCACACACACGTGGCTGGGGCCTTACAATACAAGGGCAGGCATATCACTCTTTGCAGTCCTGCTCTTCTGCCAACCCACTGCACTGGAGCCAAGCAGCAACTGGAACCTCTTGGGCAGTCAGTCCTCCTACAGAAATGGCAAGCTCTTTTGGTCTATCAGCAAGCCGGCTGACTTCTGGGCAACCCACAACAGACAATCAGTACTTGAATGATGGGTGCACTTAGGTAATGTTGTCACACCTATGGGAAGCTGTCTGTCAGACAGACACCATCTATGCTCATAGAGCAATCCTCTGAGTACTCTGCAGAGTACTCCCCTCCTTGGTCATAGTGACCTTCAGGCTGGAATCACAAATTGGTTTGTGAGTCCCACCTTTATACTACCAAAGCAGACCGGTGTTGTGGCTCCAGGTTCTGCACTTTCTGAACCCGTTTAGGTTGATTTTCTTTTCAAGTGTCCTCTTCAGGCTGCTCTCCAGACACACACTTTGTGTACAGTGATGCTCCTCACAGCAGAGTAGCCTGGGACACCCACAATTTGGTGTGAGTTTTCTGCATCTGGCTATCATCAGCCAAATAAAAAGTGATCAGAAGAAAGGCATAAGGCTAGCATCACATATGGGGTCCCTTTCTTCTCGAACAACAGAGTCTGAAGCCTCACCCTTCACCCCCACCATCTACCAAATGGCAGTGCTACAGGGAGACAAATCTGCAGCTCCTCTCAGCAAAAGGCATAATATGATTTCTAAAGGAGCTTTGTCCCTACTTTTTCTACTTCAGTGTCTAGGTCTCCTCCCTCCAGAAGTGTCAAGAATATACTTCCACTGTCTGGAATAACAATCTGACCTCAATCTTGTGCATAGGTTTAGGACTGTGGTAAACAAAAAGGATCCCACAAGTCTCCATTAGTCTAGTTCACTCATACACATTAAGCATGTACTACACAGACTCTTCACTCAAACATGCACATCATACACTTGGGATAAGGGAGGAAGCCAGCAGACCTCTAAACGAATGAAACAGGTAAAAGGTTCTGGCCACAACTATAGATTCAAAAATCGCGGCACAGTGCTGTTAGACCTGGCATCCTTTGGGTGGTTGCCCCTGACTTTTTTGCCTTCTGACCTTCTGATTTGCTGACTTCATTTTTGCTGGCTTTAGGATTCTGGACACTTTACCACTGCTAACCAGTGCTAAAGTGCATATGCTCTGTACTCAAAACATGGTAACATTGTCTTATCCCAATTGGCATATTTAATTTACTGATAAGTCCCTAGTAAAGTGCACTATATGTGCCCAGGACCTGTAAACTAAATGCTACCAGGGGCTTGCATCAAATTGTGTCACACACTTCAGTAGCCCTTTAAACATGTCTTAGGTCTGCCACTGCAGATCCTGTGTTTCCAGTTTTAAACTGCCATTTTGACCTGGCATGTTAACCTACTTGCCAGGCCCAAACCTTCCCTTTTATTACTTATAATGTCATGCCTAAGGTAAGCCCTAGTCAGCCCTATGGGCAGGGTGCAGTGTATTTTAAAGGTAGGACATGTACCTTTGTGTTTTACAAGTCCTAGTAGTGAAAAACTGCTACTGCAAGGCCTATCTCTCCCATAGGTTAACGTTTGGATTGCCTTAAAACATCTTTTCAGTGTAATTTCCAATTGGGAAAAGATAGAGATTTGGAGTTTGGTGTCTCTAAACTCACAATTTAAAATCACAACTTAGGGTGAAGTCAGATTTTAAATTGCAAGTCTTAAAATGCCACTTTTCGGAAAGTTGGCACTTTCTTACTTTAACCACTCTGTGCCTCTGCCTGTCTCTGACACCACCAAATCAGAACTTTTCTAGAACCTAAGGCATTCTGCCTGGAAGAAGAGCTGCTGGGCTGCAGGATGGACTGCCAATTTGCTAACTGCTTGCTGTGTTGGCTTGCTGCCTGCTGATTGCTGTACTGTAGGAGGGACTGCCACCTTGCTACCTGCTTTGCTGTGTTGGCCTGCTGCCTGCTGCTTCTTTCCTGGGAGTAAGAAGGACTGGACCTGCTCTCTATATCCTTGAACCCAAGTTTCTACATGGGCCTGCTGGCTTGCCCCCTGTTCTTGAATTCTCAGAGTCATTAAAGACTTTCTTCAACTCTGCTTCAGCAGTGGTCTGCCATCTGTGAGTCCTCCCTTGCCTTAGGTGCCCCGCCGGTCTTGGGTCTCAGAAGTGGGTTCTGCAGCTGTTTTGCTCCAAAATCCATGCATCACCACCTCTACACTGATCGGAACCTACGGAGTGCCCTTTGCCGCTGATGCAGTACCGATCTGAAGATATCTTTGCACTGCTCAACGGCGATCCGACTGTGAAGTTTTATGTCAACGCAGTGCTGACTCGAAGTTCGACTGTGAGGCTCAATGATGATGCAGCACCTGCATCGTAAGGGGCTTAATGACAACGTGGGACCCCACTGCGAGGCTTGACTTTGAAGCATCGACCTGACTGATTGAATCGGAACCGATGCATAGAGTCTTTGATGCCGACACCTGCTCCACCCAAGGTACTTTTTCAGCGGACACTGCAACCACCCTGCCTTCCATCACGGTCGATCTGAACTTTGGATTTACCCTGGTCTAGCGCATCCTAAAGTAACCTTTTAGTGCTATTGACTTATAAGCACTATTGTTTTATTTAACCCTTAAAAATTCATATCTCAAGTTCTACGTATTGGATTTTTGTTGTTTTGGTCTTATTATACTCAGAAACATATTCTCTACTGTTCTAAACTAGTGTAAAGTCTTTTTATGGTATTTTCACTGTTACCCAAGTTTCTGAAAGGGCCTGCTGGCTCGCCCCCTGTTCTTGAAGTCTCCAAGCCATCAAAGACTTCCTTCAACTCCATTTCAGCAGTGGTCTGCTATCTGTGAATCCTCCCTTGCCTGAGGTGCCCCTCCAGTCTTGGGTCTCGGAAGTGGGTTCTGCAGCTGGTTTGCTAGAAAATGGACATATCGCCACCTCTGTGCTGGTCAGAACCTACGGAGTGCCCTTCGCTGCTGATGCAGTACCGATCTGAAGAGATCTCTGCACTGCTCGACGAGGACACAGGACCCAACTGTGAACTTCGATGTCAACGCAGCGCTGACCCGAGGTCCACTGCGAGGCACAATGATGATGCAGCACCTGCATCGTAAGGGGTTCAATGACAACGCAGGACCCCACTGCGGGGCTTGACTTTGAAGCATCGACCTAACTGAGTGAATCGGAACCGACGCATTGAGTCTTTGATGCCGACACTTGCTCCATCCAAGGTACTTTTTCAGCGGATCCTGCAACCAGCCTTCCTTCCATCGCGGTTGACCTGAATGTTGGATTTACCCCGGTCTTGCGCAACCTAAAGTAACCTTTTAGCGCTATTGACTTCTAAGCACTGTTTTTTAATTTAATCTTTAAAAATTCATATCTCAAGTTCTGCGTATTGGATTTTTGTTGTTTTGGTCTTATTATACTCAGAAACATATTCTCTCACATTCTAAACTAGCGTAAAGTCTTTTTGTGGTGTTTTCACTGTGTTACTATAATTAGAGTGTGCACGAATACTATATACATTGCCTCTTAAGTTGTGCCTGACTTCTCTGTTCCAAGCTGCCAGAGGGTGAACAGAGGTTAATTTAGGCTGTGTATCTGACTTACCCTGACTAGGATTGTGACCCCTGCTTGGACAGGGTGCAAACCAGGGCCGCCGCCGCCATCGCACTCGAACTAGGACGGACCATCAACGCCTCCTTCAGATCCAGCATCTTCCCAGATGACTGGAAGCGGGCGAGGGTTAAACCCCTCCTCAAGAAACCAACGGACCTGAAAAACTACCGGCCCATCTCTTTCCTCCCCTTCATGGCCAAAGTCACAGAGAGACTCGTAAACGCCCAGCTGACCACCTTTATCGAAGAGAACTCCATCCTAGACACCTCCCAGTCTGGATTCCGCAGCAACCACAGCACAGAGACCGCCCTCCTCGCCGCCACTGACGACATCCGCATGCTACTCGACCAGGGACACACTGCGACCCTCATCCTTCTAGACCTCTCCGCAGCCTTTGACACCGTTTCACATCGCACGCTCGCAGCCAGACTTCACGACGCGGGGATACAAGGAGCCGCCCTCGACTGGATCCAATCCTTTCTCTCCGGCAGAACCCAGAGGATCAGACTCCCTCCCTTCCTCTCCGAACCCACCGATATCAACTGCGGAGTACCCCAAGGATCATCGCTCAGCCCCGCGCCCTTCAATATCTACATGGCCCCCCTCGCCACCATCGTCAGACAGCATGGGCTCAGCATAGTATCCTACGCCGATGACACCCAGCTCATCCCCTCACTCACGAAGAATCTCGAAGACACCAGACTCTGCTTCCATGAAGGAATGAAGGACGACGCAGCCTGGATGAAAGACAGCTGCTTGAAGCTCAACTCAGAGAAAACCGAGGTCCTCATCCTCGGACCCTGCACCTCCGCCTGGGACAACACCTGGTGGCCCTCGGGAATCCACCCACCCCTACAGACCATGCACGAAACCTCGGCATCATCCTCGTCTCCTCCCTCTCCATGAACTGCCAGATCAACGCTGTTGCCTCCACCAGTTTCAACTGCCTGCGCATCCTCCGCAAGACCTTCAAATGGATGCCCCCCGATTGCAGAAGGACCGTCATCCACGCACTCATAACCAGCAGACTGGACTACGGCAACGCCTTATACGCCAGAATCAACAGAACTCTTCTACACAATCAATCAATCAATCACAGAATTTGTAAAGTGCACTACTTACCCGCGAGGGTCTCAAGGCGCTGGGGGAGAAAAAAAGGGGGGGTGCTGCTACTGGTCGAACAACCAGGTCTTGAGTAGCCTCCTGAAGGTCAGCAGGTCTTGGGTCTGTCGTAGGCTTAGTGGAAGGGTGTTCCAGGTCTTGGCGGTGAGGTGGGAGAAGGATCTGCCGCCGGTGGTGGTTCTTCGAATGCGAGGGACGGTGGCGAGGGAGAGATCGGCGGAGCGGAGTTGGCGGTTGGGGACGTAGAAGAGGAGTCGTCTGTTGAGGTAGGCTGGGCCAGTCTTGTGGAGTGCCTTGTGTGCGTGGATGAGGAGTTTGAAGGAGATTCTCCTGTCGACGGGGAGCCAGTGCAGGTTCCTCAGGTGGGGGGTGATGTGGCTGTGGCGTGGTACATCGAGGATCAGGCATGCGGAGGCATTTTGTATGCGTTGCAGTCGCTTGATGAGCTTGGCCGGGGCTCCCGCGTAGAGGGCGTTCCCATAGTCGAGTCTGCTGCTGACGAGGGCCTGGGTGACTGTTCTTCTCGTGTCTGTCGGGATCCACCTGTAGATCTTGCGAAGCATGCGGAGGGTGTTGAAGCAGGAGGATGAGACTGCGTTGACTTGCTTGGCCATGGAGAGCGTTGAGTTGAGGATGACTCCCAGGTTGCGTGCGTGGTCGGTGGGTGTCGGGGCTGCTCCCAGCATCGTTGGCCACCAGGAGTCGTCCCAGGCTGAGGGGTTGGAGCCGAGGATGAGGACCTCTGTCTTCTCCGTGTTCAGTTTTAGTCGGCTGATCTTCATCCAATCGGTGACGGCCTTCATCCCTTCATGGAGGTTGGATTTGGCGGCGAGGGGGTCCTTGGTGAGGGAGAGGATCAGTTGAGTGTCGTCGGCGTAGGAGATTATGTTGAGGTCGTGCTGTCTGGCGATGCATGCGAGCGGGGCCATGTAGATGTTGAACAGTGTTGGGCTGAGGGACGATCCCTGGGAGTACGCCGCAGATGATCTCGGAGGCTTCGGATCGGAATGGTGGGAGGCGGACTCTCTGGGTTCTGCCGGCGAGGAAGGAGGTGGCCCATTCCAGGGCCTTGTCTCGGATCCCTGCGTCATGGAGGCGTGCGCGTAGAGTGCGGTGGCAGACAGTGTCGAAGGCGGCGGAGAGGTACAGCAGGATGAGGGCTGCGGTCTCACCGTTGTCCAGCAGGATCCTGATGTCGTCGGTGGCGGCGATGAGGGCAGTCTCAGTGCTGTGGTTGCTGCGGAACCCCGATTGGGATGGGTCCAGGATGCTGTTTTCTTCGAGGTATCGGGTTAGCTGTTTGTTGACGATCTTCTCGATGACCTTGGCTGGGAACGGAAGCAGGGAGATGGGCCGGAAGTTCTTGAGGTCTCTCGGGTCTGCCTTGGGTTTTTGAGTAGGGCGTTGATCTCTGCGTGTTTCCAGCTCTCTGGGAAGGTCGCGGTCTCGAAGGAGAGATTGATGATGTTGCACAGGTGGGGTGCGATGGAGCTGCTGGCTTTGTTGAAGATGTGGTGCGGGAAAGGGTCTGACGGGGAGCCGGAGTGTATTGTGCTCATGGTCTTGATGGTGTCCTCGATGTTCACGCTGGCCCAGGCTGGCAGGGGATCGTGGTCGATGGTGTGCGGCGGGTCTGGTGCATCGATCTTAGTTGGGGCTGTCTGGGTGTTGAAGCTGTCGTGGATGTCGGCGATCTTGCGGCGGAAGAAGGTGGCGAGGGAATCACACAGGGGTTGCGACGGTGGGATGTCGTTGGTGTTGGAGCTAGGGTTGGAGAGTTCCTTCACGATGTTGAAAAGCTCCTTGCTGTTGTGTGCGTTGTTGTCGAGGCGGTCTTTGAAGGAGATTCTCTTTGCGGACTTGATGAGGTGGTGGTGGTTACGGATGGCGTCTTTGTGGGCTGCGTGGCTGTCCGGTGTCTTATCACTGTGCCATTTCTTCTCTAGTTTCCGGCAGGTACGCTTGGAAGCTAGGAGTTCCGAGGTGAACCAGCTGGCTCTTTTGGTGGTGTCAGCGTAGGTGGGTTTTTTCAGCGGGGCGAGGGTGTTGGCACAGTCGTCCATCCATCTTCTGAGGTTGCAGGCAGCGTCGTCGGTGTTGGATGGGTCGGAGGGAGGGCTGAGAGCGAGGGTTGCCCGTAGTTGGTCTTCGGTGACTTTGCTCCAGCAGCGGCGTGGGATCTGTTGGGTGCGGTGGTGTGTGGTGGGTTTCTGGAAGGTGAAATGGATGCAGCGGTGGTCGGTCCAGAGGAGTTCCGTGGTGTGGCTGAAGGAGACGTGGGAGCTTGAGGAGAAGATGGGGTTGAGCGTGTGGCCGGCGGAATGGGTCGGTGTTGTGACGAGCTGGCTCAGACCGAGGTTGGCGAGGTTGTCGATCAGGGTGGTGGAATTGCTGTCGTTCTTGTTCTCCAGGTGAAACTCCAAACCATCCAGAACGCCGCAGCCAGACTCGTCCTCGGGACACCACGTCATGAACACATGACCCAACACCTACGAGACCTCCACTGGCTCCCCGTCGAGAAGAGGGTCACCTTCAAACTCCTCACCCACGCCTACAAATCCCTCAACAACATCGGACCCAAATACCTCAACGAGAGAGTCTCCTTCCACGTACCCAAGAGGAACCTTCGTTCCGCCAACCTCACCCTGGCAGAGGTCCCCCGCATCCACAGAAACAGAGCAGGCAGGAGAGCCTTCTCCTACATCGCAGCCAAGACCTGGAACGAGCTCCCTGTGAACATGAGACACTCCCCGACCCTGCACACGTTCAGGAAGGACCTCAAGACCTGGCTCTTCAACTGATCCGGAGCTGCTCCCCCCCCTAGCGCCTTGAGACCCTCACGGGTGAGTAGTGCGCTTTATAAACCCCTGATTGATTGATTGATTGAACCTCTGCCAACTAGAGACCCAATTTCTAACAAGTGTCACCACCACTCCCTTTGCTAATCCCATTACTGAGACATTAGTCCACTGTCAGGACAAAGATGGCATGCTTGATGCACCCCTCCACATCACAGGACGGGACCTAAACCACGCAGTCAGAACAACGAGTGGCTGAGCAACAGAGGCGTAGCCACAGACGTCTAAACCACGCATATGTCTTTACAACACATATGCTTGGTTTAGACGTCCATGGTAGTTAACGCTCTAGTCCGCGGGCGGAGGAGATCTGGGCAGAGGGTCGAAAGTGAGCTCCTGCTGGGACGAGGAACTGGATGAGGAATTTGGTGAGCAAATGTTTTTTAACTTTTTTTTAGGGCTCAGGGTGGGGGGCTGGATAGTTGATACGGGAGATACTTTTACGGCTTAGGGTCATGGCTAGGTGGCGGTTTTAGGTCTCAGGGCGTGGGGGCTAGGGTGTTTTTGGTTATAGTTTGAAGGTTTTAGGGCTCAGGGCAGAGAGGGGGTTTTCGACTGCGAGGCCATTTTTAGGGCTCAGGTTGGGGGGCTGGATAGTTGGGACGGGGATATTTTTATGGCTTAGGGTTGGGGTCGCGGCTGGGTGGTGGTTTTAGGTCTTCTGGCAGTGGTATTTTTGGTTATAGTTTGAAGTTTTAGGGCTCAGGGCAGAAAGGGGGGTCAGGCTCGAGTTCTGGGGTGAAGGAATAAGGGCTTAGGGTCGGGGGGTCGCAAGCTGTTTTAGGGCTTAGGTTTGGGGGTTGCAGGTGGGGGGCAGTTTTAGGGCTCATGGCAGGGGTTAGAGGTGTTTTTTAGTTATAGGGTGAAGATTTTAGGGCTTAAGTCAGAGGGGGGGTCAGGGTTAAGTTCGGGAGTGAAGGATTTAGGGCTTAGGGGTGGGAGGTCGGGTCGAATCCAAATATGGGGGCTGTGTTTTAGAGCTCAGGGCACAGAGGGGCTGGGGTGTTTTAAGGGTTGGGGTGGGCTTTATATTTAGGGCTGGGGACCACTTTTAGGATTTAGGGCAGGGGGGCCTGGGGTGTTTTCAGGGCTAGGGTCGTAATTCAAGACAGGTGGCTAGGTTTTAGGGCAAAGATCGGGGCTAGGGCAGACCCTTAACCACACATATGCTGTTGGACTTGGCCCTTTTTGCAGGGACATCCCTGAACTTTTTGCCTTCCTCCTGTATTGTTTCTGACCTGTTTTTGTTGGTTTTAGGACTCTGGGCATTTTACTACTGCTGATCAGTGCTAAAGTGCATATGCTCCCTGTGTAATGGTAATTGGTTGTCCATAATTGGCATGTTTGTCTTACTAGTAAAGTCCCTAGTAAAGTGCACTATGTGTGCCAGGGCTGGTAATGCAAATGCTACTAGTGGGCCTGCAGCACTAATTGTGCCACCCACACAAGTAGCCCTGAAAAGAGATCTCAGGCCTGCCACTGCAGTGCCTGCGCGCAGTTTGTTAGACTGCCTTGTGGTCCTGACAAGTGCACCCACTTGCCAGGCCTTACCCTTCCCTTTTTATGCACATCAGACATCCCTATGGTAGGCCCAAGGTACACCCCTGGGCAGGGTGAAGTGAATGTGAAAGGTCGGACATGTACTAAGGTGTGTACCAAGTCCTGACAGTGAAATACTCTCCATTTCGTTTTTCACTTTTGCAAGGCCATCTTGCCCATAGGACGGAATGGGGGAGGCTGTGTAATATGTTTCCAGCCTATCTTCCCATAGGCTTAAGATGGAGAGGTGAAGTTTAGTGTGCCTGAATTCACAATTTAATAACACATCTTTTTCTGAAGGTGGTTTTTGCATTGTGTGTTTAGAAACCACACTTTTAGTAGTGGCTGGTTTTTTGTTCTAACAATTCTGTGTGTCTCTGCCTGGTTGTGGATTGACTGTCTGGATTTGAATGTGATAGGATCTGGGAAATGTCCTGACCCAGGGGAGGAGGTGAGACAGCAACAAGCTGACCTGCATTTTGAGTGTAGGGGGGAGGAGTAGCCCCTACAGGTGAAGAGGCCTGGGCTGCCGCCATAAAACAATGGCTCCATCTCCTGCTGAGTGACTGAAGATCCAGTCCCCACTATCAAAGGAAGAAGGTGTCACTGGCAGGGAGACACCCAGAACTGGTTTAGACAGGGGTCAGTGCCCCCTGAACACAAAGACTTCAAAGACATTTAGGGGTATAACTATGAGAGCTGAAACCCCTGAACGTTGGACTGATCAAGACTGAAAAGGATTGAAACTACTTTGTGGTCAAGAGGAACCTCTGCCAAGGAAGAAACAGCTGAAGAGACTGAAGGAAAGGACTGACCCTTGCTGTGTGTTCTGGGGCTGGCTTGCAGTTTGCTGATTTAACCAAGGAGAGGCTAAGGGACTTTGCTGTGTGCTGTGTCCCCCTGCTTGAAAGTACTTTGCTGTGTGCTGTGTCCTGAAGTAACTTGTACCCAAGGGCCCGAGGAGAGCTGGCTCCCTGTTGTGGAAACTCAGGAACATAAAAGTTTCCAGGTGGGTCTCAGCGACGCTGTGTGCATGTGCTTTTTGCAGCCTGAGACCCACATAAGGATTGCCTCTTGATCGTGTGCACTCGGAGTCCAAGGAAGTCTCAGCGACGCTGTGTGCGTGTGCTTCGTGCAGCCTGAGACCTTCGTGAGGATTGCCCTGTGATCGTGTGCACCCAGAGCTTATGTGAGTCTCAGCGACGCTGTGTGCGTGTGCTTCGTGCAGCCTGAGACCTTCGTGAGGATTGCCCTGTGATCGAGTGCACCCGGAGCTTAAGTGAGTCTCAGTGACGCTGTGTGCGTGTGCCCTGTTGCAGCCTGAGACCTTCGTGAGGAATTGCCCGTGACTGTGTGTCCCGGAGCAGTCTTGTTCTCTGCCTCGATCGAGCAGCGTGACCAGAGCTGCTGCGATCGTCATTGCCATCGGCCCAGACCGGCGTCCCCAGAGGAGCTGTGCCTCCGGCCCAGGCCTGCCTTTGCCAAGGAGGAACCTTAAACCATCCCCGTCGGGGGGGGGCCAAGTTCCACTGCCCAAGATCAACAAAGTCGCACCGGAGGCCCAAGACGTGAGGAGAGGAGAGGAGAGTGAGAGCGCACCCCCCCAGGTAACGCTCAGCGAGCGTGCATGTGTCGCCGCCTGGGGCGGGGTGCGGGCGCCGAGAGAAACGCTCTCGGCCTTTCCCATCTTTGCAGCACGAGCCTCCGCTCAAGTCCGTATCGCGGCCCGTACTTGCCGAGGAGTGGCAGTACCGGGGCCGGAGTGTGGAGCTGCACTTTGTTTTCCATCAGAACAGTGTTGGGGGCATATTTTGGCAGTAGCTGACCGCGAGTCAGTAAGAGTGGCATAGAGACCGTCCAGAGCACCGCGATCGGTGCTGAAGTATCTTATTTTTGCATTACGAACTGCCTGATTGTTGCATTACGAAGTGCCTTATTTTTGCATTACGAACTGCCTGATTGTTGCATTACGAAGTGCATTATTTTTGCATTACGAACTGCCTGATTGTTGCATTACGAATTGCATTATTTTCGCATTACGAACTGCCTGATTGGTGCATTACGAATTGCCTGATTCTTTCATTACGAACTGCATAGCATTGCATTAGGACTGCATTAGATCATGGAGAATGGCTCATTAATACTGCAAGAACCTACCAGTGCTTGCTGGCCTAATAACTGGCAAGGTGAAATATTACAAATATGCATATGTTGGATTTTTATCGTGTGGTCTCATCGTATATCTTTTTTATATAAACATATAATTGTTTTTTCTTTGAAACTTGTGTGGAATCCATGTGTGGTGTTATCACTGTGTTACTGAGAGCGTGGTTGCAAATACTTTACACATTTGCCTTGGAGATAAGCCTGGCTGCTCGTGCCAAGCTGCCAAGGGGGTGAGCAGGGGTTATTTTAGTAGTGTATCCCCCTTACCCTGACTAGAAGCAAGGGTCCCTATTTGGACAAAGGTACCTACCTCTGCCAACTAGAGACCCCCAGTTCTAACATTGGTGGTCAGCGTTGTGGGATTGGAACGTGTATTTGCAAATTCACTCACATTGATTGGTGTACATCCCTAGTTTAGGGCAGACCACGACGCAACCACATATTGTGTTTTGATTTTTGGTTCTATTTTTGAGCGACCTTTAAGCCACACATCATGTCTCAGAGGAGTCAAGTAGCCAGTGAGGTTGCAGAATTGGAGTTCAACATTTAGGCCTTGCTTACCTACAAAGTTGATCAATTGAGGCAATTCTGAAGAGCTTTGGGATGTCCCATGAAGAGTAGCGCCAAGAAGGAGGAGCTGCAAACGGCCTTGAGGGCCTGGTGGGAAGCCAAAGAGGCTCAGGAGACAGGTGATGTTGAGGTGGATGAGGATGACCCAGGGAATGGATTTGGTCCACAGGATTTGCCAGTGGGAGGACCAGCCTCAGGGGCTGGTAGTAACCATTCAGGGTAGAGCTTTTCCCGAGAGGAGTTGGAGAAAAACCAAAGGGTCAGAGAGCGTGAGTTGGAGGTTTTGAAACTAAAGGCTCATGTGGATGAGAAGAAGTTGGTCATGGAGAGCAAAAGGTGGGCAGAGGAGAGCAAGAACGCTCTCGCTTTGGAGGAAAAGAGATTGCTTTTGGCACATAAGTTAAGAATGAGGGAGCTTGATTTGGAGCTCGAAAGGCTCGAGGCCATGAGTGTCTCAGCCATGCCAAAAGAGATGTGTGTAGCTTAGGAAGTGAGCTCTGCTGGGTTGGAGGTGGAGTCCAGCTCAGATGGTGACAGCAAAAACGTAGTGTCTAGTGCTGAGAGAAAAGTACATACACCCAGAGATGTGGCGCCTGACTTGAGGGAGGGGGTTAACATACACCAGGGGGTTCAGGTTTATGAGGTATCTCCAGTGGTGTGCAGTGTCCCTGAAGTAGATTGGGGAACTGACACGGGGGATCATATTCCTAGTGGTGGGAGGGACACTCTACTGACCCTAGATGAGAGGTGCAGGGAGAGGGGTTCCCCCCATGGTAGAAACCTTGGTGTGTGAGTGTGGAGACCGCCCAGAAGAGTGGAGGTTGAGTGACGGAGACAGTCTAACACTGTCTTGCCAATCTCAGGAGAGTGGTGTGGGGTACTTGTGTGAGGCACTGGAGGGTGAGGCAAAGGATACCTTGGTTAACAACTGTGGGGGACTGTGTGATTCATTTGTTGGAGAGCATATTTTAAGTCCCTGTTTTCCAGAGCTATGCCAACACCCGGTGGGGTGCGAGTTCTCTGGTTCCAGGGAGCTTGCGCAGAAGGCAGACCTTTGGGTGGATTCCCGAGGGTCTGAGGAAGCTTTTGGGAGTGACCCAGAAGGGAGTGGTTCTGGTTTTCCCCAACCAAGTGAGGTAGGGAAGGTTGGTGGTAGCCCAGATAGGTCCCAATGTAGTGGGAGGGGTGTAGGGTCCCACATCCTGTCTCAGAGGAGAAGGAGTGGGAGGGGGCTGTGTCCCAAGGTGCCCAATACCCAGTCCCAGGACCTGGCTGGTTCCATAAGGGAACACCAGGAGGGAAGCCTAGTCTGTACCGGGAGGCCACTTCCTGGGGGGGATCCCAAAGTGTCAGGTGAACTGAGGGGGACTGCTGTAACCAGCATCCCACCAGTTCTGGTGTCTGGTAGCACCGCTCCAGTGGGGAGGGTGCATGGGTCCAGAGAGGAAGGCAGGGTGTGGGAGAGCCCACCCCAGTCTCTTGTCCAGCCGGAGGGTACAGACCCTGGGCTGGCAGGCCAGTATTAGGATGCCATACCTGACTTGGCAGAAGGGAGAGTGGAGAAAAGGTGCCAGGCACCTGGGTCTACTGCCCCCCACTTTCTAACACCACAGAGGTTAGAGAGGCCTGAAAGGCATGAGGCCTGGCTCTCAACACTGACAGCTTTCAGTGGCCCCTGTGGCTGGTTGTCCTGGTGGACAGAGTTGCCCCTGGGAAGGGGGCTGGAGCCACACCTCGAGGGTGGACTGGGCCACACCACTGTGTTGGCCATGTGGGTACTCTCTACCAGTGTGGACACATCTGTGAGCAAAGTAAGTTTAGGCGCTGCACAGATGGGGTCCCCAGGTGATGAGATGGGTCCCCCCTGGGTTAGCTTAGGGGGCCCTGAGAGTATGGACAGAGGGATCCAACTGGGTTCAGATTGGTGTAGAACTGGAATATGCCCCTGCAGGTGTGGGCCTGGGTCCCTGTTCTATTGCCAAAAGCAGGGAAGTCCATCAAGGTAGTTGACTGGCCTACCCTGGCTTTAGGCTGGGAGGGGGTTGTGTTGGACTTGGCCCTTTTTGCAGGGTCATCCCTGAACTTTTTGCCTTCCTCCTATATTGTTTCTGACCTGGTTTTGTTGGTTTTAGGACTCTGGGCACTTTACTACTGCTGATCAGTGCTAAAGTGCATATGCTCCCTGTGTAAAGTGTAATGGTAATTGGTTGTCCATAATTGGCATGTTTGTCTTACTAGTAAAGTCCCTAGTAAAGTGCACTATGTGTGCCAGGGCTGGTAATGCAAATGCTACTAGTGGGCCTGCAGCACTAATTGTGCCACCCACACAAGTTGCCCTGAAAAGAGATCTCAGGCCTGCCACTGCAGTGCCTGCGCGCAGTTTGTTAAACTGCCTTGTTGTCCTGACAAGTGCACCCACTTGCCAGGCCTTACCCTTCCCTTTTTATGCACATCAGACACCCCTATGGTAGGCCCAAGGTACACCCCTGGGCAGGGTGCAGTGTATGTGATAGGTAGGACATGTACTAAGGTGTGTACCATGTCCTGACAGTGAAATACTCTCCATTTCATTTTTCACTGTTGCAAGGCCATCTTGCCCACAGGACAGAATGGGGGAGGCTGTGTAATATGTTTCCAGCCTATCTTCCCATAGGCTTAAGATGGAGAGGTGAAGTTTAGTGTGCCTGAATTCACAATTTAATAACACATCTTTTTCTGAAGGTGGTTTTGCATTGTGTGTTTAGAAACCACACTTTTGGAAGTGGCTGGTTTTTTGTTCTAACAATTCTGTGTGTCTCTGCCTGGTTGTGGATTGACTGTCTGGATTTGAATGTGATAGGATCTGGGAAATGTCCTGATCCAGGGGAGGAGGTGAGACAGCAACAGGCTGACCTGCATCTGGAGTGTAGGGGGGAGGAGTAGCCCCTGGTGGTGAAGAGGCCTGGGCTACCACCATAAAACAATGGCTCCATCTCCTGCTGAGTGATTGAAGATCCAGACCCCCACTATCAAAGGAAGAAGGTGTCACTGGCAAGGAGACACCCAGAACTGGTGTAGACAGGGGTCAGTGCCCCCCTGAACACAAAGACTTCAAAGACATTTAGGGGTATAACTATGAGAGCTGAAACCCCTGAACGTTGGAGTGATCAAGACTGAAAAGGATTGAAACTACTTCGTGGTCAAGAGGAACCTCTGCCAAGGAAGAAACAGCTGAAGAGACTGAAGGAAAGGACTGACCCTTGCTGTGTGTTCTGGGGCTGGCCTGCATTTTGCTGATTTAACCAAGGAGAGGCTAAGGGACTTTGCTGTGTGCTGTGTCCCCCTGCTTGAAGGGACTTTGCTGTGTGCTGTGTCCTGAAGTAACTTGTCCCCAAGGGCCCGAGGAGAGCAGGCTCCCTGTTGTGGAAACTCAGGAACATAAAAGTTTCCAGGGGGTCTCAGCGATGCTGTGTGCATGTGCTTTTTGCAGCCTGAGACCTGCGTAAGCATTGCCTCATGATCGTGTGCACCCGGAGTCCAAGGAAGTCTCAGCGACGCTGTGTGCGTGTGCTTCGTGCAGCCTGAGACCTTCGTGAAGATTGCCCTGTGATCGTGTGCACCCGGAGTCCAAGTAAGTCTCAACGACGCTGTGTGCGTGAGCTTCGTGCAGCCTGAGACCTTCGTGAGGATTGCCCTGTCATCGTGTGCACCCGGAGCTCAAGTGAGTCTCAGCGACACTGTGTGTGTGTGCCCTGTTGCAGCCTGAGACCTTCGTGAGGAATTGCCCCGTGACTGTGTGTCCCGGAGCAGTCTTGTTCTCTGCCTTGATTGAGAAGCGTGACCAGAGCTGCTGCTAAACGTCATTGCCATCGGCCCAGACCGGCGTCCCCAGAGGAGCTGTGCCGGCAGCCCGGGCCTGCCTTTACCAAGGAGGAACCTTGAACCATCCCCGTTGGGGGGGGGGGGTGGGGGCCGAGTTCCACTGCCCAAGATCAACGAAGTCGCACCGGAGGCCCAAGACGCGAGGAGAGGAGAGTGAGATCGCATCCCCCAGGTAATGCTCAGCGAGCGTGCATGTGTCGCCGCCTGGGGCGGGGTGCGGGCTCCGAGAGAAACGCTCTCGCCCTTTCCCATCTTTGCAGCGCGAGCCTCCGCTCAAGTCCGTATCGCAGCCCGTACTTGCCGAGGAGTGGCAGTACCGGGGCCGGAGTGTGGAGCTGCACTTTGTTTTCCATCAGAACAGTGTTGGGGGCATATTTTGGCAGTAGCTGACCGTGAGTCAGTAAGAGTGGAATAGAGACCGTCCAGAGCACCACGATCGGTGCTGAAGTATCTTATTTTTGCATTGCGAACTGCCTGATTGTTGCATTACGAAGTGTCTTATTTTTGCATTACGAACTGCCTGATTGTTGCATTACGAAGTGCATTATTTTTGCATTATGAACTGCCTGATTGTTGCATTACGAATTGCATTATTTTCGCATTACGAACTGCCTTATTGGTGCATTACGAATTGCCTGATTCTTGCATTATGAACTGCATAGCATTGCATTAGGACTGCATTAGATCATTGAGAATGGCTCATTAATACTGCAAGAACCTACCAGTGCTTGCTGGCCTAATAACCGGCAAGGTGAAATATTACAATTACGCATATTTTGGATTTTTATCGTGTGGTCTCATCGTATATCTTTTTTAAATAAACATATAATTGTTTTTCCATGAAACTCGTGTGGAGTCCATGTGTGGTCTTATCACTGTGCTACTGAGAGCGTGGTTGCAAATACTTTACACATTTGCCTTGGAGATAAGCCTGGCTGCTCGTGCCAAGCTACCGAGGGGGTGAGCGGGGGCTATCTGAGAAGGTGTCCTTCCTTTGCCTGACGTAGAAGCAAGGGTCCCTATTTGGCCTAAGGTACCTACCTCAGCCAACTAGAGAGCCCCAGTCCTAACATATGCCTTTACAAAGTATGTCATTACAACCAAATTCGTTGTAAAGGCATGTGTGGTAAAAACATGCGTGGTTAAGACGCGGTCATTGTTAAGACCGCATTGTTCAGCCATGCGTGGTTGGGGATAGCGTGGTTGGAACATACAACCCACAGGACTGTTCCAGGACCACCCTCATGACAAGGAACAGGCATTGGGCTTTGCACACACACTATATTTGTGTGAGGCTAGGATCAGTATAAAAAAAAAACAGGCTATCAGATACATGCAATTGGCCACTCAAGGTTGAGAAACATAGCTTCACACCATGCAGTGGATAGTCCCATCACAACAATTATCTGAGTTGCATGCAAATCCATCAAGTGGAAGCACAGTTAGAGAAGGCCAATAAAGCGTTCATTTACTAATAACTTTAGTACTGGTTAATCAATTTGCTTCGAATTTGAATGGCTGTAAGCAAGTGAAGCCCAGTGCAGGGATCTCAATTTTCAAAAGGTTTGATAGGGGTGCAAAGGTAAAAGGATGGACAGAGGTTAGGGGCTGTTCATAGCAGAGTTTTGACAGGCCAGTTAGGGCACCTATGAGGCCAAAGGCCAGGTGCAGTGGGTGTTGTTTTAGCCATATCCTGTGAGGTGCCTGTGGGTCTGAAGTACTTGCTCAGAGGGATTGGGTATAAGGCCTGGGATGCTTCATCGATGATGTCTTGATTATTTGGACTGGTACCAGAGATAGTTTGAATCAATATTTTAACTATCTAAATGAGAATATATATTATGTACAGTTCACAATGTGTTGCAACCATGACAGGGTTAATTTTCTCTGATGTTGAGTTGTTTGTGGAAGGTGATACCATCCAAAGTGCGCTATATCGTAAGGTGACAGCGACTAATAATATCTTGAGAGCTGATAGTGTACATCTTCACTCAGTGATTGGGGGAATCCCATAAAGAGAGATGGTGAGGGTGCGTAGGAATTGAAGTCACGATCAAGATTTTGAGGGATGTATGGTGGATTTAACAAAGACACAGAATGCATTAGGTTACAAAGATAATTTATTGAATAGACGAGAGAACAGGATTCGTAAGATAGATAGAAGTCTTACTTTGATTTAAAAACCCAAAAAGAAAAAATTTCATAATCTACTGGCATTGGTAACAACCTATAATTGTGACCATGTGGGGGTCTATAAAATTTAAAAAAAGAATTGGTCTCTCCTTACGGATGAACCTGGATTGACGGATGTCATTTCCACAAAAACTGTAATCACATACAGAAGAAGTTGAACAGTGAGAGATAGCATGATGAGGGACTACTTAGATTCAATTAAAGGTAGTAGTGGCAATTGGTTGCCGGATCCACCTAAGGGCTTTTTTTACTTGTGGTGGATGTAGTGTCTGCCAATATGGTATCAATAAAACAAAGTCACTTATAACAGCAACGGAATGCAGTATGTAAAACAAAGTATTAATTGAAACAGCAAGTTCGTTATCTATGTTATTATTTGTATCTGCTCCAGGGCATACATAGGAAGTACTAAGGCTCATCTAAAATTAAGGATACATGAACACCATAGGGCAGTTAATAATCAGGATGTATGGTCACCCTTAGCACAGCATGTTAAAGATTGTCACGTATACAGAATGGATTTTAGATGCCATGAAATACAAAAAGTGGAGAAGGACTCTAGGGGTGGTGACATGGAATTAATTCTTCGTCAAACAGAGGTTAGGTGGATTAGTAAACTCAGAACATTAGAAAGGGGGACTTAATCTGGAAAATGAATTGCACTATTTCTTATGATTGGAGTGTAAGCTATAGGACATGATTGGTTTTGAATGTGCCGTAATATTATGAACAACACCTGATATGATGTTTGACTTTATCATTTAATTGCAAGATTTTAAATGAGTGTATCACTAGTGCTCTACTGTTTTTTAAGTATGGGCTAATGGGAATGGACTTATTCAGAATGTGAACATTATAAGTGCTCCATTGTTACAGTATGATCTGCATGATAAATATGGACATGGCCACTTTTGGTGGAAATGTACCATTATGATGGTAGTGTTTTCACCAGTTATCAGATGGTGACCTCCTAGCAATTTTTATGGTTAACATGGGACCATGTGTTGGTTACTGAATTTACCATGGATATGAAATTCTTATCATGTGGATTGTTATAAAGTTTAATTTGTAATTTTTTTGGGATAGTTATTGAGAAGGAAGTGGGATATTTTGATACATAATCAACATTTTGTGTGATTGGTGAAATATAACCCAATTACACATGTACTTAGTACTCTTTTGATGATGTATCCATGTTATGCCACAAGTTTAAAATTTGTACGGCTTGTGGATGTCCTGCATGTGTCTTTATCAGGCATTACATTTGGGGTATTGTCCGTGATTGGAGGATTATCTCCCATTTGTGCACACTCTAACAGCTGCCTTAAGATAACTGGTGATGAAGAGCATGAGACGATGATTGGATTGTTTCCATATGTAAATTTGATGGCTGTGCTTAGTCCATTCACACTTGAGACTCTCTATTTTTTTGGAGTTCCTGAAAAGCCTAATTTCGTTGGTGTTTATGAATCAGATAATTTGTTAAATAAAAGACAAAGCTATGGGGATAATGGTAAACACACCCTATCCATTTGTATGTCCAGAATGTAGCTATATGGGGGTGAACACGGCATGTTGCGCCAGTACTTTATAAATACAATTTAGAATATATGCACTAGGATTTAATCACATTTGTGGTAATGATTACGCTGGAGTAGTAGGATGTTGAGGAAACATGATATCTTAATGTAAGGATTGACGTTTTTAGAGAGCTTTATGTGGTTGGCAGTAGTTGAATCAGAATACTTGTTCCTTTACTAAAGCACATCGGGGATTGGACAATGAGATACTGACTCTGTCCATGTGCGTATTTCTAAAGTGGTTTTGTGTGGGTGGAAATTGCGCAATTGCGCTAATATTTTATGTCTACAATTCTGAGCATATGATTCATGCTCCTACTCTTGACTTTGGCCACATATGGTTTGTTAGCATCGGATCACTATAACTTAATTTGTGTGAGGGGCAGATACTCTAAACTTTACCTATTCAGGTGTTTTTCATTGATGTTAAGATGTCTGTGCGTGATTGGTGGACTCTAGTCCAATTACATGCACTTTAGTATCTTTTTCAGGACATAGAATGAAGAATGTGAGGTAATGATTGGACAGGATTTTATACAATGGTTGGTTTGGGTCAATCCAATCACGTTTATGATAATAAGCATGTTGAATGGTAAATGCTAAAACACTGTCTGTTTACATGTTGAGAAAATAGTTGCATGGGGGTGGACATGGCGCAATTGCATCCGTACTCTATGTATGTAATTTATAATATATGTGGTATAATTCAACCACATTTGTGGTAATTCTCACACTGGAATAGTAGGATTTTTAGGAAACATGATAGCCTATGGAAAGATTGATTTTTCACGAGTTTCTGGAGTGCTTCATGTAGTTGGGGTAGTCAAATCTGATTGTTTCATTGTTTCTTTACTAAAGTACAACGGGGATTTGACAATGATATACTGACCCTCTCCATGTGCGCTGCTTCGAAAGTAGTTTTGTGTGGGTGGATACCACGCAATTGTGCTGATATTTCATATATACAATTTTGAGTATATGATTCTTGCTCCTACTCTTGACTTTGGCTTGATATGGTTTGAAAGCAGCAGATCATCATAACAATATTTGTGTGAGGGGCGATACTCTAACTTTTTCCTATTCACGTGATTTTCATTGACTTAAAAATGTCTGTGCATGATGGGAGGACTATAGTCCAATCACATACACTCTAGTATTTGTTTTGGGATATAGAGCAACTAAGAGTGTGAGGTAACGATTAGACAGGACTTTATTGACATGTAAATTGTTGGCTTGGGTCAATACAATCATGTTTATGATAATCATGTTTGGGAAGTTGGATAGTTAAGTAACACCATAGGCTGTTGGAAGAAGTCTCGAGTGATAGAGCTTTATGACAGCTGTACTTAGAGGGTATTCTGATTGCTTGTTGAATACGTGTAAACATGTTGGCGATTCTGTAATGAGAAATGGGTTAAACCTATGACAGTGTGAGTAGATTGGATGGTTTGAGTTGGTGATTATACTGATTGGTGCGGGCATAATAAGTACAGGATCTGACAATCGGTGGGTTTAAATACGAGTAAGCTTTGCTTTGGTGCTGTGGCATGTTTTACTGCTTAATTTTGCAGGTCAGTCTTTGGAGGCGTGTTTGTATGGTTAACTTACCTATTGGTTGAAAGGTTTCAAATTTGAGTTTGGAAGTTGTTTGAAGGGTCCAGATATGAGGAGGTTTTTATTTTGGCACTGAGATGTGGTGCACTGCTCAAATTTATGGATTCTAGGTGGTAGAGCTTGGAATTATGGTACTGTATGAATATTTGTGAATAATGTTTTTTTATATATTCTTTTGATGGTAGCATATGTGTTTGTGGATAGGAGAGTGGTGAATATATGATGGTTTAAATGGTGGTGTGCCTAGGTGATAGGGATATGAAATTAAATAAAATATATTTTTAATTGGTTTGAGTGAAGTATGAATCAAGAGTTCATGGGTTTATTTTTGAGTATTATGGATTTTCTATAATGTAGAAGTGAAATGATGTTTATATAGGTACAATTTGAATAAATGAATATATTAATGGATGTGTGATTTTAGTAAAATTGTGATGGTCTAACTAATGAATGTGCATCGACACACTGGTCACGTGACCTCTCTTGGATTCTTAGGACCCATATGGGATTGAAACACTATTGAACCGGTTAACTCTTCTGGTATACTATTGTCTAGTAGGAAGATAAAGATCACTCAAAAGTGAGTAAAATCTCATTTAATTCAGTCCTAGATAAGCGGTCATGGGATTAGAGTATATTCTTAGGGACTACTTTTCTTATTTGTATTGTTTTTATAATTATGTTAATTTTCTTGTATGATGATGCCTTTTTTGACACGTTATTACACTGTGGAAATTGATAAATACTGATATGGGTTGTTGTATACTATGTGTTGGGTGTTGGTGTAGGGAGCCATGTTGTGTTTTGGTTAGTAGTGTATAACTATTATGGATTTGTCAATATGTGTATTTTTATGAGTTTGTATATATGTTTATTTACAACCCTGATGAAGTCCGTTTCTAGACAAAACATTTTGGCTGGGCTGGATTTTGATGTGTTGAAGAATAACATTATTTTTGGATATTATATTATGGCTCCTGCTTCGTAATGGACTCAGTGAGGAATTGATTTGTTTGTTGGACCTTTGTGAATATTTGATGAACTTTCAGTAAACCCCTTGGATATTTGTTTGTGCTCCCTTATGTGTTTTATCTTTAGTCTATGGTTTATGGTTCCTGAGCTGTAGAACCATATGAGGTTGAGTGCTATCCTGTTATTTTCAAATAACTACCACCAGTGTGACTACCTGGGGCCAATACTGTTCTTTTGGAAGTATGTATTTGAATGGCATAATCCATTCAGAGTTTCTTTCTATAGCAGAGAGAAAAGATTCCTGTCAAATTACAAGAGGCTTTGTCAAATAATGCCACTGTTATTAACACATAAAACCTCTTTTGACCCTCCCCATTAAATATGCCCCCTTAACAAATCTGCACAAGTTTGAAAATGTCAAGAGTACCGAAACAATCTAAGCACCTACTAAATTGTATGCAAATTTGTCAAACAGTGCTAAAGTTATAGGCAAGTCAAAAATAAAACTATCAGGATAGCTCTAAATTTCAAACTCTTCATGCCCAGACTGGAACACTTTTTAAACACTAATTTCCTGAAAACCTCTGAAAGGATTAACTCCAGGCAAATTCACTTCCTTGAGTAAAGTTCTACTTACATGTTAAATTTAGTGTAATTCTGTCCTGGCATTTTTCTACATTGAGGAGTAAAGAATCCTATGGGAGATAAAATGATAAAGTCACTTTCGGGACTCCTACCCTCCTTTTTTTGCAGCTTCATCAGATGGGACCAAAGGTATAAAGAAAACAAAAAATCCCTTTTTGAATGAAAAAAATGACATAACAATAAATGCACATACGCTATTTCCACCTGTGTAATATATGGCATATTTGGGTCCTTTTTATATAACATGCAGTAGAACCATCAAATGTAAAAATGTTTAAATGTGTCCTGTGAAATATTGAGTTAATCACCATAATTGCAGCCCCAAAACACTCTTTGGAGGTTTACCATTGTCAGGGCTACAAGGATTATGCATATAGAGAACCAAAACATGTGCCATGGTGAATTAAATTATGTGGCAAAAAAACACAAATTATTCAGTACATTCTATGGCAGTAATGGTTTAACCCATTTGAGATAGAAACTATTTGTAAATCTGAAAGCTTTATGAATTACGTACCAATTCTATAAATCGATAAGCATGCAGAATATTTGCCTCTCATGAGTCATGGCACTCAACAATAGCATATGGCATATATATATCTATATATATATATATCACCATATCGGAAGTTCCCCGTGCCTCAGCGCACTCGTTTCTCAGCGCGCAGCAAAGCACCAAAGAGCCACGAACAACTACGATGTAGGCAATCAAAGTTTCTTTATTCCTTCCTCAATGACACGTTTCGGGCACCACTTGCCCTTGATCACAATACATGTATATATATATATATATATTACCTACTGGCTGTCGCCAGTAGGTAGTTATAGTTAGGACCTATTTTCCATAGGAAAAGCATTTTTTGTTTTCCTAATAACTTTGGCGTCGTTTGACAAATCTTTGCGAAATTTTCAAAACTAGTGGGGCGCTCCGGTCAGCTCCTATCTTGAAAGTTTCGGGGTGATTTGCGAAGTGGGGGCCGAGAAAAAAGGGGGTCCCAAAACGCGTTTTCCCCATGTTATTTTCCATAGGAAACTTTAGACACAGCTACAGCCCGAACTACTAAACGGAATTACACCAAATTTGGCAAAAAGGTAGTGCTTGGTTCAGAAAGCAACCTTTTTTTTAAATGGTGTAAATCCGTTCAGTAGTTGCTCAGAAATTCAAAAAATAAAAGTTTCGATATCTAGGGACGCGGTGGGTTCGCGAACCCTCCCGACCACGAGCTTCACTGTGATTGGCTGCCAACACTCCAAACCAGGAAGTGTTGGCAGCCATCTTGTGACTCGGTAGTACCGACTCACAAGAAAACAGTAGAAAAAATGTTAAAAAACAAGAAAATGGGGCAGGGTAGAAACACCCTGACCCCCTAGGCCTGCTCAGGGGGTCCCACAAGGACCCCCAGGGCCAAAAAAAGCATTTTTTTTAAAACAATTTTGGTGCAATTCGCGCTGGGGTGGCGAATCCCACTGAATTTTTTTTAAAAAATGAAGTGAGGGCTCCCGCGCTTCATTTAAATGACATAGTCACTGGATGATGTCATCAGTGATGTCATTTGAGATGTCATCAGTGATGTCATCAGTGATGTCACTGACCATGTCCTGAATGATGTAATATGTGACGTCATCAGCAGTGCATTGCGGGGGCGCAAGTTATAGTTAGCTGAACTAACTATAACGATGGAATTTCTTTGGTTTTGTACGAGTGAAATCTCCAACTAACTATAACGTCCCTGAAACCTATGTTTTTTCAGTGAATATATATATATATATATATATATATATATATATATATATTCCCAAACGTGACCTTCGCTTTACTCGGTCACAAATCAAGGCGCACACTAGAGAATTTGCTTTTTAAATATTTATTTCACCACACGACTTCATGGACAGACGCGTTTCGGCTGCACGCCTTCCTCAATGTCAATGGGCACCAAAACTCTCGTCATTTTTAAAATACATCAAACATGAACATAGAGAGAGGAAAAATAAAATCAATTCATTGCATCAGAAAAGGGACTACAAAAGGCGGCTGTGATCTCAGTTGCTACTAATGTAGAGGCCATTTTTAAATGGTTACAATTCATTCATTGTTCTTCACATTTAGCAAAGTGGCATTTTGTTATGCAGTCAGTTCATATAATATTGAAACTTTATTTCGTTTTAAAATAGAAAAGCTTTACTTATGCTTAATCAACATTTAATCATTGTGTATTTAATTACGCCTTAAATAGGCCTTACTTGATTTGCTAAATTTTATTGAAGCAAGCTGCACCTTGTCTTCATATTTGTGCCCTGAATGGGCTATTTACAAATCATGTTATCATAATTTCATTGTACCGACAGTTTGCACCAATTTATTGCCAAATCACTTCTGCATTCCATTACTTCTTGCCCTTTTCTTACTTAGTGCCATTACTTCATGGCACCATTCATTGCACCAACGCGAAACACTTGCGGGTCCGTGGCTGCTTTATTGGGGCAGCTAACTGTGGAACAGGAGGTGCCTGTTATATAATCAGGGGTGCCGGCGCAAACATCGGCAATCCTTTTAAAGACATTTTTTAATGTGAGTGCCGGCGGCGACCCACTTGGGTTTTACTGAACCACCAGTCCCAGGTAGCATTGCTTCAGGTGGTTCACCTGAGCATAATTATTACGGGGATTTACTGGTGGTTGCCGCACGCCGGCACGTCACATGGTCTGCCACTGAAGAGGGTGATGGCCCGAAACGCGTCTGGCAGGAAACTAGAAAAGGACTTTGTTCATGGCGTGTGCCCTTGCTTTGGCGTAATTTCCACCTGGGAGTGCATCCCACCTAGAGGCAACTCTTTTTGTATTTTGTATAGCGGCCTGCGTGGTTGCGGGATTGCAACACCGCGAAACACTTGCGGGTCCGCGGCTGCTTTATTGGGGCAGCTAACTGTGGAACAGGAGGTGCCTGTTATATGCAGGGGTGCCGGCGCGAACATCGGCAATCCTTTTAAAGACATTTTTGAATGTGAGTGCCGGCGGCGACCCACTTGGGTTTTACTGAACCACCAGTCCCAGGAAGCATTGCTTCAGGTGGTTCACCTGAGCATAATTATTACGGGATTTACTGGTGGTTGCCGCACGCCGTGACATCACATGGTCTGCCACTGAAGAGGGCGTTGGCCCGAAACGCGTCTGGCAGGAAACCAGAAAAGGACTTTGTTCATGGCGTGTGCCCTTGCTTTGGTGTAATTTCCACCTGGGAGTGCATCCCACCTAGAGGCAACTCTTTTTGTATTATATATATATATATATATATATATATATATATATATATATAATCTACTGGCGGTCGCCAGTAGATAGTTATAGTTAGGACCTATTTTCCATAGGAAATCCGCAACATTCTATTTGAAATAACGTTGGCGCCGGTTGACGAATCTTCGCGAAAGTTTCCAACTTGTTGGGGCGCTCCGGTCCGCTCCTATCCTGAAAGTCTCGGGGTGATTCATCAAGCGGGGGCCGAGAAAAAAGGGGGGTCCCAAAACATGTTTTCCCCATTCATTGTTCCATAGGAACCTTTAGTCGCAGCTACAGCCCGAACTGCTGAACGGAATTACACCAAATTTGGCAAAGAGTTAGCCCTTGGTTCAGTGTCGTGCCTTTTGCTTAAATGGTGTAAATCCGTTCAGTAGATCCTGAGAAAATCAAAAGTAAAATCACATATATATCTGGGCGGAGCCTAACCACACATGTCATCGTGAGATCTGATTGGCTGTCAGCACTTCATCCTGGAATTGCTGGCAGCCATCTTGGGACCAATATAAATGATAGTACCCCATTGAAATGCATTGTAATGAATCAAAGATTTTGAGGGTTACCAAAAGGAGAACTATAAAGGGTGATAACAGACTTTAGTTACATTAAAATTCATTTGTTGATGGTACCATACTAATTTCAGGAATTGTGGTGTGTTCTAAGGTGATTTTACCCTGTGAAAAACCTTCTGCTGGGATATCATGAATCATGTTTGAGAGAAAACTATTTTCACATGCTTGTCCCATAGAGTTTTGGAAGGTGCTCCAGAAGCTAAAATGAGAGCATATTTTCTGTAAATTCACATTATCTTTCTCAGTCATGTGAGAATGAAGTCTGACATTCTCAGTAAAACATGTACATCCAACAAGGGCAGAGACTGTCAGTTGATTCCTTTGTGTTCTACTGCAGCTTCCCAGAGTGTTCTAAAGAACAACTAGAGTGCTAACAGCCTTACTTATGACAAAAGTATGGCACACCTGAAGCCATCTTGATTGGAATAAACTGGTAACACTTAAAACATTTAATTTAAAAAGGAACAAAATGATGGGGTTCATTTTGTCATAGAAATTATGGTTTGTGCTGTAGAAAGAAAAATTAGGACATGTTTCAAGTGTGATCTCAAATATCTTCCTGTTATATTTCAACAGGAGCAGCCTGCCAGTTGATGCCTTTGTGTTCTACTGCAGCTTCCCAGAGTGTTCTAAAGAACAACTAGAGCGCTAACAGCCTTACTTATGACAAAAGTATGGCACCCCTGAAGCCATCTTGATTGGAATAAACCGGTAACACTTAAAACATTTAATTTAAAAAGGAACAAAATGAGGGGGTTCTTTTTGAAATAGAAATTATGGTTAGTGCTGCAGAAAGAAAAATTAGGGCATGTTTTAAGTGAGATCTCAAATCCTCTTCTATTTCATTAGAAAATTCTGACATGCAGACTGAAACAATCACTTTCAATACCAGCAGCAGACTTCCAGTTAACTCCCTGGTGAGCAGTAGCTTTACTACAGTGATCTAATGAGCAACTAGAGTGCTAACATTCTGAATTTATGGCAAATGTGAGACACATCTGAATGCCTTCTTGATGGAATCAAAGTAAAAACTGAAAGCATTTCCTACTGAGGAGACTGCAGTAAATGAGGAAATTAGGAAACTTCATAACAAAGAAGTCTTCCAAGATGGCCACCAGTGAAAAAAGAGCCCAAATGTAGCACAAATATTACCCAGATGTAGCCCACATATAGCCCAATGACAAAAGTGTGCAAAACACTTTTTATTTTTAGTTTTTTTGCAGTTTTATGTAGTGCAGACTGGTCAGGTATTGGAGCGTTGCATCTTAAAACATGACCCCCTACACTACAAAAACACCACTGCACTACCCTAAACCCTAAAACACTACCCCCAGCACGACCCCCTACACTGCACAAGCACCACTGTACTATCCTAAACCCTAAAACACTACCCCCAGCATGACCCCCTACACTACACAAACACCACTGCACTACCCTAAACCCTAAAACACTACCCCCAGCACGACCCCCTACACTACCCAAACACCACTGCACTACCATAAAACATGACCCCCTACACTACACAAACACCACTGCACTACCCTAAACCCTAAAACACTATCCCAGCACGACCCCCTACACTACACAAACACCACTGCACTACCCTAAACCCTAAAACAATACCCCCAGCACGACACCCTACACTACCCAAACACCACTGCACTAACCTAAATCCTAAAACACTTCCCCCAGCACGACCCCCTACACTACCCAAACACCACTGCACTACCCTAAAACATGACCCCCTACACTACACAAACACCACTGCACTACCCTAAACCCTAAAACACTACCCCCAGCACGACCCCCTACACTACCCGAACACCACTGCACTGTCCTAAACCCTGAAACACCAGCCCCTGCATGACCCCCTACACTGCCCGAACACCACTGCACTGCCCTAATCCCTGAAACACCACCCCTAGCACGACCCCCTACACTGCCCGAACACCACTGCACTGCCCTAAACCCTGAAACACCACCCCTTCACGACCCCCTACACTGCCCGAACACCACTGCACTGCCCTAAACCCTGAAACACCACCCCCAGCACGACCCCCTACACTGCCCGAACACCACTGCACTGCCCTAAACCCTGAAACACTACCCCCAGCAAGACCCCCTACACTGCCCGAACACCACTGCACTGCCCTAAACCCTGAAACATCACCCCCAGCAAGATCCCCTACACTGCCCGAACACCACTGCCCTAAACCCTGAAACACCACCCCAGCACAACCCCCTACACTGCCCGAATACCACTGCTCTGCCCAAAACCCTGAAACACCAGCCCCAGCACGACCCCCTACACTGCCCGAACACCACTGCACTGCCCTAAACCTTGAAACACCAGCCCCAGCACGACCCCCTACACTGCCCGAACACCACTGCACTACCCTAAACCCAGAAACACCACCCCCAGCACGACCCCCTACACTGCCCGAGCACCACTGCACTGCCCTAAACCCTGAAACACCAGCCCCAGCACGACCCCCTACACTGCCCGAACACCACTGCACTGCCCTAAACCCTGAAACACCAGCCCCAGCACGACCCCCTACACTGCCCGAACACCACTGCACTGCCCTAAACCGTGAAACACCAGCCTCAGCACGACCCCCTACACTGCCCGAACACCACTGCACTGCCCTAAACCCTGAAACACCACCCCCAGCACGACCCCCTACACTGCCCGAACACCACTGCACTGCCCTAAACCCTGAAACACCACCCCCTGCACGACCCCCTACACTGCCCGAACACTACTGCACTGCCCTAAACCCTGAAACACCATCCCCAGCACGACCCCCTACACTGCACGAACACCAGTGCACTGCCCTAAACCCTGAAACACTACCCCCAGCAAGACCCCCTACACTGCCCGAACACCACTGCACTGCCCTAAATCCTGAAACATCACCCCCAGCAAGACCCCCTACACTGCCCGAACACCACTGCCCTAAACACTGAAACACGACCCCCAGCAAGACCCCCTACACTGCCCGAACACCACTGCACTGCCCTAAACCCTGAAACACCAGCCCCAGCACGACCCCCTACACTGCCCGAACACCACTGCACTGCCCTAAACCCTGAAACACCACCCCCAGCACGACCCCCTACACTGCCCAAACACCACTGCACTGCCCTAAATCCTGAAACACCACCCCCTGCACGATACCCTACACTGCCCGAACACTACTGCACTGCCCTAAACCCTGAAACACCACCCCCAGCACGACCCCCTACACTGCACTGAACACCACTGCACTGCCCTAAACCCTGAAACACTACCCCCAGCAAGACCCCCTACACAGCCCGAACACCACTGCACTGCCCTAAACCCTGAAACATCACCCCCAGCAAGACCCCCTACACTGCCCGAACACCACTGCCCTAAACCCTGAAACACCACCCCCAGCAAGACCCCCTACACTGCCCGAACACCACTGCACTGCCTTAAACCCTGAAACACCACCCCCAGCACGACCCACTACACTGCCTGAACACCACTGCTCTGCCCAAAACCCTGAAACACCAGCCCCAGCACGACCCCCTACACTGCCCGAACACCACTGCACTGCCCTAAACCCTGAAACACCAGCCCCAGCACAACCCCCTACACTGCCCGAACACCACTGCACTGCCCTAAGCCCTGAAACACCACCCCCAGCATGACCCCCTACACTGCCCGAACACCACTGCACTGCCCTAAACCCTGAAACACCAGCCCCAGCACGACCCCGTACACTGCCCGAACACCACTGCACTGCCCTAAACCCTGAAACACCAGCCCCAGCACGTCCGCCTACACTGCCCAAAAACCACGGCACTGCCCTAAACCCTGAAACACCAGCCCCAGCACGACCCCCTACACTGCCTGAACACCACTGCACTGCCCTAAACCCTCAAACACCAGCCCCAGCACGACCCCCTACACTGCCCGAACACCACTGCACTGCCCTAAACCCTGAAACACCAGCCCCTGCAAGACCCCCTACACTGCCCGTATACCACTGCACTGCCCTAAACCCTGAAACACCACCCCCAGCAAGATCCCCTACACTGCCCGAACACCACTGCACTAACCCCTGAAACACCACCCCCAGCAAGACCACCTACACTGGCCGAACACCACTGCACTGCCATAAACCCTGAAACACCACCCTCTGCACGACCCCCTACACTGCCCAAACACCACTGCACTGCCCTAAACCCTGAAACACCACCCCCTGCACGACCCCCTACACTGCCCGAACACCACTGCACTGCCCTAAACCCTGAAACACCACCCCCAGCACGACCCCCTACACTGCCCAAACACCACTGCACTGCCCTAAACCCTGAAACACCACCCCCTGCACGACCCCCTACACTGCCGGAACACCACTGCACTGCCCTAAACCCTGAAACACCACCCCCAGCACGACCCCCTACACTGCCCGAACACCACTGCACTGCCCTAAACCCTGAAACACCACCCTCAGCACGACACCCTACACTGCCCGAACACCACTGCACTGCCCTAAACCCTGAAACACCACCCCCAGCACGACCCCCTACACTGCCCAAACACCACTCCACTGCCCTAAACCCTGAAACACCACCCCCTGCACGACCCCCTACACTGCCGGAACACCACTGCACTGCCCTAAACCCTGAAACACCACCCCCAGCAAGACCCCCTACTCTGCCTGAACACCACTGCCCTAAACCCTGAAACACCACCCCCAGCAAGACCCGCTACTCTGCCCGAACACCACTGCACTGCCCTAAACCCTGAAACACCACCTCCAGCACAACCCCCTACACTGCCTGAACACCATTGCTCTGCCCTAAACCCTGAAACACTAGCCCCAGCATGACCCCCTACACTGCCCGAACACCACTGCACTGCCCTAAACCCTGAAACACCAGCCCCTGCAAGACCCCCTACACTGCCCGTACACCACTGCACTGCCCTAAACCCTGAAACACCACCCCCAGCAAGACCCCCTACACTGCCCGAACACCACTGCACTAACCCCTGAAACACCACCCCCAGCAAGACCACCTACACTGGCCGAACACCACTGCACTACCCTAAACCCTGAAACACCACCCTCTGCACGACCCCCTACACTGCCCAAACACCACTGCACTGCCCTAAACCCTGAAACACCACCCCCTGCACGACCCCCTACACTGCCCGAACACCACTGCACTGCCCTAAACCCTGAAACACCACCCCCAGCACGACCCCCTACACTGCACAAACACCACTGCACTGCCCTAAACCCTGAAACACCACCCCCTGCACGACCCCCTACACTGCCGGAACACCACTGCACTGCCCTAAACCCTGAAACACCACCCCAGCACGACCCCCTACACTGCCCGAACACCACTGCACTAAACCCTGAAACACCACCCCTCAGCACGACACCCTACACTGCCCGAACACCACTGCACTGCCCTAAACCCTGAAACACCACCCCCAGCACGACCCCCTACACTGCCCAAACACCACTGCACTGCCCTGAACCCTGAAACACCACCCCCTGCACGACCCCCTACACTGCCGGAACACCACTGCACTGCCCTAAACCCTGAAACACCACCCCAGCACGACCCCCAACACTGCCCGAACACCACTGCACTGCCCTAAACCCTGAAACATCACCCCCAGCAAGACCCCCTACACTGCCTGAACACCACTGCCCTAAACCCTGAAACACCACCCCCAGCAAGACCCGCTACACTGCCCGAACACCACTGCACTGCCCTAAACCCTGAAACACCACCTCCAGCACAACCCCCTACACTGCCTGAACACCATTGCTCTGCCCTAAACCCTGAAACACTAGCCCCAGCACGACCCCCTACACTGCCCGAACACCACTGCACTGCCCTAAACCCTGAAACACCACCCCCAGCAAGACCCCCTACACTGCCCGAACACCACTGCACTGCCCTAAACCCTGAAACACCAGCCCCAGCAAGACCCCCTACACTGCCCGAACACCACTGCACTGCCCTAGACTCTGAAACACCAGCCACAGCAAGACCCCTACACTGCCCGAACACCACTGCACTGCCCTAAACCCTCAAACACCAGCCCCAGCATGACCCCCTACACTGCCCGAACACCACTGCACTGCCCTAAACCATGAAACACCAGCCCCAGCACCACCACCTACACTGCCTGAACACCACTGCACTGCCCTAAACCCTGAAACACCAACCCCAGCACAACCCCCTACACTGCCCGAACACCACTGCACTCCCCTAAACCCTGAAACACCAGCCCCAGCACGACCCACTACACTGCCCGAACACCACTGTACTGCCCTAAACCCTGAAACACCAGCCCCAGCATGACCCCCTACACTGCCCGAACACCACTGCACTGCCCTGAACCCTGAAACACCACCCCCTGCACGACCCCCTACACTGCCCGAACACCACTGCACTGCCCTAAACCCTGAAACACCACCCCCTGCACCACCCCCTACACTGCCTGAACACCACTGCACTGCCCTAAACCCTGAAACACCACCCCCTGCACCGCCCCCCTACACTGCCCGAACACAACTGCACTGCCCTAAACCCTGAAACACCACCACCAGCACGACCCCCTTTACTGCTCGAACACCACTGCACTGCCCCAAACCCTGAAACACCACCCCCAGCACGACCCCCTACACTGCCTGAACACCACTGCCCTAAACTCTGAAACACCACCCCCAGCAAGACCCCCTACACTGCCCGAACACCACTGCACTGCCCTAAACCCTGAAACACCCCCCCTGCACGACCCCCTACACTGCCCAAACACCACTGCACTGCCCTAAACCCTGAAACACCACCCCCAGCACGACCCCCTACACTGCCCGAACACCACTGCACTGCCCTAAACCCTAAAACACCACCCCCAGCACGACCCCCTACACTGCCCGAACACCACTGCACTGCCCTAAACCCTAGAACACTACCCCCAGCACGGCCCCCTACACTACCCGAACACCACTGCACTACCCTAAACCCTAAAATACTCCCCCAGCACGACCCCCTACACTACCCGAACACGACTGCACTGCCCTAAACCCTCAAACACTCCCCCAGCACGACCCCCTACACTACCCGAACACCACTGCACTGCCCTAAACCCTAAAACTCTCCCCCAGCATGACCCCCTACACTACCAGAACACCACTGCACTGCCCTAAACCCTAAAACACTCCCCCAGCACAACGCCCTACACTACCCAAACACCACTGCACTGCCCTAAACCCTAAAACACTACCCCCGCATGACCCCCTACACTACCCAAACACCAATGCACTACCCTAATCCCTAAAACACTACCCCCCGCACAACCCCCTACACTACCCAAAGACCACTGCACTACCCTAAACCCTAAAACACGACCTCCTACACTACACAAACACCACTGCACTACCCTAAACCCTAAAACACTACCCCCTATACTACACAAACACCACTGCACTACCCTAAACCCTAAACCCTAAAAAGTACCCCCAGCACGAACCCCTACACTACCCAAACACCACTGCACTACCCTAAACCCTAAAACACTACCCCAGCAGAACCCCCTACACTACCCAAACACCACTGCACTACCCTAAACCCTAAAACACTACCCCCAGCAGTACCCCCTACACTACCCAAACACCATTGCACTATCCTAAACCCTAAAACACTACCCCCAGCAGTACCCCTACACTACCCAAACACCACTTCACTAACCCTAAATCACTACCCCCAGCACGACCCCCTACACTACCCAAACACCACTGCACTACCCTAAACCCTAAAACACTACCCACAGCACGACCCCCTACACTACCCAAATACCACTGCACTACCCTAAACCCTAAACCCTAAAAACTACCCCCAGCACGAACCCCTACACTACCCAAACACCACTGCACTACCCTAAACCCTAAAACACTACCCCCAGCAGTACCCCCTACACTACCCAAACACCACTGCACTACCCTAAACCCTAAAACACTACCCCCAGCAGTACCCCCTACACTACCCAAACACCATTGCACTATCCTAATCCCTAAAACACTACCCCCAGCAGTACCCCCTACACTACCCAAACACCACTTCACTACCCTAAATCACTACCCCCAGCACGACCCCCTACACTACCCAAACACCACTGCACTACCCTAAACCCTAAAACACTACCCACAGCACGACCCCCTACACTACCCAAATACCACTGCACTACCCTAAACCCTAAAACACTCCCCCAGCACGACTCCCTACACTACCCAAACACCACTGCACTACCCTAAACCCTAAATCTATCCCCAGCATGACCCCCTACACTACACAAACACCACTGCACTACCCTAAACCCTAAAACACTACCCCCAGCACGACCCTCTTCACTACCTAAACACAACTGCACAATTTGTTACAGGCGTTGCAACGCAGGCCTGTGGTGCTTACTGGAAGTACCTGGTGGGCTAGTTGGGCCCCAGGGACCCTCAGGATTCAAGGTGACCTAATCCCCCAACTTAAAACGCTCCACGGAGCGTGTTTGCACAGTGGTGAAGGGAGGGGACGGGGCCTCAGGTGACATGTGCGCAAACACGCCCTGTGGTGCGTTTTAAGTTGGGGAATTAATTCCCTTTGAATCCTGAGGGACCCTGGGGCCAACTAGCCCACCAGGTACCTTCAGTAAGCACAACAGAGTTGCGTTGCAGAGAGGCGAAAAAAGGTGCGTGGCCTCGGAACGCCTCTCTGCAACTCAGCTCTGTGGTCCTAACTGTAGGTACCTGGGGGCTCGTTGGGCCCCAGGGACCCTCAGGATTCAAGGGACTTAATCCCGCAACTTAAAACGTGCCACGGGCGCGTTTGCACACATGTCACCTCAGGCCCCCTCCCTTCACCACTGTGCAAACGCACCCTGTAGCGCGTTTTAAGAGGTAGGTTTAATCCCCCTGCCCTATTATGTACTAGGGACTTGCAGAGGAGGTCATGCTAATCACAGGGGTACCCCAACGCATAGTGTTCCCTAGTGTATGTAGGTGTTTTCACTGTATTCTAAGTGTCTTTTAGCATAGCACTGGCTCTGGTTAGTCAGAGTCAGTTACCACCAGTACCCGTCTGAAAAAGTTGTGGGCACAGGATGATTTTGCAACAAGGCCTCTTTCTGCTCCTCTGTTGGTTCTTTCTGCACATGTCTTGCTTCTTCCTGCACTTTTCTTCGTCTTTGTGGACTTCTGTTGCTTCTTTCTGCATTTCTTTTGCTTCTTTCTGTGCGTTTTTTCTTCTTTCTTCACATGTCCTACCTCTGTAGGCATAGTTAGAAACTAGCATTTAAAAAACCTTTGAAATTCACTTAAAAATCATAGGTTTCAGGCACGTTATAGTTAGAAATTAGCATTTAAAAACCTTTGAAATTCACTGAAAAAACCATAGGTTTCAGACACGTTATAGTTAGAAATTAGCATTTAAAAAACCTTTGAAATTCACTGAAAAAACCATAGGTTTTAGGGACAGTTATAGTTAGTTGGACATTTCACTCGTACAAAACCATAGAAATTTCCCCGTTATAGTTAGTTCAGCTAACTATAACTCGCGCCCCGCAATGCACTGCTGATGACGTCACATATTACATCACTCATGACATGGTCAGTGACATCACTGATGACATCTCAAATGACATCACTGATGACATCATCCATGTGATAATTTCATGCATCTTCTCACACCCTAATATAACTTTTGATACACCCACTCTAAATTACAGACTGCCATTCTCAAAACCATAGACACTCCAACACCAAAAACTACATACTCACTCACTGATTCTTAGGTCTACACACACATCCATCACTCACCCGTACAGTCACTTATACTTACAGTCACTCAGTACAGGACTATCATATGCACTCATACACCTATATAAACACTCACACACCGCCACTCATCCATAGAGGTACTCACACACCTAGTCAGTCATGCAAAAAATTAATCACACACCCATTTACTCACCTATACAGTTATACACACACCAGCTCACTTACTCATACAAATACTAGCACATTCTTACGCTCTTATACAATAACTGATACAAGCACACACGCATCCATACAGCCACTCTCACTATCACACACTCTCACTTATAGCCATTTAAATACTCTAACACACATATATACTGCCTTTTACATATGTAGTTACTCGCACATCTACCACTGAGATATACATTCACTCACTAACACACCCATACACACACTCACCCACCCAAGCAGTCCATCACAGATGCACTCTTGAAATCATGCACCCAGTGAATCACCCACTCACACATCTATGTACAGAGTCACACACACCCCACCCACACAAACACTCAGACAGCCATACAGATACTCAGAGAACCAATCAATAACCCATATAGACACTCATGTAGCTATTCGCAAATCCATGCATCCACTTACACACCAACAGACGGATACAGACATTCACACAGTTTAGTCACTAACCCATGCATTCAGTAAGATACGTTTAATCACTCACTTGTAGAGTCAGTCACTCACGTACTAAATCATCCATTCAGACACTTATACACCCACTCATTCTTCAATACGCCTTTCCCTATATATATTAAACATATTTAAACTTTACAGAAACACACAGTCACTGGATGATGTCATCAGTGATGTCATCAGTGATGTCATTTGAGATGTCATCAGTGATGTCGTCAGTGATGTCACTGACCATGTCATGAGTGATGTAATATGTGACGTCATCAGCAGTGCATTGCGGGGGCGCGAGTTATAGTTAGCTGAACTAACTATAACGGGGGAATTTCTATGGTTTTGTACGAGTGAAATGTCCAACTAACTATAACTGTCCCTAAAACCTATGGTTTTTTCAGTGAATATATATATATATATAGCGAACCATAGCATTAGTACAACCAGGTCAGGTGAAGAGACCAAGGTCAGATTGATTACCACCTATAGTCGCCAACAAAGAAACATCAGATCGATCATTAATAATCAATGGCCCATAATTCTAACAGATGGTACTTTGGGTCAATTCCTTCCCTCCAAACCCACTCAAACGTTTCGGCAAGCCCCCTCAATGAGAAATGCATTGGTTAAAAACAGCCCGAAACAGAAATCAAGACCAACTGGCTATCCCCAAAGAATGGCTTTACAAATGTAGCTCATGTAGGGCTTGCCGTTTTGGAGTGAATATTTCTAATTGTACATCAGCAGTCAGTTTGAAACCAGTTGAATTAAAGGGTTTTTACAACTGTAGAACTGAGTTCGCTGTGTATGTCCTTGAATGCGCCTGTGGGCTACGCTACATGGGTAGCATGAAAATTCAGGTGCAAGGGAGGATTTTGCAGCATCTCAGGGCTATCGTAAATTCGGATTCCACATATCCTGTGACGCGCCATTTCAAATCAGTACACAACAATAATCTCAGTAGTGTAAAATATTATGTCGTGGGTGCAGTGCCCGGTCAAAGGAGAGGGGGAAACAAAGAAAAATTGATACGCCAGTTAGAGTCTAAGTTTATCCTGGAGCTAGATTTAAAAACACCTAATGGTCTTAACACAAGTGGAGATTTGCACAATTTCCTATGATGACAATATAAAAATGTATCAAGCGTTACCATCATTAGGAGGTAATCCAACATAAATTTATGAATTAAGAGGTCCCTACGTATTGTTCAGGATATAGAAATGGTGTTAGTAATAATGTAAATAGGTCTTCACAGCTGCTACTTATCTTCCCTTAGATGAGTACTGTATTATATAGAGCACTTTTGTTTGCACTTTAAGCACTTTACATGATTAGCACCTTTAGATTAACATATTTTTGATAAGAGGCAAGTCAAGATACAGAGTTTATGAATGTATCTGTCGATATGCTATTGCTACATAGTGTTGTCTATAGATGATGCTGAGCATTGGGATTCATAATTTCTACTCTATTTAATTTAATTTGAATGACCATGAATATGTTTATCTGCCAAGACATTTTAAGATATACCAACGTAAACATACAACAATATGATCAAGGCTGTATGCTAAGAATGTAGAATTGATTTATGTCTTCAGCTATGGTCAATACAGCCATATGAGTTTTACTCTCTGGTATATTTGAGTTGCAATTGGAATCCAATATTATTTCAAATTCAAGCATTATCTTGCTTTTAATAACAATTAAGACAGTCAACAATAATGTCAGGAAGTGCTTGATCCAACTGAGGGAAAAGAAGAGGATGGGAGAGATGACCTATTCCCTTCATGCATATCTCCCCTCCTCTATTTACAGCCCCGCTCCGTTACGTGGCATAACACACAGCAGCTGGAGACCGAGGAGGATGTACAAAGGAGTGGCCCCTTTAAGACGAATCCAAATGAAACTGAGGACGCTGATGTCAGGGGTCACGTGGTATGTGAGGGCAGTTTACGGAGGCCAGTGAGCGCGTTAAGAGAGGACCACAAGAGTTCGGCGGCAGCAGGGATAGAAGACCGTTCGGTGGACCGGGGACTGAAGTCGACACCAGCAACAGGAGACTGAGCCAAGCCCAGGGAGCAAAGTGACCTCAACGGGAGAGGATCAGATGGTCCTGCCTCGGACGAGAAACCGGAAGAAATCGGAGACCCGGTGCAACAGAACATACCAGAAGCACCCCGCCATGACCCCAAAGGGACATGGCTCTCCCAGGTGCGTGGGCGATTACGGGGGATACTTAAGGAATAAATGAGTAGAAAGTATTTGAGGGGTTGAGGAGGGAGGAGGGGGAAGGAACTAAAACTAAAGAAGGAGAAACCAGGAAGGGCCATTAACTACTGGGTTCATTCCACTGTCATTTTTGTTTCCTTTTTTTCTTTTTGCCTTGGCTCTCCCTCCCTTCACATTTTGGTACGGATGTATCGGGTGTGATAAATTATATATTTCTTTATATACCCCTCACTTCCTCCCTTACTAAAACTAAAAAGAAATAAAATATTAAAACAAAATACTTACCTGAGCCTTTCTTCTGTCCGAGGGACGACGGTGGCCAGGAAGACTCCTCAGAGGGACTGCCAAAGAAGACCCTATGGGAAAGGAGACAATACAAGAACAAAACATTTAAAAGAGTTGTTTAAGTACAAAAATAAAGCATATCCAAATAATCCTTATATGCACTGAGTCCCATTCTTAGTGAAATCCTCAGACTTGGTGGAGAATGCGGGCACAACTGCATTAGCCTGTCAATAATGGAGAATCTAATACAACAATTGATACGTGGCCAAGAAAAACTGGAATGGGCTATAGAGAGGCAAATGACTTCTGCTCAAGCTGACAGAGAAATGTTTAAAGCCTCCGTAACACTGCAGGTTGAATGCATCCAAAGGGCTGCCGAAGACCTAGCCCAACCAACCACAAGTCAACAGAGTCGTCAAGGGACACATGTAGGTTAGCCCAATATATCCCTTAAAAAATACCAACACGTGAAGATCCAGATGCTTTTCTTATGAATTTTGAATGGGCTGCACAAGCCTGTGGATGGCCAGAGGCGAAAAGGCCATTTGTTCTAGCCCCTTTATTAACTGGGGAGGCCCAGGCAGCATACCAAGTGGCGAATCCTATGGGAAATACTCCCTATAAAGAAATAAAAGGAGTTATATTGGATCACCTGGGTATGGAGCCAGAAGCTTCTAGGGTGCGGTTCAGGAAGTAACAAGGTAACCCTGGAGACACTGCGAAGACATTATTTTTTAAGTTGAAAGCTGCTGCGGATAAGTGGTTGAGACCACAGGAGAACAGCAAAGAAGAAATAATGGCTCTTATTTACTTGGAACAGTTTTTAGAGGCCTTGCCGGCACCTACCCAAAGATGGTTCAGGCAACAAACCCACCTCTCAATAGAAGAAGCTGTGGAGATGGTGACTTCCTTCACTCGAGCCCAACCCAGACCCCTTATATGCAAACCTGATAAATCCTCATGCTTCATCACAGGGTGCATGAGGAACGAAAAGAAAAGTGTCAAGCCTCCCAGAACCAAAAGAGGATAGAGGTTCTAAAGTAGATATCACCTCCTTCAGAGGACCCCAATGTTATGAGTGCGGAGAGTGGGGCCATGAAGCCAGATTATGTCCCCAAAAGAAATCCACTGATGAACCAATGGATATCAGCTGCATAACTAGACCCATTCTATATGTAGAAGAATTAGGCTCTTGCTTTTATGTAAGTCTTGTGTTGAATGGGAAAGAAGTTGTGGCCTTATTAGACTCAGGTTGTAGGCAATCCCTCGTGCAAAGTACACTAGTGAAGAGGTCTCAAATCTGTTCGGAGGAACAGATACCTATACGCTGTGTACATGGATATGTAAGGATATACTCAGTAGCCATTATCCCCATTACTCTCTCTAATGGGGTTTCTCTACAGGCCAAGGTGGGGATACTGGATAATCTTACAGAACAACTTATTTTGGGCACGGATAATCCTGAGTTTCTTACCCTTCTCAGGAAAACGCTAACAGAAACTCCCGCCCTATCCTCAAACCTGCTTACTCAGGCACCCTGGCTTTCCGATAGGTCATTTCGTTACGCTCAAAGTCAGGATCCCACCCTTCAGAACGCATGGCAACAAGCAAAAGATCCCCCATCTCCGCTTCCTTATCCCTACTTTCTAATCAAGGATGATCTGCTATATCGAGTGGGGAAACAAGACGATCCCCCACAGTTAGTGGCTCCCCAGAGGTTTCAGGAACAAATTCTATTCTTTGCTCATTCACACCTCTTGGCAGGCCATAGTGGTACTGTAAAGACAACCCAGAACTTATTAAGATATTTTTATTGGCCTGGAATATTCGCCAATATAAACAAGTATTGTAGGGAATGTGAGATATGTTAGAAAAAGAACCCTTACAAGCCCCCTCCCATACCTCTACAACCTTTGCCAATCATTGACAAACCCTTTGAGAGAATAAACATGGACCTAGTGGGACCCCTCCCAACGTCAAAAAGGGATATTTATATATATATTAGTTATAGTCCATTATTCAACCAGATACCCAGTAGCATTTCCTTTACATACATCTAATACTAAGAATATTAGTGAGAAATTAATGGAGCTGTTTTCTAGAGTAGGTTTTCCCCGAGAGATATTGACAGACCAGGGAACTCCCTTTGTCTCTTGCCTTATGAAGCAAGTGTGTAGAACCCTGAACATCACCCAAATAAGTACTTCCGCGTATCATCCTCAAACGGATGGCTTATGTGAAAGGTATAATGCCACCCTCAAACTTACCCTTAAAAAAATGTTGTCAAGAGAGGGGAGGGAATTGGACTTGCTGATACCCCTCACTCTCTTTGTCATCCGAAGTCAGGTTCAGAGCAGTCTGGGTTATTCCCCCTTTGAACTCCTTTATGGGAGACAACCCCGAACTTTACTAGAAATGACAAAGGAAGCATGGGAGCAAGAAAAACAAGAAGACACCCAGAGCCTTCTCGAATATACACAGGGACTAAGAACGCACATCCAGAAATTGCGAGACTTCGCTTATGCTAATTTAGAAAAGGCTCAAAGGAAGCAACAAACGTATTATGATAAAGGGAAGAAGTGGCTTCATTTAAAAGTTCATGATTGGGCACTCGTTATCCTGCCATCCTCCATACCCCATAAACAAGCAGAATGGAAGGGTCCCTATGAAATCATCGAAAAAATAGGCCTTACTACCTATCGGTTACAGAGCTCCTCAAAAAAAAAACAGATATACCACATAAACCTGCAAAAAAATGGCTGGGGCCTCTCCCCAAAACTACCCACTTAACTCTTCCAGGATCACCACCTGCAGTTTCCTCTATAAGTCAATTGAACATAAATGAGACACTAACACAAGAACAGAAAGCGTCCCTTCAAGACCTCTTGAGTTCTTTTTCTTCTATTTTTTCCGATCTCCCTGGTAGAACAACACTAGTTGAGCACTCCATTATCACTATCCCTGGGAAAGTAAAAAAACAGCGTCCTTACAGAATCCCAGCAGCCAGACGAGAGGCTGTTGCAGCTGAAATAGAGAACATGTTGCAGTTGGGGGTTATAAAACTATCTCACAGCAGCTGGTCCTCCCCCAATGTAATAATTCCAAAACCAGACGGTTTGATCCGTTTTTGCATAGACTCCAGAGCAGTCAATGCTATCTCTAAATTTGACTCTTATCCACTGCCAAGAGTTGATTAATTAATTGAGAAGTTAGGTGAGGCTCAGTACATATCCATACTCGATCTTACAAAGGGCTATTGGCAGATACCACTTAGACTAGAAGACCAGGAAAAAACCGCCTTTAGCACCCCTACTGGTTTATACAAATTCACAGTTCTACCTTTTGGATTACATCGAGCCCCAGCAACCTTCCAGAGGCTCATGAATGAGGTGCTCTATCACCATCAAGCCTATTCATCAGCCTATATAGATGGTATCATAATATTTAGTCCTAGCTGGGAACAACACCTGGTCCATTGCAGAAAGGTATTTCAAGCCCTCAAAACCGCAGGACTCCATGTCAACGCTAAGAAGTCCAAGGTAGGATTCAATAAAGTCAGATATCTGGGCTATCTTCTGGGGGATGGGGTCATTGCGCCCCAACAGGAGAAGGTCAAAGCAATCCTAGACACCCCCTTCCCCACCACCAAGAAGGGTGTTAGGTCCTTCTTAGGTCTACTGGGTTATTATCGCTGATTTATACCTAACTATTCTGAGATAGCATCTCCATTAACTGATTTATTACAGAAGGAGGTAAAAAGAAAAGCTCTACTAAATCCCTCAGAAGATGCCAAGAAGGCCTTTTACAATCTCAAGCAAGGCTTAACCACCAGTCCTGTACTTATTTCACCAAACTTCAAGGAACCATTCTTCCTACAAACGGATGCTTCTGAAGCTGGCCTGGGAGCCGTTCTCTCTCAACGAACAAAAGATGGTGTGGAGCTTCCTGTGCTCTTTATCAGCCGTAAACTGTTTACTATTGAAAAAAGGTATTCTGTGGTTGAAAAGGAATGTCTCACCATCAAATGGGGAATAGACAAATTGCGATATTATTTGGAGGGATCCCCCTTTACCCTCTATACAGATCACGCTCCCCTATTGTGGATGAGCTGCAATAAGAGTAACAACCCCCGTGTCTTGCGATGGTTCTTGTCCTTACAACCTTATACTTTTGATGTACAACATCGTAAAGACCCTGAGAACAAAAATGCAGATTTCCTTTCACGCATTCCTCATTTCCCCGAACGGGAAAAGACTGGGGGTGGGGTGTGTCAGGAAGTGCTGGATCCAACTGAGGGAATAGAAGAGGATGGGAGAGATTACCTATTCCCTTCATGCATATCTCCCCTCCTCTATTCACAGCCCCCCTCCGTTACGTGGCATAACATACTGCAGCTGGAGACCGAGAATGATGTACAAAGGAGCAGCCCTTTAAGACGAATCCAAATGAAACTGAGGACGCTGATGTCAGGGGTCACATGGTATGTGAGGGCAGTTTACGGAGGCCAGCGAGCGCGTTAAGAGAGGACCACAAGAGTTCGGCGGCAGCAGGGATAGAATTCCGTTGGGAGGACCGGGGACTGAAGTCGATGCCAGCAACAGGAGACCGAGCCAAGCCCAGGGAGCGATGTGACCTCAATGGGAGAGGAACAGTGGGTCCTGCCCCGAACGAGAAACCGGAAGATATGGGAGACCCGGTGCAGCAGAACATACCAGAAGCACCCCGCCACGACCCGGGAGGGACGTGGCTCTCCCAGGTGCCTGGGCGATTACTGGGCATACTTAAGGGATAAATGAGTAGAAAGTATTTGAAGGGTTGAGGAGGGAGGAGTGGGAGAAGTGGGAAGGAGCTAAAACTAAAGAAGGAGAAACAGGGAAGGGCAATTTACTACTTGGTTCATTCCACTGAAATTTTTGTTTCCTTTTTTTCTTTTTGCCTCGGCTCTCCCACCCTTCACATTTTGGTACGGATGTATCGGGTGTGATAAATTGTATATTTCTTTATATACCCCTCACTCCCTCCCTTACTAAAACTAAAAAGAAATAAGATAATAAAACAAAATACTTACCTGAGCCTTTCTTCTGTCCGAGGGTTCAGGGATGTTATAGTTAGAAATTAGCATTTAAAAATCCTTTGAAATTCACTGAAAAAAACATAGGTTTCAGGGACGTTATAGTTAGTTGGACATTTCACTCGTACAAAACCAGAGAAATTCGGCCGTTATAGTTAGTTTAGCTAACTATAAATCGCGCCCCCGCAATGCACTGCTGATGACATCACATATTACATCCCTCAAGACATGGTCAGTGACATAACTGATGACAACACTGATGACATCTCAAATGACATCACTGACAGCAAGAGAACAGCTGCGACGTGAGCAACAAAAGCAGGCAACACAGGAGAACGCTGCTGGACCTAGCACCTCATCTGCTTACACAGCAACTGCTACACCATATATCCTCCCTGAGTTTGCCAGAGTGGAGCAGCATTGTGTTAAATGCAAGAAGATGTTATGTTTTGGTGAGCAATCAGTGGATGCCATTGTGGTTGCCATTAAGAACCACCACTGTTAATTTAAAAAAAAAAAAATTTATGCAATGACTTTCTAATTGCATAATTTATTGACCGTTTTCACTGTTGGTTCTGTTTATTTTTTCCTTTTTTAAAGATAAACACCAAAAAATGTCAAAAAGAGATAAAAAACACCCAAAAAATATAAAACAAAAAAAGAAGAAAAAAATGGTTCTTTTCAGAACCGCTATTTGGTTAAAAATAGACAAATTTGTAAGAGTTGTATGAATTGTGGCAAGTGGAATATATGGAAAAGTGTATGGGTAGTGCATGTGTGATTGCATGAGTGCATGTGTACTACCTGAGTGCTTGCATGAGTACATGGGTAATGCCGCGGTGATTGTAAGAGTGCATGGGTAATGTCTAGGTGCATCGAGGAGTGCATCAGTAGTGCCTGTGTGATTGCATAAGTACATAGGTAGTGCCTGGATGATTTTATAAGTGCATGGGTACTGGATGGGTAATTATATGCGCACGGGGTAGTGCTTGAGTTATTGGACGAGTGCAAGAGTTGTGCCTGGGTGATTGAAGGAGCACATGGATAGTGCATGGCTGATTGGAGGAGTGCATGGGCAATGCCTAGGTGCATTGAGGAGTGCATTAGTAGTGCCTGTGTGCCATGAGTGCATACGTATGTGTATGGATGATTTTATAAGTGCATGGATACTACCTGAGTAATTGAAAGACTGTAAGGGTAATAGCTAGGTGATTGCATGAGTGCAGGGGTAATGTCTGGGTCATTGGAGGAGTAAATCTGTAATGCCTAAGTGATTGCATGAGTGCACGGATAATGTGTAGGTAATTGGAGGAGTGCATGAGTAATGTACGGCTGATTGCATCAGAGCAAGTGTAATGTCTGGGTCGTTGCATGACTGTAGTGGTAGTGCCTGGGTGAAAGAAAAAGTGTATAAGTATTGCCTGGGTGATTTTCTAAGTGCATAGCTACTGTCTGGATGATTGGAGGAGTGCATGGATACTGCCTGGGTGATTGCAGCAGTGCAAGAATAGTGCCTGGGTTATTCTATGAGTGCATAGCTAGTGCCTCGGTGATTGCATGAGTGCAAGAGTAATGTCTTGGTGGTTGCATGAGTGTCGTGGTTGTTCCTGGGTGATTGCAGGAGTGCATAAGTAGGGCCTCGGTTAATGCATGAGTGTATAGGTGGTGTCTGGATGATTTTATAATTGCATGGGTATTGTCTGAATGATTGAAGGACTGCATGGGTAATACTTTATTTATTGCATTAGTGCAGGGGTAATGTCTGGGTCATTGGAGGAATGCATAGGTAATGCCTAAGTGATTGCATGAGTGCAGGGGTAATGTGTAGATAATTAGAGGAGTGCATGGCTAATGCCTAAGTGATTGCATGAGTGCAGGGGTAATGTCTGCGGGATTAGAGGAGTGCATAGGTAATGCCTCAGTAATTGCATGAGTGTAGGAATAATGTCTAGCTAGTTGCATGAGTGTAGAGGTAGAGCCTGGGTGATTTTATAAGTACATGGGTATTGCCTGGGTAATTATATGAGTACAGCGGTAGTGCCTGTTTTATTGGAGGAGTGCAAGAGTAGTGCTTGGGTGATTGAAGGAGTACATGGATAGTGCATGGCTGATTGGAGGAGTGCATGGGTAATGCCTAGGTGCATCGAGGAATGCATCAGTAGTGCCTGTGTGATTGCATGAGTGCATAGGTAGTATCTGGATGTTTTTATATGTGTATGGGTATTACCTGGGTAATTAGTAGAGTACAGCGGTAGTGCCTGGGTTATTGGAGAACTGCAAGGGTAGTGTCTGGGTGATTGAAGTAGTACATTGATAGTGCATGGCTAATTGGAGGAGTGCATGGCTAATGCCTAGGTGCATCGATGAGTGCATCAGTAGTACCTCTGTGATTGCATGAGTGCATAGGTAGTGTCTGGATGATTTTAAAAGTGCATGGGTACTGCCTGAGTGATTGAAGGACTGCATGGGTAATAGCTAGGTGATTGCATGAGTCCAGGGGTAATGTCTGGGTCATTGGGGGAGTGCATGGGTAATGCCTAAGTGATTGCATGAGTGCAGGGGTAATGTGTAGGTAATTGGAGGAGTGCATGAGTAATGTCTGGCTGATTGCATGAGTGCAAGAGTAATGTCTAGGTCATTGCATGACTGTAGTGGAAGCGCCTGGGTGATTGGAAAAGTGTATAAGTAGTGCCTGGGTGATTTTTTAAGTGCATGGGTACTGGCTAAATGATTGGAGGAGTGCATGGGTAATGCCTAGGTGCATCGAGGAGTTCATCAGTAGTGCCTGTGTGATTGCATGAGTGCATAGGTAGTGTCTGAATGTTTTTATAAGTGTATGGGTATTGCCTGGGTAGTTATGAGTACAGCGGTAGTGTCTGGGTTATTGGAGGACTGCAAGGGTAGTGACTGGGTGATTGAAGGAGTACATGGATAGTGCATGGCTGATTGGAGGAGTGCATGGGTAATGTCTAGGTGCATCAAGGAGTGCATCAGTAGTACCTCTGTGATTGCATGAGTGCATAGGTAGTGTCTGGATGATTTCATAAGTGCATGGGTACTGCCTGAGTCATTGAAGGACTGTATGGGTAATAGCTAGGTGATTGCATGAGTGCAAGGGTAATGTCTGGGTCATTGGAGAGTGCCGAGGTAATGCCTAAGTGATTACATGAGTGCAGGGGAAATGTGTACGTAATTGGAGAAGTGCATGAGTAATGTTTGGCTGATTGCAAGAGTGCAGGAGTAATGTATGGGTGGTTTCATGTCTGTAGTGGTAGTGTCTGGGTGATTGGAAGAATGCATAAGTAGTGCCTGGGTGATTCTATACGTGCATGGGTATTGCCTGGGTAATTATATGAGTACAGGGATAGTGCCTGAGTTATTGGAGGAGTGAAAGAGTTGTGCCTGGGTGATCGAAAGAGTACATGGATAGTGCATTGCTGATTGAAGATGTGCATGGGTAATGCCTAGGTGCATTAAGGAGTGCATCAGTAGTGCCTGAGTGATTGCATGAGTGCATAGGTAGTGCCTGGATGATTTTATAAATGCATGGGTACTGCCTGAGTGATTGAAAGACTGCAAGGGTAATAGCTAGGTGATTGCATGAGTGCAGGGGTAATGTCAGGGTCATTGGAGGAGTGCATGTGTAATGCCTAAGTGATTGCATGAGTGCAGGGGTAATGTCTGGGTCATTGGAGGAGTGCATGGCTAATGCCTAAGTGATTGCATGAGTGCAGGCGTAATGTCTGGGGATTAGAGAAATGCATATGTAATGACTGGGTAATTGCATGAGTGTATGGGTAATGTCTTGCTGATTGCCTGAGTGTAGGGGTGGTGCCTGGGTGATTTTATAATTTGAAGGGTTCTAGCTGGGTGATTGGAGGAGTCCAGGAGTAGTACCTGGGTGATTAGAGGAGTGTATAAATAGTGCCTGGGTGATTTTATAAGTGCATGTGTGCTGCCTGAGTGAATAGAGCATTGTATAGATACTGCCTGGATGATTGAAAGAGTGCAAGGGTAGTGTCTGGGTGATTGCATGAGTGCAGGGGTAATGTTTAGGGGATTGGAGAAGTGCATGGGTACTACCTGGGTGATTGGAAGAGTGTACGGGTAATGTCTAGCTGATTGCATGAGTGTACAGATAGTGCCTGGGTGATTGGGTCATTGGAGGAGTACATAGGTAGTGTCTGGGTGATATTATAACTGTATGGGTACAGACTAGGTGATTGGAGAAGTGCACGGATAGTGCATGGGTGATGGCAAGAGTGTGGGAATAGTGCCTAACTGTATAGATGAGTGCCATATTAGTGTTTGAAAAAATGGATGAGTGCAGTAAAAGCGACTGTAAACATTAGTTCATATTATCATGCTTTTAACATTATTTAATCTTACCTTTTTTATTAAAGAAGATACAAAACTCAGTGAAACTATTTTACAGTAGTTTTGTTGTAAACTGAATTTAAAATCTTTTCAAACTTTAGTATCACTCTCCGTAAAAAAAAAGAAGAAAAACTGTTATTGCATATAATATTATAGTTTTTTAGAACACAACATAAGTTTAGAATTACATAACATATTCAGTTTCCCTTTTTTGCTGTTCTCAGATTCTACTGAATTTCACCATACACAGTGATTTCAATGTAGATCATCAATTAACAGCGGGGAAAAAAATACAATCAATGAGATTGTAAAAAAAATCTGCGTTGAAAATATTTACAAGTGCAACTATCTGTTTACCTATCTACAGTTTCTAAATTACATTCTTCAACTACATTAAATCATTTATTTCTCTGAAGTACATTTTGTCAAATATACACTCTCATTTACATCACGTATAATATAAAGATCAAATATATAAACTACTTCTTTCAAACACAATTTTGAAAATGAAATAAGAATTAGCACAAACAATATTCCAAACAGTAATTAGTTCAAAGGAAAGGTCGGTCCAGAGATCCTGTTGTTGGATATGAAATCCTATGGGGCTTTAGAGGAACGTAGCTCAAGGCTCTGGACCTTTCAGCCTCGAATTGACAAGTGGGGGTGTGGATATAAGCAAATGTTCCTCCCTTCAATCGATCTGTTTTTTCATAAGGTTCATTCCTTTATTATGTGACACAACACAGTAGTCCAATTAAAGTTTAGTGAAGGAAGATATTTTATTTCCATTTATCACTTTTAAAGCCATTCCACTCTTTTTTTAACGTGTTTAATGGCAGGATGTTAAGAAAAAGAGACAGCCGACACGTGTTTCGCCCTTTATGGCAGATTGAGCCAGGGCTTTCTCAAGGCTAGTTTGTATTATTCAGATGTCATACAGTCGTTAGGTAGTATATTGAATTCCAAATTTCTTCCTTATAGTATAAACAAATATTCACAATTCTAAGTGACAAGGTTTTAGTCCCAGGATAAATCCATCTCACGCGGTATTGCTGTGATCTAACAGCATTCCGTCTGCGCCGAATATTTGTTTATACTTTCTATAAATAATGTTGACAACATTTTTGATTTACAATGAGAACATTTCATATCTTGATTAGCTGTTTTTAGTAACTTGTTAAAAGACACTGATTTGCAATCTGGTATTGTCAAATATATGAATCGTTCAGTGTCTATTTCAGTGGTAGAAGAAAATGAACACTTCACATTTGTAATCCCATCTGTAACTTAGTCCAAACAAATTTTCAATTTCTATTCCTTCATCTTCCAATACACATAAAAAAAGTCTTGTGCATCTTGTTGTACATTCAATGTAAATTTCAATGATCCAGGACATATATCCAAAGATGCTGAATGCCAGAAGCAGTATGGATTTTAGTTCTATCAGTTATCAACTTTTGAAAATAATGTAGTAAAGAACAGAATCTTTTTTCTCGATTTTCCATAATTTCATGATTTTACACAATTTACATCAGCACTAAACGTTTTCTCATCAAAATCAATCAAATACAAATTAGATAATGTCCTTACTCGAGACAATGCAATATATGCCATGCCTTCTTTAAACACTGTACTTCCAATATTTACCAAATCACTGTCTACACTTAAACCTTGAGATTTATGAATGGTTACAGCATATGCTAAAGAAAGAGGAAACTGTTTTCTACAAACATACAAGTCTTTTGCAAGCAAAAAATGAACACTACAACGTCCAATCTGTTTTACCTCTTCAATCTGATCAAATTTAATCTTCAAAAATTCAATTCCATCTCTGTTCTGAAAAGTTACAAAATCAACAACTTTTCCCATTGCTCCATTTACTAAACCTTCTTCTACATTCAAATTATGCTGTAAAATTACCCGACAGTTCACACATACATATAAAGTCTTTTCTAAACCTTCAGTCTTAGACACCGACTGTTCCAAAGAATCCAATTTTGACTGTAATTTCTCTGAGAGAAGAATAGTAACTCCTTCGTGTTCCATTTTATCGATAGCTTCCATTTTCAGTATTGGTTGTTTTTCCAATTTCAAAAGTTCTTGATTGAATGTAGAACACTCTTGCAGTGTAGGCATTAGGCAAACTATAGACTTCTTTTCTCCAATTTTTTTGTATATTATTTCAGGTGCTATATTTTCATTTGGAAACAAGTTCATTAAAAGCCGACTTTGTAAAGCTTCTTTTCCATGTTTTGTTAAAACACCAATTCTTATCTCTTGAAGAATGTTTCCACAATGTTCATCGCTTGCTTGTCTCATATTCTTAATAAGTTCTTTATATTCAAAATAAGACCAAATGTTGACATTTCCAATACTTCCCAAAGATTTCTGAGTGTCTTCATGGAGAAGTGTTTTAAAAACAGGTTGTCCTTTTACAGAGTAAGTTGTAGTAGGTCGCCGAATAGAATTACATGTTTTCCTCCAAAGAGAACATCATAATCTGTTTTTAAAATCTGTTGCATTCATAAATGTACAAAGGCAATCATTAGGTTTGAGACCATGCTCACCTCATCAATGATTAGAAGTTTCATTTTCTTGAGTACTCTTGAAACTTCATAACAAGCTTCTCCAGATAGCATTGTGATATTCCAACTTATTCTCATGTTCAACTGGTAGCATGAGTAATCGATGTAATGTAATCCCTTTAGTGTTGTGTGCTGCTAACCCAGTTGGAGCGGTTACAACACAAGATAAATGTGATTCAGTGGTTTTATGTAGATAACTGGTAAAAACTTTAATTAAGAAACTTTTTCCTGTTCCAGCTTGCCCACTAATGTACATTCGAATAGGTTTAAATGATGTGCATTGGCATTCTTTTTTTTCATGGAGTAAACCATGCTGTATCTGTTGTGTCACTTGCTGATGTATTTCTTTTTGTTCAATATTTAGTTTTTTTTCTAAGTTTCCCAACTCAATAATATCCTGTTGTGCTTGTTGCATTGCCGTTTCTACTTCAATCATGGCTACTGCTGCTTCATTTTCAAGAATTGGTTGACCTAGTGGATCTTGACTTAGTGGAGCAGAACTTTGACTATCTTGAGAACTGTCTCTAGCTATTTCAGCTGCAATAGTAGTTTCTTGTTCAATCTCTTCATTTAACATTTGTAGATAAGTTGGAAAAATTGTGCATTGAATGCTATCATTACATGCATTAAAAGAATCTTCATAGCACTCAACATCTCAAAGTATTTATATTTCACTACGCCAAGGCTTGAAGAGTTGCAGAAGTGCTAAATAGAAAAATTCCCTTTTATCTGGAGTTTCACAACTGAGTTTCCTGTAGTTAATAAGATTTCCTTTGGCATGTTTTACCAAACATCTATTACATCCAATTACTGCATATTTTCCTTCATTTATATTTTCTGTAACATTTCTCTTAAAACTGTAATGTTGCAGTACTTCATAGAGACATATGTTTTCTAGATCTGGACTCCTTTTGGGATAGTACTTATCCAACATATTAGTTTTAACAATATCTGTACTTTCTGGTTCATTCAATGCTAAGTATTCAATTTCTTGTAGAGATTTCAATACTCGATTTGTAGAGGTCAACTGATCCGAACATTCGTAGGATCCAATCTCTCGATGGGAAAGCATCTTCAAACTAAAGCTGTACAATTTGTTACTAAGAGTCTTCTCTTGTGAAATTTCTTCCCACATTTCTTTCAACTCCGTCTTTTCAGATTTCGTTATATATGACGTAACATAGCGAGCAACAGCAATCGAATTATCTGCAACATACTGGATATCCATGTTTGCATTTCACATTGTCAAAATCACTAGATTGTAGTCATTAATATACTTTGATTCTTCAGTTCTTTTTATGTTGTAAGTATTCTTCAGAGATTTTCGACTTATAGTATGCCTTACTGCTGACATGAAACTATTGACTCTTCCTTTTGAAATTACTGGACGTGGGAATCCAAAACGACATTTTGTATAAAATTTTCCCTTTGACGTGTATTTTCGTCGACAATATTTTCCACATCGATGACTTTGAAACCGTAAAACTTGTTGTCTTAAGCTGTTTTCACCTCCTTTTTTTGGAATTGCACAGGTAACATAGTCTTCAATAAAAGACAAAACAGTTTCATCAGAATCGGTTCCAAATTTAGGTGCATTCTTAATCCATAATAGCATGTGTATATGAGGAGCACATCTGGCTTGGTACTCCTTTCTCCAAAAGAAATCAATAACTTCTCCAAGAGGTGGATTATTTTTATTGCAGATAAAAGACATCATAGCTTGAAACCTATGATTAAAATATCTGCACACATTTACAGGATCCAAGGAACACAGTTCTCCAGCTGTCTTCAATTCAATGTTGTTTACATTTGAATTTGCATGTCGTAGAAATTCAATTAAATCGTCCCATGCGTATGCAGCACAGCTAAGCGTAATAAACCACATAGAGGTTCCTAAGTTTCTTAACATACAATTAAGTTCTCCGTGACGACGATACCAATACTCATTAGTACCACGTTGACACGCCATCAAATTAATTAACTGAGATTCTAAATGATCGTCTCTTTGTTGAACTTTGTCCAAAAATTCCTTTGCAGAAACATGTGTAAGATGAACTCCCGTTTTTAATATTTGGTTCACTGCATATGAAAGTCCAGACAAGTCACTTTCAAACAGAAGATGAAATTAATATGGAATACACTGTCGAAATCTTGGATCTTCTGAGTACAATCTTGTTGTACGATATTCTGAAGCTGGAATCTGTACTGGTCGTTCATCATATTGTCCACCTTTTCCAGTGGGGAAGAGCTGTGGAAAACAACGAGCTTCTAAACTTTTTTCCCATACACTCATGTGACTTCCCTTTGCTTTCTTCATTTGGAATAATTCAATGATGTTTCCTATTACTTCTTTTGAATGTAGAGGATGTATACTGTAATGTTCATAAATTTCTTCACTCCTGGAGTTGTCCACTTTTTCTATTTGGCCAGTTGAAATTTCTCTATCATCTTCTAAAGATATTTCTTGTTCTTCCACATATACATTTTTATAATAAATATTGTTTTGTACAAGATATAATGTAGCCTTTTGAAGTTTGGTGACATCTACTAACTCTTGCCATATTTTACGACTCTTTGTTAGTACACCATTAACTAGAATACCTACAGTTTCAGTTTGCTCTCTCTCTAAACCAACAGTTTCAATATGTTTCTTAAAATCTAAAGGTAAATACACAACTCTCCCTTTTAAACCTCTTTGTAAATCTGTTGGAGGCAGCTTACCTGTTTTAGGTTCCATACGAGCTATAGCCTGAAACGGATGCACAGATTGAATAAGAATGGACTCATACGTATTTAAATCTACAAGTTCCGGAGGAATAGCTACCAACTCTAGGTTGTTATGTACAGCTCTAGCTGGCATTTTGTTCTCTTCTAATTTGTTGTAACAATATTTACAAATACGTTGATCACTACCCAACTCAAAACGACCTTCCACCAACAAATAAGCACCAAATTGCTCCCACTTATCATTGTTTTCCTTTTCACTTTTTAAATACACATCAACATTCCTAGTTTGACTTCTATAGTGAGTACGTCAACAACAAATACAAACATAGAGGGTCATTACGATGGCGGGCGGATTTGTCCACCCGCCATCGCAATGGCAAACGGGACCGCCCGCAAGAGGTGCGGCGGTCCCGCCATGGGTATTAGGATGCCACCGCCACGGTGGCGGTGGCATCCCATATTGTTCACATTGCGGCAAGCGGTGCTGTCAGCAGCACCCGCCGCAATGCGAAAAACGCATGTTGTGCATTTGAATGCACAACGTGACAGGCACCGCACAGTGCCTGCCACCTTGTGCATTCAAATGAAGGGAGTACCATAGGTACCCCCATGCACTCCCAAGACCCTGGGGCCCGTAGCGGGCCCCCAGAAGCAAGACCACATGCCTTTCCATGGTGGCAACACCGCCATGGAAAGGCTGCTTTCCGCCACCATCCTAATATGGATGGCGGTGTCTTGCAGACACCGCCACCATGTTAGAGTCGACCGGCGGAAAAGCGGTGGACGGTCTTTCTGTCCGGCTGGGTCCCCACCACCATCGTAATATGGCGGGGGGAAATGTTAGGCGGGCGGACGAGAATGGCGGGCGGATCGCCACCGCCATGCGGGCGGCGGGGATCCACCAGACATCATAATGACCCCCATAGTTTTGCTTTTCACAAGAAAGTAACTTAAACTTTGTAATTTCTTCTACAGACTTCTCAGTAATGCTATCTTCCACCTCTTCTTCAACATCTACACTTATCAAACTCTCACTTTCTGTACAATCCTCTTGAGGACCAAAGAAACGAAACTGTATATCATCAGAAACTTTTTTTACATCCAATACTGAACCATGCAAAAGAGCTGTGTTTATGTCACTTAAAGATAATGCAGGACTTTTCACATAGTACTATCTTCTTACTAACTTCCGCATTTCTCAGTGATGTACTGCTAACATTCTTGAATGATTAAAAGTACTTCGACACACTTTTCTTGAAAGACAAGCCAGAGAATGACCCTGCAATTTAGTATATTTTCTCACTTTACAAGGATCTAGTCCTTGCAACATCTTAATCTTCTGTTTAACACTTTTGTTTACCATAATCTCGTGAGAAATTTCGTAATATATCAATAGATTCCTGTTGTATACTACAAATACTACTACAATCCCACTTATACACTGGAGCTTGTGTACGTCTCCCTTGAACTTCTTCAGCTATTACTTCCTCCACATTTCTAGGAACCATCTTTTTCAATTGGACAACCATTTTTAACCTCATAACAACGACCACTGGTATCAACTGCATGAACTAATGTAATTTGTTGAAAATGGCTTTCTTCATTAAAAAAAGGTTCAGTACTAGAAGTGTGCTTCCATTCTCCCGAAATTGTTTTGCAAAAGTTAGTTCTATTAACCAGTCTTTTTCTTTTACTTTTCTCCTTCATAAAGTGCACTGTTTTATTCAATGTTCTTATTCTCTTCAATACTAATATAAACAATCTTCTTTTCAATTCAAAAGCCTTTTCGATTACACTTTCAATCTGTTTTTGTTCTTGTAAAATGCTGATCTTCTTTTATATTTTTTACAATCTTTCAATAAATTTTGTAGTACTCTACTTTTATACATTCTCTTCCTAATGTATTTATATTATTTTATCCTTTTTTCAACGTAGACTGTTTTCCCATAACCTGTTTTTCCATTAATTTGTCCTTTTTTTAGTTTCCTTCTGATTGGTTGCAGTACTTTTCTTTCTCTTTTCCCCATTTTGAAAATGAATTACGTTCTTTAAAAGTCTTTTAACAAATCCTTTAGTTCTCTTACCAGAAGTATTTTTCTTCAATGTCACATGTTGTACTTCATCTAATTTCTGCTTTTCTCTTTCCTTTAAATAGTACTGTTTTTTTTCTTTTCTTTTCTTTTGATCTTTTCTTGCCATACTCAATCTTTATTAGTAATAATGATGAATATCTGAAAACAAAGAAAAGTTTAAATAGTTTCGTTAAATAATTTTATATGATTAAAATAATAATATACAAATATTCTCATCTATAAATATAGAAATGTTGTTAATTGTATTACAAACCTATGTCAGACACTGCACAATTCCTACAATTAGAAGACATCACAACCTCTACAACAGAATCACACAGCACAACTAAAGGATTTCTCTACTGCTACCCAAATCAAATGTAAAGTCCAGTCTGTCAAGTTTTAAGGCCTGCAAGGTGTTGTGATTGAGATATGTCTCTACTTGCACATGTATTCTCATATGTGTCATACATTTGAAGATGCTTTACATATAAAACAGGAGTATACATATATTTGTATGCATCTTTTATATATAGTACACTTGCAAACAGTACAGACTCATGCATGCATGGTTTCAAAAAGATGGTGAAACTTACAGCAGAAACATGTGAAGGGCTGCTGCTTTGTTTTTGCCTATACTCAATACCTAACTATTGCCCCTTTCTATATTCCTTCTTCCCTCTTTCTACACCTCTCTTCCCTCTTTCTCCACCCCTGTTCTCTTTCTGCACTTTGCTTCACTCTTTCTGCACCTCTCTTGAATGTTTCTGCACTTCTTTTGTCTGTTTCTGTAACTCTCTTGCCTCTTTCTGTACTTCTCTTGTCTCTTTCTGCAGCTCTGTTGCTTCTTTCTGAACCTCTCTTGCCTCTTTCTGCACCCCTCTTGCCTCTTTCTGCACCTCTGTTGCTTCTTTCTGCACTTCTCTTGCTTCTTTCTGTACCCCTGTTGCCTCTTCCTGCACCCTTCTTCCATCTTTGTACATCTCTGTTGCCTCTTTCGGCACCCCTCTTGCTTCTTTCTACACTTCTTTAGCTTCTTTCTGCACTACTCTTGCCTCCTCCTAGAGCATTCTTGCCTTTTTCTGCATTTCTGTTGTTTCTTTCTACAAAACTCTTACTTCTTTCTGCACATCTCGTGTAAATTCCTGCACCCCTCTTCCCTACTTTTACACCTCTGTTGGTTCTTTCTGTACTGCTCTTCCTTCTTTATGCACCTCTTTTGCCTGTTTCTACAACTCTCTTGCCTGTTTCTGCATCCTCTTTCCTCTTTCTGCACCTCTCTTGCTTCTTTTTGCACCCCATTACCTCTTTCTGCACCATTCTTCTCTCTTTCTCCACCTCTCTTGCCTCTTTATGCACCCCTGTTCCCTTTTTCTGTACCTCTCTTACCTGTTTCTGCAACTCTATAGTTCTCTTCCCTCCTTTTGCACCTCTGTTGCTTCATTCTGCACATCTCTTGCAAATTTCTGCACCCCTCTTTCTGCACCTCTGTGGCTTCTTTTTGTACTTCTCTTGCCTCTTTGTGCACTCCTCTTGTCTGTTTCTGCACCTCTGTTGATTCTTTCTGCACTAGTCTTGCTTCTTTTTGCACCTCTCTTACAAATTTTGGCACTGCTCTTCCTTCTTTCAGCATACCCCTTTCTCCCTTCTGCACTTCTGTTGGTTCTTTCTGCAGTACTCTTGCTTCTTTGTACACCCTTCTTGCCTCTTTCTGCACCTCTGTTCCCTGTGTCTGCACCCCTCTTGCCTCTTTCTGCACCTCTGTTGCTTCTTTCTGCACTTCTCTTGCCTGTTTCTCCACCTCTCTTGTCTCTTTCTGCACCCTGTTCCCTTTTTCTGCACCCGTCTTGTCTGTTTGTGCACCTCTGTTGATTCTTTCTGCACTAGTCTTGCTTCTTTTTTCACCTTTCTTACACATTTTGACACTCCTCTTGCTTCTTTCAGCATACCTGTTTCTCCTTCTGCACCTCTGTTGGTTCTTTCTACACCACTCTTGCTTCTTTATACACCCCTCTTGCTTATTTCTGCACCCCTGTTCCCTCTTTCTGTACCTCTCTTGTCTCTTTTTGCACCTCTCTTGCTTCTTTCTGCATATCTGTTGCCTCTTTCTCTACCCCACTTGCCTCTTTCTGCACCTCTCTTCCTTCTTTCTGCACTTCTCTTGCTTCTTTCTACACTTCTGATACTCGTTCTGTACCCCTCTTGCCTCTTTTTACATCCTTCTGTCCTCTTTCTGCAACCCTCTTGCCTCTTTCTGCACCCCTGTTGCTTGTTTGTGTACTTCTCTTGCTTCTTTCTGTACCTTTCTTGCTTCTTTCTGTACCCCTGTTGCCTCTTTCTACACCCTTCTTCCCTCTTTGTGCACCTCTGTTACCCACTACTCTTACTTCTTTCTCCTCCTCTCTTCCTTCTTTTTGCACCCCTCTTACCTCTTTCTGCACCCTTCTTCTCTCTTCCTCCACCTCTCTTACCTGTCTCTGCACCCTAATTCCCTTTCTCTGCACCTCTCTTGCCTGTTTCTGCAACTCTCTTGCCTTTTTCTGTAGTTCTCTTCCCTCCTTTTGCACCTGTTGCTTCTTTTTGCAACTCTCTTGCCTCTTTCTGCACCCCTCTTGCCTCTTTCTGCACCTCTGTTGCTTCTTTTTGAACTTCTCTTGCCTCTTTCTGTACCCCACCTGCCTCTTTCTACACCTCTGTTGCTCCCTTCTGCACTTCTCTAGCCTCTTTCTATACCACACTTGACTCTTTCTGCATCTCTCTTACTTCTTTCTCCACTACTCTTGCCTCTTTCTGTACTTCTATTACTCCTTCTGTACCCCCTCACCTCTTTCTACATCCTTCTTCCCTCTTTCTGCATTTCTCTTGAATTTTCTGCACCCCTGTTCCCTTTTTCTGCACCTTTATTGCCTATTTCAGCAACTGTCTTGCCTCTCTCTGCAGTTATCTTGTCTCCTTCTGCACCTCTGTTGCTTCTTTCTAAACCTCTCTTGCAAATTTCTATACCTCTCTTGGCTCCTTCTGCACCCGTCTTGCCTCCTTCTGCACATCTGTTGGTTCTTTCTGCACTGCTCTTGGCTCTTTCAGCACTTCTTTTGCCTGTTTGTGCACTTCTCTTACCTCCTTCTGCACCTCTGTTGCTTCTGTCTGCACTTCTCTTGCTTCTTAGTTATGTATTTTGACTATGTTCTATACCTAACTACTAGTAAAATGGTAAAGCAGCAGTACCAGAAAAGTAATGTTTAACATATGTTGAGTGACAAATTAGTGATTATGATAGTTTGTAAGACTCTTTGGAAAAGTTCACTTGAAGTGCACTAAATAAATCTAAGTGTCTCTTTGAAATATGAAGTCCACTCTCTCAACTTTTAACGTCTTCATGGTCTTCTGCTTAAGATATGTATGAACTTGCACATGTATTGTGATATGTCTTATACATCTGAACAAACTACACCTATAAAACACAGGTATACATCTATTTGTATGTTTCTTTGATATATGATACTACTAACAAAAGGTAAAGACATATGCATGCATGTTTTTAAGAAGATGGTGAGACTTACACCAGAGACATATGAAAGATTGCTGCTATATCTTTCACTAGGCCCAACACCCTATGTAGTCATAGAACGATGAAGCAGCAGTGCAAAAGTGAGGTTTAAAGCATATTAAGAGAAGAATCAGTTATAACGCTACTTTGTATGAGTCTGTGGAAAGCTACACTTCAAGTATACCACATAATTTTCATTATCTGCTACAAATCTGAACAGCAATCTGTCAAGTGTTAAGGTCTGCATGGTGTTGTAACTAAGGTATATCTCTACTTGACATGTATTCTAATACATATTATGCATCTGAAGATGCTAGACATATAAAACACAAGTATACATTTATTTATATATTACTTTAATATATGATATTGCTACCAAAAGGTACAGAAATATGTATAAATGGTTTCCACAATATGTTAAGACTTACAGCTAAGATATATGATGGGTGTGTCTCAGTGATTGCATGACTCCATGGGTAGTGCCAGGATGATTGTATGAGTGCAAGGGTAATGTCTGTATAATTGCAGGAGACATTGGATATGGATTAACTGAATGCATAACTGCAGACATAGAGATTGTGTGCATGGATAAGGGCATGAATAGACCCTGAATGCATAGATGAGTGTATAAGTAGTGCCTACATGAATGAATGAGTGCAACAGTAGTGTCTAGGTGTTTGTATGAGTGCAACAATACTAGCTGAGTAATTGCAGAAAAGGATGAATAGTAACTGGCTGATTACATGAGTGCATAAGTACTGCCTGAGTGATTTAATGACTGCATCAGTAAATGGAATGAGTGCGCACGTCGTGACTGAGAGTATGGATAACTGCATAGATAGTGCCTGAGTGATTACATGAGTACAGGGGTAGTGCCTATGAAATTAGAGGACTTCCTTAGTACTACCTAAGTGATTGAAGAAGTGCATAGGTAATGCTTGGGTGGTTGCATGAGTGCATGGCTAGTGCCTGGTTGATTGGAGGAGCACATGGGTACTCTCTGAGTGATTGAAGAACTGCATAGGTAATCCCTGGGTGATTGCATGAGTGCAAAGATAATGACTGTGTGATTAGAGCAATGCACAGATGCTGCCTTGGTACATGGAGGAATGCATGAGTAGTGCCTGACTGATTGGAACAATGCATAGGTAGTACCTGGGTGATTGGAGAACTGCATGGGTAATGCTTCGGTGATTGCATGAGTGAAGGGGAAGTGGCTGAGTGCATCTATGAGTGCATCAATAGTGCCTCAGTGATTGCATCAGTGCATCTGTACTGCCTGGGGGAATTGGAAGAGTGCAGAGATAGTGCCTGAGTGATTGCATAAGTGGAAGAGTAGTGCCTGAGTGATTGAAGAACTGTATATATAGTGGCTTAGTGCATGGATGAGTGCATGGGTAGTGCCTGGCTCATTGCAGACTTAAAGCTGGGACATCTCTTCACGTTGCTGCTTTATATTTGACTACACCCAACATCCTGAGTAGTAGAAGAATAGTGGAATAGCAACACAAAAGTGTGGTTTATGACATGGTGTATACTTTTCTAGTACAGCTTCACCATTCTCTAACTGCTCAGGGTATTGGGCCTGCCCAAATATAAAACATCAAACCTACACATAGCTCTGTTATAAATCTCACCATATTCCTGAAAGCATGTATGCATGTGTCTCTACCTTTTACTAGTACTACCATATATAATAGAAACATACAACTAAAGATATATCTCTCTTTTATACATGTAGCATCTTCAGATGCATAACACATATGAGAATACATATGCAACTAGAAAATACATCAATCACACGACCATGCAGACCTTAAAACTTGACACACTACAAATAACACTTCAAACAGACACCTAGAGTTATGTGGCATACTTCAAGTAAAGTTTTACATAGAGTCTTTTAAACCCCCATAATCAGTAATTCCTCACTCAACATATCTTAAACATCACTTTACTGCTCCTGCTCCTTTACCATCCTACTACTACTACTCAGATGTACAGCCTAGCAAAATACAAAGCAACAACCCTTCACATATCTCTGTTGTAAGTCTCCCCATATTTCAAAAAGCATGGATGCATGAGTCTCTACCTTTCCCTAGTGCCATCATATATAAAAGAAACATACAAATAGATATATACCTGTATTTTATACGTCTACCATCTTTAGATACATAACACATATAAAAATACATCTGCAAGTACAGACATACCTCAGTCACAAGATGATGCACACTTTAACACTTAAAAAGCTGCACTTTTCATTTCAAGTAGAAACATAAAATCATATGGTGTATTCCAAGCACTTCTCAGTGCAGCCGTAGTGCCTGGGTGTTTGGGGGAGTGCAAGGGTAGTGCCTGGGGGATTTTATAACTGCATGCGTAGTGGCTGGGTGATTGAAGGAGTGCATGGGTAATGCTTGGGTGATTGCATGAGTGCAGGGGTAATGTCTGGGTGATTGGAGGAGTGCATGAGTACTGCCTGAGTGATTGGAGGAGTGCATGGCTAATGCCTGGGTGATTGCATGAGTGAAGGGATAGTACCTGGGTGATTGGAGGAGTGCATAGGTAGTGCCTGGGTGATTTTATAAGTGCATGGATACTGACTGGGTGATTGAAGGAGTGCATGGGTACTGCCTGGGTGATAAGAGGAGTGCAAGGGTACTGCCTGGGTTATTGCATGACTGCATAGGTAGTGCCTGGGTGATTGCATAAGTGCAGAGATAGTGCCTGGGTGATTGGAGGAGTGCATAGGTAGTGCCTGGGTGATTTTATAACTGCATGGGTAGTGCCTGGGTTATTGCATGATGGCATAGGTAGTGCATGGGTGATTGCATGAGTGCAGGGGTAGAGCCTGGGAGATTGGAGGAATGCATAGGTAGTGCCTGGATGATTTTGTAAGTGCATGGGTACTGACTGGGTGATTGAAAGATTGCATGGGTACTGCATGGGTGATAAGAGGAGTGCAAGGGTACCACCTAGGTTATTGCATGACTGCATAGGTAGTGCATGGGTGATTGCATGAGTGCAGGGGTAGAGCCTGGGAGATTGGAGGAGTGCATAGGTAGTGCCTGGGTGATTTTATAACTGCATGGATAGTGCCTGGGTTATTGAAGGACTACATGCCTAAAGCATGACTGATTGCACAAGTGCAAGGGTAGTGCCTGGCTGATTGAAGGACTGCATACATAGTGCCTCAGTGCATGGATGAGTGCATCAGTAGTGGCTAAGTGATTGCAGACTTACAGGTGAAAAATATGATGGATTGCTGCTTTATATTTGACTACGCCCAACATCCTGTGTAGTAGCAGAGTAGTGAAATTGCAGCACAAAAGTGAGGTTTTTGACATGGTGTACACGTTTTACTGCAGCTTCACCATTCTATAACTACTCAGGCTGTTGGATGTACCCAAATATAAAGCATCAAACCTACAGATATGTCTGTTATAAATCTCACTATATTCCCGCAAGCATGCATGCATAAGTGTCTACCTTTTGAAATCATTATCATATATAAAGAAATAAACAAATAGACTGCACTTTACATTTGAAAGACACACCTACATTTCTGCAGTGTATTTCAAGTATACCTTTCCCCAGACTCATAGAAAGTAGCCTAATCAGTAATCCCTCTGCCAACATGTCTTAAAACTCACTTTTGTTCTGCAGCTTCACCATTGTATGAATAATGGGCATAGCCAAACATAAAGCAGCAACCTATCACATGTCTCTACCATAACTCTAACCAAATTCCTAAAAGCATGCATGTTTCTATCTGTACCTATTGCCAAAAGCATAACACATATCAGAATACATGTGAAGTAGAAACATAACCACACTCACAAGACCATAAAGGCCTTAAAACTTGACAAAGTACACTTAACATTTCAAACACACACCTAGATTTATGCAGCATATTTCAAGTGAACTTTTATACAGACTCTTATAAAGTACCATAATCAATAATTCCTCTCCCAACATATCTTAAACATCACTTTTCTACTACTGCTGCTTCACTATTCTACTACTAATCACGTATTGAGCATAGCTAACAGCAAAGCAACCCTTCACTTATCTTTGTTGAAAGTTTCCCCATATTTCTAAAAGCATGTATGCATATATGTGTACCTTTTCCTAGTATCATCATATATAAAAGAAACATACAAATAAATCTATACCTGTATTTCATAAATCTAGCATCTTTAGATGCATAACACATATGAAAATACATCTGCAAGTACAGACATACCACAGTAACAGAACCATATAGATCTTAAAACTTAAGAAGCAGCACTTCTCATTTCAAATAGACACCTAAAATAATGTGATATATTTCAACCATACCTTTCAACAGACTCATACTAAATACCCTAATCACTAATTACTCTGCCAACATGCTTTAAACCACAGTTTTGAGCTGCAGCTTCACTATTCTGCAACTACTTATGCTATTGGACCTACACAAATATAAACTAACAACCCTTCACAAGTCTCTGCTGTAAGTCTCACCATATTCCTAAAAGCATGCATGCATATGTTTGTACCTTTTACAAGCAGCATCATATATAAAATTAATATACAGATAGATGTATACCTGTGTTTTATACATCTATCATCTTCATAAGCATAACACATACCATAATACATGTGCAAGTAGAGACATACCTCAGTCACAACACCATCCACAGCTCAAAACTACTTCACAGACTACACTTCAAATTTCAAACAGACACTGAAAATTATGCGGTATATATGAAATGTAGCTTTCCACACATCATACAAATTGCTCTAATAAATAATATCTCTACAAACATATCTCAAACCTCACTTTTGTGCTGCTGCTTTACCATTCTACAACTACTTATAATGTTACACCTAGCCAAATACAAAGCAGGAACCCTTCACATGTCTCTGCTAAAAGTCTCACAATATTCCTTAAAGCATGCATGCATATGTCTGTACCACAACACTATCCACACCTCAAAAATTCACAGAACAAACTTCCAATTTCAAGCAAACACCCAAAATGTTGTGGCCTATTTCAACTGTACCTCTCTAGAGACTTACAAAAAGTAGCCTAATCACTAATACCTTATGTCAACATCTTTTAAACCACACTTTTATGCTGCATCTTCACCATTCTACTACTACTCACAGTCTTGAGACTACCACATAAAAATAAACAACATCTCTTTGTTATACATCATGCACCTTCAAATGTATAATACATATGAAAATACATATACAAGTAGAGACATACTTCAGACACAAGAACATGCACACCTTAAAAATTGACAGACTGCACTTCCAATTTGAAAGCGACACTTAAAATTATGCGGTATACTACAAACGTACATATCCACACACTAAAATAAACTACCATAATCACTAATCCATCTTCCAATATACACATATTACTATACCGAATCTATTTCAAACAACATTTAACTACAATAAAACAAACTACAATACACATCTCTACATTTAATAATCTATTTCAAACATCACAGTTCTTGGATAATTTTTAAAATTTAAAAATAAAGCTAATACATAATACACCTCACCAATTTATAATTCACCTTCCAAATTGATTTGTAGAATATGAAATATCACAAACTCATAAAATATTTTCTTATGCACACAATCAATGTAATGCACCACTCTCAACAAGGTAAAACCAGTAATGGCAAACTCTCCCTCCCTTTCTCCACACAAATAAATGTAAGTAAAAAATCACACTCCTTCCTACATAATTTCAAATTGTAAAACTCATTTCAATTGGTTAGACATATTAACCCTTATCAACTGACTTCTAAAAGTGCCCAAACTGGTTCTGGAATTTTTTGGAGTCGCGACTCCACCGTGCACCAACGAGATGGAGCCGCGAATCCATACGGGAATTCAAAAATATATTACAAATAAAAATACCACTATTTTTTAAGAACACACCACTTCTAAAGATAGTACTGACTTGGGAAATTATTCTTTAATAACATATCACTTATAAATAATTACAATTTCACATTTTAAGTCCACAGTTAATTTTCAACCCTTCCCCATTCCGCTTAATGCCAGTTTCCATAGTAACAGTTCATGGAACATTCAAATGAACTGACAGGTCACAAGTTCACTATATTTTCAAGTTCAGCACACAAGGTTACAAATCCAAACAGCAGGTGTGGTTGACGTTTGCAAAATATCACCTTATCTTATCTACTGTACCTTTCAAACATTTTCTACTAACCAATAAGAAACATGCTTTTTAAAGAAAGTAACATGCACCCTATTTTTGAATGTACAGTGTTCTTAAACAGCCAATCAATTCTCTACTTTTTAAAAACAGCATCTTGTCCACCATTTTAGATACCTCTCATTCTACCAACTGACTACCTCAGCTACAGACATCTTTTCATTACTTCCAGACATCCCTTCAAGATGCTTACAGTATGGATTGTTGGACACAGCTATGTTTTCTGGTGCAAAAGGTATGCTGAACGCAGAGGTATTGACAAAGACCTAGCTTTGCAAAATGAGGATATTAAATGGATTGCACAGAGAGGATTAAAGTGGCACCAATTGATGCCTTTGGTTAAAACCTTTTTGCATCTCCAACCCCCTGACCTCATGATTGTGCACTGTGGTGGCAATGACCTAGGCACGTTGACTGGGGTAGGTCTGGAAATGCTAATGAAGGACACCTTTGCACAATTGATGCTGCTTTTACGTCAAACTGTCTTTGTATACTCTAATATATGCCATAGACAGAAATGGAAGTGGTCAAATCAAGTCTGTCCACAGATTGAGAAAGCTAGAAAGAATGTCAATAAAGCTGTTTCTGCTTACCTCAGAGACCATGGGATGGGCTCCAACTATAACAACAATCTATGTTTTGATATGGATGACATCTATAGAAGTGAAGGAGTACACTTCACAGATCAACAACCTAAAGCTGTGCATCCGCACTTACATGTAGCTACAACAAACTCATAATGAAAACAAGGGCTCTTTTAGAGCCACCCTATAACACAATACTGAATCTAATTTTTTTACACATACAGATTTTTTATTTTTTAAATTGTGGATTCGCGCACCCAACGCGAATCTGCAAAAGCATGAATTCAATGTACTACAACACAATACACTTTTCAGGTTTAACTATTAACTTTTTAATTTTTATATATTTTTAACAACACTATCAATTGTAATCTTGTCATTAACTTCAATTACAGTACCTCTTTAAAACAACTTCACAAATACAACACTACCTTCTAAATTATATACTACTAAATTATTTATTTGAGGTGAATTTGCGAATCCAACACGACGTTACATGGGGGCCGTGCTGAGAGCTGCGTTGGGGTCGCGACTCCAAAATAGAAAGAAAAAAAAACACCCCACTTCCATTATTCGGTATTCGCCCCAGGGACCCCATTCCCCGGGGCATTACCTCTCCATATTATTTATAAGAAAGGGACGGGGGCCATGTAGCCCCCCTTCCCTAGGCCACTATTGGCCCTGGGGACCCCATCCCCCGGGGTCTGCCACCATTTTTTTTTTTTTTACAATTTTGTGGGGGGCCGCATAGCCCCCCTCCTATGGCCAATAATGGCCCCGGGGACCCCATCCCCCGGGGCATTGCCTCTTTTTTATATATATATATATTTTTAAAGTACGGGAGAGGGCCGGGTGAACCCCCTTCCCAGGGCCACTTGTGGCCCTGGGGACCCCATCCCCGGGGCAACGTTGGGGACCAAGGGAGGAGCCCCAATGCCCCCCCGGTCCCAGCCGGCTCCCCACCTCCTGCAGGAGCCGGCATTGCTTTTGGACAAGGGGAGCTGCTAACATGCAATGAAGCTCGTGCTCGGGAGGAGTCACAAATCCTTCTCGGTGCTCAGATATCAATATTTTTATTTTTTAATTTCTCAGCAACTACTGAACGGATTTACACCATTTAAAAAAAGCACACTTTCTGGACCGAGACCTACCTTTTTGCCAAATTTGGTGTAATTCCGTTCAGCAGTTAGGGTTGTAGCTTTCTCTAAAGTTCCTATGGAAATTAACATGGGGAAAACGTGTTTTGGGACTCCCCTTTTTTCTCGGCCCCCGCTTGATGAATCACCCCGAAACGTTCAAGACAGGAGCTGACCTGAGTGAACCATTAGTTTGGAAAAGTTTGCAAAGATTCGTCAAACGGCACCAAAGATATTGGCATAAGAAAAAACTCTTTTTGAATAGAAACAAGGTCCTAACTATAACTACCTACTGGCGACCACCAGTAGGTAATATATATATGTATTTTTCTAAATAAAAACATGGAGTCGCGTACCAGATTTGAATCCCTGTACATTGCCGACCGTTAGTTCCGGATCCGTGTATGGAACACGGCTCCTGCGTGATTTTTCACATATATGTTTTTCATATATATAGTCAATAATAATATTAAGTTCAAGGTTAGAGGTTTGGTAAGATAGTTACTAAACTTGTATATTAATAAATGAAACTTATTAAAACATTTTTTAATAGTTATTTCAGGAATCGCGGTATGTCCGTGTAGATTGCAACTTCCGGATTCGCGTACGGGACGCACATCTATTGGTTTTTTAAAAGTAAAATTGAATATAAATATAGATTTATTTACTGTCATTTAAATGAGGAGGTACAGTTATTTGAAATTGAAATATTAGAACATACAACCTAATATTGGTCAAATGCAAAATTTAAAAAAAAAAACGGAATCGCATCCGGTACGCGGTGGCACCGCGTAGGAGTCGTGCACCCCATGTGACACAAAAAAAAGAGATTTTATTGGTCTAACAACCTGTCATCATTAAACTTGCTAGATCCCTCCCTCTTTCTTCTTTTTTAGGGTGTGGTCACTAACAGTCACTCTCATTGTAGGACCAGCTATTTAGCAGTAAGATTGGTGTTTTTTATATTTTGTTTTTCAAATATCAAAATGGCAACATCAACAGATCTGCAAGAAGAGGAGGGGAGACCTTGCTCGTAGAAGAGGATCAACCCCAAAAAAGAAAATGGAGAGCATTGTTTGGGAGTTCTTCACCATTCCAGAAGGACAGAAAAAAGTCAATGCTCAAAAGGTGACATGCAAGGTATGTCAGAAGGTGCTGTCTCTGGGCTCCGAGGGCAAATATTCCTGCGGCACATCCTCTATGTATAAACATTTGAGGATGATGCATGGAAACCATCTTGCCAGAGCCGAACTGGCAAGACTGAAGAGTGCTGACGAAGTACAAGGGGCGCAGTCATCAAGAATTCAACCTTGTGACAAGGTGCAGAGCATACCACCAACTCTGCCTGATTTTGCAAAAATTGTACTGTTATGTTCAAAGTGCGTAACTGTTTTAAGTGTGGGAGAGCAAGTTGTTCAAACAATGCTGGACACTATAACTGCTCATCATTGTTAATTTGTTTTTTTTGTTCCTGCAGCTGCGCACAGTGTTTTGTGCTAGTTTTTTTGTTTAATTTTTGAAATTCAAAATGTAAACAACACCAAAAAAACTACAAAATAGTTAAAAGAACACAAAAAATATATAAATTATATTTTTTCAAAAAGAAGAAAAAAAACAATTCTTATGGAACCAACTATTCTGGTTTAAAAAAGAAAAGCTATATGTTGTATGAATACATGAGTCAATAGTGTCTGTGGGATTGCATTAGTGTGTATGTAGTGTCTGAGTGATTGGAAGAGTAAATGAGTAGAGTTTGAGTGAATGGTTGAGTGCAAGAGTAGTGCCTGTGTGAATGGATGAGTGCATGGGTAGTGCCTGAGTGAATGCTTGAGTGCAACAGTAGTGCCGGGGGGATTTACTGGGTGATTGGATGAGTGCATGGGTAGTGCTTGAGTGACTTTGTGAGTGCAAGGGTAATGCCTGGGTGCTTAGATCAGTGCAAGGGTACTGCCTGAGTAAAAGAATGACTGCAAGAGTAATGCCTGAGTCACTGGATGAGTGCTTGGATAGTGCATGAGTCATTGCATGAGTGCATGGGTAGTCCTTGAGGGAATGGCTGAGTGCACGGGTACTGCCTGAGTGAATGGTTGAGTAGTGCCTGAGTGATTACATGACTGCATGGGTAGTGCCTGGGTGATTGCATGAGTGCATGGGTAGTGCCTGGGTGATTGCATGAGTTCAGGAATAGTGCGTGGGTGATTGGATTAGTTCATGGGAAGTACCTAAGTGGAAGCATGGGTCCAAAGGTAATGCCTAGGTCACGGCCTGGGTGATTGCATAAGTGCAGGGGTACTGCCTGGGTGATTGGGTGAGTGCATGGTTAGTGCCTGAGTGAGTTTATGAGTGCAGCAGTAATGACTGAGTGGTTAGATCAGTGCATGGGTACTGCCTGAGTAAAAGCATGACTGCAAGAGTAATGCCTGGGTCATTGGATGAGTCCATGGGTAGTGCTTAAGTCATTACATGAGTGCATGGGTGATTGAATGAGTGAAGGGGTAGTGCCTGGGTCATTGGATGACTGCATGGGAAGTACCTGAGTGAAAGTATGAGTGCAATGCCTTGATCATTGGATGAGTGTATGGGTAGTGCCTGAGTGAATGGTTGAGTGCATGGGTAGTGCCTGAGTGAATGGTTGAGTGCAATAGTAGTGGCTGATTGATTGCATAACTGCATTGGTAGTGCCTAAGTGATTGAATGAGAGCATGGGCAGTGTCTGGGTGATTGCATGAGCGCAGGAGTAGTGCCTGAGTGAATGGATGAGTGCATGGGTACTGCCTGAGTGAATGGTTGAATGCAAGAGTAGTGCCTGTGGGATTGGATGACTGCATGGGCAGTGCCTGGGTAATTGCATAAGTGCAGGGGCACTGCCTGGGTGATTAGAAGACTGCATGGGTAGTGCCTGTGTAAAAGAAAGAATGCAAGGGTAATGACTGTGTTTTCCTATTAGTGCAATACTTGTGCTTCAGATAGTGGATACGTGCATGGGTAGTGTCTATGTGAAAGGATGACTGCCTTCCTGATTACATGAGCAACACAATGGTAATTTTCAAGTAGTCTAAAGGATCAACATGTTTTATATTAGAAACAAATAACATATAATTAAACCATAAACATTTTTTTCACGTTATCATGCATATTATATTATGCATTCTTACCTTTAAGTAATTTAGATACATTACTCAGTAGAAGTATTCTAGAGTAGTATTCTCCTAAACAGCATTAAAACTCTTTTCAAACATCAACAGTACCTACAATAAAGAAGAAGAAAACTGTTATTTAATGATAATATATTACAGAAATTATATTATATTTTTCAGAACTCAACATAAATTTAGAATTACATAACATTTTCAGATTCCCTTTTTTGCTGTTCTCAGATACCACTTAACTTCACCTTACACAGTGATTTCAGTGTAGTATCATCATTGAACAGCGGGGAAAAAAACAATCAAATTGATTGTAGAAAAAAAAAATCAGCGTAGAGCATCATTTTCAATGTGTAGCTATGTGTTTTGCTATCTACACTTTGTTAATTACTTCCTTCATCTACATTAACTCTATTATTTATTTCAAATACATTTGCCAAAATGTAGACTCTCGTTTACATCTGGTACAATATACACAACAAATATATAAAGTATTTCCTTTTAAACACAATTTTCCAAATGCAATATCAATTAGCGCAAATAATATTACAAACACTAATTATAAATACTAATAGTTTGCAGTCCTGTCTAATGTCTGTTCACATCTTCCCAATAGGCCGAATGATGTACTCAAAATTTTGGCTTCAAAAACAACAAATATGAATTAGGTAATTCATAAGGCAATCTATGTTTGAATTCCAAGTGGGCATCATTGCAATGTGTGCATCCTCTATTACACTTTAAATACACAGTATAGTGTCCAGATGTTGCAATAGGTCCATCATGGAAAATAATAGCCACTGCTATAAAAGTTCTACCTGAAATAAATATTTGACTTCCTTTGAAAGTTTTGTTTTCAATTTTCTTCCATTGGCTCTACAATGTTACAGCATTAAAATGAGTTATTTTCCAAGTCTTTCTATATGTAATGTAGACAACATCTCTGATCTACAATGCGAACATCTCATTAGCTGTTTTTATCAATTTGTTAAAAGGTACTGATTTGCAGTCTGGTATTGTCAAGTATATGAATCGTTCTGTTTGTATTTCAGTGGTAGAAGTAAATGAAGACTCTTCACATTTATGATTCCATCTGTAACTTAGTCCAAAGAAGTTTTCAATCTGTATTCCTTCATCTTCTAATACTCCAAGCATAGGCATTAGAAATTCTTGTGCATCTTGTTGTATATTGAGGGTAAATGTCAAAGAACCAGTACATATATCCAGAAGCAGTATGCATTTTTCTTCTGTCAGTTACCAACTGTTGAAATACATGATGAAGTAAAGAAGAGAATCTCTTTTCACGATTTCTCATGATTTCATGATGAAAATCTTGTAGATAAAACACAACATTCAGAATCGCATAACAGTTGATACCGGAACTATTTTCCAACTGGTATCCTACAATGTCATCACCAGTTTCTATTTTCTTTTTCTTTATACCTTCAAATTTCTCTTCATATGTTTTCTTTTTTTGAACCTCAATTGCATCGTTGACATATTTCCATTTTGGACTCACTACGCATTTCTCATATATGGGATATTCACCTAAATCAGGAGCATAAAGTCTTCTTAAATGATTGTACTCTCTTACACAATTTGCGTCAGCACTAATCCTTTTCTCATCAAAATCTATCAAATACAAACCAGACAATGTTCTTACTCGAGAAAATCCAATGTATGCCATTCCCTCTTTCAATCAATCAATCAATCATGTCACTTATAAAGCGCACTACATACCCGCGAGGGTCTCAAGGTGCTGGGGGAAGAGAGGGGGTGGTGCTGCTACTGATCGAAGAGCCAGGTCTTGAGGAGTCTTCTGAAGGCCAGTAGGTCTTGGGTCTGTCGGAGGTTGGTGGGGAGGGTGTTCCAGGTCTTGGCGGCGAGGTGGGAGAAGGATCTGCCGCCGGCGGTCGTTTTCCGGATGCGGGGGACTGTGGCGAGGGCGAGGCTGGTCGAGCGGAGCTGGCGGGTGGGGGTGTAGAAGCTGAGTCATCTGTTGAGGTAGGCTGGTCCGGAGTTGTGGAGTGCTTTGTGTGCGTGGGTGAGGAGCTTGAAGGTTATCCTCTTGTTGACAGGGAGCCAGTGCAGGTCTCTCAGGTGGGGTGTGATGTGGCTGCGTCGGGGGATGTCGAGGATAAGACGTGCAGAGGCGTTCTGGATGCGTTGCAGCCGTCTCAGGAGCTTAGCCGTCGTTCCTGCGTAGAGGGCGTTTCCGTAGTCCAGCCTGCTGGTGACGAGGGCCTGGGTGACTGTTTTTCTTGTTTCGGTGGGGATCCACTTGAAGATCCTGCGGAGCATTCGGAGGATGTTGAAGCAGGATGAGGAAACGGCGTTGACCTGCTTAGTCATGGAGAGGGTGGGGTCGAGGATGACCCCTAGGTTGTGTACGTGGTCGGTGGGTGGCGGGGCTGTTCCCAGTGATGTTGGCCACCAGGAGTCGTCCCAGGCTGAAGGGTTGGAACCAAGGATGAGGACCTCCGTCTTGTCCGAGTTCAGCTTCAGGCGGCTGGTCCTCATCCATTCGGCGACGGCCTTCATTCCTTCGTGGAGGTGGGCTTTGGCGGTGTGAGGGTCTTTGGTGAGGGAGAGGATCAGCTGGGTGTCGTCGGCGTAGGAGATGATGTTGAGGTTGTGCTGTCGGGCGACGTGGGCGAGGGGTGCCATGTAGATGTTGAACAGCGTTGGGCTGAGGGAGGAGCCTTGGGGTACGCCGCAGATGATCTTGGTGGCCACTGTACTTCCGATATTTACAAAAGCAGTGCCTATACTTACACCTTAAGATTTATGAATAGTTACTGCATATGCTAAAGACAGATGAAACAGTTTTGTGCGAACATACAAATCTTTTACAAGCAAAAAAAGTACAACACAAGGCCCAATCTGTCTTACCTCTTTAATCTGACCAAATTTTATAATCAAAAATTCTATTCCATTTCTGTTCTGCAATTTTACAAAATCAACAACTTTTCCCATTGCTCCAATCACTTAACCTTCTTCTACATTCATATTACGCCGTAAAATTACCCGACAGTTTATACATACATGTAAAGTCTTTTCTAAGCCTGCAGTTTTAGATACAGACTTTTACAAAGAATCCAATTTAACCTATAGTTTCTCTGTAAGAAGAATAGTAATTCCCTGGTGTTCAATTTTATCAATAACTTCAATTTCCACTATTTCTTCTTTTTCCAGCTTGAGAAGTTGTTGATTAAATATAGAACACTCTAGCAGTGTAGGCATTAAGCAAACTATAGACTGCTTTTCTCCAAGCATATTGTACATTACTTCAGCCACTGTGTTTCCAGTTGTAACAAGTTCCTTAGTAGCTGACTTTCTAAAGCTTGTTTACCACGCTTTGTTAAGACACCAATTCTTATGTCTTGAAGAATATTTCCATAATCTTCATCACTTGCTTGTCGCCTATTCTTAACAAGTTCTTTATATTCAAAATGTAACCAAATGTTCACATTTCCAATATTTCCCAAATATTTCCTAGTGTCTTCATGGACAAGTGTTTTAAAAACAGGTTGTCCTTTCATAGGAGTAAGTTGTAGTAGATCTCCGAATACAATTAAATGTTTTCCTCCAAACAGAACATCGTAATCTGTTTTTAAAACCTGTTGCATTCTCAAATGTACAAAGGCACGCATTAAGTTTGAGACCATGCTCACCTCATCAATGATTAAAAGTTTCATTTTCTTCAGAACTCTTGAGACTTCATAACAAGCTTCTCCAGATAGCTTCTGATATTCCAATTTATTATCATGTTCAACTGTTAGCATAAGTAATCGATGTAAAGTGATCCCTTTACTGTTGTGTGCTGCTAATCCAGCTGGAGCTGTTACAACACAAGATAAATGTGATTCTGTAGCTTTGTGTAGACAACTGGTCAAAACTTTAATTAAGAAACTTTTTCCTGTTCCAGCTTGACCACTGATGTACATTAGAATAGGTTTAAATGATGAACATTGGCATTCTTTTTTTTCGTGCAGCAACCATGTTATACTTGTTGTTTGACTTTTAGATATATTTCCTTCTGTTCAATATTTAGTAGTTATTCTAACTTTTCCAACTGAATAATATCCTGTTGTGCTTGTTGCATTGCAGTTTCTACCTCATTCATGGCTATTGCGGCTTCATTTTTGACAATTGGTTGTCCCAGTGGATCTTGACTCAGAGGACCAGAACTTTGACTATCTTGAGAACTTTCTCTAGATATTTCAGCTGCAATAGTAGTTTCTTGTTCAATCTCATCTTTTAACATTTGTAGATATATAGGAATAATTGTGCACCTAAATGCTATCTTTACTTGCATTAAAAAAATCTTCATAGCAGTCGAAATCTCCAAGTAATTCCGTTTCACTACGCCAAGGCTTGAATAGTTGCAGAAGTGCTAAATAGAAATATTCCTTCATATCTGAACTTTCTCAACTGAGTTTTCTGTGATTAAAAAGATTTCCTTTTGCATGTTTTACCAAACATCCGTCACATCCAATTACTGCATACTTTTCTTCTTTTATATTTTCTGTAACTTTTCTTTTAAAGCTGTAATGTTGAAGTATTTCATACAGACATAGGTTTTCGAGATGTGGACTCCTTTTGGGATAGTATGTAACCAACATATTAGTTTTACCAATATCTGTACTTTCTGGTTGATTCTGTGCTAAGTATTCAATTTCATGTAATGTTTTCAAACTCTATTTCGTGTGGTGGCAAGACCTAAAGTTACCCAAATGATTCCTCTTGACTTTGAATATAAACTGGTAGAGCTCAAGCAATACAAACATTCATAGGATCCAATCTCTCAGTGGGAAAGCATTTTCAAGCTGAAACTGTGCAATTTCTTGCTAAGACTCTTCTCTTGTGAAATTTTTTCCCACATTTCTTTCATCTGTCTTTTCAGATTTGGTTATATATGATGTAACATAGCGAACAACAGCAATTGAATTATCTGCGACATATTGAATATCCATGTTTGCATTCCACCTTTTCAAAATAACTGGATTGTAGTCATTAATATACTTTGAATCTTCGGTTCTTTTTAAGTTGCATGTATTCTTCGGAGATTTCCGAGTTATTGTATGCCTTACTGCTGACAAAAAACTATTTACTCTTCCTTTAGAAATTATTGGACGTGGGAATCCAAAATGACATTTTGTATAAAATTTCCCTTTAGACTTGTATTTTCGTTGACAGTATTTTACACATCGATGACTTTGAAACCGTAAAACCTGTTGTCTCATGCTCTTTCTCCTCCTTCTCTTGGAATGGCACAGGTAACATACTGTTCGATAAAAAGACAAAACAGTTTCATCAGTATCAGTTCCAAATTTTGGAGTATTCTTTATCCAAAATAGCATGTGTATATGAGGAGCACCTCTGGCTTGGTACTCTTTTCGCCAAAGAAATCAGTAACTTCTCCAAGAGGAGGAATATTTTTATTGCAGATAAATGACATCATGCTTTGAAACCTATGGTTAAAATACCTGCAGAAAGTTACAGGATCCAAGGAACAGAGTTCACCAAATGTCTTCAATTCAATATTTTTACATTTGAATTTGCTTCTCGTAGAAATTCAAGTAAATCTTCCCACACATATTCAGCACAGCTTAGTGTTACAAACCATGTAGATGTACCTAAGTTTCTTAACATACATTTAATTTCATCGTGACGACGAAACCAATATTTATTGGTACCAAGTTGAAATGCCATCAAATTAATTAACTGTGATTCTAAATTTTCATCTCTTTGTTGAACTTTGCCCATGAATTCTTTTGCAGAAACATGTGGAAGATGAACTCCTGTTTTTAATACGTGGTTCACTGCATATGAAAGTGCAGACAAATCACTTTCAAACAAAAGATGAAATATATGTGGAATGCACTGTCGAAATCTAGGATCTTCAGAGTACAATCTTGTCGAGCAGTAATCTGAAGCTGGAATCTGTACAGCTCGCTCACCAAATCGTCCACCTTCTCCAGTGGGGAACAGCTGTGGAAAACAACAAGCTTCTAAACTTTTTTCCCGTACACTCATGGGAGTTCCCTTTGCTTCCTTTATTTGAAATAATTCAATACTGTTTCCTATCACTTCTTTTGAATGTAGAGGATGTATAGTATAATGTTTTAAACCTCTTCACTCCTAGACTTGTCCACTTTTTCTATTTGGCCACTTGAAATTTCTGTTTCATCTTCTAAGCATATTACCTGTTCATCAACATTTACACACTTATAATAAATATTATTCTGTAACAGATATAATGTAGCCTTTTGAAGTTTATTACCATCTACAAACTCTTGCCATATTTTTTGACTCTTTGTTGGTACACCATTAACTACCATAAATACTGGCTCATTTTCCTCCCTGTCTACACCACCAGTTTCAATATTTTTCTTAAAATCTAAAGGTAAGTACACAACTTTTCCTTTCAGACCTCTTTGTAAATCTGTTGGTGGCAGCTTACCTGTTTTAGGCTCAATAAGTACTATAGCCTGAAATGGGTGCACAGATTGAATAAGAATGGACTCCTATGCGTTCAAATCTGCCAGTTCCGGAGGAATAGCTACCAACTCAATTGTTATGTACTGCTCTAGCTGGTATTTTGTTCTCATCGGATTTGGTGTAATAATATTTACAAATACTTTGATCAGTAGCCAACTCAAACTGACCTTCTACCAACAAATAAGCACCAAATTGCTGCCACTTATCATTGTTTTCCTTTTCACTTTTTAAATATAAATCAACATTCCTAGTTTGACTTGTATAGTGAGTACGTCGACAACAAATACAAATATAGAGGGTCATTATGATGTCTGGCGGATCGCCGCCGCCTGTATGGCGGTGGCGATCCGCCAGACATTCCTGTCCGCCCGCACAACATTTCCCCCCCACCATATTACGATGGTGGTGGGGACCCAGGCGGACGGAAAGACCGTCCACTGCTTTTCCGCCGGTCGACTCGTCGGAAAAGGGCCCTAACATGGTGGCGGTGTCTGCAAGACACCGCCATCCATATTAGGATGCTGGCAGAAAGCAGCCTTTCCATGGCGGTGTTGCTGCCATGGAAAGGCATGTGGTCTTTGCTTCTGGGGGCCCGTTGCGGGCCCCCAGGATTTGGGGGGGTGGGGGGTGCACGTACCCCCCTACATTTGAATGCACAAGGTGGCAGGCACCGCGCGTTGCCTGTCACGTTGTGCATTCAAATGCACAACATGCGTTTTTCGCATTGCGGCGGGTGCTGGTGACAGCACCGCCCGCCGCAATGCGAACAATACGGGATGCCACAGCCACCGTGGCGGTGGCATCCTAATACCCATGGCGGGACCGCGGCACCCCTTGCAGACGGTCCCGCATTCCGCTGCGGTGGCGGGCGGACTTTGTCCGCCCGCCATCGTAATGATGCCCTAAGTTTGGTTTTTCAGATGAAACTGTCTTAAACTTTGTAATTTCTTCTGCAAACTCATCAATACTAATATCTTTCACCTGGTCTTCAACACCTACACTTATCAAGCTCTCACTTTCTCTACCCTCCTCTTGTGAGCCAAAAACGAAACTGTATATCATCACAAACTTTTTGTACATCTGATACTGAACTGTGCAAAAGAGCTGTGTTTATTTCACTTAAACATAATGCAGGACTTTTTACATAATAGAGTTTCCTTACTAACTTCCGCATTTCTGAGTGGTGTACTGGTAACATTCTTAAATGATGAAAAGTACTTTGACACCCTTTTCTTGAAAGACAAGCCAGAGAATGACCCTGCAAGTTAGTATATTTTCTAACTTTACATGGATCTAATCCTTGTAACATCTTAATCTTCTGTTTAAGACTTTTTGGGCATATCCCCGTAAAACAATTCATAATATGTCAATAGATTCCTGTTGAATACTGCAAATACTACTACAATCCCACTTATATACCGGAGCTTGTGTACGCTTCCCTTGAACTTCTTCAGCTATTACTGCTTCCACACTCCTAACAACCATTTTTTCTTTTGGAATGGGACAACTATCTTTCATCTCATAGCATCGACCACTAGTATCAACTGCATGAACTAATGTGTTCTGTTGAAAATGCCTTTCTTCATTGAAGAAAGGCCCAGTACTAGAAGTGTGCTTCCATTCACCAGTAAAAGTTTAACAAAAGTTACTTCTATTAACCAGTCTTTTTCTTTTACTTTTCTCCTTCATAAAGTGCATTGTTTTCTTCAATGTTTTCATTCTCTTCAATACTGATATAAATAATTCTAGTTTCAATTCAAAAGCAGTATCTACTACACTTTCAATGTGTTGCTTCTTCTTATATGCTGCTGATCTTCTTTTATACTTTTTACAATCTTTTAATAAATTTTGAATTACTCTATTTCGAAACATTCGTACACGTATCTCTTTAAATTGTTTTTGTCTTTTTGTGACGTGTTGTTTTTCCAAAAATGAATGTTTTTTTCCATTACAATTGTTCGTTTCCTTGTGCTTTGTTGTAAAAAAATTATTTTTCCTTTCATTACTTGTCTGTCTTTAATCTCTCTGCAACTAGTTTAAGAAATTGTTTAGTACTCTTACCAGAACAGACTTTATCCTGAGTAACATTTTGGTCTTTTTGTAGTCCACTCTTTTACTTTGGTTTAAGTACTTCTGTTTTCTTTGTTGTCTTCTCTTTTCATGTTTTCTTGCGATCCTCAATTTCTAATCCAAACAAAATAATAAAAAAAAAAGAATAGTTTCAATAGTTTCTTACATCAATTAAGTATTTTAAATTAATTACATGTCAACATTTATAGTAACTAGTAAACAATTAATTACAATTACATTGCTATTTTCTTTATAACAAATGAAAAAAAGGTACTAAAAAAACAAGAGAAGTTCAGAAAAAAAGCAACAGAGATAAGATGGGTGCAGAAAGATGCAACATAAATGTAGAAAGAAGAAACAGGTGAAGAAACTGTCAAGAGAAGTGCAGAAAGAAGCAAGAGAACTCCAGAAATGCAAAACAGCAATCTTTGCAATATTACTATTATAAGTCTCACCATGTTCCTAAATATATGCATACATTCATCTCTACCTTTTGCTGCTGGCATCACACATAAGAGAAACATACAAATAGTTCTATACCTGTTTTACACACATCTAGCATCGTCAGATGCACAACACGTATGAGAATATACGTGCAAGTGCAGACATACCTAGTGTAATCACATATAAAAGAAACATACAAATAGACGTATACCTGTATTTATTACGTCTAGCATCTTCAGATGCATAACACAAATGAAAATACATGTGGAAGTAAAGACATACCTCAGTCACAAGACCATGCAGACCTTAAAACTTCACAGAATGCAGTTCCCATTTCAAGCAGACACCTAAAATTATGCAGCGTATTTCAAGGGTACCTTTCCACACACTCATACAAAGTAGCCTAATCACTAATCCCTCTACCAACATGTCTTAAACCTCACTTTTGAGCTGCAGCTTCTCCATTCAGGGACTACTTAGGGTGTTGGGCCTAGCCAAATATAAAGCATGTATGTATGTGTCTGCACCTTTTCCTAGTGGCATCATATATAAAAGAAACATAGAACTAGATGTATACCTGTGTTTTATACATCTACCTTCTTTAGATGCATAACACATATGAAAATACATGTGCAAGTAGAGACATACCTCAGTCACAAGACCATGCAGACCTTAAATCTTCAGAGACTGCACTTCCCATTTTTAAGCAGACACCTAAAATTATGCAGCATATTTCAAGTGTACCTTTCCACAGACTCGTACAAAGTAGCCTAATCACTAATCCTTCTACCAACATGTCTTAAACCTCACTTTTGTGCTGTGGCTTCACCATTCTACTACTACTCAGAGTGTTGGGCCTAGCCAAACTTTAAAGCAACAACCCTTTGCATATCTGTGTTGCAAGTCTCACCATATTCCTGATAGCATGCATGCATAAGTCTGCACCTTTTCCTAGTGCAATCATATATAAAAGAAACATACAAATAGACATATACCTGTATTTATTACGTCTAGCATCTTCAGATGCATAAGACGAATGAAAATACATGTGGAAGTAAAGACATACCTCAGTCACAAAACTATGCAGACCTTAAAACTTCACAGACTGAACTTCCCATTTCAAGCAGACACGTAAAAGTATGCGGCATATTTTAAATGTGCCTTTCCACATACTCATACAAAGTAGCCTAATCACTAATCCCTCTGCCAACATGTCTTAATCCTCACTTTTGTGCTGCAGATTCACTATTCAACAACTACTCAGGGTGTTGGGCTTAGCCAAATATAAAGCAGCAACCCTTCGCATATCTCTGTTGTAAGTCTCACCATATTCCTGAAAGCATGCATGCATGTGTCTCTACCTTTTGCGAGTGGTATCATATATAAAATAAACATACAAATAAATGTATTCCTGTGTTCTATATGTCTACCATCTTCAGATGCATAACACGTGTGAAAATACATGTACGAGTAGAGACATACCTCAGTCAGTAGACCATGAAGTCCCTTAAACTTGACAGACTGCACTTCACATTCCAACGAGACACCTAAAATTATGCGGCGAATTTCAAGTGTACCTTTCCACAGACTCATACAAAGTAGCCTAATCACTAATCCCTCTGGCAACATGTCTTAAAACTCTATTTTGAGCTGCAGCTTCACCATTCTACTACTACTCAGAGTGTTGAGCCTACCCAAATATAAAGCAGCAAGCCTTCGCATATCTCTGTTGTAAATCTCACCATATTCCTGAAAGAATCCATGCATGTGTCTGTACCTTTTTCTAGTGGTATCATATATAAAAGAAACATACAAATAGATGAATACCTGTGTTTTATAAGTCTAGCATCTTCAGATGCATAACACGTATGAGAATACATGTGCAAGTAGAGAACTACCTCAGTCACAAGACCATGCAGATCTTAAAACTTCACAGACTGCACTTCCCATTTCAAGCAGACACCTAAAGGTTTGTGGCGTATTTCAAGTGTACCTTTCCACAAACTAATACAAAGTAGCCTAATCAGTAATCCCTCTACCAACATGTCTTAAACCTCACTTTTGAGCTGCACCTTCACCATTCTGCAACTACTTAGGGTGTTGGTCCTAGCCAAATATAAAGCAGCAACCCTTTGCATGTGTCTCTTGTAAGTCTCAACATATTCCAGAAAGCATACATGCATGTGTCTGCACCTTTTCCTAGTGGCATCATATATAAAAGAAACATACAAATAGACGTATATCTGTGTTTTATATGACTAGCATCTTCAGATACATAACAAGTATGAGAAATGTGCAAGTAGAGACATAGTTCAGTCAGAAGACCATGCAGACCTTAAAACTTTACAGAATGCACTTCCCATTTCAAGAAGACATTTAAAATTATGCTGCACATTTCAAGTGTACCTTTTCACAGACTTGTACAAAGTAGCCTAATCACTAATCCTTCTACCAACATATCTTAAACCTCACTTTTCAGCTGCAGATTCCCCATTCAGCAACTACTTAGGGTGTTGTGCCTAGCCAAATATAAAGCAGTAACCCTTTGCATGTGTCTGTTGTAAGTCTCACCATATTCCTGAAATATACATGCATATGTTTGCACCTTTTCCTAGTCGCATCATATATAAAAGAAACATACAAATACATATATACCTGTGTTTTATATGTCTAGCATCTTCAAATGCAGAAGACGAATGGGGATACATGTACAAGTAGACACATAGCTCAGTCAGAAGACCATGCAGACCTTAAAACTTCACAGAATGCACTTCCCATTTCAAGCAGACACCTAAAATGATGCAGCATATTTCAAGTGTACCTTTCCACAGACTCGTACAAAGTCGCGTAATCACTAATCCTTCTACCAACATGTCTTAACCCTCACTTTTGTGCTGCACCTTCACCATCCTACTACTCAGAGGGTTGGGCCTAGCCAAATATAAAGCAGCTACCCTTCGCATATCTGTGTTGTAAGTCTCACCATATTCCTCATAGCATGCATGCATGTATCTGCACCTTTTCCTTGTGGCATCATATATGAAAGAAACATACAAATACACGTATACCTGTATTTTATACGTCTTGCAATCAAGATGCATAACACATATGAGAATACATGTGGAAGTACAGACATACCTCAGTCACAAGACCATGCAGACCTTAAAACTTCACAGACCGCACTTCCCATTTCAAGCAGACACGTAAAAGTATGCAGCATATTTCCAGTGTACCCTTCCACAGACTCATACAAAGTAGCCTAATCATTAATCCCTCTGCCAATATGTCTTAAACCTCACTTTTCAACTGCAGATTCACCATTCTGCAACTACTCAGGGTGTTGCTCCTAATCAAATATAAAGCAGTAACCCTTTGCATGTGTCTGTTGTAAGTCTCACCATATTCCTGAAACATACATGCATATGTCTGCACCTTTTCCTAGTCGCATTATATATAAAAGAAAAATACAAATAAATGTATACCTGTGTTTTATACATCTAGCATCTTCAGATGCATAACACGTATGAGAATACCTGTGCAAGTAGACACATACCTCAGTCACAAGTCCATGCAGACCTTAAAACTTGAAAGATTGCACTTCCCATTTCAAAGAGACACCTAAAATTATGCAGCATACTTCAACTGTACCTTTCCACAGACTCACACAAACTACCATAATCACTAATCCATCTACCAATGTACACATATTACTATGCACAAACTATTTCAATCACCATTTCAGTACAATAAAACAAAGTACAATACACATCTGTACATTTTGTAACATATTTCAAACATCACACTTCTCTAATAATTTCAAAACTTTGAAAATAATGCTCTTCAAATCTAAAAATATCACTACAAAGAGTGAAGCACTACTACATAATATATAACACAGCTTACGAATGTGTAACTCACCTTTCAAATAGTATTGCAGAATATGACATATCAGAAACTCAGAAAAGATTTTCTTTTGCACACATGAAATGTAATGCACCACTCTAAACAAGGTAAACCAGTAATGGCAAAGTTTCCCTCTCTTTCTGCACACAAATAAATGTAAGTAACAATTCAAATTGCTTTCTACATCATTTCAAATCGTGAAACGCATTTCTATTGGTTAGACATATTAACCCTTTCTAACTGTCTTCTAAAAGTGCCCAAACTGGTTCTGTCATTTTCTGGAGTCGAGACTTTACCACAGTGCCGCAGTATAGCATCGCGATGGAGCCGCGAATCCATACGGGAGTTCGAAAACCTACTTCTAATAATACTAGTATTTTTTTTAACAACAGACTACTTCTACGCATAATACTGACTTCGAAAAACTGAAATTAGTAACATATCACTTATATATACTTTACCATTTTACATTTTAAATCCACAGTTAACTTTCAACCCTTCCCCCATTCTGCTTAATCCCAGTTTCCATAGTAACAGTTTCTGCAACAATCAACTGTACTGGCAGGTCACAAGTTCACCAGATTTTCAGTTCACCACAGTAGCTTACAAATGCAAATAGCAGGTGTGGTTGACTTTTGCAAAATATTACCTTATCCTATCTACTGTACTTTTCAAACATTATTTAATAAGCAAAAAGAAACATGCTTCTTCAAGAAAATAACATGCATCCTTTTTTGAGTGCACAATGTTAATGAACAGCTGTTCACTTATCGGCTTTTTCAAAAACATGATCTTCTCCACCATTTTAGATACCTCTCATTCTACCAACTGACTACCCAAGCTACAGACATCTTTTCGTTCCTTCCAGTCTTTCCTTCAAGATGCTTACAGTATGGATTGTAGGGCACAGCTATGTTTTCTGGTGCAAAAAGTATGCTGAACACAGAGGTATTGACAAAGACCTAGGTTTGCAAAATGTGGATATTAAATGGATTGCACAGAGAGGATTAAAGTGGCACCAATTGTTGCCTTTGGTTAAAACCTTTTTGCATCTCCAACCCCCTGACCTCATGATTGTGCACTGTGGTGGCAATGACCTAGACACATTGACTGGGGTAGGTCTAGAAATGCTAATGAAGGATACCTCTGCACAATTGATGTTGCTTTTGCCTCAAACTGTCTTTGTATACTCTAATATATGCCAAAGACAGAAATGGAAGTGGTCAAATCAATTCTGTCCACAGTTTGAGAAAGCTAGGAAGAATGTCAATAAAGCTGTTTCTGCTTACCAAAGGTGACCATAGGATGGGCTCCATCTATAACAACAATCTACTTTTTGATATGGATGACATCTACAGAACTGATGGAGTTCACTTCACAGATTAAGGAAACAGAGTATTTCTCAACAACCTTAAGATGTTCGTCCGCCCTTACATGTAGCTCCAACCAAGTCATAATAAAAACAAGGGCTCTTTTTAGAGCCACCCTATATCCCAACAGTGAATCTTATTTTTTAAACATACATACTCTTTTTAATATTTTGTGGATTCGCAAACCCGTCGCGAATCCGCAAAACAAAAACACGAATTCAATGTACGGCAACACAATACACTTTTCAAGTTTAAATTTTTAAAAACATTTTTAATATTATTCCTAACTCTATCAAATTTAATGTGATTATTAACTTCAATCTCACTAACTCTATAAAAAAAGTTAAGAAATGCAACACTACCTTCTAAATGATATACTATTAAATTATTTATTTAAGGTAGATCCGCGAATCCACAGCGATGTTACACTGGGGGGCCGCGCTGAGAGTCGCAATGGAGTCGCGACTCCTATGACGAGAGAAAAAAAATAATTAATGCCCCCCCAGTTCCACTACCCGATATCGGCCCCGGGGACCTCATCCCCTGGAGCCCGGCCATTTTTCATTTTTTTTTAAAAGGGAAGGGGGCCAAGTGGCCCCCCTCCCCGGGCCATTTTTGGCCCCGGGGACCCCATCCCCTGGGACATGGCCTCACGTTGGGGATGGCGGGGGGAGCCTCATGCCCCCGCAGACCCTGCCGGCTCCCAACCTCCTGCGGGAGCCAGCATTGCTTTTGGGCAAAGGGAGCTGCTTCCATGAAGCGAAGCAGATGTTTGCTATGACAGGGTGGGAGCAGTGCTCCTGCCCTGCCATTGCAAACTGCAATAGTCCCTGGGATGGGTACCCTGGGACATTGCTGAAGCCGGCCCGGGGGGGTGGTGGTCCCCAGGGTCATCTAGGGCTCCTGAAGGGGGGCTGCGCGGCCCCCTCCCATCAAGTTTAAAGCCCGGGGAGGTGGCAGTCACCGGGGCTGCAGGGGGCCTGTGCGGTCCCCCGAATATCATTAGCATAGCCCCGGGGAGGTAGTGGTCCCTGGGGCTGCGGGCCCCCGTGGGCCCCCGCATCATAATTGAGCATTGCCCCCGGGACTTGGCCCACCCGGGGGTTAATTCAATGAAGCGTTGGAGAACGTTCTTTTTTTAAAATTGTATTTCTTCGCTGGGATTCATGTACCGTACGCAAATCCAGCCAAAATTGTTTTTAAAATAATGCTTTTTTTGGCCCTTGGGGTCTCTGTGGGACCCCCTGAGCAGGTCTAGGGGGTCAGAGTGTTTCTACCCTGCCCCCTTTTCATGTTTTTTTACTGTTTTTCTTGTGACCGAGTCACAAGATGGCTGCCAACACTTCCTGGTTTGAAGTGTTGGCAGGCAATCAGAGTCACACTCGTGATCGGGAGGATTCGTGGATCCACCGCGGTCACCAGATATCTATATTTGTTTATATATGAATTTCTCAGCAACTACTGAACGGATTCACACCATTTAAAGCAAAGAGTGCACTCTGGACCAAGAGCTACCTTTCTGCCAAATTTGGTGTAATTCCGTTAAGCAGTTCGGGCTGTAGCTGTGACAAAAGTTTCCTATGGAAATTAACATGGAAAAAACGTGTTTTGGGAACGCCTTTTTTCTTGGCCCCCGTTTGACGAATCACCCCGAAACTTTCATGACAGGAGCAGACCTGAGCTCCATCTTAATTTCCATAGGAACTTTTGTCGTGGCTACAGCCCGAACTGCTGAACGGAATTACACCAAATTCTGCAGAGAGGTAGCTCTTGGTCCAGAGTGCACTCTTTGCTTAAATGGTGTAAATCCGTTAAGTAGTTCCTGAGAAATTTAAAAATAAAAAATATCTATATCTGGTGACCGAGGAGGATTCGCGAACCCTCCCGATCATGAACTTCATTATGATTGGCTGCCAACTCTCCAAACCAGGAAGTGTTGGCAGCCATCTTGTGACTCGGTAAAACTGAGTCACAAGAAAACAATAAACAAAGATAAAAAACAAGAAAGGGGGGCAGACTAGAAACACCCTGACCCCCTGGGCCTGCTCAGGGGGTCCCAAAAAAAGTATTATTTTGTTTAATTTTCGGCCGGAGTCGTGCTGGCTGCGCGAATCCGGCAGAAAATTTAAAAAAACGAAGTGCGACCTCCCGTGCTTTATTTTCCTTAAGCCCCCAGGTGGGCCAGGTCCCGGGGCAATCAAAATTTATGTGCAGGGGCCCGTGGGGACCCCTGCAGCCCTGGGGACAGCCACCTCCCCAGGGCATTGCTCATAATGTGCAGGGGGCACGCGGCCCCCTGCAGCCCTGGGGACCGCCACCTCCCCGGGGCTTCTTTAAAAAAACTGCGTGGGGGGGCTCCTGCCCCCCACACTGCCGCGGGGACTGCCACCTCCCCGGGGCATCTGTAATTATGTGCGGGGTGCCTCGCGGGCCCCCCAAGCTCCGGGGACCCCACCTCCCCGGAGCTTAAATATAAATAAAGAAAGTGTGGGGGGCTCCTGCCCCTCCCCACACTGCCACCACCACCTCCCCAGGGCATCCGTAATTATGTGCGGGTGGCTTCGCAGGCCCCCCAAGCCCCAGGGACCCCCACCTCCCCGGGGCAAACTTTAATTACGGGTGGGGGTCCGTTGCGAACCCCCGGCCCCGGGGATCATCACCTCCCTGGGGCTTTTCATATGAAGGGAGAGGGGCCACGCGGCCCCCCTCTTGGAGCCCTCTATGGCCCTGGGGACCGCCACCTCCCAGGGCCGGCTCCAGTAATGTCCCGGTGTGCCCACCCCCGGGACATTGGAGTTTGCAATGACAGGGCGGGAGCACGGCTCCTGCCCTGTCATTGCAAACTATGCTTCGCTCATGGAAGCTAGAGCAGAAAACCTGCTCTCGCTTCCATGAAGCGAGCTAGTGCTGCTTTGGACAAGGGAGCTGCATGTCAGCAGCTCCCTTGTCCAAAAGCATTGCTGGCTCCCGCAGGATGTGGGGAGCCAGCTGGGACCACGGGGGTAGTGTGGCTCCCCCATGGTCCCCAGCGTAAGGCCAAGGCCCGGGGGATGGGGTCCCCGGGGCCATAAGTGGCCACAGGAGGGGGCCACACGGCCCTTTCTGAACCCCTCTTCCCTCTTTCTGCACCTCTCTTGCCTCAGTCTGCCCACCTGTTCCATCTTTCTGCACCCCTTTTGCCTGTTTCTGCAACTCTCTTGCCTCTGTCTGCACCCCTGTTCCCTCTTTCTGTACCTCTTTTGCCTGTTTCTGCAACTCTCTTGCCTCTTTCTGCAGTTCTCTTGCCTCCTTCTGCACCTCTGTTGCTTCTTTCTGCACTTCTCTTGCCTCTTTCTGCACCCCTGTTGCTTCATTCTGCACTTCCCATGCTTCTTTCTGCACCTGTCTTGCTTCTTTCTACACCCCTGTTGTCTCTTTCTGCACCTCTCTTGCCTCTTTCTGCACTTATTTTGTCTGTTTCTGTACCTCTCTTGCCTCTTTCTTTACATCTCTTGCCTCTTTTTGCACCTCACTTGCTTCTTTCTGCACCCCTCTAGCCTCTTTCTACATACCTCTTCCCTCTTTGTGCAAATCTCTTGCCTCTTCCTACACCTCTCTTCCCTCTTTCTGCACCATTCTAGCCTCTTTCTGTACCTCTGTTGCTTCTTTCTGCACTTCTACTGCCTCTTTCTGCACCCTTCGTGCCTCTTTCAGCACCTCTGTTGCTTCTTTCTGCACTTTTCTACTTTCTTTCTGCACCCCTTCTGCCTCTTTCTGTACCCCTCTTGCCTCTTTCTGCACCTCTCCTACCCCTTTCTGCACCTTTGTTGTTGCTTTCTGCACTGTTCCTGGTTCTTTCTGCACCTCTTTTGCAAATTTCTGCATCCCTATTCCCTCTTTGTCCACCTCTCTTGCTTCTTTCTGCACTTCTCTTGCATCTTTCTGCACTGCTCTTGCAAATTTCTACCCCTCTCGTGCAAATTTCTGTATCCCTCTTGCCTCTTTCTGCACCCCTGTTCCCTCTTTCTGCACCTTTCTTGCCTTTTTCTGCACCTCTGTTGCTTCTTTCTGCACTTCTCTTGCCTCTTTCTGCACCCCTCTCACCTCTTTCAGCATGTCTGTTGCTTCTTTCTGCACTTCTCTTGCTTCTTTCTGCACCCCTCTTGCCTCTTTCTGTACCCCTCTTGCCTCTTCGTGCACCTCTCCTGCCTTATTCTGCACCTCTCTTGCCTTTTTCTGCAGTTCTCTTGCCTCTGTCTGCACCTCTGTTGGTTCTTTCTGCACTGATCTTGCTTCTTTCTGTACCTCTGTTCCACATTTCTGCATCCCTCTTGCCTCTTTCTGCACCACTCTTCCCTCTTTCCACACACCTCTTTTGCCTCAGTCTGCCCACCTGTTCCCTCTTTCTGCACCCCTTTTGCCTTTTTCTTCAACTCTCTTGCCTCTTTCTGCAGTTCTGTTGCTTCTTTCTGAACCTCCCTTGCAAATTTCATCACCCCTGTTGCCTCTTTCTGCACCCCTCTTGCCTCCTTCTGCACCTCTGTTGGTTCTTTCTGCACTGCTCTTGCTTCTTTCTGTACATCTTTTGTCTGTTTCTGCACTTCTCTTCCCTCCTTCTGCACCTCTGTTGCTTCTGTCTGCACTTCTCTTGTCTCTTGCTGGACCCCTCTTGCCTCTTTCTGCACCTCTGTTGCTTCTTTCTGCACTTCTATTGCTTCTTTCAGCACCTCTCTTGCTTCTTTCTGCACACCTCTTGCCTCTGTCAGCACCTCTTTTGCCTCTTTCTGCACTTCGCTTGCCTCCTTCTGCACCTCTGTTGCTTCTGTCTGCACTTCTGTTGCCTTTTTCTGCACCCCTCTTGCCTCTTTCTACACCTCTGTTGCTTCTTTCTGAACCTCTCTTGCTTCTTTCTGCACCTCTCTTGCTTGTTTCTGCACCCCTCTTGCCTCTTTCTGCACCCATCTTCCCTCTTTCTGCACCTCTCTTGCCTCTTTCTGCACCTCTGTTGCTTCTTTCTGCACTTCTCTTACCTCTTTCTGTACCCCTATTGCCTCTTTCTGCACCTCTGTTGCTTCTTTCTGCACTCGTCTTGCATCTTTCTGCACTTTTCTTGCTTCTTTCTGTACTCGTCTTGCCTCTCTGCATCCTTCTTCCCTCTTTCTGCACCTCTCTTGCCTCTTTCTGCACCCCTGTTCCTTTTTTCTGCACCTCTCTTGCCTCTTTCTGCAACTCTCTTGCCTCTTTCTGCAGTTCTCTTGTCTCCTTCTGATCCTCTGTTGCTTCTTTCTGCACTTCTCTTGCCTCTTTCTGTACCTCTCTTGCCTCCTTCTGCACCTCTGTTGGTTCTTTCTGCACTGCTCTTGCTTCTTTCTGCAACTCTCTTACAAATTTCTGCACCCCTCTTGCCTCTTTCTGCACCCCTCTTCCTGCACCTCTCTTGCCTCTGTCTGCACCCCTGTTCCCTCTTTCTGCACCTCTTTTGCCTGTTTCTGCAAATCTCTTGCTTCTTTCTGAACTTCTCTCGCCTCTTTCTGTACTCAAATGGGAAGTGCAAGCTGTCAAGTTTAAAGGTCTGCATGCTCTCATGACTGAGGTATATGTCTACTTGTATATGTATTCTTACATGTGTTATGCATCTGAAGATGGTAGCTTAAAAGCAGGTAACTTCTCCTATAGGTGGTCACATTTTCTCAGTTCTGTTCTGTCATTTGGTTGCACATGCAGACATGTCTTATGTATATGTGTGTTATGGAGCCCCTCAAATATGCTATTGAATACCCATGTGCCCTGTATTGTGAGCAGAAAGAAATGCATACACCTTGTTTTACACAAATTTACAGAGTATGCTATTTGAAACACAGGTATTCAAGTGTTTGTATGTTTATTTTCATTTAACATGTCACTAGGTAAAAGCATAGACATGCATGCATACCTTCACAAACTTGGTCAGACTTTCAACAGTGATATGCTTAGGATTGCTGTTTTATATTTGGTAGGCCTAACATTCTGAGCAGTCGATTAATAGTGAACCTTCAAGAGAAAAGTGAGGTTTAAGACATCTTTGGAGAAGGATTAGTGATTAGGGTACTTTGTATGAGTCTGTTGTAAGGTACAGTCAAAGTAGGCCTCTTTCTGCACCTCTGTTGGTTTTTTCTGCACATCTCTTGCTTCTTTATGCACCTTTCTTCCTCTTTCTGGACTTCTGTTGCCTCTTTCTGCATTTCTCTTGCTTCTTTCTGCACCTTTCTTCCTCTTTCTGCACATCTCTTGCCTCTTTCCGCACTTCTCTTGCTTCTTTCTGCGCCTTTCTTCCTCTTTCTGCACATGTCCTACCTATGTAGGCATAGTTAGAAATTAGCATTTAAAATAAACGTGGAAATTCACTGAAAAAAACACAGGTTTTAGGGACGTTACAGTTAGGGATTAGCATTTAAAAAGCCTTAGAAATTCACTGAAAAAACCACAGGTTTCAGGGACGTTATAGTTAGTTGGACATTTCACTCGTATAAAACCAGAGAAATTCAGCCGTTATAGTTAGTAGAGCTAACTATAACTCGCGCCCCCGCAATGCACTGCTGATGACGACACATGTTACATCACTCATGACATGGTCAGTGGCATCACTCATGACATCACTGATGACATCTCAAATGACATCACTGATGACACTGATCTATCAGTGAATGATTCTGATCTATCAGTGAATCAATAATACGCATTGTCATAGAGATATTGAGATTTTGATAAATATTTTTATAGAGTTATTTTATATAGTGAGCTATCTACTGTAATAGTTAGAATTAATTATATAGATATAGTTTTTGAATGTGGTGGTAGCTATTGAATTCCTGCTTTTGCTTTCCGGCTTCATGACGTGTCCAGAGGAATCACGATTGCCGATGTCATCGCAATCTCCGGCCTCACTGCGAAAATGGAAAATAGGTTTTAGAGATGGTTGTTCTAAAAATACACTAGAAAAACATGAGTTTGAAGTGTACAGTATTAAACCCCTAGTGTGTAAAATACTGTAAAATGTTGGCATATATATGTTTTCACTTTATGGAAAAGGCACGAACGTCGCCGTTAACTGCGACGTTGTGACATCCTGAATTAACTGGAAAACGGAAAGTAGGCCTGAAAGATGGTTTTTAAAGACACTAATTACAAAAATATGAGTTTAAACATGCTTTGAAAGAAGTATGTATATAGTAATATGTGTAGGACAATGTTCAGAATGGATTTTTTTACAAATTATTTTTGGATGTGCTGGTGGTCATTGATTATCTGCTTTTGTTTTCTGCTTTTGCGACGTGTCTGCAGTGATCACGATTACTGACGTCATCCCGGTCTCCAGAGTCACCGCGAAAAGATAAAATAGGTTTTAGAGATGGGTTTTATAGAAACTCTCTGGAAAAACATAACTTTAGAGTATACTGTAAGAAACCCCTAGTGTGTAAAATACTGTAATACGTGTCGATATAAATGTTTTAGACTCTATGGAAAGGATTGATCGTCGCTGTTAATGATGTCATTGCGACGTCCCAAATAACCGCAAAAATGGAAAATAGGTCTGAAAGATTTTTAAAGAAACTTAGTACAAAAATATGAGTTTAAGCATGCTTTGAAAGAAGTATGTATATAGTAATATGTGTAGAGCAATGTTCAGAATGGATTTGTTTACATATTTTTGGATGTGTTGGTGGTCATTGAATGTCTGCTTTTGTTTTCGGCTTCATGACGTGTCCGTGGGGATCACGGCGCTGTCACAGAGATCCCCAAAAATGAAAGAAAAAAAAAGCTTTAGAAAAAAAAATTCTCAATATTTTGGGTGCTGGGGTGGCTCTGACAAGAGCGGTTGTGTTGGTTGTGTGTATATGGCTGCTGCACATAAGACCGGATGCAGAGTTTCAGGTTACTTAGAAACACCCTGTTGCCTTCATCTGTAAAGTGCAATCCATCATTTCTATAAATTCAATGCATGTCAAAACGCACATTGTTGTTATAGATACAGCCCATTTGATGGTCTGTGAGGAATGCTGGAACAGTTTTATTAGCATGTTTCCTGGCTTTGTCAATCTGTGGACAGAAATGATTTGACCACTTCCATTTCTCTCTTTGGCATATATTTGCGTACATCAAGACAGTGTGAGGGAAAAACAACATTAGTTCTGCAAAGGTTTCTTTCATTAGGATTTCCAGCCCTACCCCAGTCAATGTGCCTAGGTCATGCCACCACAGTGCACAATCATGAGGTGAGGAGCTTGGGAATCCAGAATGGATTTAACCAAAGCTAGAAACTGATGAAACTTTAATCCTCTCTGGCCAAACCAAGTAATCTGCACATTTGGGAAACCTAAGTCCCTGTCAATACCTCTCTTTTTTGCAGCCTATTTATTACAATAAATGTAGCTGTGGCCCACAATCCATAGTCTAAGCATTTTCAAGTGAAGGAGAAGGTTGTAGCTGAATGCAGTAGCTTTCCTAAGGAAAAGCAATTAAAATTGAGGTGTTTAAAAAAAAGATATATTTCATTGGATGGTGTCAGCATGAAAGTGAATAAAATTAGGTAGTGTGTGGGATGCCTTAGCAAGAAGTCTTATTATTGGCTGCTGTTTAAGAAAAGAAATGTGATGCAGACATGGATGTGCTTTTGAATCTGTGGAGTAAAGAACACCTGCTGTATCTTATTTGGAAGCAGCATGTTCATTCTAGAATGTGATATGAACTTGTGCCATACTGGTTCCACTGGGTTGCTAGGTACACTGAGCTAAGAGTGTGTTTGGGGAAGGGTGTTAAAGATACCGAATTTTTTTTTTAAAGTTGAGGAGTGATGACATAATTTAAATAATGGCAAGTTTTAATTTTCAACTCTGGAGCACTGACTCATTGTCAGTGAAATTGCTCTCCCACCCTCGCGGCTCCACCATTAAGTGAGGCCTCTCCTGAGCCCCTGCACTCCCGTAGTGTTGGTGTTCAAGGCCCTCCTCCACCCACTGGTTATACCTGCGCCTCATCCCTGGTGGTCCAGTGGACCTCTGACTCCCTCTCTTGCGTCGCTTTCTGCCCCCTTCATCCTCTCCTTTCTACTCCGTTTCACCCTTCAGCTTTTTCACCCTTCAATTTTTATTTCACTTTTCTTCTCCTTTTTGCTCCGTTTCACCCTTTAGCTTTTTCACCCTTCACTCTTTATTTCACTTTTCTTCTGCTTTCTGCTCGTTTCACCCTTTACTCTTTTCACCCTTTCAATCTTTATTTCAGTTTTTCTTTTCTTTTTTGCATCCTTTCCCCCGTTTTTCCCGCCGCTGCTGCCCCCGTGGCCCCTCCCCCCAGCGTGACCAGCCCGAGCCAGTTCCCCTCCCTGCTCCCGCCTCCCAGCTGTCCAGCCCTCCCCGACCCCTACTTAATGGCGGCCGCGCGCAGTGGGCGCGCCGCTGGCGCGCCGAAGGCAAGCTTGTCTGCACCCGTCCATGACCCGACCACGACCAGCGCCAGGAACCCTGGACCTCCGCACCGCCAACACTACAACCCAGTGACACTCCACGCACTCAACCCAGGCCGCAACAACTACTGCAAACTAGCATCACCAGCCGACACCCACGGACCATTCAGCTGTCACCGCTGCCGGCACACCTGCAGCACTGCCAGGACCACGGATCCAGCACAACCAGCCTTCAAGAACGCAACCAAACCGAAGACCCTGCAATGCATCCTCCTCAACGTCCGTTCCCTCCACAAACATGCCACTGAAATCTGGGACCTCCTCGACAGCACCACCCCGGACGTAGCATTCTTCACCGAAACCTGGACCAACACCACCTCGGGACTGGACATCGCCATCGCCATTCCCCAAGGATACAAGATCTCCCGGAAGGACCGCCCCACCCGCCCTGGAGGAGGAATCGCCATCGTCCACAAATCCACCCTCCGGCTGAGCACACTCCCCGAAGAGCCCACAGACCTGATGGAACACCTACATTTCAAGATACAGGCCAGCCCTACCACCACCCTCTGAGGAACTCTCATCTACTGACCCCCCGGACCCGGCAGACCATTCACCAACTCCATCACGGACATCATCTCCCCGCAAGCCATCGTGTCCACCAACTACACCCTGCTGGGTGACCTCAACTTCCACCTCGACAACCAACTAGACCCCAACACCACATCCCTCCTGGACAACCTCCACAACATTGGACTCCGCCAGATCGTGACCGAACCCACGCACTCAGAAGGACACACCCTTGACCCCTCTTCACAACAGGAAACTCCATCAATTTCAGCCACACCACCGAACTCCCGTGGACAGACCATCGATGCATCCACTTCACCTTCAGAACACCCACCATCCACAGACACCAGCACCTGCTCCCACGAAGAAACTGGACCAAAATCACCGATGACCAGATCACCTCCTCACTCGGCAACTCCACCCCAACCACCGCGGAAGACGACAACCCCAACACCGCAGCCCGAACTCTGCACAGATGGATCTCCCACAGTGCCAACACCATAGCCCCCCTCAAGAAGAACAACAACACACACTCCAAGAAAGCCAGATGGTTTACCACCGAACTTCGAGAGTCCAGACGCACATGCCGCCGCCTCGAAAAGACCTGGAGGAACTCCAAATCCACAGATGCCCACAACAACTTCAGAGCCGCAATCAACGCCCACCACCAACTCATCAGAAATACGAGAAAAACAGCGATCAAAGACAGAATCTCAACACACGCGCATAACAGCAAAGAGCTCTTCAGCATCATCAAGGAGTTTGCCCAACCCACCAGCGAGTCTACTGACATCCCTCCCTCACAAGACCTCTGCAACAAACTCAGCACCTTCTTCCACCACAAAATCAAGAACATTTACGACAACTTTGACGAAGAAAACCAACACACTGAACCCTCACCAGCCACCCCGACACCCTGAATTCAACGATTGACAGCTGGACAGCCCTCATCACCGAAGACACACTGAAGACGATGAAGTCAATCCACTCCGGGGCGGCCACGGACCCCTAACCCCACCACATCTTCAACAGAGCCGCCGACACCATCGCACCAATACTGTGCCACACCATCAACCGCTCCCTGGCGAACGCCTCCTTCCCCGATGACTGGAAACACGCCGAGATCAACCCCCTCCTGAAGAAGCCCTCGGTGGACCCCATCGACCTCAAAAACTACAGACCCATCTCCCTGCTCCCGTTCCCAGCGAAAGTCATCGAGAAAGCCATCAACAGCCAACTCGCCACCTTCATCGAAGAGCACAACATCCTCGACTCCTCCCAATCTGGCTTCAGAAAAAACCACAGCACAGAAACTGCCCTCCTCGCCGCAGCAGACGACATCTGCTCCCTCCTGGACAGAGGAGAAACAGTAGCCCTCATCCTCCTCGACCTCTCAGCGGCCTTTGACACAGTCTCTCACCGCACCCTAACACGCAGACTCCACGACGCAGGGATCCGGGTCAAGGCCCTCGACTGGATCCACTCTTTCCTCTCTGGCAGAACACAGCAGGTCAGACTCCTTCCTTTCCTCTCGGACCCTACACCTACCACCTGCGGAGTCCCCCAGGGATCCTCCCTCAGCCCCACGCTCTTCAACGTCTACATGGCTCCACTCGCCCCCATCATCAGAACCCACGGACTCAACATTGTTTCATACGCAGACAACACCTAACTCATCCTCTCCCTATCCAACGAACCCAACGCAGCCAAACAAAACTTTCAAGAAGGCATGGAAGCTGTCGCCAAATGGATTAAAAGCAGCTGCATACAACTCAATACTGACAAAACAGAAGTACTCATCATGGGCCCACACCCCAACGCCTGAATTGACACCTGGTGGCCCCCCACCCTTGGAAGCCCACCCACCCCCACGGACTACGCACGCAACCTTTGAATCATCCTGGACTCCGAGCTCAAAATGGACCGCCAGATCAACTCAGTCGCATCCTCCTGCTTCCACACCCTCCGCCTCCTACGTAAGACCTTCAAATGGATCCCCCTCGAGCACAGAAAGACCGTCACTCACGCCCTCGTCACCAGCAGATTTGACTATGGCAATGCACTCTACGCCGGAATAAACAAAAACCTCACCCGCAAACTACAAAACATCCAGAACGCCACCGCAAGACTGGTCCTCGACCTACCAAGACACTGCCATATCTCCCAGCACCTGTGCACACTCCACTGGCTCCCCATCGAGGCCAGAATCATCTTCAAGATTTTCACCCACGCACACAAAGCCCTCCACAACACCGGATTAGCATACCTGAACAGCCGACTCGAATTCCACGCACCCCAAAGGACCCTACGATAAGCCCAGCTCTCCTACGCCGTGGTCGCCCGCACCAGAAAGACCAGATCGGTAGGCTGCTCCTTCCCCTTCCTCACGGCCAGAGCCTGGAACGCCCTACCGCTCCACCTCAGACAGACAACATCACTCCCCATCTTCACGAGAAACCTCAAAACTTGGCTCTTCGATAGACCTCCTCCTTGATGGATTGGAACCTGCACCTCCCCTCCTCCCCAACACCTTGAGACCCTTACGGGTGAGTAGTCATGCTTAACAAACATGTGATTGATTGATTGACTATCTAATAAACTGTTGTGTAGTATTTAAATTTTCAAAAAATTAAGCTAGATATAGGTCTGAACTCCGTTTTTTTGTGATTTCTCCGCGATCATCGCAAAGACATAGCGAAAACGCAGAGACAGGAATCTCTTTTTGAAAGAGAAGGAAAGGGTTAACAGATACTAACCATTCACAAGTGGAGATAGTGTAGTCTAAAATGAAAGACATGATTTCATTTGCTGCTTTTCTCATGATCACAGAGCGCAAAGTTGAAGAGGTTGCCATTTCATGGTTGCTTTGTATGAGAGTGGTGTACTATTCTTGCGCTTAGTTTTTATAAATCCTAACAGTGTCAAAACTATCCATTAAGAGCTAAAACAACAATATAATCTACAAACTGAATTCACTGGTATGTACATAACTCTTTAATCCTTTATAAAAATTACATTAGAAATGAAGATGTATATGGAAGTTTGATAATAAAAAAAGAGCACCACCGTGATATAAAAAAATATATCAGATGAACTGTATTCATTAGAGGGTATGCGTTTGAGAGGTTGGTGGTGAATGTTTTGGGAAGTAAAAGAAAAATGAATCAGTGACTCTTTATTACTACCCTTGCACTCATCCATTCACTCAGGTACTACCCATGCACTCATCCATTCACCCAGGCACTACCCATGCACTCATCCAATTACCCAGGCACTACCCTTGCACTCATACATTCACTCTGGAACTATGCCTGCACTCATCCATTCACTCAGGCACTACCCATGCACTCATCCCATGACCCAGGAAATACTGTTGCACTCATCCATTCACTCATGCACTACCCATGCACTCATCCATTCACCCAGGCACTAACCATGCACATATCCAATCACCCTGGCACTAACTTTGCACTCATTCATTCACCCAGCCACTACCCATTCACTCATCCGTTCACTCAGGCAGTAGCCATGCACTCATCCAATCACCCAGGCACTATCCATGCACTCACCCAATCAGCCACACACTATCCATGCACTCATCCAATCAGCCAGGCACTATCCTTCCACTCATCCATTCAATGAGGCGCTACATATGCCCTCATCCAATCACCCAGGTGCTACTCTTGCACTCATCCAGTCACACAGGCACTACCCACGCACTGATACAATCAACCAGGCACTACCCATGCACTAATATAATCACACAAGCAATACCCATACACTCATCCATTCACTCAGGCACTACCCATGCAGTCATGCAATCAACCAGGTACTACTCATGCACTCATCCATTCAATGAGGTGCTATCCATGTACTCATCCAATCACCCAGGCACTACTCTTGCAATCATCCAGTCATCCAGACAGTACTCATGCACTCATCCAATCAATCAGGCACTACCCACATTCTCATCCAATCACGCAGGCACTATTCATGCACTCACCCAATCACCCAGGCACTACCTTTCCATTCATCCATTCACTCAGGCACTACCCATGCACTCATCCATTCACCCAGGCATTACTCATGCACACATCTAATTACCCAGTCACTACTTTTGCACTCATCCATCCAGTGTAGCAGTACCCCTGCACTCATCCAGTCACTCAGACACTACCCATGCAGTCATCCAGTGACCCAGGCACTACCCTTGCACTCATACAATTACCCAGGCACTACCCTTGCACTCATCTATTCAATGAGGCGCTAACAAAGCACTCATCAAATCACCCAGGTGCTACCTCTGCACTCATCTAGTCACCCAGGCGCTACCCACACACTCATACAATCAACCAGGTACTACCCATGCACTAGTCCAATCCCCTAAGCAGTACCCATGTACTCATCCATTCACTCAGGCACTATCCATGCACTCACCCAATCTTCTAGGCAACCACCAAGCAAATAAACTGTCTGGCATCTGTTTCTCTATACTCTGAATGCTCAGGAAGATACTGGTATTGATCCCAGGGCATCTAAGGAAAACGGTCATTCAGCCCCTCACAGTTTCCCATCTGGATTATAACAACTCACTTTATGTGGGCGCACCCAAATACATAATAAAGAGACTTCAGACTGTGCAAAATGCGGCAGCAAGGCTCCTTCTAAAGGTTCCTAGTTATGTCTCTGCAAGAGAACCCCTCAAACAGCTGCATTGGCTCCCAATTGAGGCAAGGATTAAGTTTAAATCCCTCTGTATTGCTCATAGGGCCATAAATAACAAGGGCCCAGTAAAGCTCAGAGAGTTGGTAACCACTTATGTTCCAACTAGACACCTGAGATCCTCACATCTTCATTTCCTCAGTACAACCAGGGTAAAAAGGATGAGATGGGGAGGAAGATCGTTTGCACACGTAGTACTGAAGTTGTGGAATGATCTTCCACCCAGTCTCAGAGCACTGGAAAATGAACTTTCCTTCAGGAAGAAATTTAAGAAATGGCTGTTTATCTGTTAATGTACCACAGGCCCTACTCTCAGCACAGTACTCACCAGCGTGGGGAAGCCTTCAGGTAGCCATGCGCTTTACAAAACATAAACATAGGCACTATCCATGCACTCATCCAATCACCCAGGCACTACCCTTGCACTCATCCATTCAATCAGGCGCTACCCACACACTAATATAATCAACCAGGTAGTACCCATGCACTAATCCATTCACCCAAGCTGTACCCATGCACTCATCTGTTCACTCAGGCACTACCCATGCAGTCATGCAATCAAGCAGGCACTACCCTTGCACTCATCCAATCATCCAGACAGTCCCCATGCACTCATCCAATCACCCAGGTACTACCCATGCACTGACACAATCACCCAGGCACTACCCTTGCACTCATCCATTCACTCAGGCAGTGCCCATGCACTCATCCATTCACTAAGGCACAAGTGGTGGACTCATCCATTGACCCAGGCACTACCCATGCACACATCCAATAAGCCAAGCACTACCCTTGCACTCATCCATTCACTCAGGCACTATGCATGCACTCAACCATTCACTCAGTCACTACCCATGCATTCATCCAATGACCCAGGCACTACTCATGTATCCCTGAAATCACCCAGGCACTACCCTTGCACTCATCCTATTACCCAGGCACTACCCTTGCACTCATCCACTCATCCAGGCTTTCATCCAATCACCCAGGCAGTACCCATGCACTCATCTAATCATTCAGGCACCCCCATTCACTCATCCAATCACCCAGGCACTACCCATGCACTCATACAATACCCTTGCACTCATCCATTCAATCATGCACAACCCATGCACTCATCCAATCACTCAGACACTACCCATGCACTCATCCAATCACCCGGGGACTACCCATGCACTCACCCAATCACCCAGGCACTACCCATGCACTCATACAATCACCTAGGCACTACCCTTGCACTCATCCAATTTCCAAAGGCTACAGGGACGTTATAGTTAGGAATCAGCTTTTAAAAAAACTTTGAAATTCACTGAAGAAACCAGAAGTTACTGGGACGTTATAGTGAGGATTTAGCATTTAAAAAACCTTAGAAATTCAGTGAAAAACCAAAGGTTACAGGGACATTACAGACAGTTAGGCTGACATTTCATTAGTACAAAACCAGAGAAATTCAGCAGTTATAGTTAGCTAAGCTAACTATAACTCGCGCCCCCGCAATGCACTGCTTATGACCTCACATATTTCATCTCTCATGACATGGTCAGTGACATCACTGATGGCATCTAAAATGACATCACTGATGACTTCACTGATGACATCATCCAGTGATTGTGAGTGTTTTTAAAATGTTTATGAGTGTTAAATATATATAACAAGGTGTATTGATGAATCAGTCACTGTATAAGTGCCTGTATGGATGATTAGTTGGGTGCGTAACTGACTGTATACGTGAGTGATTAGGTGTCTCAGTGAATGTATGGGTGAGTGACTACGTTTTAAGAATGTCTGTATCAGTCTGTCAGTGGGTGTCTAAGCGGCTGTATGGGTTGGTGAGTGGCTGTATGGGTGATTGATTGGGTGTCTGAGTACCTGTATAGGTGTATGAGTGTCTGTGTGGCTGGGTGAGAGGATGTGTGACTGTCTGCATGGATGAATCAGTGGGTGAGTCAGTGGCTGTATGGATTAGTGAGTGTGTAAGTGAGCGGCTGTATAGGTGACTGAGTGTGTGTATGGGTGTGTCAGAGAGTGAATGAATATGTCAGTGGTATATGGGTGAGTAACTGGATATGTGAAAGGCAGTGTAGGTGAGTGTTGGAGTACATGAGTAAGTGTATGTGTGAGTGAGGGATTGTGATAGTGGTGTTGTATTCCGCTTTAGGTGTCCGTATATAGGTTTTCCTGAATCATGTCCTTATATAGTCACAATTCGCATTGCCCTTATATAGGCATAGAATCCCTGTCCTTATTTAGGCATTAACCGTGCACTCCAAATACAGGCATGGTCACCCACATCCGTCCACCCTAACGTCACAACGAGTTCTTAGAAACCAGACCCTTAAGCTTCAGGAGTTCCCCTAGCACAGGACTATTGATTTCTCCAAGAACTCATCTATTATGTATGAACCGTTATACCTTAAGGGTTCATTCCTGTCGTCTTCCTCTGTCCGACTTCACGTCAATGCTAACATTCCAAGACACCTACCAGGTATAAATATACCTTCCCTTGCCCAAGCAAGTTAGAGGAGACCTCGACTTCAGAGGAGCCCGTATCCCGGCCTGACGCACTGAGAAGACGTTGTCATTCCTGCACGCAGAAGAATCCAGCTTCCAGTGTTCTGACTCCCTTCGCGGGGTGTTAGAGTTCCAGATCCGGCAAGAGATTCCCACCTCTCTCATTCTCAAGGTATGGAGCTGACTAGAACCTAGAGGGGCTCTTGGCATACTTGGCATACTATACTTAACATACTTGTAGTATACCAGACTAGAGAATACTCCACCTACTTCTACATTTCCCTACACCTAGACCAGGTTAGGTACATTGGGGTAGAACTAGCTTAGAGACGCATCGTATGAGTACTCGCATTTTTAGCTCATGTTATTTATGTACGTGAATATATGCTTAAAGATAATGCTAGCGCAGTATTATTTATTTCTACTGCTTACGCTGTACATTATTTATCTTGCATACTGTCTTGTGATCATAAAAGCACATATCTCTTACACGAGAAACAAGACTGTTCAATAAAACCCTTTTATTGAAACGCCTGTCTTTCCTTTTCTGTGTAACTCTGTAGAAACTAAGCATGCACGATTGACTGAGTGAAACTGTTATCTATTGTTTCCACGATTCTGAGACGTGTTCCGATTCTAAAGGGAAACAAAGTTGTCATGTTTTTCGGTTGCCAGAAACTACTCCCTTCTTGTTCTCAAGGAGTTTCTAGTGGCCTCTGAGCTAGCTGGCACAAGTAATTAAGTTTAATATACTCAATAGGGACATACCGACCTTAGTCCTATGTCAAGCCTATAGGTTATATTATTCCAATGCGCAGAGCCTATTAGGGAAATAGGAACTACACTACAGTGGTTGTATGGGTGAGTGTGTGCTTATGTCAGTGACTGTATAGGTGAGTGAGTATGTGTTAGTATCTGTATGAATAAGTGAGTGAGTGTGTATAACTGTAGAGGTGAGGAAAAGGCTGTGTGAGTGACTCTTTAAGTGAGTGAGTTTGTGTGTGAGTAGTTCTATGAGTGACTGGCAGTGTGTGAGTGACTATGGGTGTATGAGTGGATGTATTAGTGAGCGGGTTGGTATATGAGTGGCTGTATGGGTGACTGAGTGTATGTGTGTGTAGACCTATGAATCAGAAGGTAGGTGTGTAAGTACTGTATGGGTGTGTCAATGGTTTTGAGAATGGCAGTGTGGAAGTTAGAGTGGGTGTATGAAAGTTTATATGGGGGTGTGAGTGTATGCGTCAGAGATTCTGTTGAGGATGCCATCAGTGATGTAATCAGTGGGATAATTTGAGATGTCATCAGTGATGAGTGAGGTCACTGACCATGTCATGAGTGACGTAATATGTGAGGTCATAAGCAGTGCATTGCGGGGCGCGAGTTATAGTTAGGTCAGCTAACTATAACTGCTGAATTTCTCTGGTTTTGTATGAGTGAAATGTCAGCCGAACTATAACGTCCCTGTAACCTTTAATTTTTTTCACTGAATTTCTAACGTTTTTTAAATGCTAAATCCTCACTATAATGTTCCTGTAACCTTTGTTTTTTTGAGTCAATTTCGAATGTTTTTCGAATTCTATTTCCCAACTATAACGTCCATGTAACCTATGATTTTTGAATTTTTAAAGTTTTTAAATTGTATTTGCTATCTAAAATGGCTCTATAGGGGTATTTTTATAAGCTTGTATTTTCTTCAGTGGATTAATAAGTGTTGTTTTTTTTTCTTTACATTTTTTATATTCGCGACAACGTCGCGATCCTGGTGGACACATCATAAGAAGAGAAAACAAAAGCAAACATTCAATGACCACCAACACATCCAATAATAGTATGTAAAAAATTCCATTCTGAACATTGTGCTACACATATTACTGTATCCATACTTCTTTCAAAGCATGTTTAAATTCATATTTTTCTACTAAGTTTCTTTAAAAATCATCTTTCAGACCTATTTTTCATTTTCGCGGCTATTCAGGACGTTGTGTAGACTTTGTTAACCGCGACGATCGCCCGTTTCCATAAAGTGAAAACACATATTTGCAGACATATTACAGTATTTTACACAATAGGGGTTTATTACTGTACACTTCAAACTCATGTTTTTCTAGTGTGTTTCTAGAACAACCATCTCTAAAACCTATTTTCTGTTTTCGCTGTGACTCCGGAGACCGCGATGATGTCGATAATCGCGATTCCCTCGGAAAAGTCACGAAAACGTAAAACAAATACAGACATGCAATGGCGACCAACACATCAAAAAATAATATGTAAAAAGATCCATTCTGAACATTGCACTATTTTCTGTTTTTGCGGTTATTCGGGATGTCGCAGTGAGATCGTTAACTACTACGATCGCGCCTTTCCCACAAAGTCTAAAATACATATATACATACATACTACAGTATTTTACACACTAGGGATGTCTTACAGTATTCTCTAAACTCATGTTTTTCTAGTAAGTTTCTATAAAAACCATCTCTAAACCCTATTTTATATTTTTGCTGTGACTCCGGAGATCGCGATGACGTATGTAATCGCAATCCCCGAACAAGTCTAGAAAAATGGAAAACAAAAGCAGGAATTCAATAACCACCACCACATTAAAAAATTATAACTATATAATTAATTCTAACCATCACAGTAGATAATTCACTATCTACATAACTATAGAAACATTTATCAGAATCTAAATATCTCTATAACAATGCGTATTAATGATTCACTGATATTTTTTTTAATATTTATATTTCCACCAATATTCGCAACATCATCGGTTGTCGCAATGTAACCGCGACCGTACATGGGGGAGGCCACGCTGGCGGGTGCGTCGTTGTCGTGAATATTGTGCGCAATTAAAAAAATCGATTTTGGACACATAACTTGTGTCACTAACACCCCCATTTCTCAACCATGGGGTCAGAGTATCTCCACCCTGACCCCTTATGTGGGCTTTCACACACATTTTCATCCCAGGAACTGTTCCCGATAGAGAAAATGGCAGCCGCAACTTTCTATTCAGGTTGCATCCAGCCAATCAGAGCATTTCAGCTGGCGCGTGCATTCGCGATTCATCGTATAACCTCCACAAAATATCCACAGCCAGAGATATCACCATATTTTTAAACTTACATTTCTCAACAACTACTGAATGGATTTACACCAAATAAGCAAAAGGCACTTCCTTGAACCGACATCTACCTCCCTGCCAAATTTGGTGTAAGTCCATTCAGCGGTTCGTGCTGAAGGTGTGGCTAAAGGTTTCTAGGGGAATTAACATTAGAAACGCAACCTTATTTTGCGCACCAAATTTTCGGTCCCCACTGCACGGATCACCCTCAAACTTTCCATAACAAAAGAACCCTCCTTGACAATTTTTTTAGAAAATTTCATGAAGATTGGTCAAACGACGCCAAAGGTATAGCCAAGTCAAAAAAGGCTTTTCCTATGGAAACATGGTCCTAACTATAACTACCTACTAGCAACCTCCAGTAGGTAATATATATATATATATATATATATATATATTTTTTTTTTTTTTTAATTCAGTGCATGGATTTAATCCCATGTATCAGTGTTCTTTTTACTTATGTTTGTTTACATTACCAGCATATTAAATTTCCCCGCTGTGCGGGCGGATTTTACGCGTGCGGAAATCGGACGGCCCCCAGCCGTCCGATGCACACTCCCACCGTGACGTCAGACGGCCGGGGGCTGTCCGACGCATGGAACGCGTTAAAAAGCAGGCAGGCAGATGCACACAGATCAATATGCTATTTACTACCATTGGAGGGATAGACAGGGCCTGGTGGCCGGTTCACTGACAGAATATCGATGTAAAAGATATAGATGTAAAAAATATAGATGAAAAAATATAGAAAAAATATAGAATGCAAAAATATCGACTCCCTATACTTAAACAGGTAAGTACAAAAATATTGATTTTTTTTTTCGATGTTAAAAATATAGTTGTACAAAATATCAATTTTTATATATATATAAAATAAGATAATAAATATTAAATATATTAAATAATAAAATCAATAAAAAAATAAAGTAGATTTAATATGCATTTTAACAATTATAACAAATAAACTTAATTAAGAAAGCAAAACAGTTATACATAATTATATATATATATGATACATACAAAGAGGACAAACTTGTAATTGAGTTCCTAAAATCCCTGGAGGGTCGTTTGAAAACATATGAAGACACGATCAAAGCCAAGAAACAGCGTAGGTTTCTGCGTGACAAGAGGGATTACGCAGAGGGAAGAATCCTAACTTACACCAAGCGTTTCGATTGGGCACAACGGGACCGTCAATTTATTCAACATCAAAACCGTAGTGAAGAAACTGCTATGAATTCTAGCTCAGACGTAAGCTCGGATTCTGAAAGATTAACTCCGGCCGTCCTTTTAGGATCAGGCCCCTTGACCTTTCTGCATGAGTTCCAACTACTCAAACAGCAGAAGGAACAAAACGAAGGAACACCTCTATAAGAAGAAGGAGCAGGAAAAGGACGGGGAAGACCAAGGGGAAGGGGCACAAACAAAAAGAAAAACAAAGATTAACCAGGAGAGGGGGCCGCAACAAATTCTGGCACAGAAACGACATGGATAAGGACATTATGGACAAATCCATTATTAATCTCTCCTCACGTGATCTGACTTCAGAAGAGGAATCTCTACTCAGGCTGGGGTTATCCTTTTGTCCCACAATTGACTGGAACTATGTAGATGTAAGAATTGATCTCTTCCTCTTTATAAGAAAACTAAAACTGATGAAGTTACATCTGATGCCCAAATATCAAGCACAGCAAAATCGGGCCATGACTCTCCAATCAACTATAAATTAATCTACGATCTTTACCCTGGATGAGGTTAATTCCATACTGGATATTAACGAATTGGACAACAATTCCGTCACCACTAGTGGCACCAATGTGGGTGACACTCTGAATACCTTAGGCTTTCCTATAGACTCATCTGGCAAAAGCGGTCTGAAGGTCAAATCGAAGTTTAATCCCAATGTCCCGCACGACAATGTTGAGGCTTTCCACTCTGTCATGACACACGACCTGGTACATTTGAGAACTAATGACAAGTACCGGATGAAGGACAACTTAACCAAAAGTCAAAGAAATGCCATAAAATAACTTACTACTGGATTCTACAATAGTAATAAAACACTCAGACAAGGGGGGAAATGTTGTGTTGATGGATACTAAAGCATACAAAGCTGAGGCGGTGAGACAACTAAGTGACTCAAGTTGTTATGAGGAAATTACTTGGGGAGCATATGAAAAAAACCATCACGAAATATCACAAGATGCTATACAACTGGTGGCAGGTTGGCTTGATTGATGACGACGAACTGAAATTTCTAACGAATGATAATCCTTGAGTTCCTTGCCTATATCTCCTGCCGAAGGTGCATAAGCATGCCACCAAACCACCAGGGAGGCCCATTGTTTCCTCAAATGGAGGACTCTTGGAAAATACCTATATTTTTTGGGACTATTTTTTGGCTCCTTTTGTTAAGGATTTAAGATCTTACTGTCAAGATAGTTCTGACTTCTTGAGGAGGATCCATGATGTGAAGTGGGACAAGGGTCTTCTGTTAATCTCTCTGGATGTTTGCGCACTCTACACATGTATCAATCAGCAGAAGGATGTAGAAGTTTGTTTATATTATCTGCAACGGAGAACAATTGACTTATATGAACACACTGTAATGTTGAAACTGATGATGTTATACTGTCTACAGGAAAATATTTTTCTTTTTGACAAAATACTATACAGTCAAAAGTCTGGTACTGCCATGGGCACCTGCTTCGCCCCCAGTCTGGTGAACTTGTTCCTGGGCTGGTGGGAGGAGCAGGTGGTATGGACTGATGCAAAAGAGAACTTCACTAACCGAGTGCCATTATGGCTGAGGTATATCAATGATCTTTTTATCATCTGGGATGGCGATAAGGAGTCAGCCTTGAGATTTATTGATTATCTATCATAAAACGATTTGAATTTAAGTTTCACATATAAGATCAGTGAAACAGAATGTGACTTCTTGGATGTACATGTAGCTGTTCAGGGTAATAAACTGGTTACTAATCTTTTTAGAAAGGAAACAGCAGGTAACTGTACCCTGCACGCATGCAGTCACCATCCCATGTCTCTCCTGAACAGTATCCCCTACGGGGAACTACTGTGGTCTCGCAGAAATTGTAGCACTGATGATAGCTACAAAAAAGAACAGGACAACATGGTACAAAGGTTCAAAGCATGGGGCTACTCTGACAAAATTCTATCGCAGGCAGCTTCCAAACTTAAAGATACAAAACAGACAGATGTTTTATTCGAATCTGATAATGTATCGGGGGAGAAATCCACCTCCAATGTCCCAAGAATGATTACCACATACAATGCCAGATCCAATAAGCTCAAATCCATTATGAGAAAGCATTGGGGGCTTATACAAGCTGATCCCATTATTGGGAAAATTGTAGGCAATTCTCCTACTGTAACCTACAAGAGACCAATCTCCCTTAGGGATAAATTAGTCAAGAGTTATTACCAAACCGAACCAACATCGACATGGCTAGAGACCAGCAAAGGGTTTCATAAATGCAATGCCTGTAAGGCATGCACGAATAGCCAGAGTTGCAGGACCTACAAAACAGCACATGGCAAGGAAAAAACAATATCCAAATTCATCACCTGCACGACTGATTTTGTTATTTACTCCTTAGAATGCCAATGTGGTCTCCGTTATATAGGCAGTACCAAACTGCCTGTCAAAAAACGGATCCTTGAGCATCTATGAGCAATAACAAATCTGGATTTTAATTATCCAGTGGCCAGACATTTTTATAACGTTCATGAAAGCAATAACAAACTCCTCAAATATGTGGGTCTCGACAGAGTATTGAAACATATTAGAGGGGGAGGACCGAGAAAAACAACTACATATCTTAGAGTTCCACTACATCATTGACTTGAATACCAGAATGCCCTTTGGATTAAATAAGGAAGAGGAATTGACTACACATATAGGGATTTAATTAATTATATATACATACATTTTCATTGTATCTATTTAAAAAGATTTTCTGTGTAATTTTCTCTTCTCTTCCCTCCTAGTAATTATTTATGTTTTCTTATGTTTTATATGCTGGTGGACATTGTTATTTCTATTTAGGGTGCACGGAGAGTATATATTCCTTTGAGGTCAGATCGTGTGTCAATAATTGGCATGGGGGCACTTGCCCTTTACATATGTTTTTATCTTCATATGCATATTTCTTAGATATATATTTTCTGATCTAATCAGTAATTTCCTGATTATGGTCATGGTTGAGGCTGGCTGTTATTTATGCCTGTCTGTTCTTTCCTCATAATCTATTCATATTTATGAACACTTATTCTTTCACCTTTTCTTCACTTTGCACTTACCTCTTTTAATTTCAGAATTAATTTTCTACGCTCACAGTTGCCGGTTACACATGCATTTATGATCTTCTGATTATAGATCAGTATTTGGAGGATATGTGATTTCCATGATGTTGCTTATAATCATGTCATCCCGATATGCATATATGATCTTTCACTGTGCAGCTCAATTGGTGTTGTGATGATCTGGATCTGGATTACGACATGTTAGATGTCATAGGGTTCTGCTGTGGTTAATATGCCATGAATCCTTATCTATTTACGAACAAATGAACTTTCGTGGGGGATATTTACCTCTTTTTTGCGATTGCAATTTTTGTATCACACCAACTTTATTATCACAGGAATTGCATAAACATACAATTCATCACTGTGCAGTTCTATTGGTGTTGTGATGCCTTGGATTAGAAAATGTTACATGTTACAGGGTTCCATTGGGGTTAATATGCCATGAATCCTTATCTGTCCACGAACAAATGGATTTCCGTGGAGGATATTGACCTTTTTCTGTGATTCTTTGTATTACACTAACTTTATTGATTACAGGAATTGCACGCAGGTCTCACATGAATCTTTTTACTATGTCTATTTGATCACATGACAACTTCACGGCCGCACAGCCCATTGTTCAATATTTGTTTGCAATTGAAATTATTGAGCTTTCGAAGGCTTAATGTGCATGTTAATTTTCAGGTAGAATGCATGATGACATTAGCGGATTTTGGATATATATTTTTATACACACTATTCTGTAATTTTGACAAAAAGCCCATTAGGATGTTTTTCATTTCTGTTATGACGTAGCATGTATTTTAACGGAACTGTGAGCAATGATTTTCAAACTTGACGAAGGCCGTCAGGCCGAAACGCGTTGTTTTTTGCACATTAAAACCATCTGTGGACTGTTACGGTGTGCCGCTTCCTTATCATTGCACTACGATTGTTGACTATATATACATATAAAGAATGGTCATGTGACATTATGTTTAAAAAGCAAGCAAAACGCACTTTGCATTTGTTAACTTCTTACCTGTGAGCAAGGCGACAGGCGAAACGCGTAAGGTGATAGAAGATTAGTGCTGCTGTCTTCGAAATAAATGCTTTTATCTCCGAGATGGGCCTCGCATCTTTGTTTGGTCACGGCGTGTGTTGGTGAGCTCCTCCATGCTCACTGTTTCGCGAGGCCACCCTGAAGGGTCGGGGGCGCCTTGGAATTGGAGATTTTGTTTGACATATATATATATATATATATATATATATCACTTCTTTCCGCGTCAGGTATGCAGGAATCCTCCCAACGACCACGAACCACGGACACGGACCAAAGTAAGTGCAAATAATTTTATTTCACCTCTGATGCCGCCATAACGTTATATATATATTTACTTTAAAATAATTATTAAACTATTAATTTTAATTTATTTTATAATTTAAAAATTATATCAAAATGTACAAATATATACCAATAACATAAAATCTATTAAAAAAACATTTTGTTATAAATTAAAACATTAAACTATTTAAAAATCTTTAAACTTAAATTTACCACTCCAGTCAGTGCAAAAGTAGGGAAAGTGTTGGATAGCGGAGGGGTAAAAATTACTATTCCAACTCCAGTGAGTGCAACAATAAGGAAAGTGTTGGATAGCGGACGGGTACAAATTACTATTCCCACTCCAATGAGTGAAACAGTAGGGAAAGTGTTGGATAGCGGAGGGGTAAAACTTACTATTCCCACTCCAGTGAGTGCAACAGTAGGGAAAGTGTTGGATAGCGGATGGGTAAAAATTACTATTCCCACTCCAATAAGTGTAACAGTAGGGAAAGTGTTGGATAGCAGAGGGGTAAAAATTACTATTACCACTCCAATGAGTGCAACAGTAGGGAAAGTGTTGGATAGCGGAGGGGTAAAAATTACTATTCCCACTCCAGTCAGTGCAACTGTAAGAAAATTATTGGATTGCAGAGGGATAACATTTACTATTCCCACTCCAATAATTGCAACAAAATATTAACAACAAAAATATTTAAAAAACAAAATAAATAAAAAAATATATAAATGTTAAAAATTTAAATACAAATATATTGAATATTACAAATTTAAAAAAAACATATTAGAATGTTAAATGCATATGACAAATACCTACAAATATTATATTAAATACAATTTTTAAAAAATTCAAAGAAATAAATATTTTTATTTAGGAATTATTTAGAAACAAAAACATTAATTATTACGTACATTTTCTTTTTTTATTTCCTACCCTATAATACCACACAATTCACAACCCACATCTAAATTTAAAAAAAATGTACTTACATAATTAACATAATTAATTACCAATTAAAGAAATATTATTAATTAAAAACAATTTAAAACATAACATTTATAAACTTCTCACACTTTAACCCTATAACCCCCACAAACCACAGCTAAAATTAAACTGTAAAAAAATTAATTACACAATTAAAACTTATTTTCAATTAAAAAACTAATAGTATTTAACAACTAATTATAAAGTAAGCAAAATTAATTTCCTCCCCACCCTTTACCCCTATAAAAGTAAAACCCACACATAAACAAATGTAAACAATTACCCTCATTAAATATCAATTATTTAATTAATAATAATGATCTACTAATTATTAATTAATTAAACATAAATTACTTCCCATCCTTTACCCCATAAACCCCACAACCCGCACCTAAAATTAATTATACAATAACCATAATTAATTAGCAATTAGTTAATTAATATTAATAAACAACCAAATAATAATTAATTAATAATACATTACTCCCCACAATTAACACTATAAAATCTCAATTAAATAAATATTAATAAATAAAAAATAATCATTAATGTATTATAATTAAATTACTTCCCACTCTATTCCCCTATAAACCCACAACTCGCTACGGAACTAAAAAATGCCACATTTAATTAAAACAAAATTGATAACTACTAAAAATGTAACACATATATTAAAAAACGTAAACAATTCTTATACAAAAAAATACATCAGATACATTTAAATATATATACTAAAAAACTAAACACTAATTAAAAAATCGATATTTTAAACAACTATATTTTTTTTGCAAATTATATTAATGACCTCTATTTTTTTTAAACTATATTTCTTACCCTAAAATGGATATTCTTGACCACAATATTCTTGCTGTCGATATTTCTGACTCACGATATTTAGGACTCGATATTTCTGTAGTTCCACATTTCCAACTCGATATTCTGTCTGCACACCCTCGTGGCCCACTCAGCGATTGATCTCTTGTGTGTTATATCGCCGCCTCCCAATCACCAATGATTATAAATACTGTATCCATGTAAATATATGCATAAAATACATTGTGTGTATTATATACAACCCACATATTCACAAATATTGTGTCTGACACTAAAGAACAATGGTAATTGCTTTTGTCAGTACATAAAACTACATTAAAAAAAAAGAATCCATGCTTTTATGTACATACAAGCAACGCTTCCATGCAATAAAACACAAATTAAGAAGAGCAAAGATTGCGTTAACAAGATATGCACTCATACTACTATTCTTTAAATATGGAACTGATGATGTCTCATGCCAGATCCATGCATATGAGATACCCAAACTAAGGTGGAAAATGGAGCATAAGTGCAGTTTTCCACTGGGAAACCTATGAGTCTTGTGACCATGTTCTATTTCTATCAGTGTTGTGAAGTGGCCTGGCCTTCCGTCTCTGAGCAATGTACAAACACAAGAAATAAACTAGAAACTATAACAGAGAGCAATGTGAAAATCACATTTAAAAGTAATTTTACGGGGGTGTGGCCAACCGTTATGGCCGCGAGAACGTGATCTTGCTCGGCTCCCGCATCGGAGTCCTGCTCGAGTACTTCAGCTGGCGTCCAGATTCGTGTGGAGGATGGAAATGAAGAGAATCTGGACGCCCAACAGCCGGTGATCACACTTGGGGGCCTGTGGCAATTGGGGGACTCACTTACTGCCTCGGAACTAGCCCGGGCCCGGAGCGCTGCCGCACAATCATCATGGTGGCCGGGCACCTCTGTGGCTAGTGGCGCCCCGGTCTGAGTACTTGTGCCAGGCTGCTGACGGGGGGTACATGTAGCGACTTCTCCCCTGACCCTCTGCGGCCTCGACCGTGCGCTGGAACACCGTGATGAGATGAAGGCGCCGACCTGGAGACGGCGTCCCGCCTCACAGATAATGGCGGAGTCGTCCGAGGCGCGCGTCCAATGCTGAGTGGCCCCGGAGGTGTGGAGTGCACCGGATGCCTAGAATCTGCAGCGGAGGGTGAGGCTGGGCTCCGGTGACGGCGTCGATGGCGGGAGTGCCCTGAGGGCAGCGCATCCTTCTTCTGCACCGGTGAGAGCGGCCGCCACCCCCAATCATCGCGCTAGTGCCTGGGAACAGTTTCTTGAGGGCTGTCTCTCCCCAGCGGGCGCTCCGGCTATCCTCTACCAGGGGAATCCATGAGCAATCCCCAGTCTGCGCCAGAAGAGCCAAGGGCCTTGGAGGAGCTGCCTGACCCCCATGCCTGACCTTAAGATGGCGCCCAGGGCCCTGGGCCTTTAGCATTTGAGGAGCAAAATAACTCCCTCATGGCTGCACAGCTACTTGGGCACTGCACAAGCAAGGGGCTACGAAACACCAGGAGGCACGTAAAGTGCGGAACGAGATAATTGCGCACCGGGGGTCTCCCGGCTGGCGACAGGACAACGCGTACCGCCGCTCTAACACGTCTGCAACTTGTACGCCACGGTGAAAGGCAGGGCCCGGTGTTGTCCTTATGCCTCCCAAAAGAGGGCAGCCAAACAAGGTCTCCGACTACTTTACGTCCAATAATGCAGGGGTTGACCCAGATCCAGAGCGCAGTCAGGCAGCGGGAAGGATGGCACTCACGCGCGAGGATCTCCTGGCGATGCTTGAGGACTTTAAGAAAGAGCTGCGCGACGACATCAAGGCGGACATCAACACCTCTTTTGCGGCCTTCAAGTCGGAGATGGGTGCCAAACTTACCAAGCTGCGGGCAGATGTGGACTCTGTGGGGACCCGCAGCCTCAACCTTGAGGCGAAGTGCAACGACCTTGAGGATCGCCTCCAGCTGCTTGAAGAAGGTTCAGCGGCGCTCGTAGCGCAGCTGAATTCCGTGCTCCTCAAATGCGAGGACTTAGAAAATTGCTCACGGAGGGAGAACATCAGGGTTCGCGGCCTGGAGGAAGGGCGTGAGGGGATGGACTTAGAACAGTTCATGGTGGGCCTTTTCACTAGCATCGTTGGCGAGGACCCTCCAGTTATCCTCTTGGAGCGAGTTCATAGGGTGGGCCCGGCACCGCAAGGAAAGAACAATCGCCCGAGGGACATCTTGGCCAAGTTTGCCTCCTTCAAAACCAAGGAACTGGTACTCCGTAAAGCCCGAGGACGAGACACGATCGACTACCAAGGGGCTTCCTGTGTGCTCTTTCATGATGTCGCCCAGGCCACGCTGATGAGACGCCAATAGTTTTGCCTCGTTACCTCCGTCCTCCGAGAGCGACAAGTCAAATACAGGTGGACTTATCCCTTTGGTATTGCCTTCTCACTGAACAACAAGCAACACCACTTCTCCGAGGTGGAGGGGGCGGCGGCCTTACTGGGGCTAGGCCGCACATCACCGCTCAAAAACCCCACACCTCGCGAGGAAGCCGGGGGGCGGCGGACAGACCGAGGTGCCCCCGGAACTTGGCAGAAGGCCACGGGATCCAACAAGAAGACATCATGAACAGACTTTGCAAGAGCTGCTCCCACTCTTCTATCTGCCCTGGAGGGCGGCTCTGCGTTCACCGAACTATACTCTTCTTAGCTCCTCTTTGGACGCCCTCTGGGCTAGGATCTGATAGGCGCTGGGGGGATGACCTCCCCACTTTGTGACTTTCGGGGCCTACTAGGATGCGAACACCTGGATATACAATCAAGGATGGGCGACACTGGAGACGTGTTCTAATTCAAGCACCCCTGGAGAAACGATCACCCATGGATCTCTTGCGGGACTCTAGATGCGGGTTTGGTCCTGCCCCAACACCTATCCAACGATGCAGTCCTTAGGGACCGCGTTGAGCACCATGCTTTTCATGTTCTTTCGTGTTCTTCTGTTGTTCATAATTGTTATTCCCAGAGATGGCGGAGTGGGGAGGGGTGGGGTTGTTGGGGGATGTGAGGGGATAGGGGTCTCTAACTGCCGTTTGGCTGGCTCCGGGGATTGCTATGGGGGTTAAACTATTTTTGTGGAACGTCAGGGGCCTGAACTCCCCTAACAAACGGCAGCATCTCTGGAAGTACTTGGGGGATCAGGCTCCGCAGGTGGTGGCGATTCAAGAATCCCATCTCAAGAAAGGAGAAGAGCTTAGGCTAAAACATAAGCATTTCCCACTGATATTCCAGGCCAATAGTCCTAGAAAACAAAATGGCGTGGCCCTTCTGTTTCATTCCTCTGCGCATTTCGTCCACACGGCCACGCAGAAAGAAAGGGAGGGCAGATTCCTTATGGTTAAGGGGTCATTAATGGGCAGGACCTGCACACTAGCCTCAATCTACGCCCCCAATGCAGGACAGGCGGACTTCATCTCCCACTTTTTAGATTCCCTGGCAGGGTTTGCGGCGGGGGACATAATCGTCATGGGGGATTTTAACCTCACCTGGGACCCGCAGGTAGACACCACACACTCACATAGGGCAGGAGGAGGGGTGTTCTCTAACTCACTCAAGCAATCACTCCGCCAACTGGGTCTAATTGACATATGGAGGTCCCTCAATCCTACCATGAGGGATTTTTCTTTCTTTTCCCACACTCACAGATCTTATTCAAGAATCAACCATATTTTTCTCAGCCAGTCGCTTGTGCACTCTGTCACTACTTCCCTTTTCCTCCCCATGGCTATTTGAGATCGTGCACCTCTGACCTGTCTGCTAAACTGTCCGGCCCCTAGATCCAAACTATCCAGGTGGTACTTCCCGGAGGTACTATGCAGGGATAGATTGCACCGAGATGATCTCCGCAAAGCAATCAGGGACTTCTTCCTTCTTAATGATCCTGGGGATACGTCCCCAATGAACAATTGGGATGCCTTTAAGGCGCATATCAGTGGTCACTGCATCTCCCTGGCCACCTCTCTCAGACTGCTCCAGACTAAGGAGAGGATAGATTTAGAACAAGAGTTGTTGGTGGCGGAGAGGACCCACAAGGATACCCCCTCAGCTCCTTCTCTCCGAAAAGTCACTGCCCTTAGAGGGAAACTCAACGCTATCTACACTAACAGAGCCGAGAAGACTATCCTGAGGCTTCAGGCCCGAGGGTACGAGGGGAAAGACAAGGTGGGCACACTCCTGGCACACTCCTGGCAAAGCAGCTGCGGAACAAACAAGAAAAGGAATTTGTGAAACAGATCATTGACGATAATGGCACAATCCATATTAGTGAGGAAGGGAAAGCCATGAGTTTTATCACACACTATATCAGGCGGCTTCATTCAGGGAGACTGATCAAATACAGTACCTAGACACTCTTGACCTCCCTCAGGTTCCAGCGTCCGCCAACGGCCCCGAAGGGTTCACGGCGCAGTTTTATCGCACTTTTGTAGCCAATTTGACCCCTCACCTCGCCGAGCTGTTCAATGCTATCGCATCCCATCAGGTGGTGTCACCGACCATGGGAGAAGCCCTGATCTCCATCATCCCGAAACCGGGAAAAGATCCACAAAAATGCTCATCATACCGTCCCATAGCCCTCCTTAATTTGGACGCAAAACTCTATTCCAAAATACTGGCCACTAGGCTCGAGAACATCCTCCCTGACCTCATACATCTGGATCAGTCGGGGTTTATTAAAGGGCGCCAGACCCATGACAATCTCCGAAGAATATTTCACCTTATAGATAAAGCCTAAAAGAAACGCCTCCGGGCCGCTTTATTATCCCTCGATGCAGAGAAGGCCTTTGACCGGGTCGATTGGGCGTACCTGAGGCTCTCTCTGCATCGATTCGGGTTCTGTGAAGCTTTTATTGGGATGATCCAAGCCAATTTTAGTGCCCCTAGATCTAGGGTCCTGGTCAAAGGGGTGGGCTCTAATTTTTTTAACTTAGCTAGAGGGACTAGACAAGGCTGCCCTCTGTCCCGATGCTTTTTGCCCTTAGCATTGAGCCTTTTTGCAGCGAGGGTACGGGCCAATCAGAAGATCAGTGGGATCAGATTCGGGACCGATGATCACAAAATAGCCCAATTTGCGGACCATGTCCTGCTGCCGCTCACCAACCCAGCTACCTCCTCTCTGAAATTGGCCAGGAACTGGAGGACTTCGAAATTGTATCCGGGTTCAAGGTCAATCCCTCTAAATCTTTCATTCTAAATCTTACCCTGCCGCAGGAGACTCAGAGGCTACTAGCGGAAGTGTCTCCCTTCCAGTGGGCACGTAAAGCCATTACATACCTAGGTGTCCAAATCATTCCCAAGCTCAGTGATCTATATAAGGCCAACTTTCCTCCCCTACTTAGGCAACGTGCCGCTGATTTAAAAAAATGGAGTGTGGCCTATATCTCCTGGATTGGCAGGATAAATACGACCAAGATGAATGTATTACCCCGTCTCCTTTATCTCTTCCAGGGGCTTCCCATCCCGCCTGATAAGGGCCTTTTTACTGTGTTGAAAACCCTTCTTCTCAAATTCATCTGGCAGGGTCAACGAGCTCGGCTCTCCTACCACCTACTGACGAGGCTTCGTACTAAAGGGGGTCTTGGCCTTCCGGACTTTTGAACTTACTACAGGGCTGCACAACTACAGGTACTGAGTGAGTGGTCCCTTAGAGAATCAGATAAGTTATGGCTCCACATCGATAGACAGGTGACGGGGAGAATGATATGGGATTTACCCTGGAGACAGAAATCAGACAGGTCCACCAACGCCTACCTCAGTGTTCCTTCCTCCACACACTCCAAGTGTGGGATACGGTGACCAAAACGCTACCCCTGACCACGTTCCCATCCCCTTATACCCCCATCCACTTTAGTGCGGCCTTTCCTCCGGCTCTCCACCAGGGGCCTTACGATCTCTGGAAAGAAGGCAGCTGCATCAAGATATCGGACCTTTACCATGGGGACAAAATACGCACCTTCGCCGACTGCATGTCCCGATACTACCTACCGCCCTCTGAGCACTATCATTACACGCAGCTGGTGCATTGGGTACAACAACCCCAGTACCGCCAAGCGGCCACAAGGGAACTACTCCCTCTAGAAACATTTCTTAGGTCGGGCACAACGGGGAGGGAGTGTATCTCCTTTCTTTATACCCTACTACTTACCCTGTCTCCCCACCGCACTCAACGTCACAGAATGTTCTGGGAGGGCATGTTGCAAGAGCCACCTTCGGATAAACAATAGGTCTCCCTGTACAAAGATATAGCGAAGTTTAACCGGTCTATGTATTTAAGGGAAGCCCACTATAAAACATTATACGACTGGTATCTCCACCCACACAAATTGCACTCCATCTTCCCTGACACTTCTGACCGGTGCTGGCGAGGATGTGGTCTCCTGGGGGATTTCAAACACATCTGGTGGGACTGCCCGGTCATACAGACATTTTGGAAGGAGATTCTCTCCCAAATTAAGCTCATACTAGGGTATCTCATTGGCGATTCTATAGAGCATATCCTACTAGGAGTCCGTGATCCCCTACTTAAATACCAGACGCACGGAGCTAGATCTATCAAGTGGTTATGCCTGGGTGCAGCAAAGATGGTTTTAGCCGCAGCTTGGAAGAAGCCTTAAGCTCCCTCGCTCACTCAGTGGCATGCCCGCCTGTGGCGCGCACTGGCGCTAGAACGCCTTTCTGATATAGCTGACGATTCTCGCACGGCTTCGAATATATTTGGAGCCCCCAAGTCAGTTACCTCTCCGAGGGTCTCCCCCTGTTTGCCTGCAGCCCCAGATTAAGAGCCTTACATCTCTTTTTGATTTAGTCACGACCCGTCTTCTCTCTAGGTTGAGAGTGCGGGGGTGCTGCCCTGTTCATGGTTCCCCCTGTGCGGACAGCGGGGGGTTCCTGATGGGCCCGGCTCCCCCTCCGTTTCTTTTTGCTCTCCCCCTCCCCCGTCAGATCCTACCATTGCCTCATGAACCTCCCTGGGTAAGGTTGTTGATAGTTCTTTTTTCGTTCTTGGTTTGAGTTTTTTTCTCTTTTCTTTCTCATATTGCGGAATACAGACATTACTTACCCGTTTGGGTTTCTATTGTTCATCTACCAATGCGCTCATCACACTTGAAGCTCCACAGAGGGCTTGCGCTTATGCTGTATGATAGATGGTTGGGTCACCCTCCACAATAGTGCAGGCCCTCCTCTTTGACTTCAGATTCAGGAGCTGTTTACTGTGTAATGTGAAACTGTGTACGTACTCTAGCTAACCAAGGACTTGTAACAGCACCTGTAAAGAAAGAAAGCTTGAACGCACTATGGTCTTTTGTTTTCATGCAATGTTTGTGATCTGTGAAATTCCATTCAATAAACAGATTTTGACATAAAAGTAATTTTACATACCATAGGTCTGCATATGTCTTTTTCACAGTGCAAGGTGTACTTGTGTTTACAAATGATTCAAAGTGACAATATTTTAGGACATAGGGGGATGGACGTACGACTTTTTGGAGCCTTTTAGGACAATGTTTTTCAATAAGTGACACACATATTAATTCGTATTTATTTGTTTTAAGTGATAATGCTTTGGTGCTACTGTTTTGATAAGAGAGAAGACTTTCAGTTGCAGGTAAGCAAGTGTATTGCCATCAGCCATTAGCTATGATAATGAACTTACTTATCATCTTTAAAACTTCTTTCAGAGAGCAGGTGACTCCATGCAATACTGAATGAAGCCCGAGAAGAATTGTTTTCTTTGTGTGTTTATCACTTGTTTCATGTCAGGTCCTTTTCCTCCCCATAGGATGCTAGGTTTAACGAGCCCATGACATAAAGTATAGATGGGGCCAAGGCAGCATTGGGCACTATAACTTGGCACCTATGTGAAGGTACGATTTAGAAGATAAACATTCAAAATGCAGTGAACACGTCCCTTTGTGACTATTGCCACCCCAAATGCCTATGTAAAACTACGTTTGAGAAAATCATTTCTTGGATGGGTTAAGGAAGGGACACCCCAAGTTTAGTTATAAGTCTAGTTATAAGGAGTTGTCCAGAAGAAAAATATAATTTACAAATCTGTTACACGCAAATATGCAAATTATCTGTCCTTCAGACAATCCACAGGAGTATGTCCAGTAGAGGAAGTGAATGTAAGGCAAACTACCATTTGCATTGATTTGGATGTGTAGTCCTAGAGATTTTTGTGAATTTTCCAAAAGGTTGAAATGACAGCAAAGCATCTCCGAAAATCTTCCATGCAAAGAATCTGCTACGTTTGGTGGCTTGGGGGTGTACTTCACAAGGTCATCGATGGACTAAGTTAAAAAAAAAGACGGTGTTATCATAGAGGCTTCACGAGGGTTCATAAAGGGCCTTCACCATCCCTGCTTGTATCTTCTTGGCTCCCAGAAAGACAGAAGAGGGTGCCCCATCTACTCAAGGGCAGCACACTTGGTCATTTCCTTTTAGGGAGGGATCTAGCGTGCAGCAGCTGGCAGGCTCACACTCATAAGAAACATGTGCTCTCTAGAAGTATGTCTGCAACGATCCACAACTTGAGGCACAATGATTATTTATGCACTAGGGACTAGTGCTAGGTGTACGTGCATAGAGTGTAGGTATTCATTTATGGTGTGAAGGTAAAGGCGCCTATATCGTGACATGTGAGGTCGATAAAATGAGTACCATCGAGTTGGGTAACAATAAACATCTGTTATTCAGCGCCAAGATGCCCTTCTGGGTGTACATGTGCCAGAGTGTACATATTCATTTATTGTGTTATGGTAAAGGCGCCTATATCGTGACATGTGAGGTCGATAAAATGAGTACCATTGAGTTGGGTAACAATAAACATCTGCTATTCAGCGCCAAGATGCCCTTCTAGGTGTACGTGCATAGAGTGTACATATTCATTTAGTGTGTTAAGGTAAAGGCGCCTATATCATGACATGTGAGGTCGTCAAAATGAGTACCACTGAGTTGGGTGACAATAAACATCTGTTATTCAGCGCCAAGATGCCCTTCTGGGTGTACATGTGCCAGAGTGTACATATTCATTTATTGTGTTATGGTAAAGGCGCCTATATTGTGACATGTGAGGTCGATAAAATGAGTACCATTGAGTTGGGTAACAATAAACATCTGCTATTCAGCGCCAAGATGCCCTTCTAGGTGTACGTGCATAGAGTGTACATATTCATTTAGTGTGTTAAGGTAAAGGCGCCTATATCATGACATGTGAGGTCGTCAAAATGAGTACCACTGAGTTGGGTGACAATAAACATCTGTTATTCAGCGCCAAGATGTCCTTCTGAGTGAACGTGCGTTCAGTCGCGGCTCCTCGAGGGAGTGCTGCGGGGCCGTGGGACGGGGCGGGGGAGGGGCAGGATGGGGGGTAGTAAACTCCGGCATACGGCCAAACGGAGTTAAGTACATAAATAAATAAATAAAACGAATTACATTGCGCGCGCTGCATCGCCATTTGGCGTTGCAGCGCGCGCAATGCGATTCGTTTTATTTATTTATTTATGTACTTAACTCCGTTTGGCCGTATGCCGGAGTTTACTACCCCCCCACCCTGCCCCTCCCCTGCCCCGCCCCACCGCCCCGCAGCACTCCCTCGAGGAGCCGCGACTGCGTGCATTACAAATAGACATGTTATGCTATGTTATGTTTAAGATCGGGCGGTTTTCTGTCACACCTTATAGTAAAATACTGCCATACATAACACTTGCTCTTTCTAACATTAAAAAACATGCAGAGTGCTACCTAACAAAATACAGAGACACACCAAACATAACATTCGTTTGCATTACAAAGCTCGAGTTTCTGGCCTAAACAGCAACTGAAATAGAAGAATGCTTATTACCCAACTCTATAGTACAATGTTATCAACCTAGAAAGGATGAAAGGCTGAGTGGGCTCATTGCGATTCGCACCTGTGACCATCAGGTAAGAGTCAAATATCTACATTGGATACATTAGACCACTGAGGTATCCTACTGGCTTTTGTATGTCTTCAAAATTGAAAGAAAAAAAACATGCGTTTGTAAAATAATAATTACATGAGTAATGTAAATACATGGCTACTTATTATCTACGACATTCATTAATGTGCAGAAAGTTAATGTATGTAAAACGCCAAAGTCCTGCTGCAAGCAAACCTGGCTGCCCTTTGTAAAATCATGTTCTCATTATCTCCAGTATGGTAAAGTGGACCCTCTTGAAAAGAAACATAGCTTTGTGGCTGTACCAACACTGTCGCACAGACGCTTTAAATATTTTATATCTCACTTACCCCAAGGGGCTGGTGTTAGATGGTATTGAGCCAAGGCCAATAAATAATTTATGCTAAGTAGCAATTTAGTTGTTTAGCTTGGGGTAAAGGAATCCAAGAAATTCATAAATAAAGTTCCCATTTGTGCCATGGCGGAAAGTTAATTTGTGTTACTCTGTAATTAACTAACAACACTATGAAAAATATGACAGGCCTGAGGTAGGAACCAAGAGTCTTACGCCTGCTGATTTGAACTAGTTATGATTTAATGATATTATATGGGTGCCATGTACATTTCATTGCAACATTTATTTCATAAAATTATTTGACCTGCAGTTTTGAGAAAAGACGCACATTCCTCTACTAAACGAGTAACATTTAATTATATGAAGAAAGCATCTAATTTCAATTAATGTTCTTTTTCTGTCTGATCTGCATTGACAGCCCATATTTCTTGAGGATGAAGTGTGGCGCGGTAGAAGAAACCCTGCAGCTAGGTGGAGGTGAGGTGGTTTGGTATCTCCACCTAGGAAGGCCCCTCTAGGTCACCTTTGTGGGTTTCCTCAGTGTCACATAGGACGCCTCCACAATCAGCAAGAATGTCATGAAGACCCAAACCCCCCTCCCTCAAAAATCATGCAAGGGAAAACTAGCAAACTGTTGGCGGCATCTTAAATATTTTTTTTAAGTCTCCGTTATCACTGCGAAGGATTCAGAGGACAGATTGTGTGTGCATGGAGGTGCGCCATGTTCCATGTAGATGAGGTCTACCCAAGGACCTGGAAACTTGGTGGAATCCTCCACCCACGGAAAAATACCACAGCCAGACCACATTTGTGCATATTGCCCATCCTTCTGTAATAGATGGTACTTTACTTCTGCCCGTAAAATACAGTACTTTAGGTAGTGTATTTAATAGAGTTTGAAAATTTCAACTCACACCTGATGTCACAGCCAAGGATAATGAAAGAAGTGTTTTCCTTGAAGGCCAAAACGTTCCCAGCCAAGGATAAAGCATTTCTCCCTCTTTCCATTTCTGCCTGTCCATGCCGGGATTTCCTTTTCATACCCTTGAAGTCTATTGAGTTACTCGGGGCAACACCGCCGAGCAAAGGTATTGAGGGGAGAAGCAAGAGAGGCAGATAGTTGTCTGCTCTTGTCACTTCCAAATTTGCCCTATTCACCAGCCCTAAGAAAGCTATGTGAGAGGAGCCTTTGTAGAAAGTGCAGGAATGAGGCGTGGGAACACAGTGAACCTCAAACCCGATATAAAATTGCAGATCAATAATATCTGTGATTCCAACTCCATGACTGCACGGATGTTTCTGACAATTTATACATTTTCTGTTATTCGCAATACCATGAAGAATATTGAGTATTGTTGGTGTTTGAGCAAAATATTGAGTTTTTAATAGCGTGATTCAAAAATTTTGTGTCAAAAAAATAGTTGGTACAGAAATATTAGGTCACAGCATGTAGTTGTCAAGAATATTATTTTTGGGTATATACTATCATTTAAAATACTATTGTTGTATTTGATGTGGTTCACTTAAAAATAGTTGTAAAAATATGTTTTTTAAATTAATTTATAATTGTTAAAATGTAGTTAATATTGCTAGTATAATTGGTATTTATTTTTGCAATATAGTTTGTAATTTAATATGTTAAGTTTATTTTTTAAATTACATTAGCAATTTATAAAGTAGTAGCCGTTTGTTTGGTTTGTAGAAAATAGGGTGAGAAGTAATTTAATTTATAATTAATTTAATTTTATTGTTAATTAATTTTGCATTGTAAGTTAAATATTTCATTGATTAATACTTTTGCAAATTGTGTAATTGCAATAGTTATTTTCTGTATTTATTTAAGTTTATTATTTCTAATTAACTTTTACTTTTTAATTAATTATGTAATTGATAAACAGCATGGATAATAGCATTATTTTGTAATTGTATTGATGTGTTTTTAAATTTTGCAGTATTTTAAAATGTTTACGTTTTTGTTAGTTATGTAAATATTAGTATCAGGTTGTTCGGTTCTGTGGAAGAATAGGGTGGGGAATATATTGAAATTATAGTATTTTTTTAATTAATTGTTAATAATATTTAATTGATCAAATGATAATTATTTATGCATGTTTTTTAATGCTGGAAATATCTTCGCAATATTTTTTAGCTCGATATATTATCAGGGAGCCCTGTTGTTCTAACAGGTTTCAGAGATGTATCATTCACATAATGTTTATTGTCCAGCAGCGTTTTAACCAATTGTTCCCCTCAGAGTTACAGATAAATTACTTTTCTTGCTTCTTAATTACAAAAAAAACAGTTAAGGGTTCTAGAAGTGGGTGACCCTGAGGTCGTTTGTTTGAGCTCCTTCCTCTTACCAAACTTTCTAGATCAGCGGCTCAGTGGCAAGAGCTTTTATTTTTATACATCTCTTGTCCTGGTGGAATTTAACATTCGCATCAAACTTCCAAATCACTCGAATCGAGGATCATGCTATCAAAATGAAGTGCTTAGCTTTCGCTGATGCTCACATAGTACATATGATGGCTGCCCCCTTGCTACTCATTGAAAAGATGTGCATACAGCATTATACTAGGCATCAGAATGGGATAACCTCACAGGTTTGAAGAAAAATCAGTCAGAACAGACCAGCATGGGTCTCTAAGGACAAAGTATTTGAGGACAGATACAGACTCAGCTAGTCTTCTAATCCGTATAGAACTGAAAGTCCTCTTGGAAACCATCTAGTTTCATAGGGACTTGAGTTTTGTGGCGACCAAGTGTGTCTATGACTAATTAAGGCTGAATATCAATTCAGCAAAAAAAAAAAGTGAAGAATTACTTTCAGAAATCTTGGAAAAAGAAGAAATCCAAAACACAGTGCCACTAACACCTTATATAACGCGATTTAAGGATGTAACTTCAATAGTGGACAGTTGCAAAAAGTACATATTTAATCGCAAAATAACTAGACTTAGAAACACGTGAGATCATTTGCATGTGAATGACAAAAAGCAACTAGGAGAAGCATGCTTCCGCACAGTCGTAAACGGTCAAAGGAGGGAGCTATGCGACAATGATCATTATTGTAAATCTTTGCATCTAAAGACGAAATCCAATAGCAGGTCCTTAACAAAGATTTGTACCAAATTCCAAATATGACTGTCAAATAGATCATATTTTTAGTGCTCACCACAAATTTTGGCTCCTACAGAACTGGACTGCTAAACAGTTCCCAGTGTATATGTTCTGGCCCAACAATATGGTGAATGATTGGTTAACTATAATTGGCATACTCAACTTTTTAAGTAAAGTCACAGTAATATGGACCGCAAAGTACAACTTTGGCATAAAAGGTAAATGTCACATGTCTGTTGCAGTGTAGATTTAAACCATCCACATGAGACACTCAAAAGCATTACTCCCCTTAGTGCTGTGACCATGGTTATACCAAGTACATACAAAGCATCAAAAATTAGAAGCCTGGGCCCACATTTGAGGAAAACCTTCCGCCAAACTGGTGCTCCTTCAGGTGTCCTTAATCAAAACAATAAAAATAAAACAACGCTTGTTAAAACATCACATGTAAATACAGAACAGAGTGATCCTGGTGGAGCAAAATGGCTGGGAATTTGGCACTAGTCTTTAGGGGGAGCAGTTGGAGTATCCCCACCCAACCGAGAGGATAGAAACGAAACATCATGCTTTCTTAAGGTTGGTGAGGGGGTCAGGTAAAGCACCCTTAGGATATCATAATCACTTATCAATAGATTTTTCTCTTTGCCCAGTCTTTTCTTTCAACACTCCATGACTGCGGTCTAAGATTGACCGTGCTGTCGAAAAGAAAGAACATGGCACGGTGTCTACTGAGGGAAACAAGAAGTAGGACTTGTGAATGCATGGTAAGAAGCAGCAGTGGGTGAAGCCAAGTCAGAGGTCTATTGGTGAGGCGCCAGGGGAACAGAATGCTGAATTTACAAGACAATGTTTTGATGTCTCCATTGTTACCTTGTGGGTGTGTGCAAAATCAGCTGTTATAGCATGAGTACTCCATTGCATAATGCCCAGGTTCCAAGTGATTGCCTCCCATCAAAGACATCTTGCCTCACCCCTGCCCCACCTGCTAGTGACAGACTTTGTAAAACATGTCTTCCCGCAGACAAGGCTGGCATTCATCCTTATTCCACAAGGCAGTGCTCTGGAAGTAAGCCTTATATTGAATTGGCTTGCAAAGGTAAAAGTGTTAAAAGAGATTTGTAGCCCACAAAAACTAAAAGTACTCATGCTAATAATAAAAGCAAAACTAGCAATGTAGATGTCTCAGAGCAGCTGCTTAATAGTCGGGGTATTATCCCATTGTTCCAGCTGACCGGATTGCTGGAACAAAGATGGGCAGTGGGGTAAATGACACAGAAACTGCAGCTATCAAGTGATCCATAAATTGATATCTCCTAGCTTGGATAACACACCAAAATCCCTTGTGGCATCAAAGCATCCATCTAAGGTAGCTAATCCTATTTTATTTGTAGCCACCGAATCAGGAGGAAGCACTAAGGGCATAGGTATGAACGTTGAAGGTATCAGTGTAGTCATAAATCAATAGAAATAGAAAATGGGCAGATCCATTTAGCACCTGAAAGTGGATGATTTCCTATGCTTACATGAGAGTAGAGGCCATTACCAAAGTTCATTAGAAAGGGTTCAGAGAAGGGGCTGAAATGGCGATGAATTTAAGCACAGGCCTGAGATGCCGGCTGAAAATTTAGGAGGTGTGTAAATCACTTCAGCAATCAACCTGGCAGCGCTGATCATCTGTTTACTTGCTAAGTGGAAGCGAGGGATGGAGGAGGAGGAGGAATGAGGAGTGAGGTCTGAAGGAGCAGACATGCGGCCTGCTATGGAGCTGGCGTTGTCAGTGCAAGCTCTGGTCAGAGCCTGGACGTGTATGTGACAGGGGGACAGTAAGCGGGGTTAGGTAGTGGGTATATAGCACCAGAGGAGCTCAACCTTGGTGGGGCCGAGATCTGCTTTCATCCCCTGCGTCTGACCACTGCACAGCTTGGTGCTTAGCCTGCTCTTAAGCGGCTCCACTGGCACTATCTGATCCATTTTCATATGACCCTGCCCTCACCTGCTTCTCTCCTGCTTGCTGACCCTCTCCTCACCCGGTTCACTAACAAAATATCAAAACCCTACATATCGTGGTAAAAAATATTGTGTCATAAATTGCAAGAACAAAAATATTGTTTTCCTATACTTGTAATGTAAATTACAAAAATATCGACAAAACATCATGTTACACTAATATAAAAAAATGCAAAACCATAATTTAAAAAAAAAATACATATAGTTAAACACAGAAAACAACAAATATTTTAACATATAACAGTAATATAATGTAAATTAAATATATTTAAACAATATAAAAATATATAAATATATACTTATTTAAACAAACACACACATATAAGTGTGAATGTTTATTTACACATATAAACATTAAAACTATTATTAAAATTATAATTTAAATTTATATCCTAATTTACTATTTTTTTAAATATAATAATACAAGTAGACATATTTATGTATATATATATTATCTACTGGCGGTCGCCAGTAGATAGTTATAGTTACAACCTATTATCCATAGGAAATCCGCGACATTCTATTTGCAATAACGTTGGCGCCGGTTGACGAATCTTCGCGAAAGCTTCCAACTTGTTGGGGCGCTCCGGTCCGCTCCTACCCTGAAAGTCTCGGGGTGATACGTCAGCGGGGGCCGAGAAAAAAGGGGGTCCCAAAACGCGTTTTCCCCATTCATTTTTCCATAGGAACCTTTAGTCGCAGCTACAGCCCGAACTGCTGAACGGAATTACCCCAAATTTGGCAAAGAGGTAGCCCTTGGTTCAGACTGGTGCCTTTTGCTAAAATGGTGTAAATCCGTTCAGTAGTTCCTGAGAAATTCACAATTAAAATCACATATATATCTATGGGCGCGTCGGATCCGCGTACCCTCCCGATCACGAGCTGCATGCTAATTGGCTGTCAACACTCCAAATCAAGAAGTGTTGGCAGCCATTTTGTCCCTCGGTAGAACCGAGGGACAGAAACAAGTGCGCAAAGCGCAAAAAGGGGGCAGGGTAGAAACACCCTGACCCCCTAGGTCTGCTCAGGGGGTCCCACAAGGACCCCTGGGCAGAAAAGATTTTTTTTTTTTTAAATCGGCGGGATGTGCTTACAGGTGCGCGTATCCCGCCGAGAAAAAAAGAAACAAGTGCGCAAAACGCACAAAGGGGGCAGGGTAGAAACACCCTAACCCCTAGGCCTGCTCAGGGGTCCCACAAGGACCCCCTGGGCAAAAAGCATTTTTTTTTTTAAATCGTCAGGATGCGCTCAGGGTGCGCGAATCCTGCCGAAAAAAATCGAAGCGCGGTCTCCGCGCTTCGATAGTTAATTGGCCCCGGGTGGCCCAAGTCCCGGGGGCATGGTGGGGGGATAATTTAACGTGTGGGGGCCTCAAGGGCCCCCCAAGCCCCGGGACCGCCACCCCCGGGGCTTTTTAAAAATGGTGCGGGAGGGCTCTGAGCCCTCCCGCAGCCCCGGGACCACCACCTCCCCGGGCTTTTTTTTAATGAAAAATAAAACCAGTGTGGGGGCTCCAGCCCCCCACATGCCCCGGGACCGCCACCTCCCGGGGCACTAAACATTTTAATATGGGGGTCCGTTACAGACTCCCAGAGCCCCGGGGACCACCACCTCCCCGGGGCTGTGTACTGAATGGGAGGGGGCCGCGCGGCCCCCTCCTGGAGCCCTTGATGGCCCTGGGGACCACCACCCCCAGGGCCGGCTTCCTGCAGTGTCCCGGGGTGCCTACCCCTGGGACACTGTAGTTTGCTATGGCAGGACGGGAGCCTCGCGGCTCCCGTCCTGCCATAGCAAACTGCTTTGGATATTGGAAGAGAGAGCAGGGAAACCTGCTCTCTCTTCCAATATCCAAAGCGATTGCTTTTCCACATGGGGAGCAGCATGTCAGCTGCTCCCCATGTGGAACAGCAATGCCGGCTCCCAAGGGACGTGGGAGCCGGCGGGACTGTGGGGGATTGGGGACCCCCACAGTCCCCAACGGAGAGGCCAGCCCCGGGGATGGGGTCCCCGGGGCAAGTAGTGGCTCGGGAGGGGGCCACGCGGCCCCCTCCCCAAAAAAGGAAAAAAAAAAAAATTTAAAAAAATGGAAAGGCCGGCCCCGGGAATGGGGTCCCCGGGGCCTTAAAATGGCCAGAGGAGGGGGCCACGCTGCCCCCTCAAAATAATAAATATAGAGGCCATGCCCCGGGGATGGGGTCCCCGGGGCCAATACAGGCCCAGGGAAGGGGGCCACGCGGCCCCCTTCCCGTTTTTTTTTTTTGTAATTTAGTAAAAGGGGTAAGGCCCTGGGGGATGGGGTCCCCAGGGCCCAAAAAGAGAAAAAAGGAAGGGGGCTACACAGCCCCCTTCAGGGGACAAAAAAAAAAAAAAAAAAAAACGATCGGGCCCGCAGGCCCTGCCCCCTTCCTTCACCACTCTGCAAACGCGCCCTGGCGCGCTTGCAGAGGGGAACGAATTCCCTTGAATACTGGGGGTCCCTGAGGGCCAACTAGCCCAACAGGAACCTCCAAAATGCACCAGGGGCTGCGTTGCAGAGACGTGTAGAGAGGCCACACCCCTTTTACACCTCTCTGCAACGCAGCTCTGTGGCGCTTTTGGAGGTATATGGTGGGCTAGTTGGACTCCGGGGACCCTCAGGATTCAAGGGGACTTAATCCCCAACTTAAAACGCGCCACGGGGCGCGTTTGCACAGTGGTGAAGGGAGGGGGCGGGGCTTCAGGTGACATGTGTGCAAACAGGCCCCGTGGCGCGTTTTAAGATGGGGAATTAAATCCCCTTCAATCCTGAGGGTCCCTGGGGCCAACTAGCCCAACAGGTACAGTCCAGAAAGCGCCACAGAGCTGCGTTGCAGAGAGGTGTAAAAAGGGGTGTGGCCTCTCTACACGTCTCTGCAACGCAGCCCCTGGCGCATATTGGAGGTTCCTGGTGGGCTAGTTGGCCCCTAGGGACCCTCAGGATTCAAGGGGACTTAATCCCCCAACTTAAAACGCGCCACGGGGCGCGTTTGCACAGATGTAACCTCAGGCCCCGCCCCCTCCCTTCACCATTGTGCAAATATTCCTCTAAAATCAGCCGAAATACGAATTCCGATTTACTCACCTGTTATCAGGAGAGACCTCAGTGCTGTATCTTTCAGCCCAGTACTGGTCCTGAAAAGTAATTCTAACCATACTTACCAGTAACTTGAATTTCCTTCCATAGGCTAACATTGACTGGTTTCACTTGGAAATTCTTCTAAGTGTGGAGTTTTGGAACTTTAAAATATTCCTCTAAAATCAGCCGAAATACGAATTCCGATTTACTCACCTGTTATCAGGAGAGACCTCAGTGCTGCATCTTTCAGCCCAGTACTGATCCTCAAAAGTAATTTTAACCGTACTTACCAGTAACTTGAATTTCCTTCCATAGGATATCATTGCCTGCTTTTTGCTGAAAAAGTTTCTAAGTGTTGATTTTTGAAACATACAAATATTCCTCTAAAATCAGCCGAAATCCGAATTCTGATTTACTCACCTGTTATCAGGAGAGACCTCAGTGCTGCATCTTTCAGCCCAGTACTGGTCCTGAAAAGTAATTTTAACCGTACTTACCAGTAACTTGAATTTCCTTCCATAGGCTAACATTGACTGGTTTCACTTGGAAATTCTTCTAAGTGTGGAGTTTTGGAACTTTAAAATATTCCTCTAAAATCAGCCGAAATACGAATTCCGATTTACTCACCTGTTATCAGGAGAGACCTCAGTGCTGCATCTTTCAGCCCAGTACTGGTCCTGAAAAGTAATTTTAATCGTACTTACCGGTAACTTGAATTTCCTTCATAGGCTAACATTGACTGGTTTCACTTGGAAATTCTTCTAAGTGTGGAGTTTTGGAACTTTAAAATATTCCTCTAAAATCAGCCGAAATACGAATTCCGATTTACTCACCTGTTATCAGGAGAGACCTCAGTGCTGCATCTTTCAGCCCAGTACTGATCCTGAAAAGTAATTTTAACCGTACTTACCGGTAACTTGAATTTCCTTCATAGGCTAACATTGACTGGTTTCACTTGGAAATTCTTCTAAGTGTGGAGTTTTGGAACTTTAAAATATTCCTCTAAAATCAGCCGAAATACGAATTCCGATTTACTCACCTGTTATCAGGAGAGACCTCAGTGCTGCATCTTTCAGCCCAGTACTGGTCCTGAAAAGTAATTTTAACCGTACTTACCGGTAACTTGAATTTCCTTCATAGGCTAACATTGACTGGTTTCACTTGGAAATTCTTCTAAGTGTGGAGTTTTGGAACTTTAAAATATTCCTCTAAAATCAGCCGAAATACGAATTCCGATTTACTCACCTGTTATCAGGAGAGACCTCAGTGCTGCATCTTTCAGCCCAGTACTGGTCCTGAAAAGTAATTTTAACCGTACTTACCAGTAACTTGAATTTCCTTCCATAGGCTAACATTGACTGGTTTCACTTGGAAATTCTTCTAAGTGTGGAGTTTTGGAACTTTAAAATATTCCTCTAAAATCAGCCGAAATACGAATTCCGATTTACTCACCTGTTATCAGGAGAGACCTCAGTGCTGCATCTTTCAGCCCAGTACTGATCCTCAAAAGTAATTTTAACCGTACTTACCAGTAACTTGAATTTCCTTCCATAGGATATCATTGCCTGCTTTTTGCTGAAAAAGTTTCTAAGTGTTGATTTTTGAAACATACAAATATTCCTCTAAATCAGCCGAAATCCGAATTCTGATTTACTCACCTGTTATCAGGAGAGACCTCAGTGCTGCATCTTTCAGCCCAGTACTGGTCCTGAAAAGTAATTTTAACCGTACTTACCAGTAACTTGAATTTCCTTCCATAGGCTAACATTGACTGGTTTCACTTGGAAATTCTTCTAAGTGTGGAGTTTTGGAACTTTAAAATATTCCTCTAAAATCAGCCGAAATACGAATTCCGATTTACTCACCTGTTATCAGGAGAGACCTCAGTGCTGCATCTTTCAGCCCAGTACTGGTCCTGAAAAGTAATTTTAATCGTACTTACCGGTAACTTGAATTTCCTTCATAGGCTAACATTGACTGGTTTCACTTGGAAATTCTTCTAAGTGTGGAGTTTTGGAACTTTAAAATATTCCTCTAAAATCAGCCGAAATACGAATTCCGATTTACTCACCTGTTATCAGGAGAGACCTCAGTGCTGCATCTTTCAGCCCAGTACTGATCCTGAAAAGTAATTTTAACCGTACTTACCGGTAACTTGAATTTCCTTCATAGGCTAACATTGACTGGTTTCACTTGGAAATTCTTCTAAGTGTGGAGTTTTGGAACTTTAAAATATTCCTCTAAAATCAGCCGAAATACGAATTCCGATTTACTCACCTGTTATCAGGAGAGACCTCAGTGCTGCATCTTTCAGCCCAGTACTGGTCCTGAAAAGTAATTTTAACCGTACTTACCGGTAACTTGAATTTCCTTCATAGGCTAACATTGACTGGTTTCACTTGGAAATTCTTCTAAGTGTGGAGTTTTGGAACTTTAAAATATTCCTCTAAAATCAGCCGAAATACGAATTCCGATTTACTCACCTGTTATCAGGAGAGACCTCAGTGCTGCATCTTTCAGCCCCGTACTGGTCCTGAAAAGTAATTTTAACCGTACTTACCAGTAACTTGAATTTCCTTCCATAGGCTAACATTGACTGGTTTCACTTGGAAATTCTTCTAAGTGTGGAGTTTTGGAACTTTAAAATATTCCTCTAAAATCAGCCGAAATACGAATTCCGATTTACTCACCTGTTATCAGGAGAGACCTCAGTGCTGCATCTTTCAGCCCAGTACTGATCCTCAAAAGTAATTTTAACCGTACTTACCAGTAACTTGAATTTCCTTCCATAGGATATCATTGCCTGCTTTTTGCTGAAAAAGTTTCTAAGTGTTGATTTTTGAAACATACAAATATTCCTCTAAATCAGCCGAAATCCGAATTCTGATTTACTCACCTGTTATCAGGAGAGACCTCAGTGCTGCATCTTTCAGCCCAGTACTGGTCCTGAAAAGTAATTTTAACCGTACTTACCAGTAACTTGAATTTCCTTCCATAGGCTAACATTGACTGGTTTCACTTGGAAATTCTTCTAAGTGTGGAGTTTTGGAACTTTAAAATATTCCTCTAAAATCAGCCGAAATACGAATTCCGATTTACTCACCTGTTATCAGGAGAGACCTCAGTGCTGCATCTTTCAGCCCAGTACTGATCCTCAAAAGTAATTTTAACCGTACTTACCGGTAACTTGAATTTCCTTCATAGGCTAAGATTGACTGGTTTTCAGCAAAAAGTTTCAAAGTGTTGATTTTCACAAACTACAAATATTCCTTAAAAATCGCCTGTATGACCTAAACGCATTTTTTCAACTGTTTACAGGAGATGTACCAGTGCTGGATCCAGGATCCAACACTGAGTAAGAAAAAGTAACGATAACAGTTTTTACCTGCTAAGTGAATTTCCTTCCATAGGATAACATTGGTGATTCTATGAGAAAAAGTTTCTAAGTGTCAACTTTTAAAATACAATAATATTCCTTAAAAATCACGACTGTAACCAAAACGCTTTTACTCAACTGTTTACAGGAGATGTACCAGGACTGAATCTAGGATCCAGTCCTGTGGTTACAAAAGTAATCCATAAAGTAACTAATTGCATTTAACTAGAAATTCACATTGAGCTGAATGTTGCATTGTGTTTGAAAATGTGTTGCCCATTGCAACAACTGTAACTACTGTACTTAAAAGTCTATTGCCTATCTGCAAAGTATTTAAACTAAAGTAATTCATTCTGAGAAAGTATTTTTTGTAATGTAATGTATAATGTAATTACAATGTAATTTAAAAAATAAAATATGTAAAAAAAAATTGTTTCTAAAAATGTAGTAAATCAGTATGAAAAAATTAATATAACAATTAATACATTTAAAAATTGTCATTTACAAAACCTTTGCAATTCACTGAAAAAACCATAGGTTTCAGGCACGTTATAGTTAGAAATTAGCATTTAAAAACCTTTGAAATTCACTGAAAAAACCATAGGTTTCAGACACGTTATAGTTACAAATTAGCATTTAAAAACCTTTGAAATTCACTGAAAAAACCATAGGTTTCAGACACGTTATAGTTACAAATTAGCATTTAAAAACCTTTGAAATTCACTGAAAAACCATAGGTTTTAGGGACAGTTTTAGTTACTTGGACATTGCACTCGTACAAAACCCGTGAAATTCCCACGTTATAGTTAGTTCAGCTAACTATAACTCGCGCCCCGCAATGCACTGCTGATGACGTCACATATTACATCACTCATGACATGGTCAGTGACATCACTGATGACATCACTGATGACATCTCAAATGACATCACTGATGACATCATCCACGTGATAAACTGATGCACCTCCTCACACCCTAATATAACCTTTGATACACCCACTCTAAATTACAGACTGCCATTCGCAAAACCATAGACACTCCAACACCAATAACTACATACCCACTCACTGATTCTTAGGTCTACACACACACATCCACTCACTCACCCGTACAGTCACTCATACTTACGGTCACTCAGTACAGGACTATCATATGCACTCTTACTCCTATATAGACACTCAAACAACGCCACTCATCCATAGAGATACTCACACACCTAGTCAGTCATGCAAATAATTAAACACACTGCCATTTACTCACCTATACAGTTATACACACACCAGCTCACTTACTCATACAAATAGTAGCACATTGTTACGCTCTTATACAATCACAGATACAAGCACACACTCATCCATACAGCCACTATCACAATCACTCACTCTTGCTTATAGCTATTTATATACTCCAACACACATATATACTGCCTTTCACATATGTAGTTACTCACACATGTACCTCTGGGACATACATTCACTCACTAACACACTCTTACACACACTTACCCACCCATACAGTCTATCACAGATGCACTCTTGAAACCATCCACCCAGTGAATCACCCACTCACACATCTATGCACAGAGTTGCACACACCCCTCCCACACAAACACTCAGGCACCCATACAGATACTCAGACAAGCATTCAATAACTCATATAGACACTCATTTAGCTATTCACAAACACATGCAGCCACTTACACAGCAACAGACAGACGGATACAGACATTCACCCAGTTTAGTCACTAACCCATGCATTCAGTAAGATACGTTAAATCACTCACTTATAGAGTCAGTCACGCACCTACTAAATCATCCATACAGACACTTACACACCCACTCATTCTTCAATACGTCTTTTCCTATATATATTAAAAATATTTAAACTTTACAGAAACACACAGTCACTGGATGATGTCATCAGTGATGTCATTTGAGATGTCATCAGTGATGTCATCAGTGATGTCACTGACCATGTCATGAGTGATGTAATATGTGACGTCATCAGCAGTGCATTGCGGGGGCGCGAGTTATAGTTAGCTGAACTAACTATAACGTGGGAATTTCACGGGTTTTGTACGAGTGCAATGTCCAAGTAACTAAAACTGTCGCTAAAACCTATGGTTTTTTCAGTGAATATATATATATATTCAGCTCTTTGGGGATTTGATGGACAAATCCCCAAAGAACTGAATATAACAAGCGGCCGTCCTGCCGCTGAGCCTGCACCACCCCGAGAGAAGGGGGCCACCGAGCTCGTGATGTATCGGGCCCATGAGTGGGGCACAGGGTATGGATTAAGGACAGGAGCAAACCGCATGGGATTGAGAGGGCATCCATCCAGGATTTAATTTTTGAACTTCAACTCCCAGAAGGCAACGTGTGGTCTCATAAAGAGCAGCCCATCTGGGCGCACGATATCGCCAAATCAGGAGAAGATGATTCGCATGCTCTCTTCTTATTGGCCCCTGAAGAAGAGATGACTCGAAACGCGTTGGGCTATATCAGGTGCGGTGAATTGAATGTGCGACTGCCCATACCAATAAAAGCAAGTGGGGAAATGCATACCTGTGACTCGAGTGCGGCTTATTTGATGGACAAATCCCCAAAGAGCTGAATATAACAAGCGGCCGTCCTGCCGCTGAGCCTGCACCACCCCGAGAGAAGGGGGCCACCGAGCTCGTGATGTATCGGGCCCATGAGTGGGGCACAGGGTATGGATTAAGGACAGGAGCAAACCGCATGGGATTGAGAGCGCATCCATCCAGGATTTAATTTTCGAACTTCAACTCCCAGAAGGCAACGTGTGGTCTCATAAAGAGCAGCCCATCTGGGCGCACGATATCGCCAAATCAGGAGAAGATGATTCGCATGCTCTCTTCTGATTGGCCCCTGAAGAAGAGATGACTCGAAACGCGTTGGGCTATATCAGGTGCGGTGAATTGAATGCGCGACTGCCCATACCAATAAAAGCAAGTGGGGAAATGCTTACCTGTGACTCGAGTGCGGCTTATTTGATGGACAAATCCCCAAAGAGCTGCATATAACAAGCGGCCGTCCTGCCGCTGAGCCTGCACCACCCCGAGAGAAGGGGGCCACCGAGCTCGTGATGTATCGGGCCCATGAGTGGGGCACAGGATATGGATTAAGGACAGGAGCAAACCGCATGGGATTGAGAGGGCATCCATCCAGGATTTCATTTTCGAACTTCAACTCCCAGAAGGCAACGTGTGGTCTCATAAAGAGCAGCCCATCTGGGCGCACGATATCGCCAAATCAGGAGAAGATGATTCGCATGCTCTCTTCTGATTGGCCCCTGAAGAAGAGATGACTCGAAACGCGTTGGGCTATATCAGGTGCGGTGAATTGAATGCACGACTGCCCATACCAATAAAAGCAAGTGGGGAAATTCTTACCTGTGACTCGAGTGCGGCTTATTTGATGGACAAATCCCCAAAGAGCTGAATATAACAAGCGGCCGTCCTGCCGCTGAGCCTGCACCACCCCGAGAGAAGGGGGCCACCGAGCTTTTGATGTATCGGGCCCATGAGTGGGGCACAGGGTATGGATTAAGGACAGGAGCAAACCGCATGGGATTGAGAGGGCATCCATCCAGGATTTAATTTTCGAACTTCAACTCCCAGAAGGCAACGTGTGGTCTCATAAAGAGCAGCCCATCTGGGCGCACGATATCGCCAAATCAGGAGAAGATGATTCGCATGCTCTCTTCTGATTGGCCCCTGAAGAAGAGATGACTCGAAACTCGTTGGGCTATATCAGGTGCGGTGACTTGAATGCACGACTGCCCATACCAATAAAAGCAAGTGGGGAAATGCTTATCTGTGACTCGAGTGCGGCTTATTTGATAGACAAATCCCCAAAGAGCTGAATATAACAAGCGGCCGTCCTGCCGCTGAGCCTGCACCACCCCGAGAGAGGGGGGCCACCGAGCTCGTGATGCATCGGGCCCATGAGTGGGGCACAGGGTATGGATTAAGGACAGGAGCAAACCGCATGGGATTGAGAGCGCATCCATCCAGGATTTAATTTTCGAACTTCAACTCCCAGAAGGCAACGTGTGGTCTCATAAAGAGCAGCCCATCTGGGCGCACGATATCGCCAAATCAGGAGAAGATGATTTGCATGCTCTCTTCTGATTGGCCCCTGAAGAAGAGATGACTCGAAACGCGTTGGGCTATATCAGGTGCGGTGAATTGAATGCGCGACTGCCCATACCAATAAAAGCAAGTGGGGAAATGCTTACCTGTGACTCGAGTGCGGCTTATTTGATGGACAAATCCCCAAAGAGCTGAATATATATATATAATATATATATATATATATATATATATATATATATATATATATATATATATATATATATATATATATCTATATATATACATATATATACACATATATATACATATATATGTATCTATCTATCTACACACATATATATATATATATATTCCACACTTTCAAATTCACCGCCGCCGCACCTCGCGTCCCGGGTGCATTACTCCAGCGGTGGTGAGCCACGACACGTGAAACCACAAGGTTGAAAATTCCTTTGTGAACCAAAAAACAAGTGCATCACAGGTATTAAATCAAAGTAAAACTTTACTGTGCAAGCCTCCAAGTACTGCCAGACGCGTTTCGGCACGTCGCCTTTATCAATGTCAATTTGCTTACTCTCGAGGTTGCCGTTTTAAACAAAATTTAACAGAAATGAAAAAAGATTAAATTCATCGACAGCAAAGATGGTCGCAAATTACATTCTAGTTAATGCATCATAGTGGCGGCCATCTTATAGTGGGTAAAACAACATATAAGTCAATACATATCTAATTCAATTTGCAAACAACATGTAATTACAATTTATGAAGTAAAGTGAGGAAGTGATTTAAGCGTCATTTATGACAGTTATATCGCCCTGAATGGGCAAAGTAATCAAGGTTGCAGCGGAAAAGGCAGCTGTATACACTGTTAGTTATTCCTCCATAATGGAGCCGATCCGATCTCATAATCGTCATTATCCAACCAACACCTGTATATTTTTCTCGGGCAGGAATCAGCCTGTATAAGACAAATTCATCATAATAATACAGAATCTATGTAAACGGGTGTGCTCCTTAGTTATCATAGATCACTACGATTGACTCATAGCCAGGGAGGTCAGCAAGCACCTTAGTTCTAAAACAATGCTCGTTACTCTAGGTGTACCCACATCTCCTCATTATTATTGAGGCCTTGCGGGGACATTGTTTGGAGATCAAAGATGTATTTGGACTCCAAAACACGCAGTTTTCTGACCCTGTCTCCCCCTCTTTCATTCTTGGGCACCTGATCCAAGCAGTAAAATTTCAAGAGATCACGATTACTCCTTGGTGTAGTTTGAAAGTGGCGGGCCACTGGATAGGTGGGGTCGTTTTTTGTGATGGCACGCATGTGTTCTAGGATCCGTTTCTTGGTTGGGTGAATGGTGCTCCCTATATACGGTTTAGGGCACGGGCATTCCAGACAGTATACTGTAAAGTCTGAATTACAATTAAGTAACATGTTGATACTTCGTGTCTTTACTGGGCCCTGTCCTGTAACTTTGTATTTGGTTACTTTATTGCTGTATTTGCAAGCCTTGCAATTCATGCAAGGAAAGAACCCCTTCATCTACTCTACCCTATTGGTGTTAGAGGGAGTAGAGCGAAAGTGACTGTGTGTCAAATGGTCACTCAGTGATGTACAGCTTCTGTATGTGATTTGTGGTGAAGCAGTAATAGTGCACTATTAATGCACTGTAATTCAGACTTTACAGTATACTGTCTGGAATGCCCGTGCCCTAAACGGTATATAGGGAGCACCATTCACCCACGATTACTCCTATGTGCAGTTTGAAAGTGGTGGGCCACTGGATAGGTGGGGTCGTTTTTTGTGATGGCACGCATGTGTATGGGTGAATGAGTGGATGTGTGTGTGTAGACCTAGGAATTAGTGAGTGGGTATGTAGTAACTGGTATTGGTGTGTCTATGGTTTCGAAAATGGTAGTCTGTATTTTGGAGTGGGTGTATCAAAGGTTATATTAGGGTGTGAGGAGGTGCATTAGATTATCACGTGGATGATGTCATCAGTGATGTCATTTGAGATGTCATCAGTGATGTCATCAGTGATGTCACTGACCATGTCATGAGTGATGTAATATGTGACATCATCAGCAGTGCATTGCAGGGGCGCGAGTTATAGTTAGCTCAACTATCTATAACGGACGAATTTCTCTGGTTTTGTACGAGTGAAATGTCCAACTAACTATAACGTCCCTGAAACCTGTGTTTTTTTCAGTGAATTTCTAAGTTTTTTAAATGCTAATTTCTAACTATAACGTCCCTGAAACCTATGGTTTTTTCAGTGAATATATATATATATATATATATATATATATATATATATATATATATATATATATGCACACACATGAAAACCGTAACAAATAAACTGTAATTTTTTTAAAAGCATGCCAATTAAATAACACATTAAAAGTAAGCAATATAAAAGAATACATTTTTCCAAAAATATATTATATATTACAGACATTGCTAATTACAAAAATATAATTTGACATACTCATAAACATAATAACAATGTAATTTTAAACAATATAAACAAAACTATAAAATTCTAGGAATAATACATATACTATTCCCACTCCAGTCTGTGCAACAGTAGGAAAAGTGTTAGACTCAGGAAGGGTAATATTTACTATTCAAACACAACTGCATATTATCCATGGTAGGAAACCAGAGACAATGGGGCCTCAAGGGTGAGCTGGCCTCCAGTCACAGCAGTTTTAACACAACTGAGCCACCCAAGATCTAATTTATTTCTGTATACCAGCCAGTTCTCCGCCTCATAACAGCCTATTTCTGGACATACACAAAAATATAATGGGATGCCCTCACACACCTCCAGTTGTCATGCTGCGTCATAGGACTCCCCACGCTCTTCAAAAACCTGGTTTGATGAAAAGCAGGCCTACACCTGAAATCAAGGAGGCACTTCTAACTAAGGACAGACGAGTGAAATATAATAATTAAAAACCAATGTTATATGCCAAACTGACCTTTACATTTACACGGAACACCACTTGGTATTAAAAACGAAAGTGGGGACAAGGGGAATTTGTACCTCATCACCACTCACACTGTTAACATGTTTCTAAGCAAAGAAAAGAGGTAGTAGTGGTTAGGTAGCGCACCACGTATAGGATGTATAGTCACTGTGGGTAAAGTACAATAGACGAAAAATTCTTATGTTTGGGTTGGTGCTCTATTGGTTATCCTCACCCTACTACCAAAGGTGTGATTTCATAATGGATCAATAGATCGTGTATGTGTAAATTTTATAGATAAGAGAACCAAAGTACTGAAACAGTATTTGGAAAATAGTAAAGGGTCCAAACAGTTAGGACTTTATTTGAAAAAGAGTTCTCTTTATTGTAGAGTATAGAAGAGTAAGTATTCTTGGTACATTGGGGTTTCATAAATTCTTTCCTCAGAAATGTATAACAGTTGACATGTGTTTCATACACAGTTACTTTCTTAAGGCTTTAAATACCGGTCTCAAATTTCATATAGAATAATCCTGTAAGCCCACTATGAGTGGCACCACCCCAGAATGTAAGGTGCTTTGTATTCGAACGTAAGTGGAGGCAATAAAAAAAAGGTGAAAGGTCTGCGTCTTAGGCTGTCAGTTTTAGTAGATGCCACCAAGTCTTGAGTTTAGAGTAGTGTAGAAAAGAGGAGAAATTTCAAGTTACGGTGCAGAAGTGTTTTGGAACAACATATTGTTCCAGACTAGAGAGCCATATGTTGGAGAAAAAGTTGAGTGCACTATTCATGTGTTGGTGGGAGACCATAATAAGCTCCAGTCTGATGAAGTCTTGCTGACGTCTACACTGAACTTGAAATTTCTCCTTTTTTGTTCATTGCCTCCACTTACGTTCGAATACAACACACCTTACGTTCTACAGTGGTGCTACTCGTAGTGGGCTTACAGTTTTTATCTACTGACTGTGTTTGGATCTTTCTATATGGAATTTGTAACCTTTATTTAAAGCCTTGAAAAAGTCACTGTGTGATGAAACAAGTGTCGGCTGTTATGGCTTTCCGAAGGAAGAATTCCCACTCCAGTGTGTGCAACAGTAGGGAAAGCATTGGACCCAGGAGGGGTACATTTTACTATTTACCCTCCCATCTGTGCAACAGTAGGGAAAGCGTTAGACTCAGGAGAGGTAAAATTTACTATTCCCACTCCAGTCAGTGCAACAGTAAGGAAAGCGTTGGACTCTGGAGGTGTAAAATATACTATTCCCACTCCAGACGGTGCAACAGTAGGGAAAGCATTGGACTCTGGAGGGATAAAATTTACTATTCCCACTCCAGTCTATGCAACAGTAGGGAAAGCATTGGACTCAGGAAGAATAACATTTATTATTCCTACTTACGTTGGTGCAACAAAAGGGAAAGTACCTCACTTCAAACACATCCTTTATTTTAATACAAGTATTCATTTCATATAATTATAAAACAGTTAACTTAAAATTAAATATATACATTAAAAACAGAATAAATAATTATACATTTTTTAAAATAATTAATATAAGAAAAAAAGTTATTTAATAATTATTTCATTAAATTCCCACACTACAGTCCCACATATCTAGCAACATACATTTAACATATATCTATATTAAAATATTATAAAAAATACACAATTTACATAATTAATTAACAATTCATTAATTGATGGCAAAAACTAATTTATAATTAATCAATTATCATTTAATTAACTTCCCACCCTATAACCCCACAAACCCAACAACCTGCACCTAAAATGCAGATAAAAAAATTATAATAATTACACAATTTACATAATTAATTAACAATTAATTAATAATTTGTCAATAGTTAATAAATAATGAAATATTATTTAATTAACTTCCCACCTTAAACCCCTACAAACTCAACAACCCGCACCTAAAATATAACTTAAAAAATATTATTTACACAATTTACATACTTAATAATCAAATAAATGATTATTATTCATAAAAAATATATAAATCAATGATACATATTTAACTTCCCACCCTGTGACCTTAACAACCTCACAACACCATTTTACACTATAAATTACTATTTTATAATTAACTTAAAAATATAAATAACTTAAAATTACAAACTATATTTAAAAACAGTAACAACAATTTCACAAACAATAGAAAACATCTACAATTAAAATATAATTTAAACACATGAAGAAACTTAAAAACGATATTTCTTACCTTAAACAATCGATATTTTTGTCAGCGATATTTTTACAAACGATAATTCTGTGTCACGATATTAAAAATTCGTTATTTCAGCAACTCAATATTTTTAACTCGATATGTTGTAGGAATATTCCTAATGCAAGGCTTTGGGATCGTGAGTCACATTGCTTCCCTCTCTGCTCTTGCCCTCATCCTCATACATCATCTCCAGTAGACTCCTGTTACCTCGAGAGTGACATGTTGGAGGTGGAGAGTGCCTTGCAGTATTAGGTGCTGCAGGCTAGCGTGGAATCCAGGGGCACAGAGGTGGCCAGGTTAGGTCCCGGTGAGGCTTGTTTTCTTTGTTGCCCCAATCCTCATTCATAGTCCGTTCATCCTCTGGACCATACCTTGTTTGTCATCTTTGCATTTCTATTCCATGTACACATTACTGCCAAAAGAAGGATTGAGAAGCAAAGTGCAGATGATAGCTTAAGCGGAGTGGAGTGGAGTTGCTGAGTTGCCCAGAGCTGCAGACGGCAGGCAAATACCGAGAGGAGTGGCATGGACTGGAAATAAAGCAGCACCATAGAGGCTCAGAGTGGTTATCTCAACTTGCCTACATCACAATACTGAGGTGTATACTGAGAATTCTGAGGAACGATGTTGAAGTATTCCTCCCCTAGGATTGCCCTGGAACAATGTAAAAGGACTTAGGCCCTGATTACGATGACGGTGGGACTGCCACCGACAGCCCGTCTGTGGCGTTGCCACCGCCATCGTGATACTGTTTGCCGCCCACCACATTAGGATGGTGGGCAGATGTCTTACAGTCAGAGAGACCTACCACCACGCATCCGACGGGCTCAAAGAGCCCGTCAGTGCATCAGAGGGAGTTGTATCCCTACAACAGCGGCGGTGCCTGCTCAGGCACCGCTGTAGGGATTACAATGTGCCTTTCTGCCAGCCTTGGATGGAAGGGACTTTGGGGGCCCGTAGCGGGCTCCCCTTCCCCCAGACCTCCGATATGGGCCCTGGGGGGCCCTACATATCTCTGCACCATGCGGTGCCTGCCACATAGTGCAGGGATATGTCAGATGTGTATTTTTTGTATTGCGGCATGTGCTGCAGGCCGCAGCACATGCGCAATGCAAAGGATACACATTGCAACCATCTTGAAGGCGGTCGCATTATTATTCCGGGTGTGGTACTGGCGACAGCTAATCGGGTGTTCCCGCTTCCGAAGGGATGGCGGTCGGATGTAAGTCTGACCGCCATCCTAATTAGCCCCCTAGTGCATCAAATCTAAAAATCTACAAAGAGGAGTAACTCAGAACTATTCTGATTGAAGCACATAAAAACTATTAAGTGATTAATAAACAGACCATAAACTATCATAAAACCAGTACAGTTCAGGGGCGTGGCCGGGCAAGATGGCCGATCGGACGTAGACCATCTCGGCTCCCGGTCCACGCACTATCCCGGTGTCCATCCTGATGACCAGCGGCAATGCAGAGCACTGAAAACGACATGTCCCGTCAGGGGAATGCGTGGGGCACAATATGAGCCCTCTCTGTCGCCGCAGCGACGTCTGAATCGGCCCTGTCGCGCCCTGTTCGGCCTGGGGGATAGGCCACGGCTGAAAACAAGATGGCCGTCGGATCCCGACTGAGGAGAGCGGAGCCCGAGTACAGCCGGTGAGGAGAGGAGCGGTGTCTTGCTGCAACCGGAGGGAACAGATGTTGGTTGGGGCTGGTCCGGTACTGGCTCTGCTCGACGGGAGGCCGTCAGAGGGAGTGAGACGCAGCGGAGCCTCCTCGCGCTCCATGCCTGACCCCATCATGGCGCCTAGAAGGTGAGGCGCGCCGGCGGAGACCGAGGCCTGGAGCCCTGCTGTGCCCTGTTCCCTCCTCCCCCCACCACACCGGGGCCCTGGTGGAGTAGTGATTCGAGGGGTTGCTGACCCCCGGCTGCGGGGGCCGGCTTGTGGCACCCCTGGACATAATTTTCTTCCAGCTGCCTTTCTGCACACATCGGCAGACCTGGCGGAGCCCTGTGGCCGCAAGAACGAGGGCGACTGAACTTGCCTGATCTGCCTCCATTTGACCTCGTCCTGGCGGCAGAGCCTCACGGGGAGAGGTGCTGCGTGGAGGCCTGGCCAAGGGCCCCGGTGATGCCGTGACTGGGCTGGAGTGGCGGATGTGAGGTGCGCGCCGGAACGTTGGCGGGGGGCCCATTGAGCACAGTTGGCATCGCAGGCGCCGCCGATCGGGCTTAGTTGGACGATACTTGGAACCCTATCTCCCACTGCTGCTCGCCTTGGGGGGTCCCCTCGCAGCCTTACCGGAGCTACACACAGCAACGAGCCTCCGAGACGGAGAGCCTCATCTGCACCGTTGGGGGACATCGCTGGGGGCCTCACATTGGGACGTGCGGTGACTCTGGGAGACTACGCCTCAACGCCAAGTACGGCGGGATCCGGCACGCGCTGGGTCTCTCGCTCTGCCGGGCCGTCTGCCCCATCACCACCTGAGTAGTTTGGGCCCCCGGGATGATTCCTAGATGTGCTTCAGCTGGCCACAAGTGACGGCGGATTCCTGGTGAGGGGCCCGGTGCACCCTGGGTGTCCTCGTGCTTCTCGGGCCTACTGGTACCTCTTCATTTTTAGGGCTGCGCAAGCTGCATTTAGACCAACCTCTGGTTTGATTCCTAGATGTGCTTCAGCTGGCCACAAGTGACGGCGGATTCCTGGTGAGGGGCCCGGTGCACCCTGGGTGTCCTCGTGCTTCTCGGGCCCACTGGTACCTCTTCATTTTTAGGGCTGCGCAAGCTGCATTTAGACCAACCTCTGGTTTTTCTGGAAAGAGCGCTCGGGGTCAAAGAGGCCTCATCTCTATACCGCCGAAGAAGGTATCGAGCAAGACGCCAAGCAGGGTATCGGACTTCTTCATAGCCCCTGACGCGCGTCGACCTCCGCAGAGGGGCACGGGGGAGGAAGCCATGGCCATCACGAAGGCGGACTTGCTGTCCCTACTTCAGGACTTTAAAACTGAGCTGCGCAACGATCTCCGGCAGGACTTCACAACATCACTGGAGCAATTACGCGCCAACCTCACGGGGCGTCTGACCTCCCTCCAGCAAGACAGTGGACTCGGTGGGAACAAGAGTGTTGGATCTGGAGTCACAACACCAGGAACAGGCATGGCTCACCACCGAGGTACGCGAGGAGGTCCAGACACTTAAGGAGCAGCTTCACCAGGTACAGCTTAAGGCGGAGGACCTTGAGAACAGGGCTCGAAGAGAGAACGTACGCATCAGGGACTTGGAGGAGGGAGCAGAGGGGCCCGACCTAGAGGCATTTGTGGAGGGACTGTTCGCTGAGGTCCTGAGTCCTCAGACCTTAAAAATAAAACTGGACAGGGTTCACCGAGTGGGCGCCAGGCAGGGCGACGAGACAAAGAGGCCCGCGACATACTAGCGAAACTCCATTCATATAAAGTCATGGAGGCGATCATTCAGGCTGCCAGAGCGACAAGCTCCATCTCCTTTCAGGGCCATTCTTGTGCGATATACCAAGATGTGGCGCCATCCACGCTGGCGCGGCGCCACGCATTTAGAGCCATCACCACCAAATTAAGGGAGGAGAAGATCAGATATCGTTGGACCTACCCCTTCGGACTCAGCTTCGACTTCCAGAACAAACGTCGACACATCACGGAGCTCCGAGAAGGTCTGGACCTACTGGGCCTCACACCCGAAGAGGCCGACTCCACCGGAGGTGCAACTGGGGGGCCCTCCCGGGGTACGGCCCTGGCTTCTGCGTGGTCGGTGGGCCCGCGCAGGGTCCTCTGCTGATCCTCTGGAGGACCCTTTCCTGAGCCGGACTGTAACCCAGAGCCCTAGGGACACCTTGTTTGTCCTTGATTTCTTGGACCCCTTTCACTTCTGCAGAAACAGTTTTGCTCCAGCCCGTGGCCCCACTTCCTCCACATGATGGCAACCCCTTTCTTTCGGACTCCAAGTACAGATAAGTGACTTGAGGGAGCTGAGTATCACCTGATCCTATGTGTTTGAATAGCCGGATCCCCTGTCTTGCACCTGCGGGGGAGGGGGGTGGAGGGTGGCAGGGGCTATTGGAGATACCGGGGATCTGACGCGCTGAGAGAGGGACGCATTCTGGGTCCAATCAAGGCTACATATAACTATGGGTGGCGCTCCCGCAATAGAGCCACAGCATTGGGACATGTTTTTTAGGCAACCTTGAAGATTCTTTGCCAAACATTAGCATTATGCCGGGATGGGCGTGGACGGGGTCCTCGGACCTTCCGTCCCCCTGATCCCCGTGGGGGATCTCCCTTTGTACAACCAAGGGAAAGTTATTGTCGTTAAGATATTGTTTTGTTTTTGATTCATGTTTGTTCACGTTTTTTGGGGAAAGGAAGGGAGGGGGTGGGTGGGAAATGGTGGCGGCTTTTTAATGTTTGACGCTTGGGGGCGAGCTGGCGGCTGCAACAACAATGGGGACACGATTCTGAACGGCCCGCTTATTTGGAGACAGGTGATGGACGTGCCTCGGGAGATGGGTCCATGGCTACTATGGGCAGGTAGTTCTACCTAGTACAGATGATGCCCATCACGATTGGAACATGGAATGTTAAAGGTCTTAACTCCCCCCAAAAGCGCCAGAAAGTGTGGAAGTACATACTAGATCACCATCTGGATATTGTAGCACTGCAAGAAACGCATTTGGCCAGGGCCGACGACACCCGACTTAGGCACAAGCACTTTCCACTGATCTACAGATCCTCGGCGCACACAAAACATAGAGGGGTAGCGCTCATGTTCCGCTCTTCCACCCAATTTCAGCCCTTGGGAATGCACACGGATAGAGATGGCCGTTGGGTCATGGTTAAAGGGTGCCTCAAAGGGAGGCTATGTACCTTAGTAGCAGTTTATGCTCCCAATACTGGTCAGACGGCCTTCTTACACATGTTTTTGGGGAAATTATCGGATTTTGCAGAGGGGCCACTGATACTTATGGGCGACTTCAATTTGACGTGGCAAAAAGAATTGGACAGCACACACTCACACCGCTCAGAGGTGGGCTCCTTCTCTCAGGAGACGCAACGACGCTTGCATGACATGGGGCTCTTGGACGCTTGGCGCACTCTATTCCCACAGACGCGGGACTAAACATTCTACTCACATGTCCACCGTTCTTATTCCCGACTGGACTACATTTTTATCCATCAATCCCTCCAAGGGGCGCTTCAAGCTGCTAAGATATTTCCCCTTTCAGTCTCGGACCATAGCCTACTCTCTATCTGTCTCTCTTGGGAGGGGAACACCTCGGCGACACCCCGATGGTTCTTCCCGACGTCCCTTACCCGGGACAAGGACGCCTGCACCAAACTGAGGGAAACCATCACGGAATTCTTTGCTAATAACAAGCCAGAGGATACCTCTGACTATATTACTTGGGATGCATTTAAGGCAGTCTTTCGGGAAGATGCATTGCCCTCAACTCGGCCCTAAATGTGCAACGGACGAAAGAAAGGGAAACTTTAGAGGATGAGCTATCTAAGCTTGAGCGCATACACAAAACGAACCCCACCAGACAGTCCCTTCGTAACCTCACAGCGATACGGGGGAAACTTCGGGCGATCTACGATAATAGGGCAGAGTTCACACTCCTTAAACTACGACACCTATCCTATACACAGGGCAACAAAGTTGGTAAACATCTGGCCCGACACTTACGAGACAAAAGGGAACGAGAATATATAGGAGGTTTATGGGGCTCCGACGGGGAACTAATTCATAGAGAAGAGGCTAAAGCAGACCTCTTCGGCACCTTTTACGCGAAACTCTACAAAGGTGACGCTTTGGACTCGGACATCCAGAGGGACTATCTCCAGTCCCTAACACTGCCCCAGGTATCAGATGCGTGGAGTGACCAGCTTACGGCTCCTATTTCGGTGGACGAGGTCAACACCGCAATCGCGGTTTTGAAGCCTCATAAAGCGCCTGGCCCAGACGGGTACACAGCCCTCTTTTATAAGACGTTCGCCCCCAACATTAGTCCCCACCTGACTAACCTGTTTAATAAAATGGCTGACGAAGGCATGACCACTGGCACTATGTCCGAAGCAGTGATATCTGTCATACCCAAAGCGGGGAAGGACCCCCAACACTGTGCTTCCTATCGGCCCATAGCCCTATTAAACTTGGACGCAAAGCTCTATTCCTCCATTATAGCCAAACGGCTGAATGACCCTATGCCTGAATTGATTCACGCTGATCAGTCTGGGTTCATTAAGGGCCGGCAAACGCACGACAATACCCGGCGAATTATCCACCTGATAGAGAAGGCCTCTCGTGGTCGGGCTTCCGCGGTATTGGTGGGGCTCGACGCGGAGAAGGCCTTTGACCGAGTGGACTGGGGGTTCCTTTTTCACACACTCTCGGCGTTTGGGTTTGCAAATAAATTCCTCACTATGATCCGGGCTAATTATCTCCACCCCAGATCTAGGGTAGTGGTCAATGGGGTCCTGTCGTTCTCGTTCCTCCACTCTAGGGGCACTAGACAGGGATGTCCCCTGTCTCCCCTTCTTTTTGCTCTAAGTATTGAACCACTAGCGTTAGCGATTAGGGCTAACCCCAGTATCCAGGGTCTACCGTTTGCGGGGGAGTCGCATAAAATGTCCCTCTTTGCGGACGATGTCCTCTTGTCCCTCTCCAGTCCGTCCACATCCCTCCCGAATATGCAGGCTGAACTTGAGCGGTTTGAAACTGTGGCTGGCTTTAAAGTAAATCTCACCAAATCATACATCCTCAACCTCACTCTTCCACGAGCAGAAGTTCACATGCTCCAGTCTCTTACCCCCCTGCCATGGGCCTCGTCCTCCATTCAATATTTGGGGGTGCAGCTGACTCCGAAGCTAGAAGGACTCTACGCTGCTAATTTCCCTGCTCTTCTCAACAAAATCCAACTGGATCTCATGAAATGGAAGCCTCTCTTCCTGTCATGGCTGGGCCGGATTCATGCAGTGAAGATGACACTTCTCCCCAAACTTCTCTACATGTTTCAAGCTTTGCCCATAGAACCAGAGGGGGACCTTTTTCGTCGAGTAAAATCCATGATTCTTCGCTTTGTTTGGCAAAGGGGGAGGGCGCGCTTTTCTTTCTCTCTCTTACGTCACTCCCGTAGGGAGGGGGGCGTTGGTCTACTGGACCTCCAGTTGTATTATAAGGCAGCACAACTCAGAGTCTTGGTTGAATGGTCAAAGCCAGAGTCCGATAAACACTGGCTCCATATGGACCGCAGCGTGGTGGGGAGGACAATATGGGACCTTGTATGGCTCCCTAAGAGAGACAGACCTAAGAATGCTTATATTAGTACTCCCACTCGCAGTACACTGAGAGTATGGGACTCACTCATGGGCGATGACAGATGGACCTCGTTCCCCTCACCATTTACGCCCCTCCATTTTAACCCGGCATTCCCACTGGGCCTACATGAGGGACCCTTTGATGCCTGGAGAAGAGGTGGATGCCTGGCTCTAACACACTTGTTTCAACACTCTGACCCCCTCACGTTTAGTGACTGTAAGCAAGACTATGGACTGGGAAACACGGAGGGCTACCACTATGCTCAATTAATGCAGTGGGCGTTCACTCCGCAGGTTCGCGAGGCAGCTACACGCCCCCTCACACAGTTTGAACGCTTCCTCACCAAGGCTACATCAATGAAGGGACGATCTCATTCATATATAACTTCCTGCTCACTACTGTGAGCTCCCCGCGGCCCCGATACATGTCCATGTGGGAGGATATGTTGCAACGGGTGGTTTCGGAGGAAGAGTGGTCTCATCTGTGGACCGACATCACCCGACTTAACCATTCCACGGAGCTTCATGCGGCCCACCTGAAGACTATGATGGACTGGTACCTCCACCCGTCTAAGCTCAAACGAATGTTTCCCTCCACCTCTGATAGATGCTGGAGGGGCTGTGGACTGCTTGGGGACTTTCAACACATCTGGTGGGATTGTCCAACCATTCGCCCCTTTTGGGAGGAAATACTGGCCCACATTAAGGACATATTGGGATACCCTGTCCCCTCCACTATGGCAGGTGTCCTTTTGGGACTTCGTGACCCTTCCCTAGAACACCAGACCCGAGCTGACAAGACAATCATGTGGCTATGTATCGGGGCGGCTAAGACCACTCTGGCGGCCGCCTGGAAGAGGAGGGAGGCGCCAGTTATCTCCCTCTGGCACTCACGACTCTGGAGACTGCTCAGCCTGGAGCGCATGTCTGAAATATTTAGAGATGATTATAAAAATTTTGAATTTTGTTGGGGTCCCCTGGTCCAATTCCTCTCGCGGGGTCTCCCATCGGCTGTGTGCCCCCCTAACGTTAGAGCCCTTCATCTCTTTCAGTACTGAGCCAAGTGTCACTACTGCTAGATGAATCTAGGAAGCGAGTTTAGCCGCCACCACCAATGGGGAGGGGGGTGGGGAAAGAGGGGGTCTTTATTTCCGTTAATGTTGTTTTTTTTTTTTGCTTTTCTCCCACTGGGAGACGTTTGGTTCTAAGTGCCCCTTACATTGTTCTGTAACACCCTTCTTTGGGAGACCACAGGACAACTGTCATCACGGAGGTTTGAAGAAGCACGAGTGGTAACACGAGCCCACATCGCTCACACCTACAAATGTGTTTTCAACTCCATGACTGTCAGAAACTGTAACCTATCTTAGTGCTTTTTTCTTTAGCTAGGAGATGGACCAGTAACCAGGGGGCTGCTTTTCTACCCAGTTGTAATTAAGCTTAAACCTGTTATCCTCCTGCGAGGGGTACTGTGTTGATGTTATTTTCCGAAATATTTTGGAAACCCTTAATAAACATAACTTTGAAAAACCAGTACAGTTAAGGCCTCCTGCACTTTGAGAAATGTGATCTGTAAGAGTTCAATCAACACCCACAGCAGGTAATAAGCGTAGAAGATCGCTGTGCATGGTGGCAAGTGCGAAATGTTTGCTCTGCCTGCAGAGTGTATATGGAAAGGAATCTAATCTAATGACATGTCCATTGGGAACATCTTCTGCTTCATCTTTGAGCACGCCAAGAATTTTCACATATCTTGTCCGCTTCTTGATAAACACATGACCCTGAGGGCCTTATTATGACTTTGGCTGTCCTACAGAGGATGGTGCAATGCACCGTACGCTGTAGGACTGCCAAAGCCATTGTGCACCAAATTAGGAGTTGAATCCTCGTCTGGCGGGCGGCAACAAAAGAAATTTGATCAGAGCTGACTACTACACTAGCAAACACAGAAAGTCAAATAGAATGGCCTGCTCAGGAGGTCCAATTAGCAATTGTAGATGCATGTGCACATGCAATTAAGCCTATAGCTCCAAACTGTGCAAGATCTAATAATCTAAATCTAACAAGATCATTGATAAAGCCCAAAATACATTCCACCAAGGCCCCTAAACTCCAATGTACGAAAAAACAAGTTGGCACGCAGAATTTGGATAGTGACCAGTCCATATTAGCTAAGCAAAATTAAATATCATGGTACCCAGAATGTAAAACAAGGGATAACCAGGACATGTTAAATTGTGCCAATATTTTATGGCTCTTAACGGATATCATCGGGCTGGCAGACATTGGATCTTGCGATATAGCCTCCATAAAATTCATAGCACCGGGTGGAATGCAACAAACCGAGCCTACCGTTGTTACTTTCCTGTCATGCCAGCATTCCACACAAGTGTATATGCATAAAACCACTTTTAGAAACTGGGACATCAAGATCAGCCAGTTCATGGGAAGTGTATACCCTTCCGCCGTTAGTAAATCAGGATCATGCTCGGTGGGGCAAACAAAATGCAACCTCAATTCTGAAAGGCATGGTGGGATCCATATCAGCCATACAGCCCTGGGAATTAGTTGTCAGATTGCCTGATCCGGTGAGATCACGTGATAAAGAAAAATAATATAAAGGAAGACAGGTAAACTTCCAGGAGCACGGCTGGACTTGGCTCTCAATTGCCCTCTCTAACAAACCCAGTAGCAAGTGAATGAGACCAGGAACTGGCCAGTCACAAACAATGAAGTTGCTAAAGATCTGCTCATGGAATATCTGGGGCTTAATTAATAAAATTGAACAAACCAATCTTATAACATATCTGTAGTAATTTCATATCATTCCTCTTCAAGAAATGTGGTCTTAATCAGCGGTACCCTTATTAGGCTACATGGAATATAATATGTCAGCCCTACTGTTAAGGCAAAACATTATTGGTACCCTAAAGGAGGTCTCTCTGTGTAAATAAGCCAGGCTCTGAAGATTAAAGACCACTGTTCTTGGGTAAAGTAATCTGGCCTCCTTGCTGTCCTTTTTAGAAGGGTGAAGGGAAGTCCAGCCTAATTTAAAAACAAACCAATTTAAACCCCTGTAACAATGACAGAAGAACTGGGGTTGAAAAGCTGCGTTGAGTCATAATGATATTGAAGGCCGCTTATCCCGATGCAGATAAAATCATAACAGAAGCATTTAATCTGAACCTATTTCATACTCAGGAAGACAAAGCCTTCCCCATATTGGTTTAGATTGGAGTGGGAATAGTAAATGTCCCCCCTTTAGTGTCAAACACCTTCCTCCAATTCATTTAGATTAGAGTGGGAATAGTAAATGTCACCCTTTTAGTGTCCAGCACCCCCCCAAATTGGTTTAGATTGGAGTGGAATAGCAAATCAAACCCTTTACTGTCCAACCCCTTCCCCAAATTGGTTTAGAATGGAGTGGGACAAGCAAATGTCACCCCTTTAGTGTCCCACATCTTCCACCAATACAGCTAGATTGGAATGGGAATAGTAAATATCACCCTTTAGTGTCCAACACCTTTCCTAAATAGGTTTAGATTTGAGTGGGAAGAGTAAATGTCACCCATTTACTGTCCAACACCTTACCCCAATATGATTAGATTGGAGTGGAAGTAGTAAATGTCACCCATTTAGGGCCAGATTCCAGTCTCGCAGTCCTCAGACTGGTGGCACGGTGGTGGCGGTCCAGCAACTACTGCACCGGTGGTGACCGCCCCGTTAAGACTTGGGCGGTCGGACCGCCATGGGACACCCGATGCTGCCAGAGAACCACCATTCCCTGGCAGTTCCCCGGGCGGTCCTGAGGCTGCAGTATGCTTGGCAGGACCACTGCGGTCCTGCCAAGCATATTGAGAGTTTCCCCTCCACCACGGTTTTCATGGTGGTTCTAATTCCATGAAAATCGTGGGGGAGAGGAAACAAAGGGGGCCCTATGGGGGCCCCTGGTGCCTCATGCCATGTAGATGAACACAGGGGGGGTGCAACATTTGCCTCCCAGTGTGCATGCAGGCCAGTTCCTGCCATGCAGGAACTGTTTTTGGCATTCCAATTGCAGTGCTTGTTGGAAATGGGGGTCTCTAGTTGGCGATGGTTTGCACCGTTATCCAGGTAGGGACCCTTCTTCATAGTCAGGGTAAGGGGGATACACTTCTAAAATAACCCCTGCTCACCCCCTTGGTAGCTTGGCACAAGCAGGCAGGCTTATTTCAGAGGCAGTGTGTAAAGCATTTGTGAACACATACAGTAATACAGTGAAAACACTACAAATGGACACCACACCAGTTTAGAAAAATAAGTAATCTTTATCTAAACCAAACAAGACCAAAATGACAAAAATCCACAATACAGTAATAAAAATGACTTTCAAAAGGCAAAAATAGTTCTGTTCAAAGCAAATTGCAGATTTGACACTTTTCACACAAAGTACCTTGGATGCGTCGCGCACACAAACAAAAACTGTTGCAGGGAAGGTGATGCGTCAGTTCCTCATGCCCAGGAAAGGTGATTCATCGGTTCCTTACTTCAGGGAAGGTGATGCGTCGGTGCCTTACTGCCACACAGGGGCGGTGATGCATTGGTTCCTTACTGAAGGGGAGGTGATGCGTCGGTTTCTTACTGGGCGGAGAGGTGATGCGTTGGTTTCTTACTGCGACCCCGGTGTTCTTGCTGGCGTGGCGCCCACATGCGATGTGTGAGTATCGGGAAGCGTCAGTTCTCGATGCGGCGGCGGCAACGTTTCTTCAGCCACGGTCCCACGATGCGTTGGTACTTGCAGCCGCACAGTAGGGCCTGCGTCGGAATTGATGCAGTGATCCCGGCCTTCATAATTAGATGCACTCGATGCAGCGTGCAGCGATTTCTCGAGCCGCGGGCAGGTGCTGCGTCGGTTTCTTCGGCCGTGCGGATACGTCACACTTCTCGAAGTTGCATTACTTTTCTAGCTCCCAGCGGCAAAGAGCCTCCAGGGGTCCAAAACAGCAGCAGGCACCTCTTAGCAGGTCAGAACTCCCAGGAAGGAAGTTCAGAACAGGAGGCAAGGTCTATTTCAAGCCCTTAGAGATCTTCCTCAAGCAGGGGACACAGAACACAGCAAAGTCCTTGTCCTTTCCTTGGCAGAAACAGCCACTGCAGGCCAACTCCAGACAGCAAACAGCAAAGGGACAGCGCTCCTCCTCAGTTTCTCCAGGTCTTCTCCTTGGCAAAGGTTCCTCTTGATTCCCAGAAGTGATCTATGAAGTCTTTTCTATCCCGGAGACTTCCAACAGGAGGCACGCTCTACTTCAAGCCCTTGGAGAAAACTCTAACAGCAGGATGATGAAAGTACAGTCCAGTCCTTTCCCTACCCAAGACAGAAGCAACCACTGCAGGCCAACCCCAACAGCACACAGCACACAGCACAGGGCCAGTACTCCTCCTCCAGCTTTCCCGGTCCTTCTTCCTGGCACGTTCCTTAGTTCAGCAGTAGTCTAAAGTTCAGGGGTCTGGGTCCCACTTTTTATAGCACAAATTATTTTGTTCTCTAGTGGCAGAGAAGCTCTTTGCCCAGCCAAAACTAGTTCTGTCCTCTCTGGTGCAGCTTCCTGGCAGGAGGTAGAGACAGCATTGTATAAGGCAGACAGGGCCTATTCAGGTGCAAGGGAAATCTCCTCCCACCACTCTAAATGCAGAACGGGACTATTCAGTTGCTAGTGAAAACTCCTCCCCCTACTCTGAATGCAGCCCAGGTCTATTCATCCCAGCCCTGACTCATTCAGGAAAGGCAGGACACACATCAATCCCCCGTGGGTGTCTGAGAGAATGCACCTCCCCAGCCCCTGACACTCCAAAACCAGACAGTCAATACACAAACCAGCAGAGCCACACAGGATGGCTAAGCAAGAAAATACCCACTTTTTAAAAGTGATATTTTCAAACACACAATATAAAAATCATCTTTACTAAAAGATGCATTTTTATATTCTGAGTTCAGGCATACTAAACTCCATCTTTCTATCTTGTCCCAATGTGAAGTTATATTTATAAGATGTTATAAATAAACTCCCATTCTATCCTATGGGACAGATAGCCTTTCAATAGTGAAAAACGAAATTAGCAGTATTTCACTATCAGGACATGCCACACACATCAACGCATGTCCTACCTTTCACATACACTGCACCCTGCCCACAGGGGTTCCTTGGGCCTACCTTAGGGGTGACTCACATGTAAGAACAGGGAAGGTTAGTGGCTGGCAAGTGGGTGCACTTGCCCGGTTGACATGGCAGTACCAAACTGCTCATAGATACTGCAGTGGCAGGTCTGAGTTACATTTACAGTCTGCTCATGTGGGTGGCACATGAGCAGTGCTGCAGGCCCACTAGCAGCATTTGATTTACAGGCCCTGGGCACACAGTGCACTGTACTAGGAACAGACTAGTAAATCAAATATGCCAATTATGGAATCACCAATCCATAACAACAATTGACCGGGAGAGCATATGCACTTTAGCACTGATCAGCAGTGGTAAAGTGCTCAGAGTCATAAAAACCAACACAAACAGGTCAGAAACAGGAGGCCAAAAATTAAAAAGTCTGGGGATAAACCCGCTGGACAAGCCAGGTCTAACAGTGCCCATTTTTAGATGCACCGCCATGGGAATGCCGAAAACCAGCCTGTGATGGATGGCCCGACCACGGCTTTGGCACAGCGGGAGCATGGCGGTGGCGTATCGTCCGCTCCCGCTGCACCAAAAGTCGTAATCGGGCCCTTAGTGTCGAACAATTTTTTGTAATAATTTATGTCGGAGTGTGATTATTTAATTTTAGAATTTTATTGAAATATTTTATTTGTATGTAGTAGAAATACTTCGTGTTATTTTATTAGTGTTGTTGGTGATTGGAAATATAATAACAAATAGTTAGTGGTATGCTTTTAATCAGTAATACATTCATTACATTATATTGTATATTAAAGACATGTCACACATGTTCTAATTTTATTTATGTTTTCAAAGATTATTTATTGTATATTTTTACATTTTTAGTTATATATACTTCAAGTAAAAAATAAACATTTATATGAAATAAAGTAAATAAAACATATTTTTATTAATAGGAGCAACATGTAAATTACATTTCATTACTATTGTATGTTGAACAGTTTCAACTTGTATTTTCCATTGTTAAACAGTTTTTTCAGCATATATTACATCATTGTATATATTTTGTACTATTATTTAATTTATATTTTACATTTTTGTTACATTTTATCACAGCATGTTTTGATGTTTTACATGTTTAAACATTTTTACAATATTTCTCATGCAATTCTATGGCAAGATAGGCCTTTTTTTTATTCATTTAGTGGCCATTTTCTTACCACTACATTCTATTTTGTGATCTTTTTGTGATATATTTTGTCTATTTTCTCAGAACCAGGTTGCATGAAGGTGCTTTTGTTCATCAGAACATGTAAGTCCCTTTAATAAGGAATTTTTAACAGTTTAGAGGAAGGGAGGTTTTAGTGGAGGTCTACAAGTTAGTTATACTGTTGTTTGAGGGTTTTGAGGGTTTGAGGGTTTTCTGTACATTTAGATGGATAAGTATTTTTTTACTACTTTGGGCCTCATTACAATGTCAGTCGGACGAGTGTCCGACAGGGATTATAGCGGAAATGGGACCGGCAGTCAAGGAGTCGGCGGTCCCGCTACCATTATTTGGATGTGACTGCCTTCACGGTGGTCGGAAAGTGTATTTTTCCTATTGTGGCTTGTGCTGCGGGCCGCAGTACAAGTAGCAATAGGAAAAGTACACTTTTGAAACATCCATGCACTGTGTGGCATGCAGCTTCTAAGTAGAATAGAGGTTTATGAGAAATGAAGCAGAGGCTTGGCAGTTCTCATTAGCAATAACTTGGATCTCCTTAACCACTATACCGTATTAAGGTTTGTGGCTACATATGAGAGTGTTGAAGAGCTGTTTAATTTACTATTATGCAGGTTCGGCGCTGAAGATATCTACGTGGAATATTCTATTGATTTTGCAAGGTATGATGGTGGTGGGTCCACATGTTTGAGACTGGCAGGTGCACTATTGATGAAACATCAGACATATTGCTGTTACTGAGGAAAGAAGAGAAAGAGCAGCTGGGTCATATGTCACTGCACCACCACGACTAGTCACTATGTTGTTAACAATATTGCCCACCTCAAATAGTCTGCTGCCTATAGACCATGCATATAACAGTGTTAAATTGGTTGGATGAGAGGCAATATATAGACACAAGTAAATCAGGCAATTCAATACACGAAGCCACAACAAGAGAAAACATCTACATATCAACGATTTCTGGTCTTTTTATTCTCTGATGTGCTTCAAATGATAGAACCAGCCAACGCGTTTCGCCCAAACATGGGCTTCTTCAGGGGGATAACGAGGAGGAATGAAGTATATCCTCAGACGTTGGATCAAGAAAAAATTGGAGCCAGTCCTATAGCAACTGGATGAAGATCATGGTAGAAACTTATCCAGTAAGTGTGCGTAGGGTAGTGTACATCTAACGGTATTAGCCGTGTGTATACGAGGAGCCGTATCCGGGAAACGTCCTGTGACCAGCAGGATGATATGTAGATGTTTTCTCTTGTTGTGGCTTCGTGTATTGAATTGCCTGATTTACTTGTGTCTATATATTGCCTCTCATCCAACCAATTTAACAATATTGCTGTTACATTTGTATATTGTAGATCAGAATTGAGTGAGCTTGTTTCGCTAAGGACTGCATCTGGTTCCACTCCGTTTTTTGGTAGTGAGTATTTGCATAATGTAGCAACTTGTTGAAGGATTTCGTTCTTGTGATATATGAGACAACCACTGTGGGATTTTGAGCACTGGTTAACAGCTGGTTGGTTATGGTGGGCATGGTGTTTCGCACAAAGGTAGGAATTATGAGCACCACTGGTGGTAACTATTGGAAAGCACAGCACTAGAGTTGCCAAAGTGACAGTAGCCCCCTAGGGGTGTCAAATAGTTGGTGGCAGGTTATATATGTATAAAGATAGGTACTTATATATTATTGAGTTGTATTTTGATTATGTTACAGAGGCCCCTGAGGAAGGGACTACGTGTCCCGAAATGCATAGGGCATCACATGAGTAAGACGGAGTGCCTTCAAAGAAGAAGAATGTATTTTGATTGTATTTGATTTTGGATTGTATTCATATATTTTTTGTTGCTATTTGGCACACAATAATGAAGGAATTGTTATCAATGATGTACTATGATTATATATACGAATGAAGAATAATGTAAACCAAATTAATGTGTTTTGATTACGTGGCCAGAATATGTATTATAATTAACCCTGGGCGTAGCTCGCGTAGTAGCGCTATGCATAGCTATGCGAAGTGCACTTCGCACTATGCAAGCTACGCGTAGCACTACGCGAACTGCGTAGTGCGGTAGGAAATGCTGTTCGCAATGATTGCACAGTGCCGGATGCTTGTCCGCACTGTGCAATCATTGCAAACGGCATCTTGCACAGTGCAAGCGGTCGTTTTCTGTCGCTCGAGTAGATTTGTACTTGAGCGGCAGTTTTCTCAACGCGGACTGGTAGTTTCTCATCGCGAGCGGTCGCGAGCATACGCGACCACTCGCAATGAGAAACCTGACCTCCCCGCGTTGAGAATCTCGCCGGGAGGTTTATTTTCCACGCTCGCGATCGGCAACTTGATGTTGCTGATCGCGAACGAGGAAAACGTCTCGCCGGGATGTCATTTTGCTCGCTCGTGGTCGCCAACTTGACGTTGAGGACCGCGAGCAAGCAAAAAATGCCCGCTACGCGTTTTTGCACTGTGCTACGTGCAATTCACGTAGCGCGTAGTTGCGCAAACTACGCGAGCGTAGCGTAGTTTTCCGCCAAGGCCTAATTATAATTTGTAGAAGATTGTGAAAATCACTAGGTAACTCACATGGCTGTGCACACAGTTATTCAGGTACATGCAGACTTGAACCATAGATGCACCATGCGGGGCCTGCCACATGATGCACGGTTGTTCAGGGGTCACCACAGGTGCACCCTAGGGCGCCAAGCGGAGGGCCACGGGGGGGCAGGGGCCCTGTTAGGGGCCCCAAAAGACCCTTTTTGACAGCCATTTTCATGGCGGAAGTACCGACATGAAAAGACTGTTGAAAAGGTGTATCGTAATCCCTACAGCAGTGCATGAGCACTCCCTGGCTCCATTTTGGATATTACGATCCGCCCGCCGCCCGATGGGCTCCTTTAGCCTGTCGGAGGAGGAGCAGATTTCCCCCGCAGGCATCGGTCAGACCGCCTGTATCCTAATACGGCATCAGACAGATGCCTCAGATGTCACGCAGACCACTACTGACGAGCTGTCGGATGGCCTTCCACCTGACATCGTAATGAGGCTCTTTGTAGTTTTTGCTTTTTGTACACTCTTTTAGTAATGTAGCACTATATTATGTTAAATTGTGTTATGTTAGTTATATTTTGAATGATTAACTTATGTATATGTACTTTTGGTAATGTAATGTGTTTCGTGGGTGGTTTTTTTTCATTTACATTACAGGTTTTTGTCTATGAGCGTGTCCTATGGGCATTGGGAGTTTATGTTTTTTTTTTCAAGAAAATTATTTTTGGTTTATAATAAACCAATGCTTTTTCCTTTGAGTTCCTTTATTTCTGGTTTCCTGGAGCATTTCTCCTTTTAAAACACTTTTTTGTTTTTTTATGGTACCTAGATACTTTGGACTGCTTAAAGGGATTTCTATTGGATTTGTTTTATTTTTGAATTTTTTTAGGCTTTTTCGACAATACTTTTTTCATGTTTAGTGGATTTCTATTTTTAATTACGGGGATACAGAGAAAGATCTGCAACTGCAAAACACTAAGGTCCTGATTTAGATATGGGTGGACGAGTTGCTCCGTCACAACGAGGATGGGTATCCTGTCCGCCAAAATATAAATCCCATAATATCCTAAGGGATTTATATTTTGGCAGAGGGGATATCTGTCCCCGTTGTGATGGAGTAACCCGCCTGCCCCGATATTAATACAGGCACAAAGTTTTATTTATTTATTTTCTTTTGGGTGGGAATGAGATATTATATTGTTTGTGTGAACATTATGTGATTGTTATGTGGAGTTGTTTGGTTTATGTGTTGAAATGATTTTATGTTATTAACTGAGTTTGCTATTAACTTTCTTGGTTGGTGACTGTTACATAAAAAATATATATCTATCAGTTTATTATATCAGTCTTTATTAGTATTGGAATTTTAGAAAAGATTTGACTGACGCAATAAAATATTACATTTATTATTTGAAATAAAAAGGATTTGGTATGTTGGTTTAGAAATAGTCAACATATTTGAGTTCTTTGGTAGGTTACTATTTATAATATGCTTTTGGCAATGATTTCTAAGTATTCTACTCCTTTGTTATTTATGAAGAGTTTGACTTTAAATTGTATCACCTCGTAAATGTTTTTGGATTGTTTGCTAAGTTTAGGGCCAATTTGGCTAACAGATTGCTCCATTTGTAGTACTTGGTAGCTTTGCTCTTTTTGAAATCCTTCTATAAATTTGTAGAGTTTAGGTTGGTTTCTGCCAAGTGTGGCTTGGAAGGCATTGTGCCATCCTTCCACTGCATTGTTTGTTTTGGCTTCCTGTGCCAAGGTGCTGTCATAAACATTCTACCATGGTGTTTGGAATTTGGGTTGGTGTCTCGGTTCGGAGCAATGCAGTCTGCCAACCCAAATGTCTTCGAAATAGTCCAATAGGGGACTAAGTTTGTCTTTATTTCTTGGTAGAAAGTGCTTTCTATTAGTAGATTGTAGTGGTGGGCTACCTCTGTGACAGGGACATAGGCTAGTGCTATCATTTATTTTTATTTCAAAGGCAAATTGGCTGTTTGTAGAATAGTCTACACTTAGGGGCATATATATGAGCCCCGTTGCATCGCTACTGCACCACGCAACTAGATGCAAGTGCAACGCATCTCAGAAATGAGAAATATGAACAATGCAATGCCACCATCCATGGCCCTGAGTGGCTTCAGGAATCTCGAGCAAAGCAATGCAGTGCAAATCGCGTTTTTGCCTTACTCTGTGCTAGGGAAGCCCTGATCGCTGTGATAGACGAAATCCGCACCCAACTCGACAGAGGAGAATCAGCTGTCCTAATCCTTCTCGAACTCTCTGCAGTCTTCAACACCGTTACCATCACACACTCATGAATCGACTGCACCAGATCGGAACCAAAGACAAGGCTCTTAGATGGATGGCATCATTCCTCATGGGACACACCCAGAGAATCGGCCTCCCTCCCTCCTTCACCTCACAACCCAAACACACCATCTGCAGATTACTCCAAGGCCCATCCCTCAGTCCAACCCTCTTCAACATCTGCATAACTCTGCTAGCAGACATCATCAGGACCCACAACATCAACATCATTTCCTATGCCAACACCCACCTCGTCCTCTCCTTCTCAGCAGACCCTGACACTACAAAGTCCAACTTCCACTACTGCGTGTAGAATGTCTCAGCCTGGATGAAGGGCAACTGCCTGAAGCTCAACATGGACAAAACCAAAGAGCTGATTTTTGGCTGCCACACCTCCCTCTGGAGCGACACCTGGCGGCCTTTGGAACTCAGACCCATCCCCACTCTGAAACACAATGCCCCTAACCTCAGCATCATCTTGGACAGCAAACTCTCCAGGCAATGACAGGTCCACATCATCTCCTCAGCATGCTTCCACACTCTCTGCATTCGCTGTAGAATCTTCAAATGGCACCCCATCAGCATCAGAAACACAGTGACGCAGGCCCTGATCACCAGTTGCCTGGACTACGGTAACACACTATGCAGGCACCACCAACAAACTCATGAGAAGTCTCCAGACAATCCAGAATGCAGCAGCCAGACTGATCCTCAACCTGTTCAAAAGGACCCACATCACCCAGCACCTGAGAGACTTCCACTGGTTCCCCATCCTGGAAAGATGCCAATTCAAACTGCTGACTCGCACCTACAAAGCCCTCCACGACCAAGGACCTGCATACATGAACCACCACCTAAACTTCCACCAAACATCCATAAACCTACACTCCACTTACCTCGCCCTCTCACAGATACCACGCATCTGCAGTTGCCGTAACGGAGGATGGTGCTTCTCCCACCTTGCCGCTAAGTCCTGGAACGCCCTTCACCTCCAAACCTTGCCATCATTGACAAGCTTCAGGAAGGTACTCAGGACCTGGCTCTTCAACTGAAACCCGCAGCCCAGTGCCTGAATGCCTTCATGCGTGATAAGTTGTGCTATACAAGTACTGCATGATTGATTGATTGCGTGGGTGTTCCCATGAAACTCCCATGGTTTTTGACGCATTCCCAGATTTATCGGAGCTGGTAAACCTGAGAATGTGCCATAAAGATATGCCTTCCCAAGAGAAGCATAATGAGGAGAAATATCTTTATTTCTCCTTGTTACTTCCTCTTTCTATGTGTGCTGCATTCTGCAGCAGACATAGAGGAAAATGCCTCTCAGGATTGTTTTTGTGCAGGAAGAGGCAACAATCCTGCATGCAAAACAGGCACCCTTGCACCATGGTGCAAGGGTGTCTACACTGGGGCTACGCAGTCAAAACAGCACTAGTGCAAGGAAAAAGGCAGTGCATTCCTGTCCTTTCCCTGTTTCGCAGTGCTGCGCAGCAAGGTTGACTTGCTGCACTGCACTACATGATAATTCTCATAAATATGCCCCTTAGTGCAGATTTGTGAAGGTGGCTACATATACTTTCATTAAAATTATAATAACAGCCTTGTATGACTGTGTGGGGGTACATTTTCTACATGAAATTGTTAGAATCATGGCATGCTCAAAGTCTATGATTATTGTTTGGGGTAGTAGTTATTTATTTTATGTTTTGTATGGTTTAAGAGGTTGTGGTAAGTGCTGCTTTGTTTATTTAGTATTAGAGCATATATAAAAGGGATATCTGTGTTTTGATATTCACCATGTATGGTGTACATCTGAGTGAATAGTTTGGGACATATTTTGAAGGTCCTATCCATCATCCATGTTTGACATTGGCTAGTTTTTACTGAGGTATCTGCTGTAGAGAATATTAGGATTTGCTTCTCATTATTTAGGTTGTCATGCAAAAGGGAAGGTTCCTCATTATGGGCCTCAGTAGGATGTTGGGACCTGACATTCAGGGCAACAGTCCAACCACTGGATTAAGATACCGGCGGCCAGAGTGCAGTGGGTGGAGGGAAAGACCGCTGCCTCCAACAGGCTCAAGGAGCCTGTCAGGGCTGCGGTCAGACAGTAATCCCTACAATGTAGGCGGTGCTTGCACAAGCACTGCCGTGGAGATTACGATGTCCATTTCCCAAGGCCTTTTCGTAGCAGTCCCACTGCCATGGAAAGGCTGTCAGAAAGGGACTTTGGGGCCCCTAGCAGGGGTGGGCCTCCGCTATGTGGCCTGGGGTGCACATGTGGTGCCCCCCCAAACATCCATGCGCCGTGTGCCTGCCTCACGGTGCATGTATGTTTAAAAACATGCCTCTTGGTACTGTGGCCCTTTTCCTGCCCACAGCACAAACCGCAATAGTAAAAGGCATGTTTCTGACTGCCTACATGGCAGTCTCATCATAATATGGAGGGTCGAACCGCCGACTACTTGTAGGCCGGACTCCATTCCGCTGCGATGTCGGTCAGACTCCCGTCGACTGTGCTTGATTGTGTGCATGCAAAACGTCTTTGATTGGGACTAAAATCCATTGAAGGATGAACGCCTTTTGCAGTGCCCCCCATGCAAGGGGGAGGAGGGCCTGGTAGCAGTGTCTGGATAGCTGCTGAACCCTCTCAAAGTAAATTTAAAAAGTTAAAAAATAAAAAATTTGAAAATTACGCATTGGCCCACAAGTCCTTGTTACTAAAAGAGACTATTTTCTGTGTCGGTGACAACATTTTGCTTTTCAGAATGCCATCTATCACACAGAATGTGACCAATAGTTGAACTAGCTGAGCCTGTGCACTATGTTGTATACTCTAGTGGGTGTAACAAAAATGTGAATGACACAACAACAGACCAGTGGGTTAAGAGGGCTGGCCTAACGCCTCTGACAGTAGTATATATATTTTAATTGTTTAGATAAGTATATTATACATATATTCTTTTTTACTAAAATAAAAATAAGTGTTGGCTAATGGCAGACCCATAAAGGGATCTTGAAAGTTTAACACGTTTGGTTATAGAAGATGCTTTCTTTCAATAATTTAGGACGTACTCATTGATTATTTAATTAGATGAAAAACTGATATATTATGAGGAGAATCACTTTATAGTTAGATCAGGATAACAGTCTTTTTCAAAAGATGATCACTTCAAGTAATATGCTGTATGGGGTTCAGTTAATTGTGTTTGCAATAAGTAGTCACTATATACTTTCGCAGAAGATGGAAAGGATTCTATGTAATAATTGAATGACACAGGAGAAGTTTTGAATATGGAAATAATGCAGAGATGATTAATTAAAAAAAAATCTTTCCTTTGAGATTAATCTGGTTCCAGTGCACCACAAAATGTTACTACCTCTGAAATGGACTCTTGAAAAATATTTCAAATTTGGAAGTGCATATGCCAATAATTGGTGAAATTGTCAAAGAGCTGGTGGCAAAGTGAAACGCGTGTGGTGAGTGTGTGAAAGTTCATATTTTTGGGGAGAAAAAGCTATTTGGATTCTTAGGGGCCGATTCTGATCTGGGTCGGACAACTCTCCGACCGAGCCGGATCCGGAGAGATTTCCGACCGAGCCGGACTCCTGCAGTCCGACCGAGCGAGTACGATGCGGCTGCATGCTGCCGGACTCGATTCGGTCGGACTCCCATTGAAGTCAATAGGAGCCGGTCGTACGACGCGTACATGGGCTCCCAGTGACTCAATGGGTATGTCGCAAACAGGTGCGCCCCTACAGTGTGTACGCGTCGGTGCAACTCGCACTGTACATGCATGTTTAGGGGGACCCTTGGGTCCCCCTGTGTTTGACTCGTACGGCTACGGGTGCAGGGGGGTCCGGCACAGACCCCCCAAGTCCGGCTCCGGGAGCTTTTTCGAGCCGAACGCTCCGACTCGATCCGGCTGTCCGACGCGTCCATCGTACTCGCTCGGTCGGCTAACGTCTCCATTGCGTGGTGCGATTCGTTTCCGTACGAGTCGGTCGGAGTAGTTCGGATCCGGAAACGGTTCGGTCGGAACACACGCGTACATTCGCATCGTACTCGCTCGGTCGGACAGCTGTACGAGTCGGTCGGAAAAAACGCGTACGGCTCGTACTTTTTCCGGCCAGATCCCGTTTGGAGAGCTTCCGACCGAGATCGGAATCGGCCCCTTAGCCTTGAAACCGACCAGTTGGTCCGTAAATGCTGGAGAGTTCCATGAAACAGGTGTAGCTATGGCAGAGGTGTTGGCACTCATCTGGAGAATATCACAATCAACAAATGTATTGTGTTAAAAAATTAGAAAGGAGTTTCGGAAATGCACTGTTTAAAATAGGTTGCCTTTTATGGGGTGTTTGAAGACAAGCAAAACGTTTCAGCTTCTTTCTTAAAGATGTATACATGAGGTAGTAAATGAAGTGTGAGGCAGGGAGACTTTTTACGGGCCTCATTGTTGTTCTGTACCTTGTATGTGAATAGCTTGCTATGGAAAATATTTACTGTGGGTGCTATGCAATGGATCATGTTGGCATCGACAAAGTATCTGATTAAGAAAAAGTAGCACATTACAATAAACTTTGCAATGCAAGCTTAGACATCTCAAAAAGAAGAGTTTAAACTCTGATCAAATAGACCTTGAAGATGTTTCCATCAATCAGAGTCCACGAAGTCTGGGTTAAAATGTCTAAATACATCCTATTAGAATAATAATGTAATTATACCTTAGTAGATCCTTTTGTTATTCAGCAATCCAACCTACGCATTAAGGCAGTATTCAATGAAGGGCCAGATTTAAAGTTTAGTGGAAATGATCCAGCAGTGTACTATCAGCAGATACTCCACTACCATATACTCACCTGGGCCCATATAACTACTTCCACAAAAAGAAAAAACTAGTAGACCACTGGAAAAACTTAGTTTATGATTTTCATACTTCAAGATCTAGTTATTTCTTTTCCCTAACTAAACCTTTCACTGATCAATTAGTTCTTTCCTCTGGTCAATGGACCATTAGTTGGAACTAGTTGATGGTGATAATTAACATAACTTATTAAACATTTCTCGACTAAAATGAAATAATCACAGACTCGGGAAGTTTTAAAATCTTTATCTAAATTAATTGCGTGTGAACCATCTCAAACGTTTCAGTACAAACACCCTCATTTGCAAGAGTGTCAATTCAATCAAGTTTCAATAGGCATTAGCAATTCAGACCCACACAATAACTATGCTCAGAAAGAAGAGGACAGAGAGAAAAGAACATCTATCAATACGATGAAATGAAATATAAGTTTTTATAGAGCGCATGTATGCCGTGGCGTCTTAGCGCTTGCTACCATGGAGGGTAAACCGGGAAATCAACCAGCCAGTTTAGTACGAGTGAAATAACCCGTTTTTGAGTTCTTTCCTGAACTGTAGCAGATTGTTTTGGTTTCTAAGATGCAGGGGCAGGGAATTCCATAGCCTAGGGGCTAGATATCGGAAACTTCTACCACCCCACTTCAACGTCTTTACTCTCGGCACTGCGAGCAGAGACGCCGATGCCGAGCGGAGGCTTCTCTGTGGGGTATAGCGCTTAATGTGTTGACTGATCTGGGCAGGTCCTGCCCCATACAGGGTCTTGTGTACTATACACATAGATTTAAACTGAATCCCCGCCTGAATGGGCAGCCAATGCAGCTGTTCCCGGATGACTTGACTTATAGGACTGAATTTAGGGCGTTTTAATGGTAGCCTGGCGGCAGCATTGTGCGGAGTCTGCAGCTTATGTATCACAGTCTTTTTGGCTCCAAGGTAGAGTGAATTGCAGTAATCGATTTTTGACAAAATTAAGGCAGTCACAACCGTTCTCCTGAGGGGTTTAGGAATAAAAGGAAGGATCTTCCGAAGGATTTTTAAAGTGTAAAAACATGAAGAGGTGATGCTGTTGACCTGGTCTGACAGTGAAAGATGGTCGTCGATCAGGACTCCAAGGTTTTTTGCCTTCTTTACGGGCTGGGGGCAGGGCCCTGCTGTCCCCGGCCACCAAGCGGAATTCCAGAGGGAGGTGTCCCTTCCAAACATAACCACTTCAGTCTTCCCGGTATTCAATTTTAAGCAGTTATCCTGCATCCAGCTAATGATATGGCTCATGCAAAGGTTAAAACGTGCTGCCACAATCTCTGGTTTTGACGCTAGGGAGAAATTTGCGTTTCGTCAGCGTAGCAGATGGCAGTGAAACCGAGGAAGCGTATAAGTTTGGCCAATGGGGTAACATATACGTTAAACAGGGTCGGGGAAAGTGATGATCCCTGAGGTACCCCACACGGCATAGCATAGGGTAGTGATTTATGCTCGTCCAGCATTACAGATTGTTCTCTGTTGATTAGATATGACCGAAGTATATCTGCTGCTTTATCAACAATCCCTATTTCGGCCAGCCGCTGAAGAAGTATACGGTGGTCCACCGTATCAAACACGGCTGATAAGTCGAGCAAAATTAGTATGGCCTTCCCTCCCTGATCTAATTGGACACGTAGATTTTCAGTAGCTGCGATCAATGCAGATTCAGTACTGTGCCGCGGCCTAAATCCATGTTGTGCTGGATCAAGTTTGTCATTTGTTTCTATAAAAGACAACAATTCCTCATTTAGTGCTTTTTCTAGAATTTTTGACGGAAATTGTAAGCAGGTGATGGGACGGTAATTAGCAACTTCCGAGGGGTCAAGAGTCGGCTTTTTAAGATAGGTCTTACCAGGGACTTTTTCAACTCAACAGGGAAATGTCCTAAGTTGAGGATGTTATTCAGAAGAGGTGTCAGGTAAATTGCGACAGTATTGGGGACCATATGAAGGACCATGGCCGGACAGGGGTCCAGAGGAGAACCTGACTTAGTTGCTATAATGATTTTTTCGACTCTATCCTGTGTTAGAGGATTAACCTCTTGTAAGTGGACTTGGTTGTTTGATCTGTCCTTTTTATGCTTGTCTGTTCTGATTCCATTGGTGTTATTAGAGAACTCATCGTATACTTTGACCACTTTATCGTGAAAGAACTTAGCAAGTTTGTCACAGAACTGTTTGGTGGAATTGAATGGTTTGATATTGCCGAAGGTGGCTAATTTGGAGACTGTTTTAAACAGTTCTCTGGGTATATTTTTAGAGGCCATTATTTTCTCAGTAAAGAAAGTGGATTTTGCAGCAATTATAGCTTCTTTGTACTTTACTAACGCCTCGCTATACTGTTTTTTGCCTGACTCTGAGTAATCCTTCCTCCAGAGTCGTTCTTTGGCTCTGCGAATTTTCTTTAGATCTTTTAGCTTAGTATTGTACCATGGGGCTGATGTCAATCTTTTACTTGTTCGTGTACTAGTTTCTTCGGCTAGCCTTGAGACTGCCTGGTCAATCCAGCGGTTAAAATTTACTGCTGCTTGATCTGGATCGGTGTCCATAAGGGGGCTCTGAGATCGCAAAGCGGTTTCAAGATCAAGACTGTTTATTTGCTTCCAAGGGCGTGATACCCCTGTCCTGTTTGTACACTGGGTTCTGATAGAAGATCCGTTAGTGTGCACTTCGAAGAAGACAGCAGTGTGGTCCGTCCAGGGCAGGGGTATTGTTTTAGTAAAATTTATCTGTGCGTGATTGGTAAAGATGCCATCCTGGGTGTGTTTGCCAATATGTGTGTGCATAGTAACAATTTGTTTTAAGCCTAGGCTATTTAGCCGATCTGTTAAATTCTTTGTGTCGGCACTTTCTGTAGATTCTAAATGAAAATTAAAATCACCCAGCACAGAGAAATTAGAGTGTACCATACAAGATTCCATGGCTGTTGTAATGGATTCAATGAAAGGTTTTCTGGGCCCAGGTGGTCTGTAGACTAGCAGTCCATTAAAGACGGAGGTATTGGTAGATTTGAAGGTGAACAAGATGGCCTCCTCCTTTAATTGGGGAATATCAGAGAAAGTGGCTTTGATGTGAGAATGATAAGCAATGGCCACCCCTCCCCCTCTTTGTCCTTCTCTGTCAATTCTGAACAGATCATAGCCCGAAGGTATGGCCACGTTTAGATCTGGTTCAGAGGCACTATGAGTCCATGTCTCTGTGAGGAATAGTATGTCTGGCTTGTAAAGTTCAATAAAATCAGCAAGTTCGTATCTATGCTTAGGAAGGGATCTAGTGTTCAGTAAGACACAAGTTAAGGTACGCTTATTACCGAAACGTGTGTCGAACCGAACCACCTCACCAGTGTTGGAGGGGTGGGGATTTGAATGACCGTTACCCAAATTGAAGCTACACGCAGGACAGTATTGTAGCTGGGAGTCTGTGCTCGGAAAGATAGGCTGACATAAATTGTGCTCACCTTTGTATTGAAGGTTCATCAAAGTTAATTTGGAGTAAGTAACAAAAGAAGATTGGCCAGGGGGACAGGCGCATGGCGCAGTCCGGCCGCGGACGGGCGCAGACGGGCTTGCCTTTGGCGCGCTGCGCGCATCCGCTGCGCGGTCACGTCAGCATGCCCTCTTATGGGATTTGCGTGGACGGGAAGGCTCATGCAACTAGAGCGCTAACCCGGAAAATGGCGGCCCGCCCTAACTTGCGGGACCGTCAGGAAGCGACTGTACGTCAAGGCAATGATACACTCGTGAGCGCGAACTTCAAATAAAGTGCAGTTCAAGTCAATATGTCAAATTCATACATTACACAACTTAAAATGCATCTAAGAGGATAACATTGCTTAGTGATTAGTAAAATAGAATCGATTAAAAACAATGTTATTTTTAAAAGCAGGATAATTTTAGAGTAGCAAGATAGCAGTCATCCCGGAGCTAGTTACGAGTTCCCAGTTACTTAAACTTTAGGTAGCGCTGCGATGTATTTATAATTACCAAGTATGGTGTGAAGACCAACCCCCTGGCCAAAGGGCTGGTAAGGGTCCCCGGGATAGATCAGGAGACAAAGGCTTCAGGACAGGAATCAGGACAGGATACTTCACCTCTCTAAATACCGACGCCTGTGTCGCACCCCTCTCTGACACTCTCTTCCTCCTCGTGGTTCTTCCGCGATCTTCTTTCTAACCCAATTAAGTTAACTAGATGGTTCTGCATTCGATTTCTTCATCAGTGTCTCACTGCTTCAACACCACCCCCAGCACCGACAGCATCGCACTTCTCCCCATGTCTGCTCTCAAATCATCAGCAAGACTCCCGTAAAAAGCAAAGCTAACTAACTGAAACTACCTCAATTATACCTTTCCATAACCATGTACCACCCATTAATGTTTCAATTTTACAAAATACTAACTCTGATTGGACAGGCGAGGGGGGATGATCGTCACACCATGCTTACATTTCACTTATTTCATTAAACCATTGTTTTCAAATCCCTCCCCTCAAACTTTATTAAATCATTTCCTTTCCCATACATCTCCAAACTTTATTAATACAAAATGATGCAATGTTATGAATAAAGCTCCTTCATATGAACTCTTCACCCTCATGTTTCCAGGGCACATCTTCGCTGGCCTTGGACGCGTGACAAGTCCTTACTCATCTTTATTTATTCTCTCTCTGGTGCGCATGCGTGGAGTCAAGTCAATCAGCAAGTTCAGACAAGTCTGGAAGGCCCAAATGCGCACTAATAATAAAGTCAAAAGAAGGAATGTTATTTTAAAAAATAAATGGTTTTACTGTACACCACCAACCTCTACTCTATCCCACTTTATTTATTATTACCCTCTCTGCATTTGCGTTAGTATAAAACGTATATTCTATTTCAACCAAGCAGGTGCCATGCGTGTGAGCTTTCAAGAGGCCATTTTATCGTCTATTGCGCTGGCGCAAGATTTTCCCTCCAAGCATTAGTACGTCATACTACGTAGAAGTAGTAGACGCATGCGCAGTAAAGATCCCTTGTTAAAGTGCGTTTTAGTCCTTCGTTCATGTTATTGCCGTTAGTAAACACATAGGCAAGCTTCACTGTCCCGCGTGTCTTTTTCTAAATGCGAATTATTAATTACAAACACGTCGTTAGTCATTCGTTAGTGAGTTAAAACGAAAGGATTGCTTCCGAGCAAGTCTCATTTACGAGTCCTTGCTCCATCAATACCCTCTCTGATGGCATCTTAAGCCATCACAAAATTACCCATCCCATCCCAGATACCAACTTTAGCACTTCTCAGTTTTCTCTATTTCTCCTCTCAATTTTTCATCAATCAACTCGTTTCCTTCTAAATCCCTCATTTTCTTATATAATCTGCCTTTCATTTCTTCCAGCTGTATTTCATCATATTTTCTTTTTCGTTTCTGTCCCTTTCCTTTTCTTTCAAATGTACTTTCTCTTTCCTTCCTCTTCTACAACACTTATATGTAATCATTATTATCATCACTACCGTTATTATCATAACTAATGGTATTATTATTTGACCTAGAAAACCCTTTCCAAAATCAACAAACCATTTCCCTATTGATGTTATACTTTTTGTTAGTCTTCCCCACACACTGTCAACCTCCAGTTGGGTCAAGTCTTTATGCATTCTTGTAATGTTTTCAATATATCCTTTAATTTCTCTGCTCTTGTCCGGAATATAAGTGCAGCAATGTTGAATTTTCAACATGCCACAGACTCCACCTTCTTTTGCTAACAATATATCAAGAGCAAGACGGTTCTGTAAAACCATAGAACTGATTGCAACCATTTCTGTGTTAATCATTAAGAAACCTCATGCAGTGTCTGTAGAAAGACGATCAACTACGGCTGATAACTTACAAATTTTCTGTGAATTCAGAACGGCTCCAACTGAGGGTATCAGTGCACTAAAAATGTCTCCTACAATTTCAGAAAAACTAGCTCTTCTTCTACGTGTTAGTCCATTAGAATTTCCATTGGGCCCACTGATTTTATCTACATGATAGATCTTTGGAAAAACTATTCCAAAGTAGCAGCTCCCGTACCATCGTGCAGGTAACCTATAATAGGCATTACTCCCACAAACATAATACACTCCTGGAAATACAGGATCAGTTCCCCCTTTTAGTCCCCACCCTCCTAAAATTAGGAAGTTGTGTTCACATTCACTGGAACCAATGTAATTATTGTTATAATCTGTCTTTAATCTATGGAGGCAGAATTTTCCCCTTTTCACAAAATCCAGGGACATCGCAGCATAAGCCTTGCCACTTGCATAGATTCCCTCTTTCCCAACCCATGGAGGTACATGGATTTTCTGTTCAGTTGCCTTCTTTATTAAATCCTGTCTCCTTTCTTCTACTAAATCCCAAAAATCTTTTTCTTCTTTTCTTAATGTACATGTTAGATTATCTTTATGTGCCTGAACTAAATCTATTGAACTCATTGTTATGAAAAATTCACCCATATACTGTGCATTTTTACTACTAGCTACTGGATTCATATTCTTTCTAATAGGTAATTCAGAAAATACTACATCTATATCTGAATAAAAATATTGAAGTTTCCCTGTAGCATAAAATAAACTTGACAAAATACTACATGACACACCATACGTTAAAGGTATATGGTGATAAGTCATTCCTTCTGATACTGATGAGGGTAACTTCATACACATGTAGCAGTTATTAATCTCCATAGTACTAACATATTGAAATAACAGTTTAATAAACACATTAGAAGACGTATTATAATCTGATTCATTATGATAGTTTGCTTCATCTTCTACCCCTATTTCTATTTCAGTTTCTTTTATTCTATCCACCTTAACATTAGTACCTGTATTATTCTTGCCACTTGTTTTCATTAACAAAGGTACTCCTACTGTTAGGAATAACCATACTAATGCTGCTAACAAAATACTACAAAAACAAAATCTAAAACACTTTCTTTTTAATCCATGTTTTGGTTTCCCGGTAACTTCAATTTCTGCCATTTTACCCCTGAGAAAATGTCTTTTCTCTTATCTTTTCTTTGTCAGTTTGATTTTCCTTTTCGTTTTTTAGGAGGCCTCAATTTGCTTTCATCAATCTGAACAATATGAATTTCTTCTGTTTCATCAGTCAGATCTAGGGATTCAAATTCCTCGAGTATGACGTAAGTCCATTCAGGAGCCTTGTATCTCCTGTTTAAATTTCTCAATCTTGGACTTCTTTGAGTTATGTTTGCCAAAGTTTGTTTAGATTGTGTTTGACTTGTGACTTTGTTTACTTGTTCTGGTCTCTTTTCAGATTTTCTCAAGTGATATTTTAGTTTCTTTACTCCAGTTGGCCAATTGTCTCCCTTTCTGATTCTTTTGATTTGCATTGCGTTTTCACCTTCTTTATCTCCTTGTAAAGTTCTTTTTATTTCATTTATTCTAGGCACAATCTGTTCTGATTCTCTGTTTTCTGTGCTTGTACCTTCTTTTACTTCCACCTGCTCAGGTCTTACCGTATTTTGTTCTTCTTCTTCCTGAGCTTGTTCTTCTAATTCTATCTGACCCTGTTCAGGTCTTACTTCAAACATTTCTTCTTCTGCCTGAACCTGTCCTTCTAACTCTATCTGATCCTGTTCAGGTCTTAATTCAAACTTTTCTTCTTCCGCCTGAACGTGTTCTTCTATTTTTCCCTCCTCAGGTTCGTGTAAGTCTTTTTTATTTTCCACCAGAGTGTGTTCTTCTTCCCCTGTCTCTTCCTGACTACTTTCCTGTCTTTTCAGTTCTGTTCTTCTTCTTGTTTCAATAACATCATCAATTACTTCCTTCACTGGTATCCACTCTTCCTGACTTGTACTTGGCTGTTCGTCATATGGTTGTCTTTCAGAATCTATTACTATAGATTCTTCAATCTCACAGCTTACAACTCCTGACGCTTCAGCCTGTTCAGTCAGTGGTTGCTCTTGTTGTTCTGATGGGCTCGGAACTCTTCTGGTATGGCTGGCATGAATCCATTGGGGCAAACCTGCACACTTCACTGCTGTGGTAGTGACTAGTATGACTTGCCGCGGTTTGTCCCACCTTGGTGCTAGGCACGACTTTCTTGCATGTTTCTTCACTAGCACCCAATCTCCAGGATTCAAATCATGCGCTTGGTCTAGCTGTCTTTCGACTGCATCTTCTCCAACCTGGTGAGAGACAGAATGCATCATTTCAGCCAATCCTTTGTAATAGTCCAATACCAGATCATCAGTTATACTCATTAGTTTATTTCCAGGAATAAATACCTGACTCCTGGCTCTTCCCATGAGAATCTCATGTGGGCTCATTCCTGTTTTCCTGTCTGGAATACTTCTGAGACCCATCAATACAAGAGGTAATGCATCTGGCCATTTCAGCTTTGTGGATGCACACACCTTTCCCAATCTTGACTTGATTGTGCCATTCATTTGCTCAACAATTCCGGAAGCCTCTGGACGATAAGCACAGTGCAGTTTTTGTTCAATGTTAAATGCAGCACAGATTAATCGAATTATTTCATTATTAAAATGAGGGCCTCTCTCTGATTCCAAAGTGACTGATAAACCAAATCGCGGAACTTACTCCCTCAACAACAATTTTGCAACTGTAAGACTGTCATTTCTTCGAGTGGGATAGGCTTCCACCCATCTTGAGAAAAGGCATACTATGACAAGTATATATTTCAGTCCATTGTATGGGGGCAATTCAATAAAATCTAACTGTAATCTAGTGAAGGGTCCTTCTGCCTTTCCAATCTTTCCCCAGCTTACCACTGTCTTTCTACCTGGATTTTGCTGCTGACAGGTTAAGCATCTTTGGCAAAGGCTTTCTGCGACTACCCTGAATTTCGGATTGTACCAACTCTGTCTGAATAGCCTAATCATTGAATCTCTCCCTATGTGTGTTGCTCCATGATACACTCTTGCCATTTTTGAAAGTAAACAATCTGGCATGACTGGTCTTCCATCTAAATACACCCATACCTCATCATGTGGTCTTTTTGTACAAGCTGCCTTTATTCAAATTTCCTTTTCCCTTTCCTCAACTTCTTCCTGCAATTGTCTAATCTCATCCCATGTTTCTGGTACTGGGAAAAACATAAGTTGGCATCTGGTTTCACCCGTTTCAATTTTTCTGTTTATGGCCACTGTATTTTTGGCACAGTATTTGGCCACTTGATCAGCATAATTATTGCCAGCAGTCACATAGTTATTTCCTGACCGATGTGCAGCACATTTTACAACTGCTATCTCCTTTGGCAATTGTAATGCTTCCAACAAATCCTTCACATTTTTGCTGTTTTTGATAGGAGATCCTGAAGAAGTCAGAAATCCCCTCTGCATCCAGAGCTGGCCGAAGTCGTGCACAAATCCGAACCCATATTGACTGTCCGTAAATATGGTTACTCTCCAATTTTTCCCCTTTTTGCATGCCATTGTTAAGGCAACCAATTCAGCTACTTGTGCAGACTTGACCCCAGGTAAACAGGATGCTTCAATTACCCCAGATATTTTACAAACAGCATATGCAGCACTTAGTCCTCCTTCTTGTGTTCTGAGGCAGGAACCGTCTACAAATAACTCATGGTCAGCCTCTTTCAAAGGTGTCTCTTTTATGTGCGGCCGGGGCTTCGTGCATAACTCAGTCACGTCCAAACAATCATGATCACTCTCATCTCTCACATCTTCATCGCAGGGGTCTGGCAGGGTAGCTGGGTTCATAATCGTACACCTTATCACAGTCACGTTCTCAGCTCCCAGAATCACTCTTTCATACTTAGTCAATCGACTAGGGGTGAAATGCTGTGTTCTTGTCAAAAGAATCTCAACCGAGTGTGGAACAAAAACATTTACCGGATATCCCATCACTATCGACTCACTTTGCTCCAGACTCATACAAGTAGCAGCTACTGCTTTTAAGCAGCCAGGCAATGCTGAAGCCACTGGGTCCAATGTAGCTGAATAAATATGCCACTGGACGTCGACTCAATCCATGTCTCTGTGTTAAGACTGAAAGTGCACAATTTTCTCTCTCACAGCAAAACAAAGCAAAGTCTTTTGAATAATCAGACATACCCAAAGCAGGAGCCTCACACAAACAGTTTCTTAGTTTCACAAATGCCTCTATGCAGTCATCATTCCAATCAATCGGATCTTTTGCTCTTTTCTGGATCATCTGTATTAATGGTTTTGCTAACATCAAAAAACCATTAATCCATTGCCTACAGTATCCAACCACTCCTAGAAACATTCTCATTTCTCTTTGAGTCTGTGACAATTGCATTTCTTTGATTATTTTTATTCTTTCCGGTGTCACTTTTCTAACTCCTCTTTCTATTTTATGCCCTAAATATCTAACTTCTCGTTGACAGAATTGTAACTTTTCTGGAGACACCTTGTGTCCTCCTTCAGCCAAATGATTCAGCAATGCAATTGTGTATGTGACACAATCTTCTCGTGTTTTTGATGCCACCAGTAGGTCATCAGTGTACTGGACCAAAACAGATTTTCCAGGCATAATCAATGACTCTAGCCACTTTTTCAAAATCTGATAAAAAATTGAAGGACTCTCTGTGTACCCTTGAGGAACTCGACACCATGCGTAAATATGATCCTCAAACTTAAAGGTAAAAAGATACTGGCTGTCTGGGTGCAAAGGAATAGAAAAGAACGCTTGGCATAAATCAATTACTGTAAACCAACCTGCATTCCAGGGTATCTGATAAAGGATCACTGCTGGATTTGGCACTATTGGACAGCATGGCACTACAATTTTGTTTATTTTCCGTAAATCCTGCACTATCCTGTACTTTCCGCTAGGCTTTTTCAGTCCCATTATTGGCGAATTGCAGGGACTACCCATCACTTCTTTTAAAATACCTAGTTTAACCATTCGTTCAATTTCTTGAATAATTCCTGCTTTTACTTCCGGACTCATCTTGTACTGTCGGGTGTTTGGATATACTGCACCTTCTTTCACTGTCACTTTAACTGGGTCTATATTTGTCATTAGCCCAATGTATTTTCCAGTAAAATCCCATACTTCTGGATTAACTGTGGTTCTCAACTCTTCTGGTAATTCATTCTCAGTTATTAGTGAAAACATTTCATCTACTTCTGTTCCCTGTTTGGCCAGCATCATCTTGTATACCACGTCTTTATCAGGGGTTTGGAAAGCGACACCATGCGGTGTACAATAGATCGTGCAATTCATCTTGCACAAAAGATCTCTTCCCAACAGATTTACAGGACTGGAATCGCAAACTACGAACCGATGCATTTCCTTAAAATTTCCAATGTGCACCTCCATTGGTTTGGTGATTGGGGTTCTAATCTGTTGGTTTGACACGCCTATGACTTGGATTGATTCTCCCAAGAGGGGTAGGTTTGGGATGTCTGCTGTTCTCACAGTAGACCTGGTAGCACCAGTGTCCAATAGGAAAGTAATGTCTTTATCTTCTACTCTCCCATCAACAAATGGACCTGACTGATCTACTGGCAAGGATGTGCCAAGCACGCACTCCTCTTCCTCCCCCCTCAGGCACCGTCATTGTGCGACATCTGAATGTTCTTCATCATTCTGTAAAAAATATTGTGTAATTGTTCTATTATTCTTACCACTTTCTCCTTGAAATCCGGTGTTTGCACTGAACCTTTGATGATTCACAAAATTTGGCATAGGAGCTGGTGGCACCTGATATTGTGGTGTAACTACCTGCTGCTGCTGATTCATAAGTACTTCATTCTGCATCTGTGGGATTACATTTTGATTTGGCCCATTATTACTCTTATTATTCTGAGTACTCTTACACTCGTTCTTCCAGTGTCCAAGCTTTCTGCACGCATGACAAGGAAACTTCTTTTTCGCTTCTTCTCTGTCCATTCGTCCCTTATATTTATTACCATTCGCTCCTTGATTATTCTGACTCTGTTCTTTCACTTGATTATTATTTTGGTCATTTGTTTTCTCTTCTTGCAGTTCTGTCAATTTAACTTGTGCCCACATCATTTTCTCCTTTAGCTTCCTACGCCTGGCTTCAATGTCATCTCCACAATATTTCGCATACTTTAAAATCTCATCCACTGTCTTGCTTTGCCAACATAACATGTGCTGCTGTATCATCTGACTGATTTCTGGTTTCAAACCATATACAAACCGATACACAAAATGTCCCATATCCTTGTCACCGATATTCTCAAAACCACTATACTGCTTAAACACCTGTAACAATCTTTCATAATACGCATGTACAGATTCATTTGGTTCTTGGGTTGTTCTATCTATTCTTACCCAATCTGTTTCTTTAGGATGAATTTTCCCTTTCAAATACGTAATCACTTGGTGATACTTTTTCATCACCCCCTCTGAGGGTGCTCCTGTCTTTGAGTCTCTAGCATACTCCTCATTAGGCCAATCAATTGTAATTTTGCATTCTGTCCATAAATCAGCAGGTACCACTATATCAAATAGACCGTCCAAATCCTTCAATAAAACCTTTGAAACCTTCACAAATCTCTCTACCTGTTTGTACCATTCAACTGGTTTTTCTCTCAGCTTTGGAAAATCAATTGTAAATGACAAAATATCTTGTCTACTCCACGGAACATGAACATATCCACCTCCAGCAACCTCTCTCATTGGACACAATTGTTCCACCTTTCTCGTTTCTCTTACTGGAAATGCAGCTGCTGCTTCTCTCGCTTGTGCTTCCTCTTTCTTTCTTATCCATCTAAATCTCCATTTATCAATGTCTCCCCATTTTCGCAAAATGTTCATTAATTCCGTAATCTGTATTCTCTTTCCAGAAGCATTTACACTTTCTAAATCTTTATCAGTAAAGTCCACTCGATATGGTTTTTGTAACAACTTTGATTTCCCTATGTCTATTCCAATCTCTGAAGCAACTTCAGTCAATCTCTCATGAAATACTCTTGCTCTCCTGGTTATACTCTTACATAAAAATAATAACTCCTCAACATTGTAAGCGTTCAATCTTTCTGTACCCACACATCCTGTCATCATCTCTTCCAATTCCACTTTCAATCTGCTGATGTCTAAAATCCTTGGTGTTGGGTTCTGATTATCTCTTTCCTGTGCACATCTTTCGATTTCTTCAGAGGTGACTACTGTTGCGCCTCCAGTTCCAGTATGAACCAAAGGTCTTCTTTCTCTCAAATTCATGGGCGTAACTCTCTTCGGAGTTTCCGTCAAAGGTTCTACATTAGGGAGATCCATTAATGAAATAATGGACTCACTTTCGCTAACCTGATCATCTGTAATTATTATTTCTTTTCTAGGACTATTTAATGGAATTGTCACAGATTGTGGTTTCTGGCATATCTTATTATCTCCATACAATGGGATTACCGGACCAATGGTCACTGGTACTGTCAAGGCTTCAGTATTCAAATTTAATTGACTTATCTTTTGTACTAGTTCTTCTCTAGTTTTATTCAGAGCATCTCTTTCATTATCCTGCAATACTCTGTTATACGACGTCTCATGTAAAATCTGTGGGGTTAATGGCATTCCCATTACTGGTGCACTTGGAGTAACCTTACTAGTTGCTTCTTGATACGGTGGTGGATTTATAATTAAAATATCCTCTAACAACTCGTCATCTGATTCACCATATCCTGCTGAGTTCATGTGTTTCGTTTTCTCTTTACACTTTCCTCCAGACTGTTCCTCAGCCATTAACACTGGATATAACCCTTCTGATACCATAGCTCTCCTCCATTGTTTCATCTGCCCTTCGTGTGAGTCATGCAAGTGTCTCAGAAAGAATCCTCTAAACCTTCCACCTCTGCATTTCTCTTGTTCATATGACTCAGTCTCCCATTCTTCCAAAGCCTCATATTGAGTTAACTTAGGTCTAGGTTCCAAATCATTCATCTTCAGTCTCAAATTCTGAAGAATCCTCCCATTAAACGTACCATCTTTAGGAAATGCTAACACTCCATCATCCTTTGTATAATCTATCCAGTTTTCCAACCACACGCAAGTATGATATCCTCTTTCCATCATCATAAAAGATGCTGGTGTCTTCGGTGGAGGAATAGGAATTCCCTCTCTAGTCAACACAGGCTTATCCTTTACAAAGAAATTCTTATTTTTCTTTAAAAATTACATCTTTCTTTTCTCTCCATACATCCTTGAGGAACGATGTAGGAAATTGTATTCTGCAAACCCTTGAAATCTTCTACCTGTATGTCTTGCACTAACAGACAAATCAAAATCCCGCATACAATCTTTCTCTCCACCAATCCTAGCGCGGCTTCTAATTAGCTATCCAATCAAATCAGGCTCATGCCCGTGATCTGACCAATGCCAGCACGGCCTTTTCCTGACGTCAATTCTGCTCCTTACTACTGACCCCTCCTTTACAAGGCTGCTCCTGTCACACGCCCGCTGTTTCTACCAATCCCAGCGCGGTTCACTATGACGTCAGTACCACTCCGGCAACTGTCCCTCCCTTCACAAGGTAATACGGAAACTTTATTTCTCAATATTTTCTTTAAAATTCTTTGTTATTAACAACATAAAAACATTCGCTACTCTGTCTGTTCCGCTAAATCAAAGGATAGTTTATTTCTTTCTACTGCAAGTAAAACCTTCCGCTTACTCTTCATATAAGCTCCAGAGAACCTGCTACTCCTCCGGTGTCACCCATTTGGGAAATTTGAGACCAAAGTTTTCACCAGCGAACTCCTTTTGCTGTCAATCTAGCTTGGAAGAACCTGCTACTCCTTCAGGGTTACCCTTTCTAGGTGATATAACGCCTAAAGTTTCACTAGCTAACTCTTTGCTATCAATCACTCTCACTTTTATACAGAAAATAGTCCCTACTTTAACACTGCCAGCCCTACCTAGCTTCTCAGTGTTATTCCAACAGACGAGTAACCTCACTGCAGTGTGGTTTCTATCGCCATCCGCTATTCATTGCCCGGGAATTTTCCAGACAACATAAAACAAGGACGCTAACTCTTTTTGTTAAAACATAAATCAATAATCAATAATCTATACTTATCACCAAACTAGTCAATAATAACCATAACTCTGCTACCAGAAAACTGATCCAGCGGTGTAGTGTCAGCAGATACTCCACTACCATATACTCACCTGGGCCCATATAACTACTTCCACAAAAAAAACCACCAAGTAGACCGCTGGAAAAACTTAGTTTATGATTTTCATACTTCAAGATCTAGTTATTTCTTTTCCCTAACTAAACCTTTCACTGATCAATTAGTTCTTTCCTCTGGTCAATGGACCATTAGTTGGAACTAGTTGATGGTGATAATTAACATAACTTATTAAACATTTCTCGACTAAAATGAAATAATCACAGACTCGGGAAGTTTTAAAATCTTTATCTAAATTAATTGCGTGTGAACCATCTCAAACGTTTCAGTACAAACACCCTCATTCGCAAAAGTGTCAATTCAATCAAGTTTCAATAGGCATTAGCAATTCAGATCCACACAATAACTATGCTCAGAAAGAAGAGGACAGAGAGAAAAGAACATCTATCAATACGATGTATTTATAATTACCAAGTATGGTGTGAAGACCAACCCCCTGGCCAAAGGGCTGGTAAGGGTCCCCGGGATAGATCAGGAGACAAAGGCTTCAGGACAGGAATCAGGACAGGATACTTCACCTCTCTAAATACCGACGACTGCGTCGCACCCCTCTCTGACACTCTCTTCCTCCTCGTGGTTCTTCCGCGATCTTCTTTCTAACCCAATTAAGTTAACTAGATGGTTCTGCATTCGATTTCTTCATCAGCGTCTCACTGCTTCAACACCACCCCCAGCACCGACAGCATCAACACTTCTCCCCGTGTCTGCTCTCGAATCATCAGCAAGACTCCCGTAAAAAGCTAAGCTAACTAACTGAAACTACCTCAAGTATACCTTTCCATAACCATGTACCACCCATTAATGTTTCAATTTTACAAAATACTAACTCTGATTGGACAGGTGAGGGGGGTGATCCTCACACCAGGCTTACATTTCACTTATTTAATTAAACCATTGTTTTCAAATCCCTCCCCTCAAACTTTATTAAATCATTTCCTTTCCCATACATCTCCAAACTTTATTAATACAAAATGTTGCAATGTTATGAATAAAGCTCCTTCATATGAACTCTTCACCCTCATGTTTCCAGGGCACATCTTCGCTGGCCTTGGACGCGTGACAAGTCCTTACTCATCTTTATTTATTCTCTCTCTGGTGCGCATGCGTGGAGTCAAGTCAATCAGCAAGTTCAGACAAGTCTGGAAGGCCCAAATGCGCACTAATAATAAAGTCAAAAGAAGGAATGTTATTTTAAAAAATAAATGGTTTTACTGTACACCACCAACCTCTACTCTATCCCACTTTATTTATTATTACCCTCTCTGCATTTGCGTTAGTATAAAACGTATATTCTATTTCAACCAAGCAGGTGGCATGCGTGTGAACTTTCAAGAGGCCATTTTATCGTCTATTGCGCAGGCGCAAGATTTTCCCTCCAAGCATTAGTACGTCATACTACGTAGAAGTAGTAGACGCATGCGCAGTAAAGATCCCTTGTTAAAGTGCGTTTTAGTCCTTCGTTCATGTTATTGCCGTTAGTAAACACATAGGCAAGCTTCACTGTCCCGCGTGTCTTTTTCTAAATGCGAATTATTAATTACAAACACGTCGTTAGTCATTCGTTAGTGAGTTAAAACGAAAGGATTGCTTCCGAGCAAGTCTCATTTACGAGTCCTTGCTCCATCAATACCCTCTCTGATGGCATCTTAAGCCATCACAAAATTACCCATCCCATCCCAGATACCAACTTTAGCACTTCTCAGTTTTCTCTATTTCTCCTCTCAATTTTTCATCAATCAACTCGTTTCCTTCTAAATCCCTCATTTTCTTATATAATCTGCCTTTCATTTCTTCCAGCTGTATTTCATCATATTTTCTTTTTCGTTTCTGTCCCTTTCCTTTTCTTTCAAATGTACTTTCTCTTTCCTTCCTCTTCTACAACACTTATATGTAATCATTATTATCATCACTACCGTTATTATCATAACTAATGGTATTATTATTTGACCTAGAAAACCCTTTCCAAAATCAACAAACCATTTCCCTATTGATGTTATACTTTTTGTTAGTCTTCCCCACACACTGTCAACCTCCAGTTGGGTCAAGTCTTTATGCATTCTTGTAATGTTTTCAATATATCCTTTAATTTCTCTGCTCTTGTCTGGAATATAAGTGCAGCAATGTTGAATTTTCAACATGCCACAGACTCCACCTTCTTTTGCTAACAATATATCAAGAGCAAGACGGTTCTGTAAAACCATAGAACTGATTGCAACCATTTCTGTGTTAATCATTAAGAAACCTCATGCAGTGTCTGTAGAAAGACGATCAACTATGGCTGATAACTTACAAATTTTCTGTGAATTCAGAATGGCTCCAACTGAGGGTATCAGTGCACTAAAAATGTCTCCTACAATTTCAGAAAAACTAGCTCTTCTTCTACGTGTTAGTCCATTAGAATTTCCATTGGGTCCACTGATTTTATCTACATGATAGATCTTTGGAAAAACTATTCCAAAGTAGCAGCTCCCGTACCATCGTGCAGGTAACCTATAATAGGCATTGCTCCCACAAACATAATACACTCCTGGAAATACAGGATCAGTTCCCCCTTTTAGTCCCCACCCTCCTAAAATTAGGAAGTTGTGTTCACATTCACTGGAACCAATGTAATTATTGTTATAATCTGTCTTTAATCTATGGAGGCAGAATTTTCCGCTTTTCACAAAATCCAGGGACATCGCAGCATGAGCCTTGCCACTTGCATAGATTCCCTCTTTCCCAACCCATGGAGGTACATGGATTTTCTGTTCAGTTGCCTTCTTTATTAAATCCTGTCTCCTTTCTTCTACTAAATCCCAAAAATCTTTTTCTTCTTTTCTTAATGTACATGTTAGATTATCTTTATGTGCCTGAACTAAATCTATTGAACTCATTGTTATGAAAAATTCACCCATATACTGTGCATTTTTACTACTAGCTACTGGATTCATATTCTTTCTAATAGGTAATTCAGAAAATACTACATCTATATCTGAATACAAATATTGAAGTTTCCCTGTAGCATAAAATAAACTTGACAAAATACTACATGACACACCATACGTTAAAGGTATATGGTGATAAGTCATTCCTTCTGATACTGATGAGGGTAACTTCATACACATGTAGCAGTTATTAATCTCCATAGTACTAACATATTGAAATAACAGTTTAATAAACACATTAGAAGACGTATTATAATCTGATTCATTATGATAGTTTGCTTCATCTTCTACCCCTATTTCTATTTCAGTTTCTTTTATTCTATCCACCTTAACATTAGTACCTGTATTATTCTTGCCACTTGTTTTCATTAACAAAGGTACTCCTACTGTTAGGAATAACCATACTAATGCTGCTAACAAAATACTACAAAAACAAAATCTAAAACACTTTCTTTTTAATCCATGTTTTGGTTTCCCGGTAACTTCAATTTCTGCCATTTTACCCCTGAGAAAATGTCTTTTCTCTTATCTTTTCTTTGTCAGTTTGATTTTCCTTTTCGTTTTTTAGGAGGCCTCAATTTGCTTTCATCAATCTGAACAATATGAATTTCTTCTGTTTCATCAGTCAGATCTAGGGATTCAAATTCCTCGAGTATGACGTAAGTCCATTCAGGAGCCTTGTATCTCCTGTTTAAATTTCTCAATCTTGGACTTCTTTGAGTTATGTTTGCCAAAGTTTGTTTAGATTGTGTTTGACTTGTGACTTTGTTTACTTGTTCTGGTCTCTTTTCAGATTTTCTCAAGTGATATTTTAGTTTCTTTACTCCAGTTGGCCAATTGTCTCCCTTTCTGATTCTTTTGATTTGCATTGCGTTTTCACCTTCTTTATCTCCTTGTAAAGTTCTTTTTATTTCATTTATTCTAGGCACAATCTGTTCTGATTCTCTGTTTTCTGTGCTTGTGCCTTCTTTTACTTCCACCTGCTCAGGTCTTACCGTATTTTGTTCTTCTTCTTCCTGAGCTTGTTCTTCTAATTCTATCTGACCCTGTTCAGGTCTTACTTCAAACATTTCTTCTTCTGCCTGAACCTGTCCTACTAACTCTATCTGATCCTGTTCAGGTCTTAATTCAAACTTTTCTTCTTCCGCCTGAACGTGTTCTTCTATTTTTCCCTCCTCAGGTTCGTGTAAGTCTTTTTTATTTTCCACCAGAGTGTGTTCTTCTTCCCCTGTCTCTTCCTGACTACTTTCCTGTCTTTTCAGTTCTGTTCTTCTTCTTGTTTCAATAACATCATCAATTACTTCCTTCACTGGTATCCACTCTTCCTGACTTGTACTTGGCTGTTCGTCATATGGTTGTCTTTCAGAATCTATTACTATAGATTCTTCAATCTCACAGCTTACAACTCCTGACGCTTCAGCCTGTTCAGTCAGTGGTTGCTCTTGTTGTTCTGATGGGCTCGGAACTCTTCTGGTATGGCTGGCATGAATCCATTGGGGCAAACCTGCACACTTCACTGCTGTGGTAGTGACTAGTATGACTTGCCGCGGTTTGTCCCACCTTGGTGCTAGGCACGACTTTCTTGCATGTTTCTTCACTAGCACCCAATCTCCAGGATTCAAATCATGCGCTTGGTCTAGCTGTCTTTCGACTGCATCTTCTCCAACCTGGTGAGAGACAGAATGCATCATTTCAGCCAATCCTTTGTAATAGTCCAATACCAGATCATCAGTTATACTCATTAGTTTATTTCCAGGAATAAATACCTGTCTCATGGCTCTTCCCATGAGAATCTCATGTGGGCTCATTCCTGTTTTCCTGTCTGGAATACTTCTGAGACCCATCAATACAAGAGGTAATGCATCTGGCCATTTCAGCTTTGTGGATGCACACACCTTTCCCAATCTTGACTTGATTGTGCCATTCATTTGCTCAACAATTCCGGAAGCCTCTGGATGATAAGCACAGTGCAGTTTTTGTTCAATGTTAAATGCAGCACAGATTAATCGAATTATTTCATTATTAAAATGAGGGCCTCTCTCTGATTCCAAAGTGACTGATAAACCAAATCGCGGAACTTACTCCCTCAACAACAATTTTGCAACTGTAAGACTGTCATTTCTTCGAGTGGGATAGGCTTCCACCCATCTTGAGAAAAGGCATACTATGACAAGTATATATTTCAGTCCATTGTATGGGGGCAATTCAATAAAATCTAACTGTAATCTAGTGAAGGGTCCTTCTGCCTTTCCAATCTTTCCCCAGCTTACCACTGTCTTTCTACCTGGATTTTGCTGCTGACAGGTTAAGCATCTTTGGCAAAGGCTTTCTGCGACTACCCTGAATTTCGGATTGTACCAACTCTGTCTGAATAGCCTAATCATTGAATCTCTCCCTATGTGTGTTGCTCCATGATACACTCTTGCCATTTTTGAAAGTAAACAATCTGGCATGACTGGTCTTCCATCTAAATACACCCATACCTCATCATGTGGTCTTTTTGTACAAGCTGCCTTTATTCAAATTTCCTTTTCCCTTTCCTCAACTTCTTCCTGCAATTGTCTAATCTCATCCCATGTTTCTGGTACTGGGAAAAACATAAGTTGGCATCTGGTTTCACCCGTTTCAATTTTTCTGTTTATGGCCACTGTATTTTTGGCACAGTATTTGGCCACTTGATCAGCATAATTATTGCCAGCAGTCACATAGTCATTTCCTGACCGATGTGCAGCACATTTTACAACTGCTATCTCCTTTGGCAATTGTAATGCTTCCAACAAATCCTTCACATTTTTGCTGTTTTTGATAGGAGATCCTGAAGAAGTCAGAAATCCCCTCTGCATCCAGAGCTGGCCGAAGTCGTGCACAACTCCGAACCCATATTGACTGTCCGTAAATATGGTTACTCTCCAATTTTTCCCCTTTTTGCATGCCATTGTTAAGGCAACCAATTCAGCTACTTGTGCAGACTTGACCCCAGGTAAACAGGATGCTTCAATTACCCCAGATATTTTACAAACAGCATATGCAGCACTTAGTCCTCCTTCTTGTGTTCTGAGGCAGGAACCGTCTACAAATAACTCATGGTCAGCCTCTTTCAAAGGTGTCTCTTTTATGTGCGGCCGGGGCTTCGTGCATAACTCAGTCACGTCCAAACAATCATGATCACTCTCATCTCTCACATCTTCATCGCAGGGGTCTGGCAGTAGGGTAGCTGGGTTCATAATTGTACACCTTATCACAGTCACGTTCTCAGCTCCCAGAATCACTCTTTCATACTTAGTCAATCGACTAGGGGTGAGATGCTGTGTTCTTGTCAAAAGAATCTCAACCGAGTGTGGAACAAAAACATTTACCGGATATCGCATCACTATCGACTCACTTTGCTCCAGACTCATACAAGTAGCAGCTACTGCTTTTAAGCAGCCAGGCAATGCTGAAGCCACTGGGTCCAATGTAGCTGAATAAATATGCCACTGGACGTTGACTCAATCCATGTCTCTGTGTTAAGACTGAAAGTGCACAATTTTCTCTCTCACAGCAAAACAAAGCAAAGTCTTTTGAATAATCAGACATACCCAAAGCAGGAGCCTCACACAAACAGTTTCTTAGTTTCACAAATGCCTCTATGCAGTCATCATTCCAATCAATCGGATCTTTTGCTCTTTTCTGGATCATCTGTATTAATGGTTTTGCTAACATCAAAAAACCATTAATCCATTGCCTACAGTATCCAACCACTCCTAGAAACATTCTCATTTCTCTTTGAGTCTGTGACAATTGCATTTCTTTGATTATTTTTATTCTTTCCGGTGTCACTTTTCTAACTCCTCTTTCTATTTTATGCCCTAAATATCTAACTTCTCGTTGACAGAATTGTAACTTTTCTGGAGACACCTTGTGTCCTCCTTCAGCCAAATGATTCAGCAATGCAATTGTGTATGTGACACAATCTTCTCGTGTTTTTGATGCCACCAGTAGGTCATCAGTGTACTGGACCAAAACAGATTTTCCAGGCATAATCAATGACTCTAGCCACTTTTTCAAAATCTGATTAAAAATTGAAGGACTCTCTGTGTACCCTTGAGGAACTCGACACCATGCGTAAATATGATCCTCAAACTTAAACGTAAAAAGATACTGGCTGTCTGGGTGCAAAGGAATAGAAAAGAACGCTTGGCATAAATCAATTACTGTAAACCAACCTGCATTCCAGGGTATCTGATAAAGGATCACTGCTGGATTTGGCACTATTGGACAGCATGGCACTACAATTTTGTTTATTTTCCGTAAATCCTGCACTATCCTGTACTTTCCGCTAGGCTTTTTCAGTCCCATTATTGGCGAATTGCAGGGACTACCCATCACTTCTTTTAAAATACCTAGTTTAACCATTCGTTCAATTTCTTGAATAATTCCTGCTTTTACTTCCGGACTCATCTTGTACTGTCGGGTGTTTGGATATACTGCACCTTCTTTCACTGTCACTTTAACTGGGTCTATATTTGTCATTAGCCCAATGTCTTTTCCAGTAAAATCCCATACTGCTGGATTAACTGTGGTTCTCAACTCTTCTGGTAATTCATTCTCAGTTATTAGTGAAAACATTTCATCTACTTCTGTTCCCTGTTTGGCCAGCATCATCTTGTATACCACGTCTTCATCAGGGGTTTGGAAAGCGACACCATGCGGTGTACAATATATCGTGCAATTCATCTTGCACAAAAGATCTCTTCCCAACAGATTTACAGGACTGGAATCGCAAACTACGAACCGATGCATTTCCTTAAAATTTCCAATGTGCACCTCCATTGGTTTGGTGATTGGGGTTCTAATCTGTTGGTTTGACACGCCTATGACTTGGATTGATTCTCCCAAGAGGGGTAGGTTTGGGATGTCTGCTGTTCTCACAGTAGACCTGGTAGCACCAGTGTCCAATAGGAAAGTAATGTCTTTATCTTCTACTCTCCCATCAACAAATGGACCTGACTGATCTACTGGCAAGGATGTGCCAAGCACGCACTCCTCTTCCTCCCCCCTCAGGCACCGTCATTGTGCGACATCTGAATGTTCTTCATCATTCTGTAAAAAATATTGTGTAATTGTTCTATTATTCTTACCACTTTCTCCTTGAAATCCGGTGTTTGCACTGAAACTTTGATGATTCACAAAATTTGGCATAGGAGCTGGTGGCACCTGATATTGTGGTGTAACTACCTGCTGCTGCTGATTCATAAGTACTTCATTCTGCATCTGTGGGATTAAATTTTGATTTGGCCCATTATTACTCTTATTATTCTGAGTACTCTTACACTCGTTCTTCCAGTGTCCAAGCTTTCTGCACGCATGACAAGGAAACTTTTTTTCGCTTCTTCTCTGTCCATTCGTCCCTTATATTTATTACCATTCGCTCCTTGATTATTCTGACTCTGTTCTTTCACTTGATTATTATTTTGGTCATTTGTTTTCTCTTCTTGCAGTTCTGTCAATTTAACTTGTGCCCACATCATTTTCTCTTTTAGCTTCCTACGCCTGGCTTCAATGTCATCTCCACAATATTTCGCATACTTTAAAATCTCATCCACTGTCTTGCTTTGACAACATAACATGTGCTGCTGTATCATCTGACTGATTTCTGGTTTCAAACCATATACAAACCGATACACAAAATGTCCCATATCCTTGTCACCGATATTCTCAAAACCACTATACTGCTTAAACACCTGTAACAATCTTTCATAATACGCATGTACAGATTCATTTGGTTCTTGGGTTGTTCTATCTATTCTTACCCAATCTGTTTCTTTAGGAGGAATTTTCCCTTTCAAATACGTAATCACTTGGTGATACTTGTTCATCACCCCCTCTGAGGGTGCTCCTGTCTTTGAGTCTCTAGCATACTCCTCATTAGGCCAATCAATTGTAATTTTGCATTCTGTCCATAAATCAGCAGGTACCACTATATCAAATAGACCATCCAAATCCTTCAATAAAACCTTTGAAACCTTCACAAATCTCTCTACCTGTTTGTACCATTCAACTGGTTTTTCTCTCAGCTTTGGAAAATCAATTGTAAATGACAAAATATCTTGTCTACTCCAAGGAACATGAACATATCCACCTCCAGGAACCTCTCTCATTGGACACAATTGTTCCACCTTTCTCGTTTCTCTTACTGGAAATGCAGCTGCTGCTTCTCTCGCTTGTGCTTCCTCTTTCTTTCTTATCCATCTAAATCTCCATTTATCAATGTCTCCCCATTTTCGCAAAATGTTCATTAATTCCGTAATCTGTAGTCTCTTTCCAGAAGCATTTACACTTTCTAAATCTTTATCAGTAAAGTCCACTCGATATGATTTTTGTAACAACTTTGATTTCCCTATGTCTATTCCAATCTCTGAAGCAACTTCAGTCAATCTCTCATGAAATACTCTTGCTCTCCTGGTTATACTCTTACATAAAAATAATAACTCCTCAACATTGTAAGCGTTCAATCTTTCTGTACCCACACATCCTGTCATCATCTCTTCCAATTCCACTTTCAATCTGCTGATGTCTAAAATCCTTGGTGTTGGGTTCTGATTATCTCTTTCCTGTGCACATCTTTCGATTTCTTCAGAGGTGACTACTGTTGCGCCTCCAGTTCCAGTATGAACCAAAGGTCTTCTTTCTCTCAAATTCATGGGCGTAACTCTCTTCGGAGTTTCCGTCAAAGGTTCTACATTAGGGAGATCCATTAATGAAATAATGGACTCACTTTCGCTAACCTGATCATCTGTAATTATTATTTCTTTTCTAGGACTATTTAATGGAATTGTCACAGATTGTGGTTTCTGGCATATCTTATTATCTCCATACAATGGGATTACCGGACCAATGGTCACTGGTACTGTCAAGGCTTCAGTATTCAAATTTAATTGACTTATCTTTTGTACTAGTTCTTCTCTAGTTTTATTCAGAGCATCTCTTTCATTATCCTGCAATACTCTGTTATACGACGTCTCATGTAAAATCTGTGGGGTTAATGGCATTCCCATTACTGGTGCACTTGGGGTAACCTTACTAGTTGCTTCTTGATACGGTGGTGGATTTATAATTAAAATATCCTCTAACAACTCGTCATCTGATTCACCAAATCCTGCTGAGTTCATGTGTTTCGTTTTCTCTTTACACTTTCCTCCAGACTGTTCCTCAGCCATTAACACTGGATATAACCCTTCTGATACCATAGCTCTCCTCCATTGTTTCATCTGCCCTTCGTGTGACTCATGCAAGTGTCTCAGAAAGAATCCTCTAAACCTTCCACCTCTGCATTTCTCTTGTTCATATGACTCAGTCTCCCATTCTTCCAAAGCCTCATATTGAGTTAACTTAGGTCTAGGTTCCAAATCATTCATCTTCAGTCTCAAATTCTGAAGAATCCTCCCATTAAACGTACCATCTTTAGGAAATGCTAACACTCCATCATCCTTTGTATAATCTATCCAGTTTTCCAACCACACGCAAGTATGATATCCTCTTTCCATCATCATAAAAGATGCTGGTGTCTTCGGTGGAGGACTAGGAATTCCCTCTCTAGTCAACACAGGCTTATCCTTTACAAAGAAATTCTTATTTTTCTTTAAAAATTACATCTTTCTTTTCTCTCCATACATCCTTGAGGAACGATGTAGGAAATTGTATTCTGCAAACCCTTGAAATCTTCTACCTGTATGTCTTGCACTAACAGACAAATCAAAATCCTGCATACAATCTTTCTCTCCACCAATCCTAGCGCGGCTTCTAATTAGCTATCCAATCAAATCAGGCTCACGCCCGTGATCTGACCAATGCCAGCGCGGCCTTTTCCTGACGTCAATTCTGCTCCTTACTACTGACCCCTCCTTTACAAGGATGCTCCTGTCACACGCCCGCTGTTTCTACCAATCCCAGCACGGTTCACTATGACGTCAGTACCACTCCGGCAACTGTCCCTCCCTTCACAAGGTAATATGGAAACTTTATTTCTCAATATTTTCTTTAAAATTCTTTGTTATTAACAACATAAAAACATTTGCTACTCTGTCTGTTCCGCTAAATCAAAGGATAGTTTATTTCTTTCTACTGCAAGTAAAACCTTCCGCTTACTCTTCATATAAGCTTCAGAGAACCTGCTACTCCTCCGGTGTCACCCGTTTGGGAAATTTGAGACCAAAGTTTTCACCAGCGAACTCCTTTTGCTGTCAATCTAGCTTGGAAGAACCTGCTACTCCTTCAGGGTTACCCTTTCTAGGTGATATAACGCCTAAAGTTTCACTAGCTAACTCTTTGCTATCAATCACTCTCACTTTTATACAGAAAATAGTCCCTACTTTAACACTGCCAGCCCTACCTAGCTTCTCAGTGTTATTCCAACAGACGAGTAACCTCACTGCAGTGTGGTTTCTATCGCCATCCGCTATTCATTGCCCGGGAATTTTCCAGACAACATAAAACAAGGACGCTAACTCTTTTTGTTAAAACATAAATCAATAATCAATAATCTATACTTATCACCAAACTAGTCAATAATAACCATAACTCTGCTACCAGAAAACTGATCCAGCGGTGTACTATCAGCAGATACTCCACTACCATATACTCACCTGGGCCCATATAACTACTTCCACAAAAAAAACCACCAAGTAGACCGCTGGAAAAACTTAGTTTATGATTTTCATACTTCAAGATCTAGTTATTTCTTTTCCCTAACTAAACCTTTCACTGATCAATTAGTTCTTTCCTCTGGTCAATGGACCATTAGTTGGAACTAGTTGATGGTGATAATTAACATAACTTATTAAACATTTCTCGACTAAAATGAAATAATCACAGACTCGGGAAGTTTTTAAATCTTTATCTAAATTAATTGCGTGTGAACCATCTCAAACGTTTCAGTACAAACACCCTCATTCGCAAGAGTGTCAATTCAATCAAGTTTCAATAGGCATTAGCAATTCAGATCCACACAATAACTATGCTCAGAAAGAAGAGGACAGAGAGAAAAGAACATCTATCAATACGATGTATTTATAATTACCAAGTATGGTGTGAAGACCAACCCCCTGGCCAAAGGGCTGGTAAGGGTCCCCGGGATAGATCAGGAGACAAAGGCTTCAGGACAGGAATCAGGACAGGATACTTCACCTCTCTAAAAACCGACGACTGCGTCGCACCCCTCTCTGACACTCTCTTCCTCCTCGTGGTTCTTCCGCGATCTTCTTTCTAACCCAATTAAGTTAAATAGATGGTTCTGCATTCGATTTCTTCATCAGCGTCTCACTGCTTCAACACCACCCCCAGCACCGACAGCATCAACACTTCTCCCCGTGTCTGCTCTCGAATCATCAGAAAGACTCCCGTAAAAAGCTAAGCTAACTAACTGAAACTACCTCAATTATACCTTTCCATAACCATGTACCACCCATTAATGTTTCAATTTTACAAAATACTAACTCTGATTGGACAGGTGAGGGGGGTGATCGTCACACCAGGTTTACATTTCACTTATTTAATTAAACCATTGTTTTCAAATCCCTCCCCTCAAACTTTATTAAATCATTTGTTTCCCAATCATCTCCAAACTTTATTAATACAAAATGTTGCAATGTTATGAAGAAAGCTCCTTCATATGAACTCTTCACCCTCATGTTCCCAGGGCACATCTTCGCTGGCCTTGGACGCGTGACAAGTCCTTACTCATCTTTATTTATTCTCTCTCTGGTGCGCGTGCGTGGGGTCAAGTCAATCAGCTCGATTCAGACAAGTCTGGAAGGCCCAAATGCGCACTAATAATAAAGTCAAAAGAAGGAATGTTGGGGCATATTAGGAAGACCCACGTTAAAATTATCGCCGTTTTAGCGGCAGGAAACTGCCGCTAAAACGGCGATAATGGGCTTGCTAATATGCGTTATGGAATTCCAATAGAAGCCCAGGTTAGATGTCCTGCACATCTAACCTGGGCTTCTATTGGAATTCTATAACGCATATTAGCAAGCCCATTATCGCCGTTTTAGCGGCAGTTTCCTGCAGCTAAAACGGCGATAATTTTAACGTGGGTCTTGCTAATATGCCCCGTTATTTTCAAAAATAAATGGTTTCACTGTACACCACCAACCTCTACTCTATCCCACTTTATTTATTATTACCCTTTCTGCATTTGCGTTAGTATAAAACTCATATTCTATTTCAACCAAGCAGGTGCCATGCATGTGAGCTTTCAAGCGGCCATTTTATCGTCTATTGCGCAGGCGCAAGATTTTCCCTCCAAGCATTAGTACATCATACTACGTAGATGTAGTAGACGCATGCGCAGTAAAGAGCCCTTGTTAAAGTGCGATTTAGTCCTTCGTTCATGTTATTGCTGTTAGTAAACACATAGGCAAGCTTCACTGTCCCGCGTGTCTTTTTCTAAATGCGAATTATTAATTACAAACCCGTCGTTAGTAATTCGTTAGTGAGTTAAAACGAAAGGATTGCTTCCGAGCAAGTCTCATTTACGAGTCCTTGCTCCATCAGACAGGTTCCTCCACCTACCCTGTTTTGATTTGGGTACATCATTAGCTTTCCATTTGTGGTGCCCCGTCCTGATGGACTACTGGCCGTCGGAGTAAGAACATCACACTACCCACCCTATATAGGGCTGACAGTCTGATATTCTTTTTTTCTCTCCATCACCACCAGGGAAATCCTGGCAGTGATGAACAGAAAATTTAAAATAATGACCCCCGCACCCAGGGGAAAACCCCCTGGGTTTGGAGGTCAATAGGTATTTAAAACTGATGATGGCTGTCCCCTAAACTTTTGTACCTTCAGAGGAACTACTGTGACCGCAGTTCCTCTGAAGGAATAGAGATCACCACCGAGCCAGTGGTGATCTCTAAATATGGTGATTTTCTCTCCATCAGGATGGTGAATGTAATGTTTCTCTGCCACCCTGATGGACAAACTAAAGAAATTCACACAATAAAACAGGCCCCTGGCCTGTACATAACACAAAACATGTATAGCTCACACTAGATGGCTTAAAGGTTAAAATTACAGCTGTGACATTATAAATGACATCGTGTTGGTCCGTGTATTTAAACTGCATCTTAATTGTGGAAACATCTAGATACAGCTCAAGAATTACACATATTTGTCTCTTTATTATTTCTTTAAAAGCTTTGAATGCTTCTTTGAAAGAAGTAAAACCTGCTACAGCATGCCAACCTTCCCTTGGCTGAACCTTCTCCTTCTGACCTGATATGAAGGAGCAGCTCTGACACTTCCATTTGAGTATTCTTTAACAGCAAATTTATAGGGACTGATTCTTAGTTGGGACCTGCACAGAGGGGGAGGGTGGGGCAATAAGAACAAGGAGCAGCAAAGACAAATATTGACAGCACAGTTTTAGCCCAGTCCTCTATAACAAAGCAGTGGTCACACAAACCCTGCTCCCTTACACAAGGTCGCCAAGGTGACAGGGGCCTGCTCTTGTCAGCCATTTCCTGTCCCATACCCAAATCACCCACAGAAGTTCACTGATGCTACAGCCCTAAAGTGCCCTGAAATTCAAATCTGCCATTAATATTTTAAGTTAAACGTGAGAATGTAAGTCAGCACTTCACCATCTTCCCATTTCATAAGCAGTAGAGTAAGGCACCTGCAATGCAACATGAACATTTTTGATCCTGCCCGCATTGTGATGCCCCCGCATCAGCTCTGCACCAGTTCAAGAATGTCATAGGAGAAGGAACATACACAGGTGTAAGATTCCAGTGCACTGCATTCTTCTGTATTTTGGAATCTGCCCCGTCACACCTCATGGCACAAAGTGCAAAAATGTGGACCATGTGTTTTTACTCCGGATCTGATTAAAAGCATTGAAATATAGCCCATAGAGTCAGAGAGTAAGGCAAACAACCAACAGCAAGGATTCTGAAAACATTTATCTGTTTTCAAAATTGGAAATTAGGGATTTTTATCATGATACTGCCTAATTATGCTTCTGTATGTGATGCCCTATGACGAAACCAATACACTGACCCTGATTCATGACTGCCTTGAATGCAGTGCTGTCATAAGTATTCATATGAATATGTCATATAAACATCCCAAAAATACAAATGTATATTGTGTGCCTTTTGATAGTATGGCAAAACATGAAATCTGAGTAAATTACTCTGATCCAGGGGTATAAATATGTGTTGAACAGATAAGTCAATACAATTGTGTTAAGCATCAAAGGTAAAAAATTAGTCCCAAGTTTTTCAGAACTTGCTGCTCATACTTCATGATTAGCACCCTTCTCCCAATCACTATATATCTCTCTCCTATGTCCACTTTGCCTATTGTGGTCCATTTATCAAATCTAGCTATTTGCGGATGTGTACTTAAAGCCTTCTATCAATCAAGGGGTGCTCCTCAACAAAGTCGCCTTTTCTCTGTTGAGAACGATATTGGAGCTCACTGCCCTAGGTTGTTCTTAGCAGCCTCTTACCTAGCACTGTAGGCTACTCTTTCCTTTTTTCAGGGTTCGGTCTGCAACCATTGTTTGGAGTCACTGCATTCAGGCTCGGCTCACCTTACAAATTGAAATAACTGAGAAAGACACAGGATTATAGTAAATCATGACTTGGCTATAGCTCTCCACAGAGAACAAACACACATGTAGAGCATAAACCAAGATTCTTTTCCTGGATATGGTCCCACACATATAGTCAAATTCCAGAATGGTCTTTAGTCCAATTGGTTATCATTATCACTGTATGGCCGGGCAGAAAGCCATTAAGCTTATACAATGTTGTAGTTCATAGGATTCCAAACAGGAGCTATTTGTTGCCATGGAGGGAACCAGCATTGGAGTAATCTTTGTCCCCACAGGCGCTGAAGCACATGTAATGTTAAACTCCAAGATGGTCATCTGCAAGTGAAGATGGTTCTCTGGAGGAGTGTCTCTTTGCGGTTGAGAGAACTATACTTTAGAAATTATAAAAATCAGTGATTTCAGATTCCAATGTACACACAGCATTCCATGACGAACCAAAATCAAAATATTATCTCTAAAAATAAACGTAATACAATTGTTTATCTTAAACTCTCTATTGATTTAAACATGTCCGCTTCGGTTCAGAAAGAATAGTCAAATTTGCTCTTAAGTATATTCTCCAAGTAAATAATGTATATGCACTTTAGTCTGTGAAAATTCAAAAGTCCCTAATCACAAAGAGAATGTCTGCATTAGTAATATCTTAATGTGCTGTAGGCCTGCACACAGACAACCCCTTCAAAATCCGTTGACCTTCCTATTTAGAGGTTAGCGGGTCCATAGACGAAAGACCTCCGCTGTCCTGCAGTCACCGCCAGGAAATCTTGACCGCATCGATGGCAGGATAGGCAAAAAGCAGCTGTCAGAGGGAGGACCACCAGTTTTCCTGCTGGGCCAATCATGATGTGCCCTCCCACCAATATGACTGTGGTGGTAAAACCTCCACACCTGAGTTGGCGGAATGGAAAGGATATAAGGCAGAAACTCACCTTTTCTCACTGTCACTCTTCCTGTTCCACCATCAATCCATCAATCAGGATTTATAAAGTGCAGCTGATCACCCAATAGGGTATCCAGGCACCATGGATCCAATCTTCCAAGTACTGTTGTTTGATAACGAACAAAGCCAACACCGTTCTGGACACAATTGACGGTATACTCAACTTTTACCAGTCACATATTTACTTGTCTGTTAACATTTGCACAGTACTCGTGCATTTATAAATCTCTCCTATTATTATTATTATTATTAATGCGTTCTTGATATAGCGCATGGCTACCCTTAGGCATCCCAGCGCTCAGCGCCTACCTTCATCCCAAACAGGAGACTCATTGCAAGTTCATGAAGAGCCAGGTTTTTAGCTTCTTCCTGAATTCAAGGAGATTGTTCAAAGAGCGGAGCTGAGTTGGGAGCGTATTCCAAAGAGCAGAGGCATTAACTGAGAACAGGCGGCCGCCCGCTCTTGTCCTACAAGCAATAGCATACCAATGTGCACTGCATATGTCTGTAATGTCGACGTTTAAGAAATGTTAATAAAGACACCTGTATGATCACATTCTATGTATAAATTTGTTGCAGGCTGCCTTCAAAGAAATGGACACGCACAAAAAAGGATATCCAAATGAAAATCAAAAAGTCACCATACAAGTGTGTTGAAAGAAATGTCTAGAATTCCTACATTAAAAACATATGCAACACACATCATAGGGATAAGTGCAATGTAACATGATGTAGAAATTGCACAAGACAAGGTGTAACCTTTACCATAGAAATTAACTATAAAATCAATGTCAGTCACAAATTAGAAGTATTCAACCTATACATCCATGTAACATTTCCCCTTGTCCAGTGCAAGTCCTGTACTGTATCCAGTTTCAATAGTCACAAGATGTTTCATTCTAATCAGTAATCAAGGTGACTCAAACACACCTGTAGTAACACATCCAAATAAAATTTGTAACATCAATTAGTTGGCGCAAGTGGCCATTACTATGATGATACTATTTTAACCACTGTATGCACTTAACAAAGTAGACATTTAAAAAATCAGTTGTATTACCTCGCATCATGGTAAAGTAAAATAAGTACTTCACATTTTACTCAGAAAGATTGCTAGTAACCAAACAATTGCTAGGGACAATTAATGCCAGGACTAATTTGATGAAATCAAAAGGATGGATGTGTTCCAAAATATGAGATAAGGCTCTCCAAATAATATCAAACCAAATGGCAGTCCATCAAGTCCACAATTGTGCACTGTTGTGCAGTGGCACAAAGCTTGCCTCCTAATTCACTGCTAAGGGGAAACTCTTAAGGAAGGGGCATTTAGTGGGCATAGCAGGTACCTCAAAGATCTTATATGGGGTAAGGAGGTTTGGGTTTGGGAGGAGTGCCCTTGGGTTTGGGAGAGGGGGTTTCGGATGTGGAAGGGGTGGGTTGTGGTGTGGAAGAGGTTGATTTGCATTTGGTTGGTGTGGGTTGGGTTGGGATGTGGAAGGGGTGGGTTGTGGTGTGGAAAGGGTAGATTTGTTTTGGTAGGGGTGGGTTGGGATGTGGAAGGGTTGGGTTAGGTTGTGGAAGTGGTAGATTTGCCTTTGCTAGGGCTGGTGGGGTTTGGAAGGGCTTAAGGCAAGGATAAAAAGGACATCTTCTGTGGGAAAATGGGTAGGGTGTTCGGCAGAGAGTTGTGTTTTGGAGGTAGAGAGAGTGGCAGTGTCTGATGTGCATGTGTCTGCGGAGGGTGCAGGTACCTGTGGGTCCGGTGTAGGTCATGCACGTTTGGGTGTGTCTTGCTAACTAGGTGTCTGTTTGCTTGTGTGTGGGTGTTTTGAGTCTTTTGGGTGTGTATTCTAAGGTGTGTGTGAGTGTGTGTGTGTGTGGTTGGGTGTGCTGTGGAGGTGCTGGATGTGGTATGGTACATGTGTATGTGGTAGTGGGTGTGCAGTATCTGTGGGTGTGCTGGTGGTGGTGCATGTGGGTGTACTGGTGGGTACAGTGTATCTGGGTGTGCTGGTGGGTGCAGTGACTGTGGGTGTGCAAGGGGCGATGCATGTGGGTGTGGGGGTGGGTGAAGTGTCTTTGGGTGTGCTGGTGGTGGGTGTGGTGCATGTGTGTGTGATGGGTGCAGTGTCTGTGGGTGTGCTGGTGGTGATGCATGTGGATGTAATGGTAGATGTGGTATTTGTATGTTTGGATGTGCACCTCTATTTTTTGTGGTGTATGTGTTTCTGTGTGGTTGTGCTGCTTGTGTCTGTTTGAGTGAGTGTGTACAAAGGTGTGAGTGTGCTTGGGACAGGTCTGGGAATAGGGAATTTGGATGGGGAAGGGGCGGGAGGTGGGGCACAGGTTTAGGATGGTTGGGAGGCTGTGGTTAGTGAGGAGGCTAGACCTTGAAAAGACCTCTGCAGGCCAGACATTGCACTGTGAATGCCTTCCAAGCCCCTGGATGGCATTCAGTAGTGCAGTATGGCCTACAGAGATGTTCCAGAGGAGGTCAATAGCATCCTCACTCAGCGCAGCCGGGGGGACAGGGGCATGGGGTGTGGTGTCTGTAGCGTAGGAGACGCCATCCCTTTTAGGGGATCAGCTTTGGCCAACTTGGGGGGAGCAAGAGGGAGGGTGGAGATGGGACAATGATGCAGTTGGTAGACTTCCTGTCGGGTCCACCACCACTAGGGAGTGCTCGCTGGAGGAGGCCTCTGAAGAAGATGTTGAGGAGCTGGATGCCTCCATTCCACTCCCCTCACCCTCCCTGCCACTGGGTCCCTCGGTGTCCGTGGTGTCCACACCCAAACCACAGTGGCCACCTTCTTCCCCACATATGTTGGCAACTTTTCCTTCGCCTGCTTTGGGTGATGCTAAATGACATATATAATACTTTTATTGAAACTGTGTATACATAATTGATCATGACCTTTGATCTCATAAATGTTCCCAAGTTTTCAGATTTCACCTGCTTTGGTTCTACGTTAGCATAAGCTCATGCATGTAGGCAACATTTTCAGAAAACATTTGGTCACAGTTATGTCATTCCCCATGATAGCTCATATATCATGTATGATCTTGTCTCTTATCCATTATTATGTCTCTCCAGGAACTTTTTCACACCTTTTAATTGTTTTCCTTTGTAGTTTAGAATAGTGAACTGATGGCACCAAAAAGGATATCAACCAAAAATACCTTTGTACGGTGTGTTCAAAGGCCTTAAAATCTGCATACTTTTCATTCACAATGAGTAAAATATGAATAAATGTGTGTCAACAAATACTGCAATGTTGTACCAATATTAGTATTAACTGAAAGCAGGTTATCTTTGTTTAGGAATTTCACAATGGTAACACTTACTTCAATTCAATAAAGTATATGTCAAATGTCAAACATTATAAATGAATTATGCACTGAAGTAGCTTAGCAATGCATCACATACAATGAAGATACCTATGTTGTTGAAGACAGTAAGAAACAAATATTTGGATGGATTGACAAATTACTTCTACAGCATGAGTAAATACATAACCCTTGGAATATTTCTAATACACTTCAGTACAGAGCAATACAAATTTCACATTTGACTCCTAAATATCTCTAGTTATTTGAAGTTTGTTGCATCATTGTGAAATTGTGTCACTAATTATGCTGGCTTTCACTATAGTCAACAATTTGTAAAACATCACAATAATCATTTCATACACTGATTCATAGATAATAATTTCTTCAAAGATTCAAATGTAAATCACAATATGCAACATATTACACCTTGATGCATTTCAACATGTGCCTAATTAGTCATGAGTTTGACCTAATTCTGAGTTTTCCTGATGGCACTTACTTCTGTCGACCATCACTAGTTCCCTAGGAGGTCGGCTACTCAACTTGCTTGCAAACCTAAAATTTATGTCACACGATGCTTCCAGTTGCTGACATCTTAGAGTCAGCAGTCTGTCCCAACCCAAATTTGCAGAAAATAAAATGCCCTAATAGCTAAAAGTTGGCATCTTTATAATGGGTATACCTCCCACCGTACATTTCCTAGAACGGGTATTTTTAAGACCACTAGTCAAGACATGTGATTTTTTTAAACTAACCTTGAGTTTCAAATCCATTATAACAGAATAAAAACCATCTAGTAGCGTTTTCAAACCATTTGTGGTGCGAGATAACAGCACCTCATCATCTGCGTAAAGCAGGACAGGGACGGGTCGCTAAGCAATTTAAGGTATGTCGGGGGTTAGTGTCTTTAACATAAAATAGAAATAAAAACTGGGTCAATATGCAGCCTTGTCTGACTTCCCTTGTAACATGAATAGGAGACATCAGGCCGCCCACCTGTGTATATCAAACCCTTATTGTGGTATTTTGAAGCAACCTTTGCAAAGTACATAATAAGGGGGCACTGACTCCCATTAGTTCCATAATATCCTATAAATTGTCTCTATCCACTAGGTCAAATGCAGAAGAGAGGTCCGTTAAGGCCATATCCATGGCCCCTCCCCTGGCCTGAACATATTTTCCCAGTTTAAGAGACAGAATGAGGGCCTGTTCGTCATGCCCATACCCTGACGAAACCCATATTGGGCCTCTGAGAAAAAGGCTCCATTTCCCACCCAGTCTTCCAACCTCCCTAAAATCACCCTACCAAACATTTTTGTGGAGCAATCAATAAGGGAGATCGTCCGATAATTTGACGGGTCATTCTTGTTACTGTTTTTTATACATGGGTTAGGTCACAGACTTCAACCAGGAGTCTGGCGGACCTGTAATACCTATGGCTCTAAAAACATTGGTAATTATAGGTGACCATAAATCAAGGTTATACTTAAAGACTTCTAATGGGACCCCATCAGGACCGGCCGCCTTGCCTGAGGCAGAGATACATATGGCTTTTCTCACTTTCTTCACAGTTAGCGTTTTACTAAAATTTAACAGATCATCAAAATTACAAATAAAATCTCTTCTATCAAGAAGGGTTTCAGCGTTTCCTTCTCAGGTAAAAATCCAATCCTGTTCTAAAATGAGAGTATCCATCCCTAAATTAGTTTTTCCTGTATAAAAAAGGGTGGTTTATTACTTTCCAAAAAGCTGTATTATCTTTGAGTGCAATTGCTCTCTCCATATCTTCCCATGCTTATGCCCTTATCTCACTTTTCCATTTCTTTAAAGTAATACTATATTTCTGCCTTGCTGCTCTGACAGAAATGATATCTTGCGGGATTTGATTAGTGGCTTGTTTCAGGATTTTATATGCTTTCGTGCAGTTTTTATCAAACCAAGAATAAGCAAAATGCTCTAGCCGAGGACTTACTACTGTTAAAAGATCAGAAATAGAGGTACACATTTTTTTAACATTTCCCTCACACTAAAAAATTCCCCGTTTTCAGCTAAGCAGATCCTAAATTCATCTGAACTAATCCTAAACATATCTTCATGGATTTATTGGGATCTTCATTACACCATTTTTTACGCACCCCTTGATTTGGGGTGAAAGTTATGGGTAATAACCGCAATACAGGGCATTGAATACTTGGCAAGATCTGAAGAGAAGCTACAAGCAGGTGATGATCACTGAAAGGAGAGTCAAGGACATCAAAATTGCTAACAGATTTAGTCAATATCTCAGAAATTAATATATGGTCAATAGCACTCCCCTTACCCCTACCGATGAAGGTCATGGCATTTGAGTTCAGACCATCCAATAGATCAGATATCAAAGAAAGATTGTTAGAAAATACAATTTTAGTTAGGGCTTCCCCATACAAGTAATGTGAGAAATGTGCCACGTTATCACCCAGCCCATTTGTAATACCACACACCTGATTCCTACTGTAGATTCGTTTAGAGGCACTAAAATCCCCAACACATACAAGAGTGGTCTCTTTTGTCTTCTCCTTAAAGAAAAGAGTAATTGCTACTCCCAAATCCTCAATAATATTCACTGGATATGAGGTAAAAATATTGAAATAGAAATTAACTAAATATATATTAAACTCGCTTGGGAGCTCAAGTTTTTAAATCTGGTAATAAGGAGTATATAATAAAAAAAGACAGATAAATTCTTAATTTTAGTTGATATCAAAGTAACTAAACCTCCCCTCCCCCTGCCTGCGTTTGAGGGAATAGCTGGCAAACTAAAAGATCTAAACCTGTCTATTAATACATAATCAAATAACCAGGTCTCCCGGCAACAGATTATATCATAAAAATCAATAAAAGATAACAAATCAGGATTGCATAATTTGGAGCTTAGTGTCAGAACCCTACAACATCTAAGTCAGGTTAGAAGGTCCGTGAATTCAGTATCCTTAAAAACTCCCCTTCAAATTAAGAGGAAGACACTATTTATGCAGAAGAGGTACAAAAAGAATTTCAAGATGGCCGTAAAAAAGTGGAACACAGTGCAGTGTTCTAGTGTTGCAACTGTGGAAACAGGTTTGGAATGTCCAAAGGAGTCTCCTTTGGAATCTCGCACTTCACCTGAGATTCCTGAGGAGAAAGACCCTTTCCCTGCTCTTGGCGCAAAAGTTAGTTAGGGTAGTACGTCGTGTGTCTCCTCAACGTTTTAGTTTCGTCACGCTCGAGTAGGGGGTATCTGAAGACTTGTGTCTCATCTGAAGATTTCAAGTAAGGTTTTTCTGTACAAATTGAAGAACTGAGTGAGCTGTCGCTTTTCTCAGCGTCTGTTTTTGAGTATGAGCAGTGATTGAGACTTTGGGGTAGTTCAAGGTAAATGCAACGTGACCGCATTTGTTTTAGTGCGCATTCGAGTTTACGTGTTTCAATTCAGAGCATGCGCATTTCCTCAGATAGCGTTTTCACAGGCTACTATATTGAGTGGGCGCAGTGTTTGAGACTCCGTAGAGTTCACTGTGAAACGCTGCGAGAGCGCATTTGTTTTGGTGCGCGTTAGTGTTCAGTGGTCATATTCGGAACACGCGCATTACATCTAACAGCGTCTTCACAGGCTGAATTACAGAACATGCACAGGGTATTTTACACGTCACTGACTAGTGTCCCATAGTTATGAGCCGGGTTGCTTAAGCACGCATTAAATAAACGAGTGTCTCCTTCCAGTTCTGCTGAGTACCTATCAATGCATGACTAGAGAAGTTAAATATTAGAGTCAGCACTGATAGACATTTTAATTAAGTTTCTCTTTGCTACACGGATTTAGTTTAGTTTACTTACCTGATTATTAGCAAGTAGTCTAGGGATCTCTGGGACTTTTTTGTTCCATTCAGTAATTCGCAGAGTCTGAAAAACTCAAGAAAGAGAACATTTAGAACTTTATCGTACTCTCTAGTGTAATTCAGAAGATTTCAATATTCATTTAGATTTAACATTGCTTCATTTAACTCTCTACAAAAATAAAGAAGAGAGGCAATAGTCAAGAGAATTCTGGGTATGTAAAAGAATGAAATGCATATATATATAAAAGGTTGAAGGGGAAAGAGTAGAGATGATGAAGTAAGTTGTAAATGTTTTCTTGCAGTTCTTCACCCATTTACAAGCGCACCGAAGATAAGAGAAGAGAGCTGAGGAGTGCAAGAAGACTGGGAGAATAATTAAAAGGAAGACTTGGCTGTCTCTTCTCTGTCCGAATCCCCTTTGGGTTTTCCTGTCGCCAGGTAAGAAATGCATAGAAGAAGTAGGGCCCAAGTCTTTATCTTTTCCTGTTTGTAATTAGCGCTTTCCCATGATACAGATATAAAATATCACTCACTGTGAGCGTAGATGCCCTTTTGCCCAAAATTCCAAGGGAAGTGGCCCAGCCCAGCCTCTTCCGGGCAATAACGGGCAAAGATGGGCCATGTCTTGATCCGGCCACGTCCCGCACAGCGGGACCACCATAGCAAAATATGGGCACCTCTGAACGCGGAAAGCAGTGATGGCAGCTTTCTGCTGCAAGGCGGGTTGGGGTCTGAAGTCCGGTCACCCGGCTCTGACCTCAAACACAGCAGAACCCCCACAGCGAGATATAGGCACCTACGGGTGCAGAAAGCAGTGACGGCGGCTTGATGGCACAAGGCAGATTGGGGTTTAAAGTCCTGCCCCCTTCTCTCGCTTCCTTTATTTGAGTCAAAAAAGACCAACACAACAAAAATCCAATGAGTAATCTTTAAGTTATGAATAAAGGTTCGGATATATGCAATGAATTCAAAGTGCTTCAAACGTGGACTCCTTTTAGAGCCTTTACAGTAATTTACAGATTCAACATGCCGGCCGCTTCAGCCTCGGAAGCAAGGAGACCAGAATGTGTCAGAGTACTTTCCCCCCAACTGTCCTCGATGCTGTGGGGGTTGAGAACAGGCCACACGGGCCCTGAGGCATAGTACCTTGGAATTCAAGTCGCTGCTCTGGATGTCCGCAGGCCTCACACACTGGGCCCATGTTGCAGGAAGAAGAGTTGGGCTCCGGCACAGGTGGGTCTGTGGCCAAGTAAGGCGATGTCGGCTGGCCTCGCGCATGGGGCCATGTTGGCTTACACACACATTTGTGAAAAAGTAAGACATCATGCAAATCTGTCACTTTTAAAATGTATTAAACAGTATTTCTGATGCTAAACACAATTTGGATATGTCACTAGTCATTTTCAATCACATGCTCACTCTTGTTTGTGTAGAATCCCAACCTACCAATGTGACGTTTGGTATATCCACTGTATCATAAGTGCCTAGTATGCTATGTCACATGTAATAGGGCTACCATCACATCATCCACAACAGTGAAAAAGCATCACACCAGACACAATCAAGACTATTGGCCTGTTTGGTACAACGGTCCCTCATGACATCAAAGAAAATTATGTATATGTGGGGTTTAGGCAGCCATGTGCCTGCTCAGAACAGTCCTTTGGTTTGAACAGGAATCAGGTGGGATCCTTTCCTACAAATTAATAGACAATGCACATCATCATACGCATTGTGCAAAACTTCCACCTTCAAGAACTCTTCTGGTGCATTGGACATGAGTCACCCTTAATTTTGAAGGGAAAAATTCTGGCTTTAGCAAAAATGAGTCAAGTAACATGTGAAACTCTGATAAGAACTTACCACCTTGTTGCTGCTGGTGGACCCTCAACTGTCCATCAAGCTCTGGATAGGCCACCACAAAAATGCAAGCCATTAGGGGGGTCAGGGTACAGCTCATGCGCTTCTGATGTTGGGTATGACTGCCTGAGCCAGGACTTCGGCTGACTTTCTGGTCCAGCGTCATAGATCCTCCCTTCTCTGGCAGCAATGGACGCTGCACTGCCTGTAGACCCCTCAGGGCTCGCACCTTCCTGGCAATGGCCTTCCAAATGTCCCACTTCTGATGGGCGTTGACCTGTATGGACACAAGAAATGAAAGAAAAAACAATGGTTTTGTGACCTTTTGTTTGTCTGTCTTGATGTAACAAAATGTTTCTACATCTATTGTTAGCATCACTCATAAGTTAGCATATAACATGTGTATTTACACATGCTGACCAAAACAAAATATCTTAATACATACTTTTGCAGTGACCTGTTGACTACCTTCATCCCATGTCATGGCTTACCAATCCAAGCCTGTGAAATCATCTAGCCGGGGGGCTCCTACATATTCTGTGATGTGAACTACTTCTGACAAATGCAAAAGATTGCAAAAACTACTGAAGGCTAAGCATAAATACATATGGCACAGTGAATACTGGCCACTGTGAGTAAGGGGCCTGCAGTTTGGACATGACACACTTTGAAATGGGAGTAAAATGAAATGAAGTGTTAGTTTAAAGTGGTAACTCTTCCTTTCAACTGTCATCCATTTAAAAGCATTTAAGGGCATATTTTTAAGCACACCTCGAAATTTGACCTGGCAAGGATATATGTTTATGCCAGATATACCTCAGCAATTCAGTTGTTTGTCCCTGTGACTCAGCCCGAGCCTGGCCCATTATTCTGACTGACCACTTCTCATTGTCAAGCCTTGTTATCTGCAGCCTGATGATTATGATGTCACATGAACACAGCATTCCCTTAACATTTACATGAAAAAATGACCTTGTGCGCATCTAATAAATGACCTCAAGGCTGTGTGCTTCTCTGAAGGGCTACTGGTAGCTTCCATACAACTTTTTGGGGAGCTCTAGTCTAGGCTGAGTGATTTGTGGGACGATACACAAAGCTAACATCGTTTTCATTTGGTTTGTACAGAAAACAATTTTATGTATAGTTGTAAAGAGTATGTAATGTGTTATTTCTAATTTCCATGATGTGAGTTTTCAACATATCACATGTAATTCAAACATATACGTAGATATATCTCTACATACACACCAATTAGAATATATGGCTTTAAACACACAACACATACTAACATCATTGTCCTATGTAAGGAACAAAATATATGACACTTCACATCACTAATACACTTCACTCAGGAACTCAATGAAACATTGTAGCCTGTGTTAATGGAAAAAGACAGACAGATTCACATATACATTTCAGACATGAACCTGTTCCTCTGGTGAGCCCTATAGCTGGCCATACAGGGAGAGGTCATCCTGTGCCAGCAACTCCAGCTCCTCTGATGAGAAGTCAGGGGCCCTTCCACTTTTTCGACCTGCCATCAATGCTCTCAGACGTCAGTAACAGCAGCAAAAGTGGAGGAGGTCTTGATGGCAGCAGTGTTAGAAGCCAAGTGAACTCTTTTTCCAGTCTCGATGTACATGTAAGTAACGTATGCGATCGTCAGCGGAGACGGACACAAACATTTGCCTTCATACGTTACTTTCACCAACGTTAGCATATGGCTGTGTCCGCCTTGGAGTTTACCGTCCACTACTCGGTCAACTTCCGGCGCGCCAGTCTGATTCCAAATGTCATATTGGTGAGGTCAGGCACCCGCCATTTTAGAAGTTCAATTAGTGTGTTTGTGACTGTTAAGTGTGTCACCACCACTCAAAAATGGGGGCCAGTTTGTTTACATATTCAAACTTCTTTTTGCAAATAAACATTTATATGTAGTGCGTTACTGTGCTGAAATGCGATATTTGTGCCATGTTGTTTATACCTCCATTGACTGTATTTTTGGAGGTATAAAATAAAAAAGAATGTGTAAATAATATATATGAAATGTAAAATGTACACAATCTTTTACATTTAACACATATTTTTGGCTATAAATGTAATTTGTGAAGAATAAAGGACAACCAGCAAATGTTTGATTAAAATATGTAGTAAGACCATATATATTTTGTAGAACTACCTGACTTTATTGTTAATTATAAATATGTTGCTGTGGAAAATGTGAAAAATGTTCAAATGTTTTTCCATTCCAGACTTATGAGCCCTGGGATAGTGGGAAGAAGACAGCCTCAGATATACCGCGCATTTCCAGACCTTGCCACAATGGAAAAAGGGATATAATCAAGAAGTTCCGTTTGAATAGGCAAACTATACTGGATTTATGTCATCAGATGGAGCCAGAACTTCAGCATCACAACAAAAATCCCACATCTGTTAAATCAATTGTCAAACTCATGGCAGTGCTTCCTTTTGTGGCCACATAATCCTTCCAAAGCACTATGGAAGTATCAGGTTGAATGTCACAATCAACTTTTAGTGGTGTGCTACAAGAAGTTATATCTTCAATGATGAGTCACAGCAACAGCTTCATCCAGTTTCCATGGCAGTAGGGTTTAGCTAATTTGAAGGGGGACTTTTACAGTTTGGGTCGCCTGCCACACGTGGTTGGAGCAATTGATGGCACACATATTGCCTGAGTGCCACCACACACCAAACACAGGTCTACTGGAATAGTAAACACTTCCATTCAATCAACATGCAAATTGTCTACTCACCGGATTAGTACATCACCAGCATCTGTTTGAGTTTCCCTGGCTCTGCCCATGATTCCTTTGTACTACGGACAAGCTCCATACCCCTGCAAATATCACAACTTGGACCTGAGAGTGCCTGACTTGTTGGTCAGTACAGTCTTTCATAATATTGTTTGGGGAATTTCTAGTTGAATAATCTGAAATAGTTTTACATTTTTTTTGTCTTCCAATTAGGAGACTCAACTTATCCCACCCGACCATGGTTGTTGGCACCGCTGAGGAATACAAAAGCAGCAGGGGAAGTCTGCTTTAATGAGGACCATGGAAGAATACAGTGGCCAGTGGGGGCCAGATTCGTTGTCTGGACAAAATTGGTGGAGCGCTCCTCTACTCACCAGATAAGGTGTGCAAAATCACCATGGCTTGATACATGCTCCACATCGCCCTGCAATGGAGCATCTCTTACATCGCAAAGGATGGCAACCATGAAGAGCCACTGGGTGAGGATCCTGAAATGCCAAATGAAGATGATAGTGGTGAAAAGGATGGAGCTGACTTATATCAAGATGTCATTGACAACTTCTTCTTGTGAGTGTGAGTATATCTTTACATGTTATCTCTTTCACCGTTACACCAAATATTGAGGTTATGATGAGAGAGGTATGTGGTAGTAACTTGTTAGAAAGTGCAAGTTCAGAGAAATTCAGGCCAAAGGTGTTTTTTTGACCAAAGTTTTGACACGTTGACTACTGTGTCCAGTTACATTGTTTATCTCTGATTGTTTTGTGAAACTGTGTCCTCCAAAAGTTGACTTTGTAATGTGTCTATTATGTTATGTTTGATTGGTAATCTTTCAGTTTTAATCTGTTTTAGGTTCCTTCACAATGTCATCCTCATTTCGGCATTTCAGAGTTATGACATTTGCAGGTATATGGTGCTGTTTCGAAGTACAAGGGAACATGGGTTGACTCTGGGAAAGGCAGACACAGACTTTGAGTGTACAAACCGTGTACCAAGCCAACTTGCACTGGGATTGAATAGAAGATTTGAAGATTACATTTGACTTGTTCTCTGTCGTGCGGTGGCACTAAGGCAACATGTGTGCCATCATTAGCTCAAACCAAATGTGGTAGTCGAGCCAAATCATGCTAATCTCCCTTCACACGGGCAAAATCCTCATTGTGTGTTAAGTGTATGTAGCTGTGTCTTATCATTGTAGGACATACTTCTTGTGGCACACCACCGAAACTAGGTTGTGACATTCCACCAGATACTGGAACAGTGTCTTGGAATGATCCTGTGTCTACAAAATGTGGTACTGCTATTTTTTGTTTATTGGTGTCATTGATGTGGTATTTCGTATGTGAGCAAGAATATCTGGCTCCTGCTGATGACATGAATCAATGATAATTTGCCAATTCAATCTGATTGCTTTGGATATATCCTCTTCTTCAATGTTGGCAACTGGAAATGTGAGAACTGGCACTGAGTATTAGTGTCATGTATGGTATGTTATGTTGATGAAAATGTTGACAGACAATTATTGGTCAAATGGAATAAATATAGTAGTAGATGCTTTAATGGTATTTTATTTGGGGAGTCATGGTTGGGAACCTGGGAAAAACATTACCTACTTGCAAATTATCATTTGAATTTTGTCATCATAAAGTTATGTTATGTTATGTTATCAGGAATTTATAAAGCGCGCGGCTACTCCCAAGAGTGTCCCGGCGGGGGGCGTGGCTTGCAGCCGAGAGTAATGGCCGCAACCTAACCGAGCTCCGGCCAGCACGAAAACATCCCCGACTAATCCGGACACTTATCCGTGTTAAAATCACCACTCAAGACCTTTTTCCAGCACCGGAACATTGGAGGCGCGTTCCGACCAAGTTTGGAGCGGGACCGGGGTTTCATAACTGATCCGCGGGAGCGAGGTGAAAAGGCCGTGCAGCGGTAAGAGGCGGAGGGCGGAGGGCGCCGCATTGCAGTGGGGACTACGCCTGGGCGGCTTCTTGGTGACACGCCGTTGGGCGCGTGAGGAGCCCCCACGGTGTTAGCTACTCCGAGCACCGGGAGAGGCCCGATTGAGATACTTAACCCCCGCCCGGCGGACCCTCGCAGCTCCACGGGGGAAAGGGCCTGCGGAGTCCAGACACCAACGGTGCCCCATTAATCCACCAGGGCCAGGACACTGAATAACTGTGGCCCCCGGGTACAGCATAAGACGGGGAGACGGTGAGGCGCGGCGCACCGGAAGCCGTCGGGGGGCCACCTTTGCCGCACAACTAGTGGCCCACACGGCAGGAAGGAGCAAGACTCAGAATACAGCGCTAAGAACCCCGGGGGGGGTCCGCTCACTGGGGGTGCGGTCCTGCACAATTCCTGTACCATTTGAAGGCCCCGCATTGCCTGGCTGCACTGGGCGACTTCACTCAGAAGCCCCGGAGCGCCCGGCACCCCAGCGCCATTGCCAACGGCAGAGTACCCGCTCAGCCTGCAAGGACACGCAGGCACGGGTGAAGGTGGCCGGAATCCCCCGGCACAACTGCAAGCAGACGGCTGCGCTGTACCGCTGTACCGATGCCTCGCGGCCCCCATACTTCCAAGGCCGTGAACTAAGCATTCGACACTACGCCGCTGGCCATAGATTCGGAATCCACTGTGCTGGGTACAGCTCGGCCTACACCGGAACCAAAGGCCCCATATAATCAAGCAGGAAACCAGACAGGCCGCAAGGCGACGCGCAGTCACGAGGCAAGCGGCGGTGAGTACTGCGCAATACCAGTGATCCCGCGAGGAAGGCCCAATGGCGGGCCGAGGTCCACGAGCGACCCAGCAAGCCAAACTAGACAAGTATGCTTTTTCCAAAGATGCGACAGACGCGACCACCCAGCGGGCACCCACGGAGGTCACATTGCTGGACATAATGTCCGCCCTGACGAACGTCCAAACGACAGTGGGGTCCATTTCCGCGGATGTATCGTTCCTCCGAGCTGACTTCCAGAAAATGGCTTCCAGAATGACCGAGGTGGAAACCACGACGGCGTCTCTCACGAAAGACACAGCCAGCCTCCAGCGACAGGTTCAGCAGTTAGAAGCTCAAAATCGCCAGATGGCAGCCAAACTAGATGATCAGGAAGGCCGGTCGAGACGGAACAACGTCCGTATTACAGGAGTCCCAGAATCGAAGGGAACGCCAGCCATGGACCTCTACGTGGAAGACATCATCAAGAACCAACTCCAACCAAGGGGTCTCTCCAGCTTCTTCTCGGTGGAAAGGGCGCACAGAATACCCGGGGGTAAACCAAAGCCTGGAGCACCCCCTCGACCGATACTAGCCAGGATCTTTAATTTCAGGGACCGGGACGCCATCCTCCAAACAGCAAGAGTGGCCCCACCTCTACGTATAGAAAACTCCGTCATCTCCTTCTTCCCCGACTATACGGCGACAGTCACCAAGCAGAGGAGGAGTTTTCTTGAGGTCAAGAAGGAACTACAATGCAGAGGACTTGCATACTCCATGCTCTTTCCCGCGAAGCTTCGAGTAGTAGCGGATGGTAAGACCTGGTTCTTCGAGACGCCGGCGGAAGCCCACGACTGGCTGGAGGGTTGGCGACAGGTCAACAGATCTAAAACCGACAATGGGCGACCACAACGCCAATCCGCTGAAGCAACATCCCAGGGCCGGAGACACACGGACGCAGACGAAGACCGACGCCAAACGGGCACAGAGGACTGACCCCCCACGGATGGCGACCGCCAACTTGACGTCGATGGGACTTCATTGATGGAACTTCCACCCTCCCCATGCCAAGCTGCCAGGCTGCGGCGCGAATCACCTAGGGCGGTCCAGAAATGACCTGCTAGAGACCTACCACTGGGACTGAACCTTTAATTCCGATGCTATACTTATTGTAAGAACCTGACCCTTTCAACGTCTTGGAGTGAAGGGATGTTCGAAATGCCCCGGATGTTCTCTCCCCCCACACGCAAGTACTGTTCATGGGATTAAAGCACTCTGCACAGTTGGGGTGGCGGGTAGTTGGAAATCCGTCTAGCAGGGAGGCAGGGAGGTGGGTGGAAGGGGGGGTTTTGATTAAGGTATTGTTGGAATTTGTGTTTTTTTTTCTTTTAAATTTTTTGGAAATGTATATTTGTTATATGCTGGTACCACACACTTTAGGGTTAAACACAGGGAACCCATCAACTCACACATGCGAGTCCAATGTCCCAGAGTTGCCACATGGTTCATGACCCCTCACAGTCATGCCCCCCCCTTGCCCTCATATCGTGGAATGTTAACGGCCTTGGCAACAAAATTAAAAGAGGGCTTGTACTACAATATCTTAAGAGACAAACTCCATCGGTAGTCCTCTTACAAGAAACTCATTTGGTAGGATCAGCCACTAAAGCACTGGACAGATGGGGGTTCAAAATGATAGTGCACTCCAAATTTACTACAGGATCTAGAGGGGTGGGGATATTGATACGAAAGAGTTGCCCACTAATAATTCATAGCACCCAGACAGATGACCAGGGGCGCTTTGCGGCACTATCCTGTCAATGGGAGGGACGAGCCTACAACCTCGTTACCGTATATGTCCCCACTGCGCTCCACAGTCTGGCCCTCCCGGCTCTCGGTGGGTTCCTGCTCGCCTTACCCCCTGGGGAGCTGGTTGTGGGGGGCGACTTTAACGCCGTTCTCGACGCCTCCTGGGATCGATTACCACCAAGGGACCAGGGGAACCCCCTCACACACCTACGTGACTTCACGGAGGCTATGGGACTTGTGGACGTTTGGCGTGCGAGACACCCCTCGACACGCCAATACACATATCACTCTGGAGCCCACAATAGTTTGTCAAGGATAGATTACATACTCTCATCCCCGACGGGCCTTACAGCAGTCACAGAGATCACACACCTCCCCAGAGGGATATCGGATCACTCTCCCCTATTAGTAACTTATACATCGCAACAAATGGGACGTAAACGCATCTATCCAATTTACCCGGGGTACTTGAAAGTCCCGACTATCAGAAAACGCCTGCGCACAACCACGAAACAATACTTCCAAGAAAATACACACTCGGTTGTTTCCCCTAGTACTTTATGGGAGGCATACAAGACGGTTTTGCGAGGGCAGGCAATATCCGTAATAACCTTACACAAACGAGAAAAGACTCTACAGGTGCAGGGACTGGAGAGCGCAGTTAGCCTAGCCGAAGAAGAACACACCAGAGCTCAGACTGAAGAGACAAAGCACACTCTAAACTTGGCCAAACAAGCATACCGGGACTACACATGGGAGGACGCTAAGGCAAAAGCCGCAAAAACGCAACACACGATATACGAGGTAGGGGACAAGGCCGGTAAGTTGCTAGCCTGGCTAGACAAGAAAGAGCGCGCTAGCCGCTGGGTGGCTCACCTACACTTACCCTCGGGGAGGACATAGCGGACCCATCAGACATAGTAACTGCCTTTGCACAGCATTATGAGGCAGTTTATACACCCACCACAAACGCCACGGTAGAAGAGAATTTGGCCTTCCTAAAGGATATCCGTTTGCCAACTCTGACACCCCAAGACGTTGACACATTAGATGAACCTCTCACGGTGGACGAAATTGCCGCTGCACTTAGAGGGCTGCAATCAGGTAAAGCACTAGGTCCTAATGGCATTCCGGTAGAACTCTACAAAATAGAAGCGGAAAGGCTGGGGCCTCATTTATTAACAATGTACGTAGACAGTCTGGATAAGGGAATACTTCCCAGGGACCAGAGGACAGCGACTATAGTGACAATCCCAAAACCCGGCAAGCCCCCTCAGGAATGCACCTCCTACCGTCCAATCTCACTCCTCAACGCGGAGGCGAAAATCCTAGCAAAAATTCTAGCCTCCAGACTCCAACCACACCTCACGTCTCTTATACACCCGGATCAGTCCGGTTTTATGCCAGGCCGCAACACAGCAATGAACCTAAGACGGCTACACGGAGTGATGGCCCGAATGTCTACCATCCAAGAAGAGGCGGTCATTCTATCGTTAGACGCCAGTATGGCCTTTGATCGAGTGGAGTGGCCATTTATGTTCGCAGTGTTGCAACACTTTGGCTTTGGGCCTAATTTTCGGGCGTGGGTCCGGTTGTTATATACACAACCCATGGCACACGTAGTGGCCAATGGACGCATATCCAAGGACTTTCCTCTGGGGCGCGGGACTAGACAGGGATGTCCCCTGTCCCCCCTCCTATTTGCCCTGGTACTTGAGCCCCTCGCGACTTGGATACGATGTGACCCAGTGATACGGGGACTAAGATGGACGGAGGGGTGGGAAGACCGTATATCGCTGTACGCAGATGATATACTACTATACATGACCTCCCCCAGTCGCTCAATTGGTCGTTTATTAGATATCTGTGCATCATATGGCAGATACTCGGGATACATGATTAACTGGGCAAAATCGGTTCTGTTTGTCCTCCATGGTCCCCCTCCGCGCCTACCCAGGGGAGTAATGATACAGCCTGGGAACGACGGTTTTAAATACCTGGGCATCCATATTACGCCAAACCAAACGCAATTCTACGAGCGAAATCTCATGCCCCCTCTCCTGAGACTTAAAAACGACGTAAAACACTGGCATGCACTACCTCTAACCCTCTTGGGCCGTGCAGCTTTGTTCAAGATGATGGCTCTCCCGCGGTTTCTGTACGCCCTGCAAAATACGCCTACCCCGGTCCCAAACTCTTATTTTAAAGCCATCGAGGCTGAAGTGGGACTGCTCCTCTGGGGAGGCAAACCTCCCCGCATAGCCCTATCCAAACTCACCAGAAGCTGGTACGATGGTGGAATCGCCTTGCCCAGCGTACAATTGTATTACTGGGCCTCGCAACTTATCATAGTGAACCAATGGCTCCATGCCCCGCAGGAGGAACCGGCTCTCCGGCTGGACAGGCATACTCTCGGGGCTGGTGGACCCCTGATGGCACTTTACCACAACAACAAAAAAAAGGCGCATGGATCGGTCCCACTGCACATACAATAAATATATGGTTTACAGCGCAACGAGCGCTTGGCTGGGAGGAGTCCTCACCCAACTCACACCACTGTGGGATACGCCAAAACTAGGTATGCTCCGCTACAGTAAAGGTTTTGCACAATGGGACCTTATTGGTATCTCGAGAATTGGAGATCTCTGGAAAAAGGGAGAAGTAGTGACGTTCGCCCAACTACGAACAACATACCAAATGGCTGATTCAGAACAGTTTCGCTATACACAAATTAAACACGCACTTGCAATGGCCATACCCAGAGGCACCGATCTCCCCGAATCATCGCCGCTCGAGGACCGTCTCCTTACAGACCATCTAACCAAAAAAGCTATTTCCCTCACTTATCGCAAACTAATATACAATCAGAAAGATCCCACGCAGGCCCTACGAGACAAATGGCGGGCTGACCTGGGATACATGGACGACCAGGAGTGGCAGGAAGCATTGGCATCCCCACGAGAGGTGGCAATCCCGTCTCGCTTACAATTGGTGCAACTGAAGATCCTGCATAGGACGTACTACACTAGAACTATGCTCCACAAAATCGGCCGGACTGAGACACCTCTCTGTCTGAGGGGATGTGGGACGCGGGGCACATTTTACCACACGCTATGGGAATGTCCTCACATAACACACTACTGGGAGGCGGTCATGGAGACAATTACTCAGGTGTGTGGCTCTGAAGTTCTCCCTGAGCCCAAAAGGTGCCTTCTCAATGTATGGGAACCAACCAATCTGAATCACGCAGCACAGGCCTGGGCGACATTAGGGATCACGTTAGCTAAGCGCAATATCGCACAACACTGGGGCGCGCCCCTTACCCCCCGGCAACAACAATGGTGTCGAGACATGGACGGAGCAATGGTGGCCGAAAAAGCAGTCTACACACACAGAGGGTGTCCCAAAAAGTGGGAGCGGGTGTGGGGCAAGTGGAATTCGTTCCGTGGTAATATTTGTGCCCCTCTGGCAGAGGAATCAGATCCAGCCTTAAGCGACTAGCACACAGGGTCCACTAACGGGTCAGCTACACGCCCGGGGTGAGGGGTCCAGACATTATACTAATGAGACGTGAATCTACGGCAACTATGTATAATGCATTACCTGTGTATATGACCTGTAATGAATGTATCAGACTAATTGACATTGCTAAGAGTAACCAGCACTGTTTGTTTTCTCTTTGATTTTATGATAATAAAAAGTTTAAAAAAAAAAAAAAGAGTGTCCCGGCGCTGAGATAAAAGGCCACCATAACAACCAACAGAGATCCACCCAAGCCACAGAAACAGAGAGGCCTAGAGCTGGAAAAGCCACGTCTTCAGGTTATGATGGAAGGAAACAAATGCATTGATAGAGTTGAGATATACAACACGAGTCTATGAGGTTTTGAGATGTGAACTTATTGAACTAAATGTAAAGATATTAAACAGGGTGAAAATTAAAAAGGAAACCGAAAAGTGAAGAAGTCAGTCATGTTGAATGGAACCATAGTTGAAGAGCTAAAATTGTTTGAAGTCCAATGTACAAAATGTGTCTAGAAATAGTTCACATAGTGAATGGTAGTCACACACTTGAGGAAATTAGGGTCGGGGTTTCTTGCTGTGGTGTTAGAGGTCTTGCCATCCTTACTTCCTAATAATCTGGGTGGATGTCCCCTCCTCAGGAGAAGGGAGGATCCACAGTTGTAGGGCCTGGGGGGGCTGCAGGTGGTTCTTCCTGTGGCACGGCCTCCCTTCCTGTGGCAGATGTAGATTGGCCAGATGTTGTAAGACCACAGGAAGGGGTAGATGGTGCTGGGAAAGCCCTGCACATATGGGTGTAAATGTCCTGCAGCACCCCTGTCAGGGAGCCCATATTGTAGTTGTGAGCCTCTATCTGATAATTGAGCTCCCTCTGCAACTGCTTCATCTCATGGAGCTCTGTGGGTACCTGGCCCATCTGGTCTTGGGACTGGTGATAGGCTCTCAAGAATTGGTCGATGGTGGTCTGGGTGAGTGTGGCCTAACCATGCTGGCCCTCAGAAGTCCTTGCACGACCCCTAACCCTACTAACCTGTGCCCTTGACCTAGTGTGCCCCATCCCACTGGGTCCTGGCTGAGCTGGAGCTGGTGGTGCTGTGGTCTTATCATTATCCAGGACTAGGGGGGCACACAATCGGTGAAACAGTGGTAGAGACACAGGAAGTGAAGGCTTCGGTTAGCTGAGGTGTTACAGCTGGGGTGGGAGGTGTCGGTGTAGGCCCAGTGAGACTCACTAAAGCTGTCTGCCCAGGGTAACCAGATGGACTGTGATCCTCATCGTCATCCAGATTACCAGGAGTGTTGTCCTCACTGAAGGCTTGATTTTGGGCTGGAGTGGAGGTCTCTTCAATGGCAGATTCCAAGCCTTGTGCTCTGGCATTTGGACCTATTGAGACATTGAGAACATTTTTATTAGTAAAAGTGTTGATTATACATCAAATCTTTTGAGACAAGCAATGTAGAAACGTAGAAGAAAAAAAGCTAGAGATTATTATGAATATAGCTTTCAGTAGTATTGAACATATTACCCTAACGTTTTGCAATTTCAAACAGTACAACTTCAAATAAGCAGGTAATAGGATGTCCTGAAATATTTATGCAGTAATTAGGAAGTATAACTAACATCTTCCGGCCATTTAACCCAACACAGTAGAGAGATGAAATGTGTTATTGACAATTCCAAGCCCTAGCTGACTTCAAAACAGACATTTACACAACTTGGATGGATGTTTGGCATTAGTCATCATGTGAACAGTGCAGAGTCAATTTGTGCAATTACCACCTATATTCAGCAACGTAATTTTCATACCTTACAATTTTCAGTCAATACAGTTTGATATGTGAAACTAATGACATCAATTCAATCGATGGAGAAGAACCGGTCAAAATTCAGAAAACAATACACACCATTTTCAGAAGAAAGCATTGAATTACTACATGACACTTTACCATATGTGGAAATCTGTCAGACAGGAGATAATGAGCAAAATGGCATGACAATATTCTTGCGACAAAAACAGAAACAGGGGATCATTGTAATTGTAGTTATTTCAAGGCAACTTCCCAATACTTGAAAAATGGTTAGTGGACCATACCTGTGGAACATATGCAGTGGAAATGGGACAGACACTTCCAATATGAAACACATATATGTAAGGGGTTATTTGGTGTTCTAACACTTACAGGCACTATAACATCATGTGACATGTAATGGAAATTGACACCTGTAATCTTAGATGCAACACAATACATTCACACAAACAATCCAAATTATCTGATACTGATACTTTGAGGTTTCTATGTTAGGAAAATATGTGCAGTACCCATTGTGAACAGCTGAATTGAGAACAAACAGGAAATTGAGGTTTAGTGAGACTATGTAAAGTGTAACTTACTAGACCCCACTCTACCAGGTATTCCTGTCAAGCCTCCAGGATGTAGGATCTACAAGACCTTCTCCTCCCGGGGAGAACATTGTATTGGGGGCCTGGGAGAACAACCACCAGTCCTCTGGCCTCCAGGTGATGCTTGTAGGCCAGGGAACGCACCCTCCGCGGGTCATTCCACCTCTTCCTAATTTCCTCCTCTGTGCGCAGGTTGTTTGTTACAGTATTCACTCTGTCGTTGCCTTTTCTGAGATAGGGGTGTATTTTGGAATTGGGCTTGAAACAATTGTGGATTTACTCTAACAATTTCAACCACCATGACTGACAATTCTCCCTGAGTAAAATTGGGATTTTTGGGCCCTGGCTTTGTGCAAAGAAATATAATCAAATCAAATTAATTAACCACAAGGAAATAAATGAAAGAAGATAAAGGGACAAGAAACAGGGAAAAGCAACAAAATAACCTTACTTAATTGGCAAATGTTCTGCTAGAAAATGCTGTTGTGCAGTGGAATGGCAAAGGATCATGGTCTGAAATGGAGTGTGGTATGTAGGAGTTTCTATATGGCCAATGGATATCAGGTGTGTTATACTAGCATCCATCCAATGGCCACAGTGATGTTGCGTTGCTGAGCGCATACTGTGACGGACTCCCTCCATCAGGAAACTGCCGCTAGGAGATCGCCACCACAACTGTGAAATCTAAATCTGCTTGCCAGCATTGGAGTCTGCTGTGTTGGCAGTGGTAAGCCGCGACTGCGGCAGGAAACACTCTGTCGATGGGGACAGCGTGTCAGCCTGCATGCATCTAAATACGGCAGGCAAAATACTGTCAACTTGGTGGAGTTCTTGGGACCGCAGCCACGGAGGGATGGCGGTAAGCCCATCAAGATCTAAATCAGGCCCTTAGCCTACAAACATATGAATAATACCTTTAATAGAGCTCGTCATGTGTGGATGTGAACTGCACCGGTGAAAAAGTGATGCATGGTATGCTTGAATTATTCTCGGCCAATGGTAATTACCAAAAAGTCATATTCCACTAGATTATGTTTTCTCACTGTGACTGAACCACGAGGGACCACCTGGCTGGCCATCAGTCACCCTGCTCTGGTCACAATGTTATTTGTTCCTGCTCCTTGATTGACAACGGGGCAGACTTCATTGCCACACAATTCAAGTGCTACAGGCTCCAATCATTTATGATCAGCAGTGGCCCGCAAGATCAAACTGCTCACTCAGCCTATACTGCTCAATGCAGCTTGACGTTCCTACCTCAGTGGCTAGTAGCATGGTGGCAGGACTGGTGATCAGATCCCATACTATCCAGCAAGGGTGTTCCAGTGTCCATCTGCAGCCACAACATGAGACCATCACTGTCACCTCTGCAGCAACAGACAGAACAGCACTAAATAAACCCTACCACTGGTAAGGAGTCCTCAGGAGGGGCTAGCACTGGCCTGGTTGAGACCCTCTCATGTGCTGGGTGACAGTTTGTGGGTGAGGGTAGGAGATATGCTAGGGCTGACTGTGTCAGACTTCTCAAAGACCTGTTAGGCCACAGAACATAAGCATGGGCTCACTGCTTCCATAAATGGCAAGTTTGTATGTTTAATTACATCTTTAAAACATAAGCATTATGCATGTATTTTGTTAATAAAGTCCAAGTTATGGCTTATATAATGTGAGCTTGAGGCAGGCACTAAGGGGCATATTTACAAGCCCTCAGCACCACTGGAGCTTCATGTTTTTTGATGCTCCGATGGCGCAGCACCATTTTCCATATTTACAAGGTGGCGCTAAGCCAGTTTGCGTTGCTTAACGCCACCTTGCAAATATGCCCCTTTCTGCTGCAGTCCTCTGTGGCAAAGGGGCGTGCAATGGGTGTTGCTGTAGGCATTCCACTGCAACACCCATTGCTTTTTAACCCTGCCCCAGATTTACAAGGCTGTTGCAGCACCAAAAACTAACACCATGGAATACCAAGCGTTAGAATTACGCAACGAGGAGAAATTATTAATTTCTCCTTGTTTTTTGCTCTTTCCATGTGTGCTGCATTCTGCAGCTAACATAGAAGGTGCAAATCGCCATTATTGATTGTTTATGTGCAAGAAGGTGTCCCTTCCTGCACATAAACAATCGTCCCTGCAGGACAGGCACACTTGCAATATTAGGTGCGCTGGCGCTAGGCAGCTTTTTTTGCACCAGCGCTAGGGGAAACAGGGGTGCGCCACATTCTTGAGAATATGGAGCATCCCTGAGTTTTGAAAATGTCAGAGCGCCACACTGCCAAATTTAGCGCAGCTCTGCGCTTATACATTTTCTTGTGAATATGCCCCAAAGTGTTTGACTAGCTGCAAAAATCTTTGAGTTTGCTTTGTTCAGCAACTGACAAACGGATGCAACTGAGAGTTCCCCCACCTCCAGTATCTTGATCCGATGCTGAGCCACAGATGGCTTATTGTTGGCAGCCTTTATGCATGAAAATCGAGAATAATGTGCAGAACCTGTGCTTTTATAACATGCGCTGAGGGAGATAGTTAATTGAATGGTTTGTCACAATATATATCTCAAGGTTTTTCTATATTTTACTTTATTACCATGCCTGCCAATATCTAAGTTGTCACAGAACTTTCTAAACAAGAGACAGAAGGCTCATTGCGAAATTGTTTTACCAAGGATGATACCACGTGACATAGAGGGAATGCCAGATTGGCAGAGCTTTTGAGCTGGTCTATGTTTTGAACGAGTAACTTACTCAGTCCTGCATCCACATGGCATGAGGCACTGGGGGCCCTGTAGGGTCCCCTTTGTTTCCTCACTGCCACACTTTTCACTGCGGTCGCACCGCCATAAAAAGTGTGGCGGTGAATAAACTCATAATATGCTTGGCAGGGCCGCAGCGGCTCGCCAAGCATATTGCCGCTCAGGACTGCTGTGAAACAATGATTCCCTAGAGGTTGTGATGGATGTGGTGATCCCAGGGCGGCCCGACTGCCCTAGTCGAAGTAGGCAGTTGGGAGACTGCCACCATGACTTATAATAAAGCCCTTAGTATAAATAAATTGTGGCAATGAGTCAGACAAACCTAACAGCGCTATTTAAATGGAAAACTAAGGACTGGAAAGGGGGTGACCCAGTGACATAATTAACTCTAGTTAGGATTGACTTATCCATTCCTGGTTGTTATTTTCATTTTGGTACTCATAGCTTTGCTTTTCATAGGATTACCTATATCAGAACCACCATGACAGGGCAACATCAGCGTTTTAGACATACAAAAATGTGCATACTGTGAATGCAGTGTAAAATGTTATCCTTGCTGGAGCACATTGTGGAATGGTCAGTCTTAGGTCTTGTAACTATAACTGGCCTCTTTCGACTGACATGTTTTTTACAATGTATTGTAAGGATAATAAGTCATTTAAATGGTAAAAAGAGACCCCTGCCATACATTATAAGGATATTGCAAGTCACTGAGGAGTTCAGTGATTGTATGGAGGAACGAATTCCTTTATGAAGTGATAGAACTCCAAGGGTTCTTGCAATATCCTTTTAATATAAAACTTGGGTATGTATTACGTATAATGCACAATCACACCATCTCCCTTTCAACAAACTGCTTAAATCCATATTATCTTGCTCCTTAATATGAAAGAGGTAGTATGATAGCAGACATTAAGAATAAATTAAGAATCTGCAGTGTGAAACTAGACACATTAAAAATAATAAGTAATTTGTTGCAAAAATAGGTATTAGAATCCTTGCTGTAGCTCAGAATGTGTAAAAACATGCAGAAATTCTAAACATGTTGCCATAAATATCGGCTGTTAGACCTGTCATCTTTTGGCATAATTTCCCCTGTCTTTTTGCCTGCTGGCATCCTGTTTTGACTGTGTGCTGAACTTTGTTTTTGCTGATTTTAGGACTCTTGGCACTTTGTCACTGCTGACCAGTGCTAACGTGCATTTGTTCTGTGTCTAAAATGTGATGGCATTTGGTTTCTCCATGATTGGCATATTTGAGTTGATAATACGTCCCTAGTACAGTGCACTACATGTGCAAGGGCCTGTAAATCAAATGCTAATAGTGGGCCTGCAGCACTGATTGTGCCACCCGCATGAGTAGCCCTTCAAACCTGTCTCAGGCCTGCCACTGCAGAGACTGTGTGTGCACTTTCAAACTGCCATTTCGACCTGGAAAGTTCACCCAAACCTTCCCCCGTCCTTGGTATGGCACACACATCAAATCCTTTTTATACATGTTTCTGGGTCCTCTTCATCTATATCTAAGATAGTGCTGCCTCTAGTGTACTTCTAAAAAGACATCCCTGTATATGTACTGTAGAAACAAAAACTGTGGGAACCTCTGGGGGGGTGTTTGAGATGTGTTGTTTACACAATACAAGTAAATAGGTTACAACACACACACAATATTCTTCTAAACTTGTTTGTGTGTTGGTTATGTCCCATACATAGGAGATGTGCCTGAGAGGAAAGAGTGAGAAAACTGGTGAGAACCTGCCAATCACTCCCTGGTGGTTGTTTACATGAGGCACTCCCTATGTTTTTCTTCTAAGGCTGTCTTAGAGCTGCATTCTATATTTCCCTCGGCACAGGACTTTTCAGGATTTTGTTTTTACAGTACATACACAGAGGGATGTCTTTTTAGATGTACACTAGAGACAGCACTATCATATATGAAGTGGACCCTGAAACCCGTATATAAAGGATTTGAAGTGTATGCCAAACCAACGGCTTTTGTGTATAATAAGATTAGTTGAGTGGAGGGCGCCCATGTTATGGTTCCCTCTTTTGATCCTTTGTGTATGTAGGGGTAATATTTGATGCCTTGGGAGGATGTGTGTTGTTGTAAAATTGTTATAGCTTGATTGATTTTCTTTTTGGAATTGCTGAATTAATGGTAGTGTTTTCTTCAGTGTTACCATGCCTACTTTGTCTGACCAGTGAGTGTGCTTGCTATAAGCCACCATTTCTCTTTGTTCTTCATGCCATGTGGCTAAGGGCCATTTTGTGGAGTCTGTATCCATAGGCCTGAATGTGTTCTCTTTGTTCCTCATGCCTCCTTACTCGTTGTTGTTGTATTAGAATGTGACACTGGCTGGCAGCCATATAGTACATCCAGCCATTGTGCCTGCACCATAGGCTTGCATGTGTTCTTTGTTTCCCATGCCTCCTTGCTCGCTGTTGTTATTTGACCATATGGTACCGGTTGGCAGCCATGTTGTGCATCCATCCAACCAGTGTGTTTTTGCCAAAGGCTTGCATGTGTTCTTTGTTCCCCATGCCTCCTTGCTCACTGTTGTTGTTTGACCATGTGGCACTGGCTGGCAGCCTTTTTATTCATCCAGCCAGTGTGCCTTTGCATAAGCTTGCATGTGTTCTTTGTTCCCCATGCCTCCTTGCTCGATGTTGTTGTTTGACCATGTAGCACTGGCTGGCTGCCATTTTGTGCATCCAGCCAGTGTGCTGTTGATATAGGGTTGCATGTGTTCTTTGTTCCCATGCCTCCTTGCTTGATGTTATTGTTTGACCATGTGGCACTGGCTGGCAGCCATTTTGTGAATACACCAGTGTGTTTTTGCCCTAGACTTGAATGTGTTCTTTGTTCTCTATGCCTCCTTGCTCGCTGTTGTTGGTTGACCATGTGGCACTGGCTGGCAGCCTTTTTATTTATCCAGCCAGTGTGCCTTCGCATAAGCTTGCATGTGTTCTTTGTTCCCCATGCCTCCTTGCTTGCTGTTGTTGTTTGACCATGTAGCACTGGCTGGTAGCCATTTTGCGCATCCAGCCAGTGTGTTTTTGTCATAGGCCTGCATGTGTTCTTTGCCTCCATGCCTCCTTGCTCGCTGTTGTTGGTTGACCATGTGACACTGGTTGGCAGCCATTTTGTGTATCCAGCCACCAGCGTGCCTTTGCCGTCGGCTTGCATAGATGGATATGATTTTTTTATTTTGCACCTCTTTTCCTCACAATAGCTTCTCATCCTCCCATACAAACATCAGCAATTATTGATCTTTTAATTAATTTTAAATTTTATTGTACTCTTTTAATTGTAATTTTTTGTTTAATTTTAATTTTTTTACTTTAATTTGATTTTTTTTTAAAACAAATAATTTTGTATTTTAATTTTTAAAAAAGAGATTTAATTTTTTACATTGTTTTATTTATTTAAAAATGTTTTTGCATTTTACGTAACTGAGGTGCACTCCAGACACACTAGCATCATGAATCTTTTTACTGATCATTCCATTTCCCCAGGACCACTTTGCCTGACATAGGCACATACTAACCTGCAAGTTTTTTAAAGATTATTATTCCATTTACCCATGCAGTTCCAGAGTGCCACAGGTGTCTCCTTCAGACTTTATGGACATATAGCAAAGAGCTATATCTGTATGTTGTGTTATCCTGATTTGAAATAGAAACAAATTTGGTATGGTGGTGTGGTTTGAGTTTAAAGTGGCTGATTCATTGTTACCTAAGTAACCAACCACACCAATATTGGCTTTGTCTACTAATTCAAACCGCAACAATGCCACGTTTCACTAAATGTTTTTCTTGCTTTCTTGCTTTTAGGTGCACAAAAGATCACCTGCAGTATTGCCAAACAGATAGCCTGTACAGTGACTTCAATCCTCCAATCTCTTTCACTTGTGTAGCTTAGTGCCACTGACATCTGAGAGCTTTAAGATGGCACCAAAGAAAGTTGCTCCCAAGAAAGTGGTCAGTTAGAAGAAGCAGCTTTCCCCCAGTGTCGTGCCAACCACAACCTTATTTGGGAGATGTGCCTGTCAGACCAGCCTCTGAGAAGGAACCTGGGAGCAGCACTTCCGCATCAAAAACACCACCCCAACCTAAGCCCAAGACCATGTCTGTCAGTGAGGCAGTCACTCCAACGAGCAGTTACACTAAATTGGATTTGTCCCTTTTGCAAAGCAGTACCCAATCGTTTCAGGAAACAGAGCAAAGTGGACAGCAGCTGCAACCAGCAGTAGTACATCTTCCTGAAGTTGGAGCAGAACACGAGGTTGAGCTTTCTGCCGTGCAAGAAACTCCACTTTTATAATCATTGGCTCCCAGATCTCCAGCAACGAAAAGGAAGGGTACTACACAATCCGCAGGGAAGAGCACATTAAAAAAAAATGCTGATCATGGTCGTGGTGGTGAAGGTGAGGAGAGCTGGGCAACATCAGCTACATGTCCAAGCACAGTGGTAGGTGATGATGAGGTAGAAGAGGGTGATATCCTCATGAAAATCAGCCCTGTACCCAACAGTGCACCAGCAGAATCACCCACCTCAGCGACTTCACAATGGCACAAGAAGTCTCAGACTCAGAAGGAGACATCACGGCATACAGTGACTGCCCCACGACGCCGCACACTGAGTCTACCACTACCTACTTCTCAAACGTCACCTATGTCAGTGGCCCCAGAAATGAAGAAATACAGGCTACTATTATGGGAATATTTAGGCAGGAGGGGCCCTATGACTGCAACCACCCAATGGCACGTTTGTGCAATGGGAAGCTGGCAAAAATGTTAGCGCTGGACCTTCTCCCTTTTTCTTTTGTGGATGAGTGGGATTCTTAGAATTTGTGGCAGCCATCTACCTGAAATTGAAGGTTCCAAGTTAGACCTATTTTGCCAGAGTTTCTGTTGCAGCGCTGCACCACAATGTGCTGCAATTGGTTGGACAAGCTTTGCAGCAAGCTGTTGTTCACACTATCTACCTGACGATTACATGTGGACCAGTTGTCAGGTGAATGATTATATGTGCATCACTGCACACTGGATCTCTTTTGTGGGGGTAAAGCAAAAGATATCTAAAGGTCTTGGCCCTGAATAAAGTTTTAAGAGTGTTCAGTGGCATGCAACAGTAGCCATGTTCACCATGGAGAAATCACATATAGCTGAAAACATCTTGGATGAATTTAACAGCAAGGTGTCTGAATGGCTGCACTCCACAGGTCTCAGGATTGGATTTGTTGCCACAGAGAATGGCAGTAACATAGTCAAGGCCATGGTAGATGGTTGCTAATTCAGGGTCCTGTGTTTGGCACCTTGCATCAACCCGGTTGTGCAAGACTTTCTCAAAAAAGAAGACATAGTCAGCAACATAGTGAGCACCTGCAGAAGAATCTGCAGTCATTTCAGACATTCTTATAAAGCCAGGAAGCAGTTGCAAATTATTCAGTGTGCTAATAGAGTACCAGTTAAAGCCCTGATACAGGAGGTGCCAACACATTGGAAATTGACCTATTGAATGTTGCATTGTCTGTTTGAGCAGTACAAACAGATCAATGACTATGTCATTCAAAGAGGAGGGGATGCAATTGGGAAAGCTATGACCATGGATGTGGACAAATGGGGCCTAGTCAAATGCCTGACACAGATGCAACTCCCTTTTGAAGTTTTAACATGGGAAGTTAGCAAGCAGGACAGTACCATGCGCCAAGCTTTCCCAGTGTTGCATCTGCTAGAGGACTAGCTAAAGAAGGTGTCTGAAAGCTCCGCACTCACAGGTGTGAACTGAAACACAGAGGTGCATGCCTTGATTAAGAGCTTAATCTTTCAATTGGCTTGTAACGCAAGGCTGAAAAATGACTTCATCTCATCCAAAGAGTACATCAGCGCCACACTACTTGATCCACAGTGAAAAGAAATTCAGCCCACTTTCACTCCTTTTTCTGAAGGAGATGTAGAGGTGGAGACCTGGGAGAAGAATGGATGGAACTTAGAGTCCCACTCGGCAGTCCTAGGATGCCGCCATCAACTTCCAGAGAGGGCACTCCTATTGTCTCACAGCAGCCAACTCCAGCAACAAGAAAACTGGCGGCAAAAACAACAGGAACACAAGAATCGTCCACAACCTCTGCATTGGATTGGTATCAAATGGCAAGGCGTACGTCCAGTATGGAGGCAATGGCAAAAGATGTTGACTAAGTGGCAGCACCAATGACCATTCAGAGGATGTTCCAGGAGTATCTACATGATCCAAAAGAGGTCTATATGGATGAAAACCAATTGTTGTATTGGTATGGGAAGAACCACCAATGTCCAGAGCTCAGCAGGCTGACAATAAAGTATCTGGCTTGTCCTGTCACCCAGCGTGTCTGCTGAGTGTGTGTTCAGTGCAGCTGGTGCAGTTGTTACAATGAGATGGACCAATCTCTCGCTTCAAAACATGGAGAAATTGACCATGATCAAAATGAACAAACATTTCATACCACACAATTCCTCTGTTCCTGAAACAGCACAGGTGGAGGAGGAGGAGGACGATTGGTCAGAATGAAGTGTGTTAGCTGACCAACTTCTGGGTGAACCACCTGGGTTTGATGACAAACTCTACTTCCTGGACTGAGTATGTCAGTGCCACCATACAGCTAGTGGAACATTATGCTTGTTTCAGATTTTTGCTGCCCCACCATTTTTTCACCACATATTTGGCTGGATTGCAGCTGGACCAGTGTGCAGTGAAGAAGCTTCCACAATTCCTTCATGACATTGGAGACAATGCCTGCCTCTCTTGCCATGCCTATCCTTTTTTGCATCACTCCAGAAGATCATTGATTTATATTAGTGCTAATACCAAACTCCAATGTGTTCCCTGCGCAAAGATACAATTGTGTACCTCCTACCTAACCTACCCATGATTGGATTGGAAGAGGTAACTATAACTATTGCAACAATGAGTGAGTGATTGAGAGTGATGATTGATGATTTATGTGGTGGCAGACAGTGAGGAAGGGTGTTCAATTAATGGTAAACTTGACTTTGATGAATTGCAATGTTTGGTGTCTGATGGATGATCATTTTTCCAGAAGGTGATTGGCCTTTGAGTCTTCTTGGTACACTCCTCATGAAGCTTATCTTCCTTCTGTCATTTTCTTTGACTCTACAATGCAGTTTCAATTTTACAATCCGCAGGCCTTCTCGTCTCCTGAATGAACGAAAGGAGAAAGCTGAGCTCAACACTCCTGCTTACCTACCGGACCGGTCCAGACAGGCCCCCAAGAGTGACACACATTCCAGAAGGAAAATGGAAATGCGCAACCCAATTTGGCAATATTTTATCATTTTTCTTTTAACAATCATATTTTGAGAACTGGGTGAGTTCATCATTTCACTCCCCCATAATTTGATTTTTTCAAACATAGAAGCCAGAATATTTAGATATCTGATAACTTGGGTCTCTGTGGCAAAAGGACTGTTTGAAAATGCATTTAACTATACTATGTCACACTCATTCCTTCATTGCCTTCCACAACACATTGATGATGATAACATGCTACTCATCGCTGTCATGAATATTGTTCTTGTGTTGTGTTTGTCTTTGTTACAGCTTTCCCGAAATTCTCTTTCCCATCCATTCATCAAACCTCATAACCCTCTTCCCCCAGGCTGTGTGATTTTTGGGAGGTGTGTCTTAATATTCATCAAATAAATCACACATTTGATGGGGCGGATGTGCTTAAATATGACACCAACTCACTGCAGGATCTTCTATTACCTGAGCAACAGCCCATGTCAGCCCCACTTACCCAGCAAGGAAGAACATTATTCCTCAGTGTCAACATCATCTTTCAGGCCTTTGTTATGTGTAAATAAAATGCTGAACTTTGTTGAGTAAAGACTTTGAGTACCTTTTCCCCACTTGAGGATTTCATAACTTTGGTTTTCCAATTCCATGCTTACCATTGCTCAGAATAATTTACTATTGCTAACTTTTACTATAATATATGGTATTCTTTTGTTTGATGTGTCATGGGGGCAGTAGTCCATCCTCAGTCTTTCTAAAGATATAATATAAATGTATATGTATAACCTATTATCTCTCATTGTTTTCAAGGTCAATGCCTGTGATCCTTTTGCTTAATCTTGCAGTTGGAGATCACCTAGGTGGGAGTGAGACCTCACTGTGATGCCTTCCCTGTTAGCACACTGCCATAAAGAAGGCCCCTTGGGAAAGCCTCCAATAAGGTGTTGGAAGATTGACAGAGGGAGCAGCCACCATCCATCACTTCATCTATTCAGGTAAGAGAACGATGGGGTGAAGTGAACTACTTTACTCAGTATGTAACTAACTTGTACTGCAGATGAGATAACTTAATAGTTTATCTATAATTCTGTATGCAAAATGGGGAGTGGCGGCATAGCTACCTAACTGGAATACAATTCAAGATTTTGTAAAGATAGGCTGCGCTGAAAGGCATCGGAGCAAAGTTGAAGTAAAACACACAAAAATGTTCAGACATAAAGTGTATTATAAAATATTTCCCCTTAACTAGCATATATATGACATATAAATTACCCCCTCTTCACTGATAACAGCCCCACCCCTCTCCCACATTCTTTCCTCATCCCAACGAATGTCCAAAATAAATATATATCATGTCCAAATTGTCCAAAAATGCTCTGCCCAAATTCCTACCCTCTGCTCCCACAACAACTCCCTCATGCCAAAACAAAAAATTAAAAAAGAGCTAGAAGAGGGCATTCTCTATGAGGGTCTCCAGATTTTGGATGCAGGCCTCGAAGCATGCCATTAAATGGCCCAAGTGCACCAGCTCGCGCAGCAGGCAGTGATGGTGTAGCCGATCTGAAAGAGGGGTGGCACGGGCAGCTCCAAGCTGCCATCAGAGCTGGTGTGGCCTGGAGGCTGGAGGCACAGGCGGTCAGCCGGTGGAACTGGGCCCAGGAGCATGAGCATGTGCCAGGCCCTCCTCTTTCACCAGTTGCTGATAGTGCTCCCTGGTGGCCTTCAGTCTCTGCCGCCAGAGCCGAGCTGCGATCTCCTGCTGGATCAGTGATGGACCAGCAGGAGTACCTATATCAAGAAAGAAAAAAAATTAAATAGACAAATTGTAAATAATGCTCCGTACAAACAATTGTTTTTTTAATTATATAGTTGTACGGTATAAGTACATTTGCTGGTCCCCTAGGGCCATTTGAATTTTTGATGTGATTAGGAAAGTCAGTCACAGGGACATGATTTTACCAACACATGCCTCACATAAATGCACTGACTTTTTCTTCTAAAGGATTTCCTAAAAAAAAGTAGACCACACAGATACTTTGGAAAAAGAAAAATAATTCTGTTTATTGAGTAAGGCAACATTCACTATGGAGTACAAGTATTCTATTCTTGTGCGAAATGAATGGAAGCATACTAGCTAGAGCATTGGGTACAAATTTGCTACTCTCTGCAGTCTGCAGCTGGGGCAGCTGCATTGGACAAAAACTTATCTTTGATTCCAATGGCCCTGCTCTTCTCCAAATGCCTTTCGATTCTACCCTGACTCCAAAGAGGCAGATGATTAATAATATGTCACATGCGTCATGTATATCATGCAGATAATAGATATCCTGTCTGCTGTATGTAGATGGTGGGAAAAACAATGCACTGCTGTACAGGGAAAGAAACAGGATATACAGATTTTATTGGGCACGGTCATCACAGAGTATCTCATCCGCAAAGCACGAAATCACAGACACTTAATCCCACTTTACTTCCTGGCCTCACCCTCAATCACAAATTATTTAAATCAAATACATTTGCTTGGAAGTATGGGAAGGAAGCTTGACTTAGGGAATGCTTTAGATTTGAGTTTAGCGGAGGTAGTTACTGTTACTACCCGGACAGCATAGGGGCTATACATAATCCCGGGGCAGGTCACAGGGAGTTGCCTCTTACCTGATCCCTCTTAATGGGTTGCGTGTGAGTTGGTGCGAATGGCCCCTTCCTTTGCCACTGTTTCTCTGGTGAAGGTTGTCGGCACTCTGTTCCTTTGCTCTCTTCTTTTTCCTGCCGGAAAGACATACCCGGTCACGTGGGAAACGCTCACCTATTAAGACGAGTGTCTCCCGTTGCCAAGGTGCTTGGCTTTAGAGATAGTGCTTCTGAGTCCGGGGAGAAGGACTTGCACTGCTCACCGGCTCTCCCGGGTGTTTCGGCTCCCAACCAAGTTCGCCCTTTCTCCGTGAAGGGACCGCAGGAGCGGTTCCTATTCGTGACTTTCCTTGATTTTTGAGCGTTCATGAAGAGCGGAATCCTGGCGTCTTGTGAGGACCACAGGTGCGGTGCCTCCCTTTTCTGTTTTGTGGATTATCACCCTTATTTTGTGCCTACCATAAGAGACGGCAGGAGCGGTGTTTCCCTTTCTGTCTTGTGGATTATCAACGTCTATTCTTTGCTTGAATTGGAGACCGCTGGAGCGGTACTCCTCTTATGACTGGAAGTAATGAGAACAGCAGGACCGCTGTGCTCACCCACGTGCCTGAAAGAGAGGTGCTGATTCCTTACCCTAAGTGAGTCAGGGAAAATTACTGCATTCCTGTTAATCTTTGTTCCTTACTTCTTCACTGGTATTCCTGCACTTTCGAGACTCTCCAGCCTTCCCTTCCAGGATAGACTTATCTTTGCATTTCCTCGAAAGAACCGCAACGGTGTTACCTGTTCCAACTACTATACTGGACCCTTTTGGCCACCTCGTTAATTTCTTCCTGGATTCCTTCCCCCTATGACTATTAATAGGGGTCCTTTCCCACCTACTTCCTCCACAATTCTTGGATGCTTTGGCAGAGGGTGAGTAGTTGAAAAAGGGAAAAGAGGGGAAGCCGGAGGCTGTATGAAGGGGTAATGTCTGCTGCTGGGTGATACCTTTTTTCTATTCTACCTCTTACCCGTGTTTTGTATGGTTGTGTCTTACAGACAGTGTGTACGCCCTCGTCCTAGAAAGATGTGCAATTCCTCCCATCTGGGTCTTCCCTGAGTACCCTGCCGTCCTACGGTGCCGAAGATTTCTTCCACATACACAGTATCCCTCTTACTTTTGCCCTTGGGACCAATCGCCCGGGCAATTTCAGTTAGCGTGGAGGATTGGTCCCGAGGTGAGGGGGAGGTCTATCTCTGTTTCCGCGGGTCCTGGCTTTCAGGTGAGTAGAGATCTCGACAGTTACTCCATCACAAACGTGACAGATAACCTGTTTGCGGTATTACGAAGTCGTAATAGGGCGACAGGATATATGTTACATTCATGATGAAGTAACTTCCTCTGCCAAACTCTAAAATTCAGGCCCTTAGTCTGCTGCAGCAATTCAAGGTACAGGGAAAAGGCCTGGTAGGTATGGTAGAGGCTTTGCTATGGAATGGGAGGGGGGTTCACTAATGATGTAGCTTAGGCTTAGTGACTCACTGAAGTTGAAACTGAAAGTTGATGAATGTCAAATTTAAAGAGGTGTAAATCCAGTATGGAAGCAATATGAACCACTTGTCCTGTAAAATGTGGCGCATTCCATAAGTAATTTTTTCCAATGTTTCTGGAAGGCTGGGACAGAAGAACTTAGGAATTAATAAAAGGTGTAGTGCTAGGAGTTGAGTGACTGAGTGGACACTGGGAAGGAAGAGAAAGACACCACGTTTTCGTTTTAGTTTGCAATCTACTGAAAGCTTTGTAAATGGTACATTAACAGAAGCAGACACGCATTGCACAGCCAATACTGCAGTTCCGGATTGAACCATGCTGCAGTTGGGAGGGATCATGGCCCATGGGTTGTGACTCGTGAAGTGCCATGGGCAGGGAGGTCATGGGTAAATGATGATGGGTGGGATCTGCCTCACTTAACAAATACAGTGGGTATGCTAGTAATTGTCAATAACCAAGCAATGTGATTTACCATCGCCCGTCCCTGCCACCGCAGAGGTTCCCCCTTCAGCTGCTGATGGTGCACTGGTGCTGCTGGCCACATCAGTGGTGGTGTGGAATGCATTTTCTTTGCTTGTCATTTTGTGAGCTACTTGACTGTTATATGATATTCAATGATGATATGGACTGTAGAATGTGCACAGCAAAATGCATGACCCTTGGTGAACTAATGTACTGTGCTGAAGTAAATATCTTGTAACGCAAAGCAAGGCTTGTTCAAAGACATCATCCGTGACTTGCATTATCTTGCTAGCCCAGCAACAAGGCACTGTTAGCATACCATATATAGATGAGACAAAGCGTCTACCTCTGATTGGTTACTGCATTGCTTAAGCTTGAAAAAGCCCCACTGTCCCAATCACTGGACACGTGAGGATGGTAAGCAAAACCACACTGTGTCATGCAGGTGGCATGCACTATTAGCTTCTTCTGATAGGCTCTGTATATAATAATTGTGTAACCTGTACTGTCTGATGATGGACATGTGATGTATTGGTCCATAGTTACCGAGAAATTCTCTTGTACTCCTGAAACGCCTCTTTGTGGTTTACACGAATAAAAGACTGTGCTGAACAGCAGCAATTTGGATACTTATAGTAAATATTTCTTTCTTCATATGAGCCTCACGGAATCTGTGTCTTATTTTATGTAGCTTTCTACAGTGGTCTGTGCAGCTAGGAAAAACATTGCACATTTTGAACCCCAGATAAACCTCCCCCTTTTTATTTTTTTAAACAAAATACAACATCAATACATGACTAAAGTTCAGTTCGCAGTGTCTCATCTCCCATCTAAAATATCACTTTGGGCATTTTGCTGGTTGACAATGCTAGAAACGTCAGTAGTCAAGCCAACCGTAATGGAGGGGCAGAGATATGATAACTGTGAGTCATTTAAAGTGCAATGAAGGGGTAGAATAAATTGGTCAATGAAGGACATATGGTTTTGGTTGGCAAATGCAATGGGACCTTCCTCATACTACTCTCCTGCCATGCTGCACTGTCAATGAAACTGCTGGGATTCTGAACAATAATATATACAACACAGCATGGGGGGGGTCACCATAACCATAGCCACTCTCTTGTCATTTAAGCATGAGCAAGAAATAGAAAGCCTTCTCAGCAAACAAGCGTGTAAGAGCTTGCTTGGTTCTGCAAACTCTGCAATGTTCACAGTAGACTACCTTATCTAGTGTCTTAGTCTTACAGTACCAGTCCACAGGGTATAAAGTTAGGGGAGAGGGACAGCATAACCAAGCAGTAGAAAGTTTAAGCTCAGATTAGTACAGACACAGGAGGAAGTCATCTACAGAAGCAAGAAATATAGAAAAAAGGATAATGCAGGGAGGGATAAGTAACAACAATAAACATTAAATGAAACGACGAGCATTTAAAAAAAAACTCTCAATATAACAGAAAGGAGGAAAAATGTATCTAATGGTGAGAGACTAAAGCTGGAGAAATAAATAATATTAAAGAGAACTGCCTGGGGCCAGCAGAGCCATCCGCCACAGCTGTAGCTCTGGTGGTGGAGGTGGAACTTCCACCCGCTGTGGCACTGATGATGGCACCCTCCTCACCCCGATACTCTTATGCCCTCTTCTTGCCCTTGGGTGCTGAAGAAATAAAGAAGATAAAAATAGATTGGTGGTGCAGTTAATCTCATAGAAAATATTCTAACAGGCAAATGCAGTAACATATTGACACTATACTTTTCTAAAACAGAATGCCTACCTATAATATCCAGTTGACCTATTTCTAATTTATGAAACCCTACTTAAGCCCTTTACTGATTTTCCTAAACTACATTTGTAAATACTTGATCTTTGCTTCACCAATCTAACCCCCTTTGAAGGGCCAACTCAGTCAGTTTATCTTCTCAATGCATAGATGCATATTGTGCATACTACATCACTGGAAGATTGGTTGGGATTATGCAAGATAATACATAAAAAGAAAGACACAGAGAACACTAACTCAATGATAATATATTACAACTACTACTACTACAGTACCACTATCGTAGTAGCCAGAGGACAGAGGAGTCAGCATAACTTCTTACTTAATCAGCCCAAGCGAGCACCTACAGCAACAAGCAGAACTAGGTAGCTCCGAGCACCTGGCTCACTCTAATTGGAACACATAATATTCATAACGTTGTGTTACATGAACTTAACTTACCTTTGAGAGTGAGCAGCATGCTATTTAGAAAACAAAATTGCATTATAGTATAGGACACAACAAACTAGTAAAAATTAATTACTAGTACTCACCAAGTCCTGCAACCTGGACGCCCAGCAGGTCGAGCACGTCCCTTTCCTGGTCCAGGATGTCAGCCCAGTGGTGCATCAGCTGCAGCTGGGTGCGCCGAATCCCTGTGCATTGGCAAATACAACAGCGCACCATCCCCCACAGCAGCCGATGCTCCTGAAGGCCGTACCCACTCCCCGGCCTACCGCCTGCTGCTAGCATGGAGGGGAGGTGGCGCTGCACAAAGAAAATGAGTGCGGCCACCTCCTCCTCCCTGAAAATGGCATGAGGCTGCACCCCCTGGCTGTGCCGGCACCCATAGGGTGTGCAGTTCACTGGACCCCGTGCATTGTGGCCAGCTGTCCAATGCTCTGGCAGGGCGCTGGGTGAATATGAAAAAAAGAAAGAGAGAAGGAAGAGAAGGAATAGACTAGATAGGGAGAAATTAGTAAGATAGGGGAAGAGTAATTAAGGGACAAAAAGTCACAGAAAATTAAAAAAACAAGAGGCAAAAACATAAAACACACCAATACAAATACACACACTAAGGAAATAAATGTAAAACATGAGAGGATAAGTTAAATAAAGTTAGGATGGCAAAGATATAGGTAGGATTCAGAAGTAGGCCCAGCATCATTCACAGAATAGAAAAAACAAAGACCGGGTGGTGCCGTTCATGCATGCATTGCTACGTGGAGCTCGCTAATTGCATCAACCCACGTGAATGGGTGGCTGAGCACAACTCTGCTCACTTGCGCAGAGTTAAGCCGAGTTTGCAGAGTTTTCTTTTCACTCGATGGAATTCCGCGGAGTGGAACTCCGTGAACTCCCCCACCCCTAAATAAAATGACTGACATATGGTTAAGGTAGGGTGACAACAGGTCAAAGGCAATTTGATGTCATTTCCTGTGATGTCATTGGGGTCAAATGATATGAAATGTCACTTATCCTCATCTAAAATCTGGTGTCTTGGATTACAGTTAAAGACTGAAGATGATTTTTGCCTTTCACAGGGTTTCTGTTAGCTCTTTTTGATTTAATCTAGTCAGTATGATGCAATATGGATGTGGCAAGTCTAAACCTACAGCTACGGAAATTTGCAAGTTAGATCTCTGTGCGATTATGATGCTACAATTAATTGAAAAACAAGGCCTCCTGTTACCTGTGGTTGACGTGGCTGATGCACTGATCTGGGATTACTCGTGTTCTCATAGAGGGAAAACCTGGTCTGGCAGTTTGAGCAGCACTATCCCTTTTAGATCAGGGAGCAAGTCCGATCTGCTTATGGGTGGTATCTGTCTTTAATGCACAGATGGGCTAAAAAAACAAAAAATTGAATGCTGCCCATCTTCATTACGACTAACTGAGATTAATTAAAGCATACCATTAATCAATTTTTTGAAGTAGATGCATATTACAATTCGTGACATTTTAGAAGGTGTACAGGCATGCTGTCTGCATGGGACTGAGCATTTCCAGCACAACCATTTGCGAAAAAACCTACAATGTCACGGGTTAGGCTGCCACTCAGGGATACCACTCTTTGTGTAAATATGTAAACAAGAGATGTAAACATTTGTCAAAGCACATTTGTGAAGGCCTTTGAGAAATCCAATCACTGAATTGTTTTGCCCAGTTACACAAACTTGAGTTATGAATCATTCTCAAAATGTATAAGCATGTGAATGTAAGAACTTCGAGCCACATGTACAAACAATTTGAGACTCGCAAATCAGTCGCAAATCATTTGGCGCATGCAAAAATGGCCGTACATGATGTACAACAAGCATTCTCGAAACGAGAATAGCGATGCGACCCATTTGTGATTCAGTATTTATTTAGACCAGAATTTGCGAGTCGCAATTAGGAAAACCCTAATTGTGAGTCGCAAATGGCATGTATAAACGAGTGGCAACTTGCAAATAGCCGCAAAATTACCCGTTTGCTTATGCAATTTACCACCAATTCAAAACAGGTGGTACAGGGCCCAAAGTATAAAGCAGCCCCTGAATGCATCAGAGGCTTCCACAATGGCTGCCCTGTACATGATAGCGAGGAGGATGCGCATACTGGCTGCTCAGCAGAGGAGGCAGAGACAGGAGAGGGCATTCAGAGTCAGGCTGACCATGTTTGAGAAGACAGAGGAAGAGATCTATGAACAATACAGGCTGAGTAGCAGTGTTATCTTTGGGTTAACAGCAACATCAAAGCTGCACCTTAAAGCAGTACACAGCACAGCAATGCAGTCCCCACCCATGTCCAGGTGTTGTGGTTCCTCCACCTATGGGCCAGTGGCAGTTACCAAAATGTGATAGCTGTGGTCAGATGGGTGTCGCAGAGTGCACTTTCACTTTTCTTTCGCAATTACTACTAGGTACTGCAATTTATTGTTAGCACTTTAATGTCATTGGCCAATTATCACTCCTTGTATGTTGAATAACACATATATTTGCTTTGTCAGTTGACAGTGCAAATGCCCTGAGGCCATGGATCCTCACACCCTACCTGTCTCCCAACAACCCACATGAAAGGCGGTATAACACGGCACAAAGGCGCACCAGGTCAGTGCTCGAGTGGACATTTGGGCTCCTTAAATCTAGCTTTAGGTGCCTGCACAAGAGTGGGAGAGCCTTGCAGTATGCACCCAAGACTGCTTGCAAAATTGTGGCAACCAGTGCCATACTCCACAATATTGCCTGTAGGAGAGGCTTACCCATTGGGGTGACCACCGTGGACTCCAAGAATGAAGAACCTGGCCCACCTGCCCAGCAGCCTACTGAGGCAAGCAGGTCCGCTGAGGAGAGAAGGCACAGGGACAACATAGCCAGACATTACTTTGCATGGTAAGACATGTCCATAGAAACAATACTGTGAGAACATGCCACAACAAGTAAATGATTGCTTAAAATTTAGTTTCATTTAATGTCAGGGTTCAACAAACATTGACAGACAACCTGTCTTTCACACAAAAACATAATTAAGTTGAGTGCACATGTTGGTCAGTTACATCACCGCCAACTGAAAGGGAAAAACAGAAAAATACAAAGCCTGGTTTGTTACCCAGCACTCATTTCTTTGACCTGCATCCAGCATGCGGGCTGCTGCCATGAGGAGGTGCTGGAGTGAGGCTGCTACTCCTTCGCAGCACATGTGCATCAAATGCGGATATGCTGCTGTGGCTTGAAACCTCATTATCTGTAGCCTCAGCACCCAATGTGGCAATGTGGGCAGTTTGGATGGCATCCACGGCTGCTGTGATCTGTGCTAGGACCTGTGAGACATCCCCACTGTAGTGGGACATCTCCACCTGTAGGGCCACAGTGCGCTTCAACAGGGTAATGGTAGCCTGCACAAGTCTCCCGATGGCCCATGTCATGGCATCCATCCTGGCACCTCTGCTCCTCTCTCTGCACCTCTGGAGGCTCCTGTCCTCTGACAGCTCAATGCAGAGTGGGATAATGGCACCTATTAGTGCGTAATGGAGTCCATGCAGGCATGATTGTCTGCCCACTGCTGTGTCAAACTGTTGAAGCCCAGTGCCAATTTCAGGTTAATCAACCACATTTGTTTTTGTTATAGGCGCTGAACCTGTAGCATCGCTTCCTTCGACCTGCCATACAATGGCTGTTGGTCGGACGTTGCCTAGGACCCAGATGCCTGCCTTGACTGATGGCACCTACGCCCATGTAGAGTGGAGTGCTGCTGTTGGACCGTGCTGACTTGATGGCGGCTAGGAGTGGGTGGTTGTCTTGTATCCTGGCCCTCTACTGCAGCTGGCTGTGGGGGGATGTATGCAATGCTGGACTGGCCATGTGATGTGGCAGACACACTTTCAGGCACTCCACTTGGGTCTTACACCATTTGGCCCTGATATTTTCCCTCATCTGCTGACCCTTTAAGTACTTCCACAGGTGTATCTAATTGGATAATGGGAATATCAATAAACGTGGCACACTATCTCATTGGTCGTACAACATTATTCTAAAAATATCTGACACTGACTACACTGTTTATGTCAATGACTACACTTCCCAAAATGCAATATGTGTGTTTTTTTCTTACATGTGCATGGACCATCCAGATATGTCTGTGTAAGGTTGTGTTACATGCATGTAGACACCAGGTTTAAGAGCAGAAAAGGTGGCATAGTAGACTTTTCGCACTTACTGGGTGATGGTGGAGGGGCAGACTGGCCCAGGGACCCAAATCCTGCTACTACCTGTGGCTCAAGGGTCATCTCCACCAATGCCTGCATTGTTGAGGGTGGGGGTACAGTTGAGGGACCACCTCCTGTTGCCCGAGAGTCCCGCAGGCTTGTTTCCACCCTTTCCTTAGCACGAGACCGCAGGTCGTACCAGAGTGCTTTTTTATCCCCTTAACTGGACGTTCTGCCACTCAAACAGCATTAATCCTCTGCTGCATGTCCTTCCATATTTTTCTTTTTTGTGTCTCTGGCATAGTCATGGAGGCATGACCAAACAGCTGGTTCTTCCATCAAAAGTTTTAGTTCTCTTTCTGAGAACTTTAATTTTCTTTTTCTCTTTCCTGCTTCCTGTTCTCACTGTTGGCTGGCCATTTCTGGTGGCATTTTGGCTGGTTTTTGGGCTCCTCAGCACACTCTGGGTGTGCAGCAGTTCTCTCCTCCTCACTCTGCCTTCTCTACTTGCTTCTCCTTGGCAGCACTTCATGCGTTTGTAGTCTTTTTTTTTTACTATGTGGTCGCTAATTACAATTACAATCGCAATCACAATTTGCGACCCCATTTGCAAATTGCGAATGAATAGAAGCTCACAATTTGCAATGTCCTATTTTGCGAAGTGACTCATGAGCGAACTGTCCAGACAATTTTATGACTTCTTAATTGCGAGTTGCAAAAAGTCGCAATTAGGAAGTCGCAAATTCAGCTGATCGTAACGCCTTGAGCAGTCCGATTTCAGTGTGGGTACAACGATTGCTTCTCAGCAAAAATCTTGAAGGTGTGACCTGCTGACTGTAATAGTGACATGTTTAAATGAAGTAGGCAACAAATGCTGGTCTTTTAAGTAGAAAAAATGCTTCTTGCCAAATGAAAAGGATTGATTCATTCCTCATAGACGGCTGCCTCAATGGACAGGAGGGATCCAGAAGTGTCTTACAATAAGCCATATGGAAATTCCTGACGTATGTTACCTGGGACTCTTTAAAGTGATAGCGGAATACAATGAATCAGCAAATTTGTTTGTGGGAGCAAACCTAATTTCATATCAAAGTTTTATTAGCCATTGTTGAACTCTCCATGAACTTTCGTATTTTGCATATGAAAATGAGCTGATTCTTCATTTCCATCCCTTTCTCCAGCCACAAATTGTATTCTACTAGTAGTTTGATCGGTTTTACTTTCCCACATACGCATGCACATGCACACAATATTAATATTTAAGGGAGCAAGCCCATTTATAACAAATAAACATCGTGATTAGGGCATGTTTCCAGTTCAACCATTGAAGGTGCAACCCATAAAACCCATAAGCTCTTCCAATGCCTGTGTGTTCAGTCAAGTCATAAGGTTTGGTCTTCTCTTAAAAATATGGATATGATTTATGAAAGGAACTGACTGATTGATTTATGATTAGTTTACTAATATAAATATTCAATTCATTCCATTTTCTCGTTGATCAAGTGATAAAAAAATGTTAGTTTTCTTCATGAGACCAAAATCAGCCTATAATGAAAGAAATCGTGCTTTTAACGGAAAGAGAGAAAAAAACACCTCACCTATATTGACACACCACGAACGTCCAAGCAACCTTTATCAGTGGATTTCTCACTAGATTCAGGTCATGAGTGGATGTTGGGGGTATGCTTATTTTAAACGGGTAGCATCATAGAAGCAGAGTATGCACCAAAAGAGGTGTTTCATAAACACCTTCCCAAAAAGTATCTCTCTCTCCTCACTGAACTTTTGTGTTTGTCTCTGTGAATGTGCATGGAGGCTTTGAAAATAATTGCAATTCACTTAGAGCAGAGCAAGATGCAGATTTGCCTCTTAAGATTCACCCTGAGGTGCGTTCGACATCTGACAACTTCTTGCTATTCCTGAGGTGGACCTCTGTAAAGGCCACAGGGAATTCTTTTTGTAGTGATATGTGGCGTGGATAAATGGCTTAAAGAAAAGCAGCCAGAACACTTTCAAGGACAATTGTCTAAAACATTTGCATCCAATGATTCATGAACTGAAACTTTCTTGGTGCAGTTTGAGGCTTGCACTTCCCAACCCTATGGTTGGGAGTAATTGCACAAAGCTGAAGAAGATTGGTACATTTTCTTTCAGTTGCTTTCTGAGGGTTAAAAAAAATTGCAAAGTTAAGAAAACTAGAAACAAAACTATTTGAAGCAGTACAAGAAACTTTAAACATATTCTTCTGAATGATCTCATTTGTGTGTAATATAAGAAATTGGGTTACTAGTTGAGAAGAATGTGAGTTCTCCACAAGTAATGTGTCTGCAATTGTCTTTATACTGAGAACTAAGTACCCCATTGTAGCATGTGACTCTCTCAGTGTAGTGAAGCAGAGCACTTCTAGACCTACTCAGGGGAGGTGGTGTGGGCTAGTCCCACCAGCACACTGGTACGCAACAACAACACACATATCATTGTCCAATCTGTGCTTCTCTTTGGAAAATAACTTTTATTACATGCACACTACAAAACATGATGCATTAAATTATAGAATATATTGACAAAAGAATATATATAATCAGGTAGATTAAAACACCTTTGTTTACACCTTCATATCACTTTACTCTCCTAGTGAGCCCTCATCCCTATAACCACATTTAAGAGAGTGTTGTTATCAATAAGGCAGTCCTACTTGCTTTCTCAGGGTGTTACCACATTAATAAAAGCAGGAAAAATATTTGTGCCATTGAAATCAATGAGGACAGTAGGAATATGCAATACATCTTATAACCCACCACTGACATCAATGTGGCTATTACCAACATTTATTATCCTCTGAAACCTTGCATTTTTAAACATTAATATTATTACTAAAACACTGTGTTGAAAACTTCATGTCAACAGCAAATGTCCACGATGATTGACCAGCAAAAGGCGCCAACAACGACTAGCTCTTCACACTACAAGCTACAGCCACGACTGTCCACGACGCTCTACCTCCTCCTCGTAACCTACTCCAATACAAACGGAACTCTTCGTGCTGGACTTGGGAAAGTAACCCTTCAGGGGGACTGACCTGGTCCCTGTATCCGACTCACTTTCCATCGTGGTTGTCCTGAACTTGTGACTTTCCCCTGGTCAAGCATGACTAGATAACCAAGAGTGGCGATTTCTGCTTCTGGACATTAGTTTCACTCAAAAAAATTAAATTCAGTATCTCCGGTTCTACTGATTGAATTTTTGTCATTCTGTTATCATTTAATTTTTTTTATTTACTTTATATTTTTTGATTGGTTTGGGATTTTTCTTGTGTTGTTTTTTCACTTTATTACTGTTTCTGTGCTGCATACATACTTTACACATTGCCTGTAAGTTAAGCCTGACGGTTTTTGTTCAAAGCTACCAGATGGTTAAGCACAGAATAATTTAGTGACTTTTTGTGGTTCACCATGACGAGGCTTGTGGTTGCTACTTGAGAGAGGCTTCCACCCCTTTCAACCAATAACCCAATTTCTTACAGGGCCACATGCATGTCCCCTGTCCACAAGTAAAATATTGAAGAAGACCCCCAGGGACTTGGCCCTCCCGGGAGTAGGTTATAAAAATCTGGTGAAGTACCACCAATTGTTTTTCCAGGGGACCAGTCCATATCTTGCATGCCATAGCACTAATTTGCACAATTTGTGACTTATTTTACTTTTATTCAGGCATCCTGGACTCCAAAGGGCACTTTTCATTGAGAGCTAAGTGTTCTGGCTCTGTCTGGACTCTTGGTTCTCTCTCCTACTTGGGGGTGTCTTTTGCAGCCCTTCCCTGTCACGGGCACTTGGACCACTCACACAAGTGAGGTAGCATTTTTATCGGGAGACATGGAGAAATGCTTGGTGGCAGAAAATTTGTACCAGCCCAGTGATTCCACAACGTTCCCATACAGAAATGTGTGGAAAGTGTGACTTTTTAGCTAAATTTGAGGATTGCAGGGGATTCTGTGTAAGAAAACATCGGGGGATCATGCAATTCACACCTCTCTGGACTCCCCCAAATGTCTCATTTTCAGAAATGTATGGATTTAGTAGGTTTTCATAGAAGGCCGCCGAGCCTGGGACTCAAAACGCAGGTGCCACCCTTTTCGTTTTGTAATAGATAATTTTGATGCCTCCACAATCAATATGTTTTGGGTCTTTTCTTGTTGCGGGCACTTGCCTCACCCACACAAGTGAGGTAGCATTTTTATTGGGAGACCTGGGGGAACTCAGGGTGGTAGGAAACCTGTGGCTTCACACAGATTCCATGTCTTTCCATCATAGAAATGTGATAAAAATGTATGTTTCTTACCAAAGTTTGACACTTGTAAGGGCTTCTAGGCAACATAATCTGGTGAGAGCCACACAAGTCATGCACCCTTGAACTCCACTGGTTGACTAGTTTCCAAAAATGTGCAGGTTTGTCTAGGTGCCAGCTGAGCTAGGGCCCAAAATCCACAGCTACCCATAATGATAAAAAAAACAAAAAAACGAGTTCTTAATAAGGGCCATTTTACTGCCACAGATATAAATCTGGTTTTAATTTCTTAAAGTTAATCCCCCACTTACACTGGTTGGTTTTACCACCTTCAGAAATACTGGCTTGAAAGCACAAATACTGATCAAAGTATCTAAATATCGAAACCAAGACTTCTGAGGTAAGCCAGAAAGCCACTTCAAGGCACCAACCGCTTTATGGTCCATTTACACGTCATTCATGCACCACACACGACTTTCATTCCACCGGCCCAATCTAACAGATCAGTGCACTCATATCAACATACCGCCGCCATGCAAGGGCCCATCACATTCATATGCCACTAGATGGAATCAGTTTGACTACGTTACCACCTGTTAAGTACCGCCTCCTTCTTTCTGAACATTACCGAACGCATGCCTAGTGAACCTTTACTAATGGCTCACATGATAGCCACATGAGGCTCAAGAAGACATGTTTTACATGCGCCTTTAGTGCGTTGACTGTGGTAAATCCAATTACTTCCAGTTTGTGGATGCAAGCAGGGGCGTCCGAGTATGCCTCCGAGGTGTCATTCCTTGACCTGGGTGAGCATATCTACCTTTGAAACTAAGGCAAACATGCTGGGGACTACTGCTGAAGTTCTCTAAAGAGAACATCATAAACTATGAAGAAGGGTTGCTTTTGACACACAGGGTAGTCTGTGAGAACGTAGCATATGCCCCATCCACCGTTATGTGCAGTGATGTGACTATAATGCACATATCAGACAGAAAACTGAACAGCTACTAAGTAACATTTTACCCATATGTGCAGCGTTGGGTGCAGAGTTCTCTGTAATGGTATGAATTTTTTGTAAAACACACTATCGCATGAGAGGGTATCCTGTCGCTGATGCAAGATCAGTCAGGGGTGATCCATGGAGTAACCTAGTAGAAGAGCCAAGTGGCTCAGCACCATGTGGAATGCACTAATTTAGAGACAGCGCATATGTGTAGAGGTAGGTCATTTCACCCGTCTGGAGCCAATTATTCTCCTTGCTCTGGTCGCTGCCTATGCTGAGCAAAGGTGTCTGGAAGGTTTCTGAAATCTAAGGTGGTATTGAGGTATGCTGGACCAGTGCTGCATAAGACTGAATGTGTGTTTCAGGAGTTTGAAAAGAGCTGTGGATTGGGAGTCAGTGAAGCTGTTTCAGGTGCTGGGTGTTCAGGGAAGAGGCTGTCTGTTGAATTCTGTATGGTTTGGAGTCATCTGCTTTGTTGAGTGATGGAGTAATTCAGTTTTGGGGCGAGTGCGGTGCCAATGAGTTTGAATCCGTACACCTATCCAAAGCTTCTCTTACCAGTTCATGTCTCTGTCCTCATCAGAGTCCTGACTAATTCAATATACTTGCCAAGTGAACCTATATCAATGGCTTCTGTCCCTAACTACTTGAAGCTCAAGAATACATGTCTTTCATGTGCCTTCAGTGCACTTTCAGTGCTAAATCCAACTCCTCCTAGTTTGTGGATATAAGTTGGGGTTGTCCGAGTATGCCTTCCTCCGAGGGCACATTCCTCGAACTGAGCGAGCATATCTACTGTTGAAACTAAGGTAAACATGCTTGGAAATTCTGGCTAAGTTCGCTAAAGTAATAAGCCAAACAAATGTCCTGTGGGACTCACTCACCAACACTTCATCTTTTGCCTTGAAAGTGAGAAAACTCAATTACTAACTTGTAACATAACCAATACTAAAGTTGTGAAAACAATCATCATACACGATATTGAGTCTTGTTCCCTTTTTCAATAACATTGGTTATGATACAAGTTACTAATTGAGTTTGCGCACTTTCAAAGCAGGCAGAGGAGTTGGTGAATAAGTCCCATGGGACATTTCTTTGACTTATTACACTTACTCTGTTTCTCGTGGGCAATCAGAGTGGTCCTTATGTTGTATACATAAGTTCTCTAAAAAGCATTTCACAATTCAATCAAGCCTTTACAATTTTGCGACACAGGTTACTCCGTGACAATGTGCCTTACATTGCGTCCAACATTATAATACACTTGTCAATCGGCAAACAGAACATCAAGCACGTTCGGACAGTGTATAAAGGTGTCGAGCAGGCCATAAGCAGGTCCATGATTTCCTCAAGTAGAGACACAAAAATTCTTCACCTGCTTGCCTAGTGAAGTAGTGGCCTATGGAAGATAGGTATCCATGCACAGCCATTGAAATGTCTATGCAACAGCAGCTCCACCTCAGGCAATTTCCTAATACTTCCCTTTTGTATTGTACAATATAAACCAATCAGGAAAAGACAGGGCTGGGTGAAATGGGCACTGGTGACAGTAAATACGACTCCTGCCTCTTTCCATGCTTAGAGCATACTTTACAACGATGACATGGTCGAGTCTTTTTAGGTGTTGAAGGAATGCAATTAGCAAAGTGTCACTCCTACAGCCTTGCCACGTCCTCTGGGGCATATGCAGTAGAGGCTGCTGCTTGTGTAGCAGTAAGACTTTCAATGAAGCACAGCAGAAAGTCAAGGAAGACTTGAGTCCTCCTGTGGTTGTCTGACAATAAGCAACATATACATTGTATGTTGCCATCTCAATCAGGTGGCTAAACAATTTTACGACTTGCATTGTTTGGCTGAAGAACCTGGTCATTCTTATCCACTCCACCCATGTATTTGTTGTAATCAAGTATACAGGTGGGTTTGTGAACTTCGGACATCTGACCTCAAACCATGACGGGGGAAGTGCTCTCATCATGAATTGTATTAAGCACATACAAATCACGCCTATCCGAGAACTTGGCTGTGAGCAATTCGTTGGAACACAATGCAGTGGTCTGGGATTTCTGGAACTTCTTAGAAACAAGCTCCTTCAAGAATCCTTTGTGGCAACAACGAACTGTACCGCAGGCCACAGTGCCAGCTTTGCACAGCTCACTGAACAGCTTTTCTTCTGTATAGAAATTGTCCACATAAAGGTTATAACCTTTGTGAAGGAGTAGCTGGACAAGATCCCATCCTATCTTTCCTGTGACTCCTAGCATAGAAACGCAACCCACAGGGTTTGGAGTGGATTCCTTCCTTGTATACAAGCTGTAAACATAGCCAATAGAGCTTTCGCACAGCATGTACAGCTTGACGCCAAAGCAAGCTCTTTTGCTCGCAATGTACTGCCCGAACAGCAGCACCCTTTGTACAGGATCAAGGACTCATTGATTACTATATTTTTACCAGGAGTATAAGTCTCTGGAAACCAGGCAGACAAATGCTCCACAACAGGCCGAATTTTGAACAACCTGTCATGGTCTGGATGGTCCTGGGGCACAACAGAATTGTCATTGAAATGCAGCATGCGCTGCAATTGCAAAAAACGATCTCTGCTCATGTACAGTGCAAAGATAAGGGTTACCCAAACCGTGTGAGTAGACCAGTAGAAGTGCAAGGTTGGTTTCTGCACTAACCCCATTTTAAGCATTGATCCCAAAAATATCTTCAACTCCTCTAATGAAGTGGGAGTCCACTTGTGTACCCTAGAATGAGGCCCGAGAGTGCCTCCATGCTTCCTCATAAACGGTTCACCATGCAAATTTGTTTGCTGCACAATTTGCTCAGGGAAGTCAGCATCCAAAAAGAGATGGTCATAGTCAATTTTCCAAAAATTGACCGTATCGACCTTACATCCAGTGTCACTAGTGGAAGATGGGTTTTGGGGCTGAATAATTTTGGCGGCTGCCAAGAGAGCACTCCGTCGGTGCTTGCCGTCACATGTGCCTGTTCTCTGGGTTGGTCTAACCTGCAACTGTTGTCCCTCTGCACAGACTGTGCTTGCGAAGGGACAGCACATCTGTCATCATAATGTCCCTCAGAATGGCTGGAAGATGAGTCATTGGATGAGACTCCACCGACTGAAAAATCCCTTCCAGATTCTGCTCCATTGTCCTCTCCCTCAGGTTTTCCAAAGACAATTAAAAACAAAAAAGAGACACAGTATTTGTTGGACTCGGCCCTTTGAGGATGTCCCATGAGGAGCAACTCTAGGAAAGATGAGCTACAGAAGGCCTTAGGGGCCTGGTGGGAGGCCAGAGAAGCTGGGGAGACAGATGATGCAGTTGTGGATGGGGGTGTGCCAGAAGGCCGTTTCAGATCCCAGGATTGGCCTGTTGGGAGAGCAGCCTCTTGGGCTGACAGCAATCATACTTCCAGGATTTTTTCTCCAGAGGATTTGGAGGAAAGGCAAAGGGCCAGAGATCATGAGTTAGAGGTCATGAGAATAAAGGCAGAGGAGAGCAGGAACGCTTATGCCTTGGAAGATAAGAAATTGATCTTGGCACATGAACTTAGAATGAGAGAGCTTGATGAGGAGCTCATCAGGCTTGAGGCCATGAGTGTCTCAGCTAAGAAAAAGGACATGTGTGTAGCTCATGAAGTGAGCTTGGCTGGGTTGGAGGTGGAGTCCAGCTCAGATGGTGACAGCAAAAATGTAGTGTGTAATGCTGAGGGAGAAGTACACACACCCAGAGATGCGGCGCCTGACTTGAAGGAGGGGGTTGACATACACCAAGGGGTTCAGGGTTATGAGGTAGCTCCAGTGGTGTGCAGTGTCCCTGAGGTGGATTGGGGAACTGGCACAGGGGTTCATATTCCTACTGGTGGGAGGGACACTCTACTGACTCTAGATGAGAGGTGCAGGGAGAGGGGTTCCCCCATGGTAGAAGCCTTGGTGTGTGAGTGTGGAGACCGCCCAGAAGAATATGGGTTGAGTGACAGAGACAGTCAAACACTGTCTTGCCAATCTCAGGAAAGTGTGGTGGGGTACTTGTGTGAGGCACTGGATGGTGAAGCAAAGGGTAGCATGGTTAACACATGTGTGGGGCTGTGTCATTCTATTGTTGGAGAGCATATTTTAAGTCCCTGTTTTCTAGAGCTATGTCAACAGCCAGTGGAGTGTGAGTTCTCTGACCACAGGGAGCTTGCACTGGAGGCAGACCTTTTGGTGGATTCCAGAGGGTCTGAAGAAGCTTTTGGGAGTGATCCTGAGGGGGGTGGCTCAGGTTTTTCCCAACCAAGTGAGGTAGGGGAGGTTGGTGGTAGTCCAGATAGGTCCCAGTGTAGTGGGAGGGGTGTAGGGTCCCACGTCCTGTCTCAGAGGAGAAGGAGTGGGAGTGGGCTGTGTTCCAAGGTACCTGAAACCCAGTCCCAGGGCCTGGTTGGTTCATGGAGTGAACACCAGGAGGGGAGCCTAGTCTGTGCCAAGAGGCCATCCTTTGAGGGGGATCCCAAAGTGTCAGGTGAACTGGGGAGGACTGCTGTAACAAACATCCCACCAGTTCTGGTGTCTGGCAGCACCACTCCAGTGGGGAGGGTGCATGAGTCCAGAGAAAAAGGTGAGGGGGACGAAGTCCCTAGTGGGAGGACTAGTGGGTCAGGGGTTGCCAGCTCTGAGGTCAGAGCATCCCAGGACTGACCCTGGTGAGGCCACTTCTGGCCTGGGGGCTCTTCATGCTCTGTCAGATGGACAGGAGGCTGGAGACCTGCACCAGGCGGACTCTCGCACAACTCATGAGGCATGTGTTTCCATTGGGGGGGGTCGGTATAGTCTCGCGGAAGTCCTGGGTTGCCAGGCACAGGTCCAGCCTAAGGGTACACACCCTGGGTTGGAGGACCAGGTTCAGGGTGTAACCCTGACCTGGAGGAAGGGGCGACTGCTAACAGTGCCCCTACCAAGTTGTCTTCTGGGGGTACCACTCCAGGTGGGAGGGTGCAGAGCCCCAGGGAGGAAGACAGGGTGAGGGAGAGCCAACCCCAATCTCTTGTCCAGCCACAGGATACAGAGCCTGGGCTGGTGGGCCAGTGTCAGGACGCCATACCTGACTTGGCAGGAGGGAGAGTGGAGAAAGGGTGCCAGGCACCTGGGGCTACTGCCCCCCACTTTCTGACACCACAGAGGTTAGAGAGGCCTGAAAGGCATGAGGCCTGGCTCTCATCACTGACAGTTGTCAGTCACCACTGTGGCTTGCTGTCCTGCTGGACAGAGTTGCCCCTTAGAGGGGGACAGGAGTCACATCCCGGGGGTGGACTGGGCTACACTACTGTGTTGGCTATGTGGGTACTGTCTGCCTGTTGGGACACATCTGTGAGCAAAGTAAGTTTAGGCGCTGCACAAATGGGGTCCACAGCTGAGGAGAAGGGTTCCCCATGGGTCAGCTTACTGGGCTCTGAGAGTATGGATAGAGGGATCCAACTGGGTTCAGGAAGGTGTAGAACGGGAATAGACCCCGGCTGTTGCGGGTCAGGCTCTATGTTCTATCTCCCCAAGCAGGGAAGCCCATTGAGGTATGGATTGGTCTACCCTGGCTTTAGGCTGGAAGGGGGTTGTGTTGGACGTGGTCCTTTTTGTAGGGTTATCTCCAAACTTTTTGCTTCTTCCTTCTATTTTTTCCTGACCTGTGTTTGTTGGTTTAAGGACTCTGGGCACTATACCCCTGCTAATCAGTGCTAAAGTGCATATGCTCTCTGTGTAAATTGATATTATGATTGGTTCTCCCTGATTGACATATTTGATTTACTGGTCAGGCCCTAGTAGAGTGCAGTAGTGTGCCAGGGCTGGTAAATCAAATACTACTAGTGGGCCTGCAGCACTGATTGTGCCACCCACATCAGTAGCTCTGAAAAGATAACTCAGACCTGCCACTGCAGTGTCTGTGCGCAGTTGTTAACTGCCATGTCGACTTGACAAGTGCACACACTTGCCAGACCCTAACCTTCCCTTTTCTTACATGTTAGTCACCCCTAATGTAGGCCCAAGGTGCCCCTGTGGGCAGGGTGCAGTGTATGTGAAAGGTAGGACATGCCCTGATGTGTGTGGCATGTCCTGATAGTGAATTACTGCCAATTTTGTTTTTCACTATTGCAAGGCTACCTGTTCCCATAGGACAGAATGGGGAGCTTGTTTATAACATCTTATAAACATAACTGGCCCTGGGAACAAGGTAGGAAAATAAAGTTTAGTATGCCTGAACTCAGAATTTTAAAATGCATTTTTAGTGAGGGTGATTTTTACACTCTGTGTTTGAAAATACCACTTTTAGAAAGTAGGTATTTTCTTGTTTAACCATTCTGTGTGCCTCTGCCTGTCTGTGTATTGACTGTCTGGCTTTGGAGTGACAGGGGCTGGGGAGGTGCACTGGCTCCAGGAGTCTGGATAAGTCAGCACTAGGTTTGATAGGCCTGATCTGCATTTGGAGTGGTGGGAGGAGTAGCACCTGTACCTGAATAGGACTGTGCCTGCCTTCCACAATGCTGGCTCCGCCCCCCTGTGGTGTGTCTGGAGCCACGGCTCACACTGACAATGGATGTTGTTGTGCACTTGCAGAGTGCCCCCCAGAACTGGTTTGAACTGGGCTCAGAGCCCCTTGCACAAAAACAACAAAGACAGTTTGGGGTATAAGTATCAGACCCAAAACCCCAGACTTTTAGACTACTTCTGGAATCAAGAGGAACCTTTGCCAAGGAGAATAACTGTAGAAACTGAGGAGAAGTACTGCCCTTGCTGTGTGTCTGGGGTTGGCCTGCAGTTGCTGTTTCTGCCAAGGAAAGGAGAAGGACTTTGCTGTGTGCTGTGTCCCCTGCTTGAGGAAAGTCTCCAAGGGCTTGAGTAGAGCTTGCCTCCTGTTTTGAAGTCTCAGGAACACAAAGACTTCACCCCCTGCACCCCTGAACATCCTTGCTGGGAGTTCTGACTTGCCAGGCGTGCCTGTGACTGTGTGGGGCCTCTGGAGGTTGTTTCTGCTACTGGGAGCTGGAAAGCAACGCAACAACAAGAAAATCGACGCATCGCTCTTCTTGCGACAGTTTTTCCGACGCAACGCCGTGGTGTGAGAAAAATCTCCCCGCACCGCTGCGCTGCTGCTGAAACCAACACAGCGCCTATCGCCGCTGCAAGAATCGATGCATCGGGGATTTGCGGCTGAAGAAATCGACGCAGCGCCACTCAACGCCGCCGCATCATTCGCTGACGCATCCCGGATTTCCACGCATTGTCCCTGTGCGCCAAGTTTTCCCCGACGCATCACCCGCGGATCGAAGTCGTCTCGGAATCAACGCATCGCTTCCCCCTACAGACCGGACCCGACGCACCGCTCTTCTGTGTCCAGCAGAACTGTTGCATCACATCCACGAAGGTCTCAGGAAACAACGCATCTCTTTGTTTTTCGACAGTGCCCATCATTGCGGCTGTTTGGCTTTGTGAATTTTGTCGCAACGACAGGTACTTTGCAAGAATTCACGCATCCATAGTTTTCTATGGACTCAGTTGCTAAAACCTTTTGAAAGTCATTTTTTCTTAATACTTGTATGTTGGATTTTTGTTGTTTTGGTCTTGTTAAGTTTAGATAAAGTTACTTTATTTTTCTAAACTGGTGTGGTGTCCGTTTGTGGTGTTATCACTGTGTTACTGTGAGTGTTGGTACAAATTCTTTACACATTGCCTTTGGGATAAGCCTGTCTGCTCGTGCCAAGCTACCAAGGGGGTGAGCAGGGGTTATCTAAAGTGTGTATCCCCATTACCCTGACTAGCAGCAAGGGTCCCTATTTGGACAAATTACCTACCTCTGCCAACTAGAGACCCCCATTTCTAACAGTATTATTTCACCGTACCACATGTCCAATATCACTGCAAACCTTTGACGTTGCTTGCACAAAACTTTATTTTTGGGGGAGCTGCTGGACATTTGCCAATATAAGAGGATTTCTGCAAAGCTACAAATCTCCCGTTAATCTCAAGATCAAAAGATATATCTCTATGTATATTTATATCTATCTATCTATACATACATATATATATATATTCCTTCTCACACGTATTCCCATCTGGACCTCCAGAAAGAAAACAATGCGGCACACCGGGGGACTTGCACAATACTTTATTGTGCACCAAGACGACGCGTTTCGGCGTTTGCCTTTTTCGAGTAAAGTGACATGTGCAAATTCCTTTAGAAATACAACCCATGATACATGGAAAGTGAAGAAACACTTCACATACCGCTCTGTATTCCATTAAAGCCTTGGCTGATCCTTCGTTATTGTTACAAACATTCATCAATAAGTATGATAAATATTATAAAGCCATTTTTACATTATAGCCGTTTGATTACTGGTTATTGGCAATTCATGTCTGTTTGCAATGTCATTATCACAATAGTCAATAAAGTTACTTGACCGAAACCTTTTGAAAAAGCCTTTTGAAAAAACTACGAGCAGCGTGTTCGCGATAGCTGAGAGCAATAAAGTTAAATTCATAATGTTTTCAATCCATGTATATACATAGAGTATCAAAATTATTATAAGATTATCGGTCTTCAAGATGCTCTGATAATAGCTATACACATTTGCTTTGATTGACACTATTGATACTGGTGTCACAATAACAACTGATTTTTATATTTTTATATCACAATATGTTAGTAATTCTAATCACATGATTATGCTAGCAATAGACTCACTTATTTGATTGAGACCGCAACTTCATGTACGCAAAATAAATTGTGGCGTAAACGTCTGCTATCGGGTACTGTACCCAATGTTTTCTAAGTGGGTTGTCATCCTATATTCAGGAATGTGCACACTTTGGTGCAAATATCTATAAGTGGTCACTGATATGTGATCGTGTGAGTGAGTGGAATGATTGTTAAAAATAGGTTACATGTGAGAAAGTGTTTCTAATGTGGTGAAAGAATTAAATAATTAATTTTTAATTAAGGCGGAGGTAATGTTCATTCAGAAATGCCCATAATGGAGCAACTGGGACCTTTCTAAGGATGTATCTCTTAGTTGGAATCAATTCCTGGTTCTCAGAAGTTCGCATATCAATTAATGCATATATGACATTTGAATTCAAACGATTTATAATGATTACGGGCCAATCGGTTGGTCACCTCCTACTTAAAATCAGTGAATTTAAAATATTGCTGAAAGTATGCCGTTACTGATCATTGCCCTATTTATCAGACTCCTATATGGGTGGCTAATTCCTCTCCACTGTTTAACCCATTTGGAGTTTTCGTATTGAGATCAATGATATATCTTGACTCTAGGATGCGGAGGCGTTTCTCTCTATCACCGCCTCTTTGATATGGCATTGCTCTGTCTATCCCATAGAACTGAAATAGTCTGTTGTTGCTATTATGTTTTTCAGCGAAGTGTCTTGCTGTGGGATAGTTGAAATCTTTATTTGATATGGCCCGTAGGTGTTGCAAAATCCTAATTTTCAATTGCAACTTTGTACTGCCTACATATTTCGAACCGCAAGGACATTCTAACACATAGATGACAAAATCATTGGTACAAGTGATTAACTTAGTGATTGTTTTTGTCGTTCCCAAATCTGTATCATATGTCTTTCGACTTCTGCTGTTCCTGCAAGCTTTGCAGGAATTGCATGTCACAGAGCCTTTGGCTGAATTCAACCAATTGGCTGGGGCTGCTTCTTGCTGGTAGCTATGGACCAAATGGTCTTTTATCGATCTGGATTTTCTGTAGGTGATTTTAGGTGCACTACCTATGTGTTTTCCAATAATGGGATCAGCTTGCAACAGATTCCAATGAGCCTTCATCATTTTTCTCTCTACTTACTTCCGGGCTGTTTTTAAATAGTAACTCATTCTGTGTTTTGCTGGCGATCTTCTTTTTAGCATCGTCCAGCACTTTGTTACTATAGCCTCTCTGTTTGAACCTCTTTTCCATCTGGATTTGTTCTTTTTCATAGTTGTCATTAGTACTACAATTACGATGTGCTCGTAAGAGTTCGCCGTAAGGGATACTGTGGACCAGCGGTGTGGGGTGATTACTGGAGGCATGTAAGATGGTATTGCCTGCTGTTTGTTGTCAATTTAACATCATATTGTAAAGACAGTTCTGATTTTCTAAGACGCATCCATGATATTAAGTGGGAAACAAGCTATCCTACGATAGCTTTGGATGTATGCTCATTGTATACCTGTATAAATCAAAAGAAGGGTGTTTGCCTGCATGCAGTTCCTACAGAGTAGACACATCTCACTAAGAAATCATAATAAGATGTTAGAGAAGATGATGACATACTGCCTAGAACAGAACATATTTTTTTTTTTAAAACATTATATCGTCAAAAGTCCGGGACTGCAATGGGTACTTGTTTTGCCCCCAGCCTGGCTAATCTATTTCTGGGCCGGTGGGAAGAACAGGAAGTGTGGACAGCAGCTAATGACCTATACACAGAACACATCCCGATCTGGATCAGGTACATTGATGACCTGTTCCTGATTTGGGATGAGACTCAAAGCTTAGCTCTGGAATTTATTCAGAAATTGGAAATCAATGATCTAAATCTTAGTTTCACCTACAAGATAAGCACTGATTACTGTGAATTCCTTGATGTAAGCATACAAATTATTAATAATAAAATAACCACAAGTCTCTTTAGGAAACAAACAGCAGGCAATACCATCTTACATGCCTCCAGTAATCACCCCACACCCCTGGTCCACAGTATCCCTTATGGCGAACTCTTACGAGCACGTCGTAATTGTAGTACTAATGACAACTATGAAAAAGAACAAATCCAGATGGAAAAGAGGTTCAAACAGAGAGGCTATAGTAACAACGTGCTGGATGATGCTAAAAAGAAGATCGCCAGCAAAACACAGAATGAGTTACTATTTAAAAACAGCCCGGAAGTAAGTAGAGAGAAAAATGATGTACCCAAAATGATCACTACATACAGTAGGGGTTCACAAAAATTACGGAGAGCCATGAAGGCTCATTGGAGTCTGTTGCAAGCTGATCCCATTATTGGAAAACACATAGTTAGTGCACCTAATATCACCTACAGAAAATCCAGATCGATAAAAGACCGTTTGGTCCATAGCTACCAGCAAGAAGCAGCCCCAGCCAATTGGTTGAATTCAGCCAAAGGCTTTGTGACATGCAATTCCTGCAAAGCTTGCAGGAACAGCAGAAGTCGCAAGACATATGATACAGATTTGGGAATGACAAAAACAATCACTAAGTTAATCACTTGTACCAGTGATTTTGTCATCTATGTGTTAGAATGTCCTTGCGGTTTGAAATATGTAGGCAGTACAAAGTTGCAATTGAAAATTTGGATTTTGCAACACCTACGGGCCATATCCAATAAAGATTTCAACTATCCCACAGCAAGACACTTCGCTGAAAAACATAATAGCAACAACAGACTATTACAGTTCTATGGGATAGACAGAGCAATGCCATATCAAAGAGGCGGTGATAGAGAGAAACGCCTCCGCATCCTAGAGTCAAGATATATCATTGATCTCAATACAAAAACTCCAAATGGGTTAAACAGTGGAGAGGAATTAGCCACCCATATAGGAGTCTGATATATAGGGCAATGATCAGTAACGGCATGCTTTCAGCAATATTTTAAACTCACTGATTTTAAGTAGGAGGTGATCAACCGATTGGCCCGTAATCATTATAAATCGTTTGTAATCAAATGTCATATATTCATTAATTGATATGCGAACTTCTGAGAACCAGGAATTGATTCCAACTAAGAGATACATCCTTAGAAAGGTCCCAGTTGCTCCATTATGGGCATTTCTGAATGAACATTACCTCCGCCTTAATTCATAATTAATTATTTAATTCTCTCACCACATTAGAAACACTTTCTCACATGTAACCTATTTTTCACAATCATTCCACTCACTCACACGATCACATATCAGTGACCACTTATAGATATTTGCACCAAAGTGTGCGCATTCCTGAATATAGGATGACAACCCACTTAGAAAACATTGGGTACAGTACCCGATAGCAGACGTTTACACCACGATTTATTTTTCGTACTTGAAGTTGCTGTCTCAATCAAATAAGGGAGTCTATTGCTAGCATAATCCTGTGATTAAAATTACTAACATATTGTGATATAAAAATATAAAAATCAGTTGTTATTGTGTCACCAGTATCAATATTGTCAATCAAAGCAAATGATTATAGCTTTCTCAGAACATCTTGAAGACCGATAATCTTATAATAATTTTGATACTCTATGTATATACATGGATTGAAAACATTATGAATTTAACTTTATTCCTCTCGGCTATCACGAACACGCTGCTCGTAATCTTTTCAAAAGGCTTTTTCAAAAGGTTTTGATCAAGTAACTTTATTGACTATTGTGATAATGACATTGCAAACTGACATGAATTGCCAATAACCAGTAATCAAACGGCTATAATGTAATAACGACTTTATAATATTTATCATAATTATTGATGAATGTTTGTAACAATAACGAAGGATCAGCCAAGGCTTTAACGTAATGCAGAGCGGTATGTGAAGTGTTTCTTCATTTTCCATGAATCATGGGTTGTATTTCTAAAGGAATTTGCACATGTCACTTTACTCGAAAAAGGCTAACTCCGAAACGCGTCGTCTTGGTGCACAATAAAGTATTGTGCAAGTCCCCCGGTGTGCCGCTTTGTTTTCTTTCTGGAGGTCCGGATGGGAATACGTGGTGAAAAGGAATTAATGACGGTGGCTGCCACCGTAGCAGGCACCGACACCGCCGGAAGGTGAATTGCCAAGTGCAGCAAAAAGGATATCGACATATATATATATATATATATATATATATATAACAAGGTCCTAACTATAACTACCGCCAGTAGGTAATATCACTGATAAAACCATAGGTTTCAGGCACGTTATATTTAGAAATTAGCATTTAAAAAACCTTAGAAATTCACTGAAAAAACCATAGGTTTCAGGGATGTTATAGTTAGTTGGACATTTCACTCGTATAAAACCATAGAAATTCCCCGTTATAGTTAGTTCAGCTAAGTATAACTCGCGCCCCCACAATGCACTGCTGATGATGTCACATATTACATCATTCATGACATGGTCAGTGACATCACTGATGACATCACTGATGACATCTCAAATGACATCACTGATGACATCATCCACATGAAAATCTGATGCACCTCCTCACACTCTAATATAACCTTTGATACACTCACTGTAAAATACAGACTACCATTTTCGAAACCATCGACACACCAATACCAGTTACTACATACGCACTCACTGATTCCTAGGTCTACACACACATCCACGCATTTACCCATACAATCACTTATACATACAGTCACTCATCAATACAATACTATCATATGCACTCATACACCTATACAGACACTCACACACCGCCACTCACCCATGGAGTTACTCACACACCTAGTCAGTCATGCAAAGAATCAATCACACTCCCATTTCCTCAGCTATACAGTTATACACACACCACCTCACTTTTTCAAACATATGCTAACACATACTTACTCTCTTATACAGTCACTGAGACAAGTACACACTCATCCATACAGCCACTCTCACAATCACTGACTCTCACATATAGTCATTTATATACTCCAACTCTCACATACACTGCCTTTTATATATGTAGTTACTTGGACATGTACCACTGAGACTTCCAATCTCTCACCAACACACCCATACACACACTCACCCGCCCATACAGCTGTTTCCACATGCAATCTTGAATCCATACATCCAGTGAATCAACCACTCACACATCTATGCACAGAGTCACACACCTCCCACCCACCCACACACACACTCAGTCTCCCATACAAATACTCAGGCAACCAATCAATAACCCATATAGACCCTCATGCAGCTACTGACCAACACATGCAGCAGCTTACACAACACCAGACATACTGATGCACACATTCAGACAGTTTAGTCACTAACGCATGTATTCAGTAAGACACATTTAATCACTCACTTATACAGTCAGTCACACACCTACTAAATCCTTCATCTAGACACTTATACACCCACTCATTCTTCAATACACCTTGGCATATATATAAAACATATTTAAACTTTACAGAAACACACAATCACTGGATGTTGTCATCAGTGATGTCATCAGTGATGTCATTTGAGATGTCATCAGTGATGTCATCAGTGATGTCACTGAGCATGTCATGAATGATGTAATATGTGACGCCATCAGCAGTGCATTGCGGGGGCGCGAGTTATACTTAGCTGAACTAACTATAACTGGGGAATTTCTATGGTTTTATACGAGTGAAATGTCCAACTAACTATAACATCCCTGAAACCTATGGTTTTTTCAGTGAATTTCTAAGGTTTTTTAAATGCTAATTTCTAACTATAACGTGCCTGAAACCTATGGTTTTTTCAGTGAATTTCAAAGGTTTTTTAAATGCTAATTTCTATCTATAACATAGCAGTCGCGTTTGCAGAGTGGTGGAGAAAGGTGAGCGTGGCCTTCAAACACCTTTTAGCAATCCCACTGTGTGGGATTTAGCGGACGTAACAGGAGGGATAGTTAGCCCCCAACGTCAACCTTGGTGGCCAACTACCCCTTTTATTACCTCCAGTAAATCCCACACAGCAGAATTGCTAACTTGTTATATCAAGCCCCACCCCTCCCTGCAGCACTCTGCAAACGCACCCGCTGGTGCGTTCTACGTTGGGGGATTAAGTCCCCTCCAATCCTGAAGGTCCCTGGGGCCAATTAGCCCACCATGTACCTTCAATTTGCGCCTCAGAGCTGCGTTGCAGAGAGGTGGTCTGAGGCCACGCCCCTTTTTATACCTCTCTGCAACGCAGCTCTGTGGCACAAACTGAAGGTACCTGGTGGGCTAGTTGCCCCCCAGGGACCCTCAGGATTGAAGGGGACTTAATCCCCCAAGTTACTACGCGCCAGGGGCTCATTTGCACACTTGCCATATCAGGCCCCGCCCCCTCCCTGCACCACTGTGCAAACGCGCCCCCTGGCACGTTGTAAGTTGGGGAATTAATTCCCCTTCAATCCTGAGGGTCCCTGTGGGCCAACTAGCCTACCATGCACCTTCAATTTGCGCCGCAGAGCTGCGTTGCAGAGAGGTGGTCTGAGGACACGCCAATTTTTTACTCCTCTCTGCAACGCAGCTCTGTGGCACAAACTGAAGGTACCTGGTGGGCTAGTTGGCCCCCAGGGACCCTCAGGAAACAAGGGGACTTAATCCCCCAAGTTACAACGCGCCAGGGGGCCCATTTGCACACTTGCCATATCAGGCCCCGCCCCCTCCCTTCAACACTGTGCAAACGCGCCCTGTGGCGTGTTTTAAGATGGGGGATTAAGTCCCCTTGAATCCTGAGGGTCCCTGGGGTCCAACTAGCCCACCAGGTACCTCCATTAAGTGCCACAGAACTGCGTTGCAGAGAGGTGTTCAAAGGGGCGTGGCCTCAGACCACCTCTCTGCAAGGCAGCCCTGTGGTGCATACTGGAGGTACCTGGTGGGCTAGTTGGCCCCCAGGGACCCCCAGTATTGAAGGGGAATTATTTCCCCAACTTAAAACGCGCCACAGGGCGCGTTTGCAGAGTGTTGCTGGGAGGGGGCGGGGCCTCGGCATGATGCCAGTCTTTTTTTAAATTTCTTTTATTTTAGAAGGGGGGCTGTGTGGCCCCCCTTCTTTTTCCTTTTTTTGGGCCCTGGGGACCCCATCCCCCAGGGCCTGACCTCTTTTTAAAAAAAAATTTGAACGGGAAGAGGGTTGCGTGGGCCCCCCTCCCGTGGCCAATTCTGGCCCCGGGGACCCCATTCCCTGGGGCATTGCCACATTTATTTATTTTTTAAGGAGGGGGCCTCTATTGGCCCCGGGGACCCCATCACCCGGGGCCGGCCTTTATTTATATAATTTTTTGTTTGTTTTTGGGGAGGGGGGCCGCACGTCCCCCCTCCCAGGCCACTTCTAGCCCCGGGGACCCCATCCCCCGGGGCAGGCCCTATCCGTTGGGGACTATGGGGGGAGCCCCAATGCCCCCACGGTCCCGCCGGCTCCCCGTGTCCTGCAGGAGCCAGCATTGCTTTTCCACATGGGGAGCTGCTGACATGCAGCTCCCTGTGTGGAAAAGCAATCTGCTTTGGATTTTGGAAGAGAGAGCAGGTTTCCCTGCTCTCGCTTCCAAAATCCAAAGGAAGTTTGCTATGACTGGGCAGGAGCCGCACGGCTCCCGCCCTGCCATAGCAAACAGCAGTGTCCCGGGTGTGGGCACCCTGGGACACTGCAGGATCCGGCCCTGGGGGGTGGTGGTCCCCAGGGCCATCATGGGCTCCAGGAGGGGGGCCGCGCGGCCCCCCTCCCTATGTGATTGAAGCCCCGGTGAGGTGGTGGTCCACGGGGCTCGGGGGTCCGTAACGGACCCCCACATTTGCATTTTAGTGCCCCGGGGAGGTGGCGGTCCCCGGGGTGTGTGGGGGGGCTCAAGCTCCCCCACACAGGTTTATTAATTTTTTTTTAAAGCCCCGGGGCTGGCGGTCCCCGGGGCATGGGGGGCCTTGGAGGCCCCCTCACACATTAAAAACGAAGCCCCGGGGGGTGGCGGTCCCCGGGGCTGCGGGAGGGCCGAGTGCCCTCCCACACATAATGTTAATCAAGCCCCGGGGGGTGGCAGTCCCCGCGGCTGTGGGGGCCCCCGCGGGCTCCTGCATATATTTTTTGGAAATGCCCCCAGGACCTGGCCCACCCAGGGGCCTCAATTAAAAGAAGCGCGGGAGCCCGCGCTTCATTTTTTTATAAAATTTCGGCAGGATTCGCGACCCCTGCGCAAATTTCGCCAATTTTTTTTCTTCCAAAAATGCTTTTTTTGGCCCTGGGGGTCCATGTGGGACCCCCTGAGCAGGCCTGGGGGGTCAGGGTGTTTCTACCCTGCCCCCTTTTCTTGTTTTTCGCGTTTGTTTTACTGTTTTCTTGTGACTCGGTTCTACCGAGTCACAAGATGGCTGCCAACACTTCCTGGTTTGGAGTGTTGACAGCCAATTAGAATAAAGCTTGTGGTCGGGAGGGTCCGCGGATCCTCCGTGCCTCTAGATATCGATATTTTTATTTTTTGAATTTCTCAGCAACTACTGAACGGATTTACACCATTTTTAAAAGTTTGCTTTCTGAGCCAAGCAGTACCTTTTAGCCAAATTTGGTGTAATTCAGTTCAGCAGTTCGGGCTGTAGCCTTGGCTAAAGTTTCCTATGGGAAATTGATTTTTTGACTCTTATTTTTGAATTTCTCAGCAACTACTGAACGGATTTACACCATTTAAAAAAAGTCGCTTTCTGAACCAAGCGCTACCTTTTTGCAAAATTTGGTGTAATTCCGTTCAGCAGTTCGGGCTGTAGCCCTGGCTAAAATTTCCTATGGAAATTAACATGGAGAAAACACTTTTTGGGACCCCCTTTTTCTCAGCCCCCACTTGACAAATCACCCCCAAACTTTCAGGATAGGAGATGACCTGGATGAAACATTTTTGGGAGAATTTCGCGAAGATTCGTCAAACGGTGCCAAAGTTATTGGCAAAACAAAAACGCATTTCCTATGGAAACTAGGTTCTAACTATAACTATCTACTGGCGACCGCCAGTAGATAATATATATATATATATATATATATATGTATATATATATATATATATATAGGTAGTTATAGTTAGGACCTTGTTTCCATAGGAAAAGCATTTTTTCTTTTGCCAATATCTTTGGCGCCATTTGACGAACCTTTGCGAAATTCTCATAACTAATTGGGCGCTCTGGTCAGCTCCTGTCTTGAATGTTTCGGGGTGATTCGTCAAGCGTGGGCCGAGAAAAAAGGGGGTCCCAAAACGTGTTTTTTCCCTGTTAATTTCCATAGGAAACTTTTGTTGCTGCTTCAGCCTGAACCTCTGAACAGTATTACACCTAATTTGGCAGTAAGGTAGCTCTTGGTCCAGAGTGCACTCTTTGCTTTAAATGGGGTAAATCCGTTCAGTAGTTTTTGAAATAATAAAGGAAAAGAAATATCAATATCTGGGCGGAGCCTAACCACACATCTCATCGTGAGATCTGATTGGCTGTCAGCACTTCATCCAAGAAATGTTGGCAGCCATCTTGAGACCAATATACATTATAGCACCCCATTAAAATGCATTGTAGTGAATGGAAGGTTTTGAGGGTGATCCAGCGCATCACTTAATCAGGGATCAATACTCATCAATATTACATACAATGGCCCATACACATTCACCCAAATCCCTGATGTGCTGGGGGTCAAGTTTTAAAGATGTGGAAATCGTTTCCTTCACAGATTCATATTCAATTATTCTAAATACATAACTAGACCTATATATCAACTCTCTTTCCTCGCGGTCGACGGACCAATTAGTTGAGTAGTTGATGGTAATAATAGAACTAACTGACTATCTAACCAGCTAAATAATCACAGACTCTCGGTAAGTTTTAAAAGGTTTATCTCAAATAAATGATTAATGCTCATCGTATACAGGTCGCAATGCAAACAAAGAATCTCACTCAAGAGAGAGAAAATCAATCAGCAATGCAAACAGTATCAAACTCATCAACAATTAACAATATGCATATGAGGGAGTGGATAGATGAAGAGGCATAAGTTTCAGCAAAAATAATGCGAAACAATATACTTATGACGGAGTGGATAGATGAAGAGACATAAGTTTCAGCAAAAATAATGCAAAACAATATACTTATGACGGAGTGGATAGATGAAGAGACATAAGTTTCAGAGACACAATTACGTTTGCAAATGATTATGCAAATTTCGAGTCGGAAGATAATACAAACCCAAAGATCAATGAAATACCACCCCCCTGGACAAGGGAGTAGTGAGGGTCTCCTGAGATAGAGTCAGGAAACAAAGATTTCAGGAACAGGACAGGACAAGGACAGGAACAGCTAGGCCTCTCTGCAAACCGACGAACAGCGACGCATATCCCTTCTCAATCTCCTACCGCTGCAGCACCGCGCCAACCTCTAAACCACACCCCCAAAGGCACCCCAGTTATACCCTAAAACCTACATGTCCAACCCACATTAATTGAAACATTGCACAGAATTTGACTGCTCATTGGATCCTTGGGGAAGTGGTGTATCACACCACCGTGATTTCATTCAAAATTGTTCATACTCATTGTTCTACTTCCTTTCCCATTGCATAGTTACTGACTAGTCCATACATTTTTATTCTTGCTACATTTCATTAAATTCTCAGCCACGTCTGCGGAAGAAGTCGTGGATCCCACGGCCAGTCTCATCTTTTGGCAGGCAAACAATGTTCTCTGTGCTGCATAGCCTTGAACTAATGTTCATCATCTGCAGCGCTCAGCACTTCTGTCGGTTTTGTCAGGTCATTCTTGCTCATTTTCCAGCCACTCATCTATCCGGACAATTTAGGAAAATATAGGCCCATTCTAATCACTACGGCAAATAGAACATAAACATTCATTAATTACATGGTAAAGCACTTTTCACTGTTTACCACCCACTCTTGCACTATTCCCTGTTAATATTCTTCCTAGCATAAGCTTCAAGCAAAGCGGCATTATTTATTATTGTTTTAAAGCAAAATGCAAAAGGCGAATGCGAGATGCGGCCTAAACGTGCATAAATCTCGGTTCTTTTGAAACGCAATGTAAAATGCGGCCTAGTTCTTTCATGCATTAGTTCACATTAGTGCACGCATGCGCAAAGTGGTTTCCCACGTGTTCATGTGATTTGCTTTGTTAATTTTACACCGTACACTGTTAATAAGTATTATGGTGGAGTCAATCCGAGCAGGTTTCTTTTTGCGAAATCCTGCTCCATCAATCCCCCCTCTGATGGCTTCCTGGAGCCATCATAAAATACCCACCATGCCAAGTGCCATCGTTATCTATCTAAAGATCAGTATTCTTTTCTCTTTTCATCATCTTCTCATCTAACTCCTTCATCTTGTCATAGGAATCTCCTTTCATCTCTTCTAGTTCTATTTCATCTCTTTTTCTCTTCCTTGCTTTTCGTTTGTTATTTGTTCCTGTCATCTCTTTTCTTCCACACTTACACTTGTAACATTTATATATTGTTATCATTACTAATGCTACTCCAGCTACTGAAGTCATTGGCATTATTATTTTTCCTTATAAACTACTTCTAAAGGTAGAAAACCATTTACCTACAGAAGAGAAACTCTTACCAAGTCTCTCCCAGACACCGTCAACCTCTAGTTGGGTCAAGTCTTCATGTAATTTCATAATATTCTTAAAATATCCCTCAATGCCTTTACTTTTGTCAGGGATATAAGTACAGCAGTGTTGAATTTTCAACATGCCACAGACTCCACCCTCTTTTGCCAATAAGATATCAAGGGCAAGTCGATTTTGCAAAACCATTGATCCGATTGCAACCATTTCGGTGTCAATCATCAAGAACCCACTAGCAGTATCTGTCGATAAACGATCAACCACTGTGGATAATTTTCGAATTTTGTGCGAATTCAGAACGACTCCAACTGATGGTATCAGTGCACCAAAAATATCACCTACTATTTCTGAGAAACTAGCTCTCTTCTTACGTGTTAGTCCTTGTTTTATTTCATTGATTCTGTTATTACTTTTGGCTACATGGTAGACCTTTGGGAAAACAATTGCAAAATAACAACTACCATACCAATGTGCAGGTAACCTGTAATAGGCTTTCTTACCACACACATAATAGACTCCTTGGAAAACAGGATCAGTTCCACCCTTCAATCCCCAACCACCAGTAATTTGGTAAGTATGTTCACATTCACTAGAACCAATGAAATAATTATTATAGTTAGTTTTCATTCTAAGCAAACAGATGTTCCCCTTTTTATACCAGTCCAGGGACATTGCAGCATATGTCTCACCTTTCTCATAATTTCCTTCTCTAAACGCCCATGGTGGTACCTGTGACTTCTGTTCAGCAGCTTTCCTTTGGAAACTTTCTCTTCTATATTCTACCATATCTATGAACAATTTTTCTTCATCTATGAACAATTTTTCTTAACTACATGTTAGATTGTTTTTGTAAGCATATCCTATATCTAGTGTCTTAGTAATATGGAAGAATTCTCCCATATAACGTGCATTTTTATTGCTTAAAACCTTGTTTAGTTCCTTTATAATAGGTATCTCTGAAAATACTAAATCTATATTAGAATAATGATACTCCAGCTTTCCCGTCACGTAGAATTGGCTGGTTAAGACACTGCAAGACACACCATAGGTTAAAGGAAGGTGGTGATAAGTCACCCCTTCTGAGACAGACGAAGGTAATTGCATGCACACATAACAATCACTCACATTCATTGTATTAACATACTCATACAACAATTTAGTAAAAACATTTAATGAGAAATCACTAATTGATTTATCATGATGGAGAATACTTCCATCCATCTGTTCTATGTTAGTATTAGGGTTTCTTTAGAAACATCACTCATTCTTTCACTTATTACATCATTAGTATTGTTTCCATTATTAGTTACCATTAGAATAGGTACAATGACAGTTAATAATATCCACATAAATGTCAGTAAAAAGATACTACATAAGCACGCTTTAATACATCTAAGTTTTAGGCTAGATTTTGGATGTTCAGTCACTTTTGCTTCGGCCATTTTGTATTCTACTAAAAAAATATAAATCTAAACCTATAAAAATTCTAAATTTACTAAAAATAAATTTCAGAAAAATAGTGTAATCCTACACTTCAAGGCTTTCTTCTTTTACCCCTTTCTTTTATTACTTTTTCTTTAAATCTTCTGAGTCTTGCCATTCATTTCGTCTGGCAAGGTTTCACCTTAAAATTTTCACAGTTCTTTTAAGGTGGTCTTAATTTGCTTTCATCCACTTGCTCCGTGTCAGTACCGTCTTTTTCTTAACTTGGATCTGAGCTTTCAATTTCTTCCAAGATCGCATACGTCCATTCCGGTGCTGTGTACTTTCTGCTTGGAATTCTTACTCTCTTTGGTTTTCGTACTGACTCTTCTTCTGACTCTTCTTGTTCTGTTTGACTTGTGACCTCATTGATTTGCTCTGGTCTTCTCTTTGACTTTCTCCTCACAAGAGTGTATTTCAGTCTTTTCACTCCACTTGGCCAATTGTCACCCTTTCTTGGCCTTTTAACTTGAACTACTTTTTCACCTTCTCCATCTGGTTCACAGGTTCTCTTGTTGGACCTTTCTTCTATCTGTTCTTCTTCTTGACTTTCAGTAACTTCTCTTTCTTCTGGTTCAACAGCAGTCTCATGAGACCCAGTAACTGGTGCCCACTCTACTTGACTTGTGCTTGGCTGTTCATCATCCGTTTGTTCTTCAGAATCTGTTATTCTAGATTCTTCAGCTTCACACACTTCAGCCTCTGGTCTTTGGCTTTGGTTTACCAGTTGCTGCTCTTCTTGTCTTTCAAGGGGACTTGGGACTCGTCTGGTATGGCTGGCATTGATCCAATTTGGCAAACCACCACACTTCACTGCTGTTGTCGTCACCAGAATTACCTGGTAAGGTCCGTTCCACCTGGGTTCTAAACACGATTTCCTCACGTGTTTCTTGACAAGAACCCACTCACCAGGACTCAGATCATGAGCTTGATTCGGCTGTGTTGTAGTAGCATCTTCTGCAACCTGGCGAGACACAGAATGCATCAGATCAGCTAATCCTCTGCAAATAATCAAGCACTAGATCATCAGATATATTCATCAGTTTGTTCGCTGGTATAAATGCTTGTCTCATTGCTCTTCCCATCAGGACTTCATGTGGACTCAAACCCGTCTTTTTGTCAGGAATGCTTCTAAGACTCAATAATACAAGGGGTAAAGCATCAGGCCATTTCAGTGTTGTGGATGCACGCACCTTTCCTAATCTAGATTTTATAGTGCCATTAATCTGTTCAACCACTCCAGAAGCTTCGGGTCGATAGGCACAATGCAGCTTCTGCTCAATCTGTAATGCTGCACAAATCATCCGAATTATCTCATTATTAAAATGGGTTCCTCTATCTGTTTCCAAAGTGACTGGAAATCCAAATCTAGGAATCAGTTCTCTTAGAAGCAGCTTTGCGACAGTTAGGCTGTCATTCCTTCTCGTTGGATAGGCTTCCACCCAGCGAGAAAACAAGCAGACAACAACCAACACATATTTCAGCCCATTGCACGGGGGAAGCTCAATAAAATCCAACTGAAGTCGGGTGAATGGTCCTGCTACTTTTCTAATTCATCCCCAACTAACAACTGTCTTGCTGCCTGGATTCTGCTGCTGGCAGGTGACACACCTCTGGCAGAGACTCTCTGCAATGACCCTGAACTTTGGGTTATACCATGATTGCTTGAAGAGCCTGATCATTGCATCTCTTCCAACATGTGCAATTCCATGGTATACCCTTGCCATTTGGGATAGTAAACCATCTGGCATGACTGGTCTTTCGTCTTTATAGACCCACATTTTGTCCTCTTTTCCCTTTCTGCAGCCTTGATTTATCCAAATTTCTTTTTCCTCATCACTCGCCTCTTCCTGGAACTGCCTAATCACATCCAAGTTTCAAAAGATGAAGAAAACATAAGATGGCAATTGGTATTTTCCTTTTCAATCCCTCTGTTTAGGGCAATTAAATTACGTGCACAGAAACGCGCTACTTGATCTGCGTATCTGTTGCCCCTCGTCACATAGTCATCTCCTGACTTATGTGCAGAACATTTGACCACTGCAAATCTTTTGGGCATTTGTAAAGCATCCAATACATCTTTTACAGTTTTGCTGTTTCTTATAGGGGAACCTGAAGAAGTCAGAAATCCCCTTTGCATCCATAGCTGACCGAAGTCGTGGACAACCCCAAAACCATATTGACTATCAGTAAATATGGTTACCCTCAGGCTTTTGGCAATTTTGCACGCTCTAATCAGAGCTATCAATTCAGCAATTTGAGCAGAGTTTACCCCCTTTAGACAGGATGCTTCTAAAACTCCCGCTATGGTGCAAACAGCATAGGCAGAACACAATTCTCCTTTTTTATTTCTTAAACATGATCCATCAACAAACATCTCACAATCTGATTCTTCTAATGGAACGTCCTCAATATCGGGCCTGGGTTTCATGCACAACTCTGTCACATCCAAACAATCATGATCCGCCTCCTCTCTTACTTCCTCACAATATGAATTTGGCAACAGAGTTGCTGGATTCACTGTAGTGCACCTTACCACAGTCACATTTTCAGCACCCAAAATCACTCTTTCATACTTAGTCAGCCAACTAGAGGTAATGTACTGTGTCCTTGTATGTGTCAAAAGGATATCAACTGAATGTGGCACATACACCTTGACTTGATGTCCCATCACAATTGCTTCTCTCTGTTCCAGACTCACACAAGTGGTAGCTACTGCTTTTAAACAGCCTGGCAACGCTGCAGCCACTGAATCCAAAGTAGCAGAAAAATATGCTACTGGATGTCGTGCCATTCCATGTTTTTGAGTTAAAACTGAAAGTGCACACCCATCTCTTTCACAACAGTACAATGCAAAATCCTTTGCATAATCTGGCATTCCCAATGCAGGTGCTCGACAAAGACTGTTTCGCAGTTTAGTAAAAGCTTCCATACTTTCATCATCCAACACAATCATATCTTTCACATCTTTTCGTGTCTACCTCTGTAGAGGTTTTGCAATCAGTGAGAAACCACTGATCCACTGCCTACAATATCCAACCATTCCCAAAAACATTCGGACTTCTTTCTGAGTGGTAGGTGGGATCAATTGTTTAATCACACTAATTCTTTCTGGTGTCACCTTTCTGACTCCCTTTTCTATTTTGTGTCCTAGGTATTGGACTTCCTGCTTACAAAATTGTAATTTTGCTGTTGACACTTTGTGTCCTCCTTCTGCCAATTGGTTCAGTAAGGCAATGGTATCTGTCACACATGCCTCTCGGGTCTTTGATGCCACAAGTAGGTCATCAATGTACTGAACCAAAACTGAATTTCCTGGCATGACCAAGGTCTCCAGACACCTTTTCAGAATCTGATTAAAGATTGAAGGACTCTCTGTGTACCCTTGAGGAACTCGTCACCATGCCAAAATATGGTCTCGGAACCGGAATGCAAAAAGATATTGGCTTTCCGGATGTAAAGGAATCGAGAAAAATGCTTGGCACAAATCAATCACTGTGTACCATTCTGAATCGCATGGAATTTGGTAAAGGATTACTGCTGGATTCGGTACTACTGGACAACAGGGTACTACAATTTTATTAATCTTTCTTAAATCCTGTACTATTCTATATTTTCCACTTGGCTTTTTAATTCCTATAATAGGCGAATTACAAGGACTACTCATTATTTCTTTCAAAATTCCCTGTTCAATCATTTGATCAATCACAGGAGTGACTCCTGCAATTACTTCTGGACTCATTTTGTACTGAGGTGTGTTTGGATACACAGCACCCTCTTTCACTGTAACCTGAATTGGATCTATATTTGTCATTAGGCCAATCTCTTTTCCCGTAAAGACCCATACATCCAACCTCATTGTACTTTTTAATTCTTCGGGCAAACTCTCTTCTGTGAGAAGTGAAAACAACTCATCCACTTCTGTCCCTTGCTTCGCTAACATCATCTTGAATTCAACATCCTCATCAGGTGTCTGAAACGCAATACCATCTGGTGTACAATAGATGGTACAATTCATTTTGCACAATAAATCTCTTCCCAGGAGATTTACTGGACTTGAGTCACATACTACGAAAGCGATGCATGTCTCTGAAACTCCCAATATGAACTTCTATTGGATTTGTGACTGGTGTTCTAATATGCTTATTTGAGACTCCTACAACTTGGATAGTTTCTCCCGATAGGGGTAGGTTTGGAATTTCTGCTGCTCTCACAGTAGAACGGGTAGCACCAGTGTCCACTAGGAATTTAATATCATTACCTTCCCGTCAACAAATGTACCTGACTGATCTACCGCTAAAGATGCGCCAAGTACGCACTCTTCCTCCTCCCTCAGGCACCGTCATTGAGATGAGTCTGAATCATTCTCATTGCACTGCAGCCAATATTGCGGAACCATTTGCACATTTTGATTCTTATCAGCTTGATCACCTCCGTGAAATCCAGTGTTCGCACTGTACCTCTGTACTTGAGCATTCACATTATTGGGCATGGGAGCTTGTGGCACCTGTAACTGTGGAGCAACTACCTGCTGCTGCTGTTGATTCACACCCACCTCATTCTGGATCTGTGGATTTAAATTTTTATTTACCCCATTATTCTTTTGAGCGGATCTATACTTGTTCTTCCAATGTCCATACTTTCCGCACCCATGACAAGGACATTTCTTCCTAGCCTCTTCCTTACTCATTTTTCCTCTACATCTACCTCTACTGGGTACCTGACTATTTTGATTCTGACCATTCATCTGGTAACCTGTCTGAGAATTATTATTTACTTCTTGTTGCTCTGCTACCTTCACTTGTGCCCACATCATTTTTTCCTTTAATTTTTTATGTCTTGATTCAATGTCATCCCTACAATACTTTGCATACCTCAACATTTCATCAATTGTTTTGCTCTGCCAACAGATCAAATGTTGCTGAATCATATTACTTATCTCCGGTTTCAAACCAAACACAAAACGATACACAAAATGTCCCATATCTTTGTCTCCAATGTTCTCAAACCCACTGTACTGTTTAAATACCTGCAACAACCTTTCATAATAAGCATGCACTGACTCCTTTGGTTCTTGGGTCGTTCTGTCAATCTTTACCCAATCTGTTTCCTTAGGGGAAATTTTTCCTTTCAAAAAGGTGATTACCTGATTATACTTTTTCATCACCTCTTCAGATGGTGCACCTGTTTTAGAATCTCTAGGATATTCTTCTTTTGGCAAATCGACAGTAATTTTACATTCTGTCCACAAATCAGCTGGAACGACAATCTCAAACAAACGATCTAAATCTTTTAACAAAACCTTTGAAACTTTCACAAACCTCTCTACCTGTTTATACCACTCAACCGGTTTCTCTCTTAATCTGTGAAAATCATTCGTAAAGGACAATATATCCTGTCTTGTCCAAGGAACGTGAACATATCCACCACCTGGAACTTCTCTCATCGGACACGCCCTCTCAACTTGTTCTGTCTCTTTTAACGGAAACATTGATGCTCCTTTTCCAGCTGCCTCTTCTTTCTTTTTCGTCCATCTACCTTTCCACCGTTCAACATCTCCCCATTTTTTCAGAATATTCATCAACTCTTTTATCTGCAATCTTTTTCCTGACGCATTCAAACTCTCCAAATCCTTTTCAGTAAAGGCCAATCTATACATTTCTGCAACACCTTTGACTTCTCTATATCTATTCCATATTCACTAGCAGCCTCTGCTATTTTCTCATGAAGATTCCTCGCTCTCCAAGTAATACTTTTACACAAAAACAACAACTCTTCATCTCGGTAAGTCCCTAGTCTATCTGGACTTATTGTTCCAATAATCATCTCTTCCAGATCCACTTTCAATTGGCTCACATTTATACTCTGTGGTTGAGGTTTTCGCCTTTCCATTTCCTTTATCCAATCATCAAATTCCTCTGGTGAAGGACCTGCTGAACTCCCTGTCGCTGAAATAACATTCGGCCCTATTCTCCTTGGATCTATTTGTACACTTCTTCTAGGGGTTTCTGTTATCATCTCACAGATTGGAAAATCTAACAATGTAGTATTTGTGTCAGCCTGTCCATTCTCATTTACTACCATCACCATTCCACTCCTGTCGCTACTCCTTGGAACTGCCAATGTATGTACTTTTGATATATTCTGTTTTTCTCCATACAATGGAACTACGGGACCAATTGTTACCGGTACCATCAATGCTTCTGCATTTACACTCAACTGATTTATTTTCTGGATCTGCTCTACTCTTGCCTTATTTAGTATGTCCAATTCTTTTTCTTACACTATTCTAGTCATGTCCGCAATATGTGGGGTGAATGGAGTTCCCATAAAGGGTGCATTCGGAGTCACCTCAACTGAATTTTCTTGATATGCAGGAGGTCTTTTGGTTATAATATCCTCTAACAACTCATCATCAGAATCGCTTGCATCATCTCTTAAACTTGAAGTTTCTACATTTTTCTTTTTCTCTTTACATTTGCCTCCTGTCTGGTCTTCAGCAACTAAAACTGGGTACAAACCCTCCAGTTACCACAGCTCTCCTCCATCGTTTCATTGTATCCACTCTTCTCTCAAAAGGGTATCTAGTCATTACATTTCTGTATCTCCTACCACCTCGATATTTCTCTCTTTCGAATGCTTCTACTTCCCATTCCTCTAACGCTTCATACTGTGTAGGTCTGGGATTTGGCTCTAATGAATTCATTCGATTTCTCAAATTCTGTAAAATCCTTATACTAAACGAACCATGCTGTGGAAAAGCTATACCACCATCATCCTTTGTGTATTCTACCCAATTCTCTAACCAAGTACACGTATGGTATCCTCGCTCCAACATCATATAGGAAGCAGGCGTTCCTGGAGGGGGAATAAGAATTCCCTCTCTATTCACTATTGGTTTATCCTTTTTAAAGAAATTCTTTATTTTCTTGAGCAACTTCATTTTTCTAACTCTTTATACTAATGTTCCTCAGCAAAACACACAAGGAAAACCTTTCGATATTCTACCTATTCTATTTGTCCGTTCTCGTCCAATATCAGTGCGACTCACACCAATCGTCCAATCACGGCTCTCTACGTATCTGCTATTTCAACCAGTACCAGCGCAGCTCACACTAACCGGCCAATCAGAGCTTACTTTTCGCTCGCTATCTGACCAATGCCAGCGCGGCCTTTTGTGACGTCAGTATTACTCCTTCTACTGACCCTCCCTTTACACAATAATACGACAATGTATTTCTAAATCTTCTTAATCAAAATTCTTGTTAGTAACAACATAAAACAATGCTACCTTGTCTGTTCCTCTAAATAAAGAGATAGTTCTTCACTTCAAACAAGAAATTCTTTTACTTCAAGTAAAATAACGACCAGCGTTACTTTTACACCCAAACAAGCTACAGGTGGACTTGGTACTCCTCTAGGGATAAGGCCAAAGTTTCGCAAGAGGACTTTTTGGTGTAAAAGAGGTCTTGGTACTCCTCTGGGGATAAGGCCAGAGTTTTGAAAGTGGACCCTTCGCTATTTCAGACACTCTACTCACATACGAAATTGTCCCTAAATATAACACCTACAGCCTTCCACCATACAGTATTATAACAACAGACAAAGTACTTCTGCAGTGTGATTTCTTTATCCACACTCTTCTTCTGCCTACTTCAGGCTAAATTTCCATCCCGGGATTCCTCAGGAACCTCCGTACCTGTACTTCTAGACAACATAGAACAGGACACTAACTTTTCTTATTAAAAACATATAATCAATAATTAATAATTATTACCAAACTAATCAATAATTAAACCATCCTCTGCTACCAGAAAACTGATCCAGTGCAACACTTAATCAGGGATCGATACTCATCAATATTACATACAAATGGCCCATACACATTCACCCAACTCATAAATCCCTGATGCACTGGGGGTCAAGTTTTAAAGACATGGAAATCGTTTCCTTCACAGATTCATATTCAATTATTCTAAATACATAACTAGACCTATAAATCAACTCTCTTTCCTCTCGGTCGACGGACCAATTAGTTGAGTAGTTGATGGTAATAATAGAACTAACTGACTATCTAACCAGCTAAATAATCACAGACTCTCGGTAAGTTTTAAAAGGTTTATCTCAAATAAATGATTAATGCTCATCGTATACAGGTCGCAATGCAAACAAAGAATCTCACACAAGGGAGAGAAAATCAATCAGCAATGCAAACAGTATCAAACTCATCAAAAATGAACAATATGCATATGAGGGAGTGGATAGATGAAGAGACATAAGTTTCAGCAAAAATTATGTGAAACAATATACTTATGAGGGAGTGGATAGATGAAGAGACATAAGTTTCAGCAAAAATAATGTGAAACAATATACTTATGACGGAGTGGATAGATGAAGAGACATAAGTTTCAGAGACAAAATTACGTTTGCAAATGATTATGCAAATTTCGAGTCGGAAGATAATACAAACCCAAAGATCAATGAAATACCAGCCCCCTTGGCCAAGGGAGTAGTGGGGGTCTCCTGAGATAGAGTCAGGAAACAAAGATTTCAGGATCAGGACAGGACAAGGACAGGAACAGCTAGGCCTCTCTGCAAACCGACGAACAGCGACGCATCTCCCTTCTCAATCTCCTACCGCTGCAGCACTGCGCCAACCTCTAAACCACACCCACAAAGGCACCCCAGTTATACCCTAAAACCTACATGTCCAACCCACATTAATTGAAACATTGCACAGAATTCGACTGCTCATTGGTTGCTTGGGGAGGTGTTGTATCACACCCCCGTGATTTCATTCAAAATTGTTCATACTCATTGTTCTACTTCCTTTCCCATTGCGTAGTTACTGACTAGTCCATACATTTTTATTCTTGCTACATTTCATTAAATTCTCAGCCACATCTGCGGAAGAAGTCGTGGATCCCACGGCCAGTCTCATCTTTTGGCAGGCAAACAATGTTCTCTGTGCTGCATAGCCTTGAACTAATGTTCATCATCGGCAGCGCTCAGCACTTCTGTCGGTTTTTTTCAGGTCATTCTTGCTCATTTTCCAGCCCCTCATCTAGCCGGACAATTTAGGAAAATACAGGCCCATTCGACTCACTACGGCAAATAGAACATAAACATTTATTAATTACATGGTAAAGCACTTTTCACTGTTTACCACCCACTCTTGCACTATTCCCTGTTAATATTCTTCCTAGCAGAAGCTTCAAGCAAAGCGGCATTATTTATTATCGCTTTAAAGCAAAATGCAAAAGGCGAATGCGAGATGCGGCCTAAACGTGCATAATGCTCGTTTCTTTTGAAACGCAATGTAAAATGCGGCCTAGTTCTTTCATGCATTAGTTCACATTAGTGCACGCATGCGCAAAGCGGTTTCCCATGTGTTCATTTGATTTGCTTTGTTAATTTTACACCGTACACTGTTAATAAGTATTATGGGGGTGTCAATCCGAGCAGGTTTCTTTTTGCGAAATCCTGCTCCATCAAGGGTCAACAAAAAGAGAACATATAAAGGGTGATAGACTTTAGTTACATTATAAATCATTTGTTGATGGTACCATACTAATTTTAGGAACTGTGGTGTGTTATAAGGTGATTTTACCTTGTGAAAAAGCCTTCTACTGGAATATCATGAATCATGTTTGAGAGAAAACTATTTTCTCATGCTTTTCCCATAGAGGTTTGAAAGGTGCTCCAGAAGCTGAAATGAGAGCATATTTTCTGTGAATTCACATTATCTTTCTCAGTCATGTGAGAATGAAGTCAGACATTCTCAGTAAAACATGTGCTTCCAACAAGGGCTGAGACTGTCAGTTGATTCCTTTGTGTTCCACTGCAGCTTCCCAGAGTGTTCTAAAGAACAACTAGAGCGCTAACAGTCTTACTTATGACAAAAGTATGGCACATCTGAAGCCATCTTGATTGGAATAAACTGGTAACACTTAAAACATTTAATTTAAAAATGAACAAAATGAGGGGGTTCATTGTGCCACAGAAATTATGATTAGTGCTGCAGAAAGAAAAATTAGGGCACATTTTGAGTCACTTCTCAAATCCTCTTCTATTTCATTAAACAATTCTGACATGCAGACTGAAACATGCACTTTCATCACCAGCAGCAGACTTCCAGTTAGCTCCCTGGTGAGCAGTAGCTTTATTACAGTGATCTAATGAGCAACTAGAGTGCTAACATTCTGAATTTATGGCAAATGCGTGACACATCTGAATGCCTTCTTGATGGAATCAAAGTAAAAAACTGAAAGCATTTACTACTGAGGAGACTACAGTAAATGAGGAAATTAGGAAACTTCATAACAAATAAGTCTCCCAAGATGGCCAGCAGAGACAAAAGAGCCCAAATGTAGCACAAATATCACCCATATGTAGCCCATGTATAGCCCACTGACGGAAGTGTGCAAAACACTTTTTATTTTTTGTTTTTTTGCAGTTTTTTATAGTGCAGACTGGTCAGGTATTGAGATTGATCTTGCGAAACATTGAACTTTACTATTCTGTTAAACTGAAGTTGCTCTGAGCCGGGCTTTGTAACACCCGTTTTTACCTACTGGTTTTAATTAATTCTCATTGTATTGTAATAAGAAAGAGGATTTACTGTTTTTATGTACATTTTTATAATCTATGTTTCTAAATCAGATCAAATAAAGTTTATTGAATTGAATTGAAGTCTCCCAAGATGGCCACCAGAGAGAAAGAAGCCCAAATGTAGCACAAATATCACCCAGATGTAGCCCACGTATAGCCCAATGACAGAAGTGTGGAAAACACTTTTTACTTTTTGTTTTTTTGCAGTTTTATATAGTGCAGACTGGTCAGGTATTGGAATGCTTTACATGAGCATTGGTTACATCACACAAGGACAAATTAATTTTGGTTGTAGGCATGGGGAGATTAAGTGATTTGACCAGAATCACAGAATGTCAATCTGAAGCAGAAACTCCAACCTGGTTCCCCAGTTGCAAAGTCTGCAGCTCTGGAAGTAACACCACATCCTCTCCCCTAAGTGCAACATTTAATCAAGTGGTCAACTGGTTAAAAAAACATAAAGATAACAAATAATTTAAAAGTGCTTTGTCTCTATTTGAGAACTCAGAAAATATGTCCTCATTTTAGTTTTTTAGAGCACTAACCATAATTTCGATGCAAATAAGACCCTCTCATTTCTATAGTTTCTAAAGGAAATGCTTTAGGTATTACAGTTTTGATTACATCAAGATGACGTCAGGGGTGCCACACTTTTGTAATAAATATAGAATTTAGCAACCTAGTTGTTCATTAGGATACTGTTGAGAGGCAGAGGTCAGGGGCACAAATCGGAAAATTGAAGGCAGGTAGGAGGGTGCAGAGGCAACAATTTGACCACACTGGGCAGGCAGGAAGGGCAGTGGCAGCACAACAGACTATGGAGGGCAGTGGAAAGGGGGGCAGGGGCAACAAACCAACAATGCAGGACAGGCAAGAGAGGCTGTGGCAATATAATAGACCATTGTGGGCAGAAGGAAGAGGCAGTGGTAGTGCAACCATACATGCGCCAACAGACCCGATTCAGCCAGGAAACACCCAATGTTTTTAAGCCCAAATGGGCTTTATTTTATCTGTCTCCTGTCTACAATCTCTTCTTTTTCAATGTAAGGCAATGGGGAAAATTAATTCCCCAGTTTTTTTCAAAATCTCCCTCTTACCAAGTTCAAAATGTTAGCAAGTATGGTACATTGGATCATGGAAGGAAGGAGGAATTGGGGTAGGGACATGGACTCAGATAACAGAGAACAGGAGGGACATGGACAGGTGGACCAAACTGACCTTACAGGGCAGGCATCAGGGTTTGCAGCAGCACAATACACCACACAGGGCATGCGGGATGGCAGTGCAGCACAACAACCCATGGAAATCAATAGGGAGGGGACAGGACCATGCACATGGACAACAGAGAACAGAGGGGAAAGAGTCAATAGCAGCAAGCTGACCATAATGGACAGACAGAAGAGAAAGCTGCAGCATAACAGACCATAAAGGGCAGGAGGGAGGGATCAGGGGCATTACAATGGAACAGACAAGCCAGGAGGGAGGGAATAGGGGTCAGCACATGGAAAACAGAGGGCAGGGGGCAGGGGGGCAGGGCAGGAGCAACAAGCTGACCATGGAGGTCAGGCAGGATGGGCACTAGAAGCACGACACACCATGGAGGGCAACAGTGAGACTATAATGGTATACACACAGACCATGGAGGGAAGGTGGGAGGAGGTCAGGGGCAGCTAGCTGACTTCACAGGGAAGGTGGGAGGGGCCATGGCAGCACAGAGACCATGCATGGCAAGCGGGAGGGTTAGTGGCAACACAATGGCCATGATGGGCAAGAAGGAGGGGGCAGGGGCATGCACAAAGGACCATGGAGGATAGAAGGGAGGGGTAGGAGCTGGGCACAGACAAGAGAGTTCAGGGGAAGGGGCCTCACAACAGACCACGTTGGGCAGGCAGGAGGAGCAGTTGCAGCACAACAGACCAGGGAGGGCAGAAGGGTGTGTCAGTAAAATAGACCATGGAAGACAGGAGGAAGGGGATAGGGGCATGGAACGTGGTCAGGCAGGGTGGAGGTGGCAGGGACAGGTTACAGTCATCTGACAATGCTAGGCAGGTGGGAAGGGAAGGGGAGTTGCAGCTCAACAGAACACTCAGAGTAGATAGGAGGGGCAGGTACATGGAACATGGTGGGCAAAACGGATGGAGCAGGGGCATGCACACAGACATTGGAGGGCAGGGGGAAGGAGAGTAGGGGCAGCAAGCTAAGCAGAGAGGTTGAGCAGGAGGTCAATGATGGGGCATAGAATTGGGCAATGGAGGGCAGGAGGAGTGGACTGGGGCATCATGCTAAATGGAGAGCAGTGGCGGCACATCAGACCATGCATGGCAGGAGGGAGGAGGCTAGTGCATGGATTCAGACAACAGAGGATAGGAGGAAGTGGATGGGGCAGCAAGCTAACTGTTCAGAGAAGGCGGGAAGGCCAGTGGCAGAACAACGGCCACACAGGGCTGTAATGAGGGAGCAGGGGCATGGACTTGGACAATGGATGGCAAAGCGGAGGAGGGGAGGCAGGAGCAGCAAGCTTAGGTGGGGGCAGCACAATGCCAGGCCCTGCTTCTGACCCCCTACCATCCATTGTGATAGGCATCTTACTTAACGTTTAAAAAAAACTAGAAATTTGCTGGAAAAAACAAAGATTCCAGGGATGTTATAGTTAGACTCAGATTTCACTTGTACAAAACTAGTGAAATTCAGCAGTTATAGTTACCTGAGCTAACTATAACTTACGCCCCTGCAATGCACTGCTTATGACCTCAGACATTCCATCATTCATGACATGGTCAGTGACATCACTCATGACATCACTCATGACATCTCAAATGAGCTGTGAATGGAATGGAACTATATTCGCTAGAACTTTATTTAGGGATAGTGTGTGTATATTAACACCCCTTTTTTTCTTTTCTTTTGTGTAAGAACCAATATAATACGCAAAGTGCCCAGATCAATATGGCCCATAGCCTTTCACTTCAAAGTAATGTGTAGTCCATTTTTTATGTTGATGTTTGCAATCGTAAGTATGTTTATTATGAACAAGTCACGTTGACGAATATACAGGTACGGCGGTCACGGGGCAAGATATGCTGAAATGACATTGTGTGCCATTCCCCAAGGATACAAGATCTCCCAGAAGGACCTCCCCAGCCGCCCTGGAGGAGGAATCACCATCGTCCACAAGTCCACCCTCTGGCTGAGCATACTCCCCGACGAGCCCACAAAACTGATGGAACACTTACACTTCAAGATACAGGCCAGCCCCACCACCACCCTCCGAGGAACCCTCAACTACTGACGCCCCGGACCCTGCGGACCATTCACCAACTCCATCACGGATATCATCTCACCGCAAGCCATCGCATCCACCAACTACACCTTGCTGGGAGACCTCAACTTCCACCTCGACAACCAACTAGACCCCAACACCACATCCCTCCTGGACAACCGCCACAACATTGGACTCCGCCAGATCGTGACCAAACCAATGCACTCAGCAGGACACACCCTCAACCCCCCTCTTCACAACAGGAAACTCCATCACTTTCAGCCACACCACCGAACTCCCTTGGATAGGCCATCGATGCGTCCACTTCTCCTTCAGAACACCCACCACCCACAAACCCCAGCACCTGCTCCCACGAAGAAACTGGACCAAAATCACCGACGACCAGCTCACCGCCTCACTCGGAAACTCCACCCCAACCATAGCGGAATTCGACGACCCCAACACCGCAGCCCGAACTCTGCACAGATGGATCTCCGACAGCGCCAACATCATAGCCCCCCTCAAGAAGAACAACAACACATGCGCCAAGAAAGCCAGATGGTTTACCACCAAACTTCTAGAGTCCAGACGCACATGCCGCCGCCTCAAAAAGACCTGGAGGAACTCCAAATCCACAGAAGCCTACAACAACTTCAAAGCCACCACCCACACCCACCACCAACTCATCAGAAACACGAGAAAAACAGCGATCAAAGACAGAATCTCCACACACGCGCACAACAGCAAAGAGCTCTTCAGCATCATCAAGGAGTTCGCCCAAGCCACCAGCGAGTCTACAGACATCCCTCCCTCTCAAGACCTCTGCAACAAACTCAGCACCTTCTTCCACCACAAGATCAAGAACATTTACGACAACTTCGACGAAGACAGGCAACACACTGAACACTCACCATCCACCCCCGACACCCTGAAGCCAACGATTGACAGCTGGACAGCCCTCACCACTGAAGACATGCTGAAGACGATGAAGTCAATCCACTCCGGGGCCCCTACAGACCCCTGCCCCTACCCCATCTTCAACAGAGCTGCCGACACCATCGTACCCCCTCCTGAAGAAACCTTCAGCAGACCCCACTGACCTCAAAAACTATAGACCTATCTCCCTGCTCCCGTTCCCAGCGAAAGTCATCGAGAAAGCCATCAACAGCCAACTCGCCACCTTCGTCGAAGAGCACAACATCCTCGACCCCTCCCAATCCGGCTTCAGAAAAAACTATAGCACAGAAACCGCCCTCCTCGCTGCTACAGACGACATCCGCTGCCTCCTGGACAGAGGAGAGACAGTAGCCCTCATCCACCTTGACCTTTCAGCGGCCTTCGACACAGTCTCTCATCGCACCCTAACACGCAGACTTCTCGACGCAGGAATCCTGGGGCAAGGCCCTCGACTGGATCCACTCTTTCCTCTCCGGCAGAACGCAGCGGGTCAGACTCCCTCCTTTCCTCTCAAACCCTACACCAACCACCTGCGGAGTCCCCCAGGGATCCTCACTCAGCCCCACGCTGTTCAACGTCTACATGGCTCCACTAGCCCCCATCGTCAGAACACACGGACTCAACATTGTCTCATACGCAGACGGCACCCAACTCATCCTCTCCCTATCCAACGAACCCAACGCAGCCAAGCACAACTTTCAAGAAGGCATGGAAGCAGTTGCCAAATGGATGAAAAGCAGCTGCCTACAACTCAACACTGACAAAACAGAAGTACTCATCATGGGCCCACACCCCGACGCCTGGAACGACACCTGGTGGCCCCCCAGCCTCGGAAACCCGCCCACCCCCACGGACCACGCACACAACCTCGGAATCATCCTGGACTCCGAACTCAAAATGGACCCCCAGATCAACTCCGTCGCATCCTCCTGCTTTCACACCCTCCGCCTTCTACGCAAGACTTTCAAATGGATCCCCCTCGAGCACAGAAAGACCGTCACTCACGCCCTCGTCACCAGCAGACTTGACAACGGCAACGCACTCTACGCCGGAATAAACAAAAAACTCACCCGCAAGCTACAAAACATCCAGAACGCTGCACAAGACTGGCCCTCAACTTGCCAAGACACTGCTCACACTCCATTGGCTCCCCATTGAGGCTAGAATCACCTTCAAGATTCTCACCCACACACACAAAGCCCTCCACAACACCGGACCTGCATACCTGAACAGCCGACTCGAATTCCACGCACCTCAAAGGACCCTATTATCTCCTATGCCGTGGTCCCCCACACCAGGAAGTCCAGATCAGGAGGCCGCTCCTTCTCCTTCCTCACAGCCAGAGCCTGGAACACCCTACCACTCCACCTCAGACAGACAACATCACTCCCCATCTTCATGAAAAACCTCAAAACATGGCTCTTTGACAGACCTCCTCCTTGATGGACTGGATCCTGCACCACCCCCCTCCCCAGCGCCTTGAGACCCTCACGGGTGAGTAGTCGCGCTTAACAAACTCATGATTTGAATTTGATTTGCATATTAACACTTGTTTTCTTTCCTTTATTGTAAGAATTCCTGAATCTTCGCATCGTGACCAGGCCAATATGGCCGCCAGCTTTTTGGATTAATGTACTATGTAGTCCTTTGTTAATGTTGGCAACTAGAGGCATTTGTACATTTAAATAAGGAAGCTACAATGACGTCTTGTATCGTTATCAAGGTTCAGATGAGCCGAAACACGTGCTTCGCGTCTTTTCCAGATTTAATACTTCCAAACTACAACCTGAGTGCTGATTCCTTCCTTGTAAGAGTGAGAGGAGTATATAAAATTCACTGAAAAAACCACAGGTTTCAGGGATGTTATAGTTAGAAATTGGCATTTAAAAAACCTTAGATATTCACTGAAAAAAACACAGATTTCAGGGACGTTATAGTTAGTCTGACATTTCACTCGTACAAAACCAGAGAAATTCAACTGTTATAGTTAGCTGAGCTAACTATAACTCACGCCCCCGCAATGCACTGCTGATGACGTCACATATTACATCACTCATGACATGGTCAGTGACATCACTGATGACATCTCAAATGACATCACTGATGGCATCATCCAGTGACTGTGAGTGTTTCTAAAAAGTTTAAGAATGTGATATATATATATAATGATTCAGTCAGTGTGTCACTGACTGTATAAGTGAGTGATTATATCTGTCTGGGTGAATGTATGGGTGAGTGACTAATCTGTGTGAATGTCTGTATCAGTCTGTCAGTTTGTGTGTAAGTGGCTGCATGGGTTGGTGAATAGATACATGAGTGTCTATATAGGTTATTGATTGGTTGTCTGAGTACCTGTATGTGTGCCTGAGTGTCTGTGTGTTGTGTGACTACCTGCATGGATGTGTGAGTGGGTGATTCACTGGGTGTGTGGGTTCATGAGTGCATCTGCGAGGTGCTGTATGGGTGAGTGAGTGTTTATATGGCTGTGTTGGTGAGTGAATGGTTGTCTAAGTGGTATATGTCAACAGGAAACTGACACGATTCATTGAAGAGAACGCCGCCCTCGACCCGTCCCAATCCAGATTCCGAAGCAACCACAGCACAGAGACCACCTTACTCGCCGCCACAGACGACATCCGGACCCTCCTGGACCAAGGCCACTCCGCAGCCCTCATCCTACTCAACCTATCAGCGGCCTTCGACACCGTCTCCCACCGCACACTAGTCGCCAGACTACACAATGCAGCCATACAAGGAACAGCCCTGGACTGGATCCGATCATTCCTCACAGGAAGAAGCCAAAGGATCAGACTCCCTCCCTTCCTCTCCGACCCCACGAAAATCACCTGCGAAGTCCCACAGGGTTCATCACTGAGCCCCACCCTCTTCAACATCTACATGGCCCCCCTCGCAGCCATCGTCCGACAACACAGCCTCAACATCGTATCCTACGCCGACGAAACCCAGCTCATCCTCTCCCTCACCAAAGAACCCATTACTGCCAAACTCAACTTCCAGAAAGGAATGCAAGACATCACAGTCTGGATGACCAACAGCTGCCTGAAGCTCAACGCCCAGAAGACAGAAGACAGAAGTCCTCGTCCTCGGTACCACCCCTTCTGCATGGGAAAGCACCTTGTGGCCGACCGCCCTCGGAAGCCCACCTACCCCCTCAGACGCCCACCTACCCCCTCAGACCACGCCAAGACCCTCGGCATCGTACTCGACTCATCACTCACCATGAACCGACAGGTCAACGCCGTCACCTCCTGCTGCTTCAACACCCTCCGCATCCTCTGCAAGACCTTCAAGTGGATCCCCCCTGAGTCAAGGAAGACAGTCACCCACGCACTCATCACCAGCAGACTGGAATATGGAAACGCACTCTACGCCGGCATCAACAAGTCCCTACTCCGCAAACTCCAGACAATACAGAACACCGCCGCCAGACACAAACACATCAGCCAACACCTTCGAAGTCTCCACTTGCTCCCCGTGGAGAAAAGAGTCACTTTCAAAATCCTCACTCACGCCTACAAATGCCTGCACAACAACGGACCCAAATACCTCAACGACAGAATCAACTTCCACGTACCCAAAAGAAACCTGCGATCTTCCAACCTCGCACTGGCTGAAACCCCGCGCATCCACAGAGCCAGAGCAGGCGGAAGATCCTTCTCTCACATTGGAATGAGTTACCGGCAGACATCAGACGTGCCCCCTCCCTGAACACCTTCAGGAAGACCCTCAAGACCTGGCTCTTCAGCTAAACAGATCTGAAAGACCCCCCCTCATCGCCTTGAGACCCTCACGGGTGAGTAGCGCGCTTACAATTCCCTGATTGATTGATTTATTGATTGATATGTGTGAGTAACTGCATATGTGAATGGCAGTATATGTGAGTGTTGGAGTATATAAGTGACTGTATGTGAGAGTGAGTGATTGTGAGAGTGGATGTATGGATGAGTGTGTGCTTGTGTCAGTGATTGTAGAGAGTAAGTATGTGTTAGTATCTGTATGAATAAGTGAGGTGATGTGTGCATAACTGTATAGGTGAGTAAATGGCATTGTGAATGACTCTTTGGGTGACTCACTAGGTGTGTGAGTAACTATGGGTGAGTGGCGGTGTGTGAGTGTCTTTATGGGTGTATCAGTGCATATAATATTGGCTGTATTGATGAGTGACTGCATGTATGAGTGACTGTATGGGTGAGTGAGTGGATGTGTGTGTAGACCTAGGAATCAGTGAGTGGGTATGTACTAACTGGTATTGGTGAGTCTATGGTTTCGAGAATGGTAGTCTGTATTTTAGAGTGGGTGTATGAAAGGTTATATTAGGGTGTGAGTAGGTGCATCAGAGATTAAGTGGATGATGTCATCAGTGATGTCATTTGAGATGTCATCAGTGATGTCATCAGTGATGTCACTGACCATGTCATGAGTGATGTAATATGTGACGTCATCAGCAGTGCATTGCGGGGGCGTGAGTTATAGTTAGCTCAGCTAACTATAACGGCTGAATTTCTCTGGTTTTGTACGACTGAAATGTCAGACTAACTATAACGTCCCTGAAACCTGTGGTTCTTTCAGTGAATATATTTATGTATGTATGCATGTATGTATGTACTGAGACAGAAATAACTCAGGCAAAGGACACTCAAGTTTGCAGGTTCATTCTAGGATACAGTAGGCAAGATAAGGCCATCAGAAACATTATCAGAAAGAACTGGCCCCTAATCCTAGATGACCCTGTCATCGGCCACCTACTCCCTAAAAGAGCAGCCATAACTTACACCAGGGCACCTTCCATGAAGGACACACTAGTCCGCAATGATCCATTTAACCAAACCAAAGGTACTTGGCTATCACAAAGGAAAGGCTTCCACCGTTGCAAAGTTTGCAAGGCTTGCCAATTTGGAATTAATAAAACTTCCTACAAAACTCCTTTCAGTGACCGTGAAAGGCCCATTAACAAAGCCTTATCTTGCAAATCTGACCATGTGGTCTATGTGCTGGAGTGCCCCTGTGCTCTATGATACGTTGGTAGTACTATACTACAGGGGCACAAGAGGATTCTCCAGCACATCAAAGCCATCAAGAATAAGGATATTACATATCCAGTAGCGCAGCACTTTGGCGAAGTGCACAACGCAGACCCAAAGAACCTAAAATACTTCATAATTGATGCTATCCCACCAAACAAAAGAGGGGGAGACAGGGAAAAGGCCCTTAGACCTCTGGAAACACTATACATTCTAGACCTCGATACTAAGACCCGGGGGCCTGAATATTACAGAGGAACTCGATACTTGCCTCTAATGCTTTAACAAGGGTCACTGTTTATACAGTTATAAGCTAAAATTCATCAATAGACATCTTTTCATAAGCCACAAGGATTTAACTGACCGCCCAAACCCTACTTTTTTATAATAGTTTTTACACACGTTTTTGCACACGGTTTTTATAATGGTTTTAGTTAATATACACGTTAGATTTAAATTGCCTATTTTGCACGGGATCGAAAATTGCACTAACACATGTTTTTATCAACTGCAAGGTCTATAGAAAAATATTGTTTACATCAATAGTACTGTATCCTGCACCAGCACTTTATAAACTATCCCTGCCCGGGATAATCAGTTGACAAAGTTACAAATAACGGTATTTAAACCGGTATGTAGATGTTAGACAAATATTTAATGTAGAATCCCCCAAAACCATGTAAGGGGTCTTCTAGTTTAACATCAGCAGTACTCTTGATTTTAAATTCACGATGATTTGAATTGTATATAGTTTTAATATATTTTAATATGCATGGATATGGTATTTAAACCTGAATGTATATATAGATATTGACTATAATCTCATATCATGTGGAGATAGGCAATATGTTTTCTATTTCTATGCTTGTCCTTGCACAAATTTAGGCACTTGTCACTTTAAGGCAAATGGAAAAAAGAAAAAAATTGAAAAAATGTAAGAAAAGGGTATATAAACCAACCATATACCGTGAAGCGCGTCATGTGATCAAGGCCCTTAGAGGGCTGAAACACGTTATGCTGCTGCTGTTTGTTTGAGCCGAATAAACATTCAAATCTGCACCTACTTGTGGTCCGTGCTCCTGTTCCTGAGACTGAGGGAAGGGCGGAGTGCTTCTGATATATATATATTGGGGGCTCGCGACCCCGCCTCAGCCCGCTGTCAGGAAGTGGCTCGGGTGCTATGCGGACTGACGACTTGGATTTGTAATTTAGACCCTTGCCCGCCCGTCGCCGTTTACATCTTCAAACCGTTGCCAGGAGTGGGGCACGTCCAACGTGCTACAAGCATCGATTTACTGGTGTGTTGCGATACCACGAGTGTGCAGATACGGAAAAGGTGAACGATTGGCGAGTTTTCTGGGCAGACAGAGCCGCATTGAAAGGACAAGTGGTCTGTTCGGGCGGCAGTTCTAGCAACGTGAGCGCCCATAGATCGGCGCGAAAAAACGGTAATATTTGAAATGGCAACTAAAAGAAATGAAAAACGATGTGAAGCAGCTAACAAATTGTTTGATAAGCTGACGATTTTACCCACGGATGCAGGTAGTGAAGGGGCGGGTCCTAGCAATACCCTAATATCTAAAAAACAACTTTGGGACCAGCTGTGGAAGCAACTAAAGATTGAGTAGAACAAATGGTGGGAGGCAACGGCGTTACAAAAATATGTCGATGTTGGACGTGTGCCCCGGGGTTTAAGGATTTTTATAACCCCAACCTTCAGCAATCCGGATCCGGAGTTGGTCGAAGAGTGGGCAAGGAACAATCACCGTTGCTCCACCACAATGCTCGAGTTGCTTGTTAAATATGCGAAACGAGAATGTGACAAAATCGCTGAGGAAATTGAAAGGCTGACGAGCAAACTCAAGGAGGTCTGTGATGATGAGGAATTCAAGAGCGACATGTCCAAGATGGAATTACGACTGGAGAAAATTGAGGATGAAATTAAACTTAAAAAACAAAGAAAGTTTGTGCGCGATCAGCATGATTACGAGAAAGGACAAATCCTTACGTTCGCAAATAGGTATGATCATATGCGCAACCAAAAGGACATGGAAAGCCATGACTCAGCATGCCGCGAGTCAAGCCCTGAGACTGTGGAGCGGATTAATTTGGATGACAACACGAGCATCAATAATGAACAGACTATTGATCTGGCACCCAAAGAGGTAAAAGGACAAATTTTAAGGGAATTCACGATGATGGCCCAGGGGCGCATGTTGGCGCAAAACAAGCAAGGGGCCACAACAGCAAAAGGACGAGGTCGTGGTCGAGGAGGAAGCAGCGACAAACGGCAAGATACAAGATGGAGAGAAGAAATCAGCAGCCCAGTGGGAAGCAGAACACGGGGACAACCCAAGGTAAACTAATGGATACCAAAACAGTCATCAATCTCTCTAACCGCAATTTAACAGACATTGAGACCGAGGTACTATCTATGGGGTTATCCTTTTGTCCCACATTGAATTTTGACTATACACAAGGAAGAATAGATTTATTCCAATTTACACGTAAATTGAGGTTGAAAAAATGGTTTGAAACCAGGGTGAACACTGTAAGTGAGGGGGTCAACCAAACTCCCAGTAATATTACTATTGGGGATATTGATGTATTACATACGCTCCATGAATTGGAAGGTAAGCCTGATTTTATCCAGGATCCATATTTGAATTTGATCAATGAAAACATTAGTCTTGATTTATGTCATAGTAGTGGCTTTAAACCCAAGTCTATATTTTTACCCATGATAGCTAATGAAGCTATTGATGTGTTTGAGAAAGGTGTCATTAATGAATTTAAAAAACTGTCTAAGATTAAAAACTATAGAAATTACAATATGTCGTATCAACATATGAAAGCCATTGAAAGTTTGAGAAACGATGCTGAGATTGTTGTGAAAAAATCAGATAAAGGGGGTAACGTGGTTGTATTGTCTGAAGACAGTTACATTGAGGAAGGCATGAAGCAGTTACAGGATACCACTAAATATGTAAAAAGCTCTAAAGTAGAGTATGAGAGAGCTAATGAGACATATCAGAATCGATTGTGGGACTGGAAGGAGAGAGGCTTGCTGGAACTTGAGGAATTTCATTTTCTTAAAGTAAGTTCCCCAAGTTACCAGCACTTTATTTATTGCCAAAACTGCACAAGGATGATAAAAATCCTCCCGGGAGGCCTGTTGTTTCCTCACGAGGTAGTTGCCTTGAGAATACCTCACGTTATGTCGATTATTTTTGCAACCCTATGTACAAGAATTACCCTCATTTGTTAAAGACACAGGGGACTTCTTAAAACTGTTAGAAGGGGTTCAGTGGAAGAAGGAATATTTATTACTTAGTTTAGATGCCAATAGTCTCTATACTAATATTCCCCATGATCAAGGCATACAAGCCAGTAAACATTTTCTCAAAGTGAGATCTATTTCCTATCTGTTTCATACAGAAATGTTGGCCGAGATGATGTTTACATGTTTAACGCAGAATTATTTTACTTTCAATGGCCAGGTTTTCAAACAAATACTTGGGACTTCGATGGGCACTTGCTTCGCCCCCAGCTTTGCATGTCTCTACCTGGGCTGGTGGGAGGAGCAAGTGTCCATCAATCTAGACATGTTTAAAACACATGTGAAGACATGGGCCAGGTACATAGATGATATCTTTTGTATCTGGGATGGCAGTTGGGAAGAGGCCATCAGATTTGTGGAGGAACTTAACAACAATACATTCAATCTTACCTTCACTTGCCATATCCATCATGAAGAAATAGAATTTCTAGATTTGAAAATTGTGGCAAAAGGAGATAGATTGGAGACTATACTCCATAGGAAGATGACAGCTGGGAACAGCATTTTACATGCAGAGAGCTGTCATCCCCACAGTCTGATAAATAGTATTCCCTTGGGAGAACTTATAAGGGCTAAACGCAATTGCAGTACCAACGAAGGGTTTGAGGTGGAAAAAATAGAAATGACTAAACGTTTTCTGGCTAGAGGCTATACAGTCAAAAACATAAATCAAGCTTGCAAATTAGCCACTGAAAGAGATAGAGACAGTCTGCTCATGCCCAAAGAGATAAATCAACCCCTTGAAACTAGTGTGAGATTCATCACTACCTTCCACAATCAGTCTAATGAGGTCCGTGGAGCATTAAGAAAATACTGGAATGTATTAAGAACGGATGCAGACCTGATCAAACATGTCAGAGATTATCCTCAGATTACATTCCGTAAGGCCAGATCCCTAAAAGATATTATCTGCAGCACCTTAATTAACAATGAGGTGAATTGCAGTACGATACAAGGGTTTTTCACATGGCGTAGCTGCAAAGCTTGCAAGCACAGCACAAACTGTAAAGAGGTAAAATTATCCAATGATCTGGCCCCCTTCCGGATTAAGAAACATCTGTCTTGCAATTCGGATTATGTTGTTTACGCCCTCAGGTGCCCATGTGAGAAATACTATATTGGTAGTACCATTCATAAAGCCAAAAAGCGGGTATTGGAGCACCTGAGGGCGATTAAACATAATGACAAACAGTATCCAATTGCAAGACATTTTAAAGATGTACACAACCAGAACAGTGACCTGCTGTCATTTTGTGTATTAGACAGGATTCCTATACGTCAAAGAGGAGGTGACAGGGTGCAGGAACTAAGGAGACGAGGGTCCAAAATGATTATTCAATACGGCACCATGTACCCAGTTGGACACAACAATGACGATGCACTTTCAGTACATTTGGGGTGAATAAATCAGCTTTTTTTAATGAAGGCCTGACTAATATGTATGAAGGCATTACAGGAGTATGAATAATAGCCTGGTTTTAATTGTGCACTATCACTATTTTCACTGTTTTTTGTATATAGGGTGAGGAAGCAATGTATGCATTAATACGTTTGTGACTATGTGTTTGATTTAATTTAATTTTAATTTTAATTTTATTTTTATTATACAGGTCCCGAAGTAATGAACTTCTGGCAAATGGAAGGCAAAAGGATGCCAAAATATCTGTCAAGTAAACGCATAAAATGTGCAGTATTTACGGACCAATTGATTATATTTTGTTGCTGTGTAGGCATTGTTGCAGCTATTATATTATTATTGTGTATGCCCACATGGGCAGAATTGGGGTTCTCTGGGCTTTATGGCGCATAATCCATGGTTTGCGTCTAGAATGGTAGCTGGTATACAACCAGTTATTTCCAGCATTTGATTGTGCCCGGAATGAATTGAGGAAATCAGGTACTCCAGCCCATTTGGGCAGAATTATTTGTGCACACAACTATTCATTGCATAAAGTTGCAATTGTCGTATTGAAACAATGTGAGGTGCCGAATTGGTGTACCATTCGAATAACATATATTATATTCTTTGGTGTAAATAGTAATTTATTTTATTTTTACTTGACGATGGCTGAAATTATCATGAATTTATAACTTGCCAAACGAAATGTAATTAATTTCGGGAGTATGTTTTCTATGTTTATTATTTCAATGTCACATGATTATGCTATAAGGAAGTCATTGTGGGCACGCCCAACTACCCGTGAGCAAGGAGCGCTGCTCCGAAACGAGTAGGGTGTAATTTGCCAATAAATCACGCTTGCAAAGCAAAGGGCTTTGGTGTGTTTGTTTTTTACCTATTAACGAACATTGGTTGGAATATATATATATATATATATATATATATATATATATATATATATATATATATATATATATATATATATATTATATATATATATCAATATATATGGCCCCTCAAAGAGAGTCAACCTATTACCTGGGGGTCGACCCCTACCTACATTCAGGGCCGACTTTAGGGCGGTGCGACCGGTGCAGCCACACTGAGCGAAGACCTGGAGGGGGCACTGACCTCAGGTGGGGCCCAGCGTTTAGCAAAACTTACTGATTCAAAAGCACCTGCTGCAGAGTTCCTTGTGCATCCAGCTTTCAGGCTATATATTATATCACAAGGACAATCCTTTCTATGCCCACATGGACCAGGGTTTATTATCATTATATGAACCACAAAGTCCACTGCAGGACTCTTTTCTGAAACAGAGAACCCCTCCTGCACCTGTCTGGGGGATCCAACACTCATTGTAATATTTGAAAAATCAAATGGTAAGTACCTACTTTAGAGGTGTTTTACACAAAAAATGTATCTTAATGATACTCAACAACAACATACATTAATGATCACAATTTGCACGAAAGGGTTTCAGAGATTATTTTTTTAGTAATATTCTTCAATTTATATGCAGATACTGTGACAACACTAAACAAAACTGCAGGCGACTCAGTGTTCCAGTGTGTGAATACATTTAAAAAATATATACAAAAGACACACAACATAAAATCCCTGGTTACAAATTTACAGACAGGACCACATATGCATATAGCATTGCAACATGTGGAATCATTATTGATCAGTAACCAAGTCCCCCAGACAGATGCAGGAGGGGTTCACTGTTCCAGCTTTCAGGCAGCAATAAAAATGAAAAGATAACTCTTTTGAGGAATGTTCTTGCTACAGAGACAGAGATCATTTGACTAGTGGCAGCTTTAACTCCACATTAAGTAGCACAGAGGGTTAATATGCCTGCTGCAAAGAATAGATCTGGATGGGTGGCTAGCTGAGTGGATTAGAATAGCCAGCCTTTAGCAGAGCTTTCAAGCTAATTAAATGTATGTGAAAGAAGGGTTATGGAGAGATCAGTGGCAATTTGCCGGGTGCTACTGAAGGAATCCATAGAGTAGGTCATGTGGGGGGTGCCAAAAAAGATTGTTGCACCGGGAACTACCAGCGCTAAAGCGTCTCTGCCTACATTATTATACTTTTTTTTTTTTAAATATGTGGGTCCCCTGGGGGCTGATCGTGGCCTCCAGGGGAACCACACATTTCCCCCCCCCAAAAAAAATTACAGCCCCACAGGGGATCTGCCCATATGCTAGCGGTCCGACCCCTTTGAAAATTTGTGCCCCCGGGGTGAGGGCCAGCCAATGGCAGGAGGGCCAGCCCCCACTACTCATCCCTGGTGCTTAGTGCAGTTTCCTGGCTGTGGATCAAGGCTGCGATCCACAGCCAGGAAACTGTTTCAGGAAGGCCTCATTTAAAAAGTGAGAGTCTCCTCTTTTAAACAAGGCCTCCCCAAAAAGTGCGGAGATCTTTTTGGGCCTTTGTTCCCCACAGGAGGGGAGAGCGGGCTTACCTGCGCCATTCTTGGCTCCCATGGGGAAAACCTGTGACATCAGATGGGTGGGAGTGGGGGAGGGGAGGGGAGAGACGCAGAAGCAATCCCACGTCTCCCACGCAATTTTTGTTAAAAAAAGGAATCCTCCATTGCTTACTCTGGAGGATCCTTTTAAACCCTCTCCGGTGTCAGCCAATGGCTGACTAACGCACTGGGGACGCTATGTGTGTGTCGGCCACTGGTCGACACATGTTCTTAAGGGGTTAATTAATATGCCGTATTTCTGATACCTGAAAATCATATGGTTATTATTGGTACAAGCTCTGTATCTTTTGAGACATTTAGTTAGTTGACACAATATATATATATATATATATATAAAAAAAAATACATTTCTGGATTTTTTAGAAGGTCAACATGGCCAAACAAAACAATAGTCTCAACAAGAGACAGAAGTAGAATAAATTAAAAAATAAAACTAAGGCAGTTGGGGAGGATACTGGTGAGTCATGACAAGCTCCCAGTATATGGTGAGATCTCTCTCTCTCCAGCATCAATAATAGTATGGCATAAGACACAGTATATGTCAGTACTGTCATAGTGCTCTATAGTTTCTCTATACTACCTCAACAGATCTATTGACATCGCGCTATCAGGAGCAGGTACTGATGCAGGGACAGATGTACGGTGGTAGTGGAGTAACACTTTTCGCCCTAAGTGGGATGGGTATGCCCAGACGTGGGTCCCTTGCTCACTGTGCCACTGGATTCAAGCTAGCCTGGCTGAAGAAGGGTGACATACCCTGAAAACGGTCCCAGGATGCTTGTTTCCGGTCCAGGGAGGACCTGGCCTGGAAGTTCGGTCTGGACTGTTCCCATGGGGCACAGGGTCAAGACTGATTTGCATATGGCTGGGTCCAAACTGGGGTGGCGTAGTGGACAAAAGAACGATGGATTTAACCCAGATCTTTTGACTGGGGAAGAATGTTTGCATGGTCAGCATTCCGTCCATCATTTGTTTGCTGTAACACTTTTCGCCCTAAGTGGGATGTGTATGCCCAGACGTGGGTCCCTTGCTCACTGTGCCACTGGATTCAAGCTAGCCTGGCTGAAGAAGGGTGACATACCCTGAAACCGGTCCCAGGATGCTTGTTTCCGGTCCAGGGAGGACCCGGCCTGGCAGTTCAGTCTGGACTGTTCCCATGGGGCACAGGATCAAGACTGATTTGCATATGGCTGGGTCCAAACTGGGGTGGCGTAGTGGGCAAAAGAACCATGGATTTAACCCAGATCTTTTGACTGGGGGAGAATGTTTGCATTGTCAGCATTCCGTCCATCATTTGTTTGCTGTAACACTTTTCGCCCTAAGTGGGATGGGTATGCCCAGACGTGGGTCCCTTGCTCACTGTGCCACTGGATTCAAGCTAGCCTGGCTGAAGAAGGATGACATACCCTGAAACCGGTCCCAGGATGCTTGTTTCCGGTCCAGGGAGGACCTGGCCTGGCAGTTCGGTCTGGACTGTTCCCATGGGGCACAGGGTCAAGACTGATTTGCATATGGCTGGGTCCAAACTGGGGTGGCATAGTGGGCAAAAGAACGATGGATTTAACCCAGATTTTTTGACTGGGGGAGAATGTTTGCATTGTCAGCATTCCGTCCATCATTTGTTTGCTGTAACACTTTTCACCCTAAGAGGGATGGGTATGCCCAGACGTGGGTCCCTTGCTCAATGTGCCACTGGATTCAAGCTAGCCTGACTGAAGAAGGGTGACATACTCTGAAACCGGTCCCAGGATGCTTGTTTCCGGTCCAGGGAGGACCTGGCCTGGCAGTTCGGTCTGGACTGTTCCCATGGGGCACAGGGTCAAGACTGATTTGCATATGGCTGGGTCCAAACTGGGGTGGCGTAGTGGGCAAAAGAACGATGGATTTAACCCAGATCTTTTGACTGGGGGAGAATGTTTGCATTGTCAGCTTTCCGTCCATCATTTGTTTGCTGTAACACTTTTCGCCCTAAGTGGGATGGGTATGCCCAGACGTGGGTCCCTTGCTCACTGTGCCACTGGATTCAAGCTAGCCTGGCTGAAGAAGGGTGACATACCCTGAAACCGGTCCCAGGATGCTTGTTTCCGGTCCAGGGAGGACCTGGCCTGGCAGTTCAGTCTGGACTGTTCCCATGGGGCACAGGGTCAAGACTGATTTGCATATGGCTGGGTCCAAACTTGGGTGGCGTAGTGGGCAAAAGAACGATGGATTTAACCCAGATCTTTTGACTGGGTGAGAATGTTTGCATTGTCAGCATTCCGTCCATCATTTGTTTGCGGTGGTAGTGGAGTTCCAGATGATGCAGAAGTAGTTGAAGGTGTTGCAGGAGCCAAAGAAGTGGCCGCTGCCAATGTTCCTGCTTCAGCCTCTTCTAACTCCTTCTGACGCCTTCTTTCTGCACGCACCAACCTTGTTGAATGAATTGCCTGCAGGTGTTTTCTTATTCTTGTGGTACCAAATGAGAACTGTTTAATGTTCCCACAGGAAATTACCTTGCTGCATTGGTTACAGGTTACCAGTTTGGAATTCACTTTTTCCCTCTAGGTGTCAATGAGAAAAACTCCCACACAATAAAATCCATGAGCTCCACCTCCTGTTCCTCCTCTTGTATTCTTCACTCCACCTCTTCTTCCTCCTCTTCCAGCAGGGCAGGATCTTATTGTCGAGCCACTGCATTTCTGCAGAACCTCCAACATGGCTTCTGAACACAAGATTGTCCCTCTTAGAAAGAGCACAACCATCACCTTTGAAGATCTCAATTGAAATGGGGGAAAAGGGTGTACACTTCCTGTTGACTACAATGGACAGAGTTCTAAGTCAATGAAATGCTCTTTATCAAAAGCAAAAAGTATTGCTGTAGTATCTTGATACTATTATGGTACTGGTATTGTTCACAAACACAACCTATAGTTTTAATATTAACACACATATGATTAAAAAACCATAACTAGCCATCAATCCCCAAATCCATAATTTAAATATAATATAACTATTTGGTGTAAATAGCATTTTATAAATGTATGGAGATACTACGAAAGTACTGCGGTACCAAAAAAATAACAAAATATTTATGCCATAATATACACAGTTAAAAGCAACTTTTTTAAAAACAAAAACCATACAAACTCAATGAAAAAAACAAAGGTTTAGGATTAGTTATATTTGGGAGAATGTTATTATTTCTATAGAAAAACAACTTAAACTACACAAACCTTAAAAATAACTAAGATATAGTTATAACTTTGTAGTTATAACTCAAAGCTATAATTTAAATATCGCTCTAAAATTACTATAACTAGCTCACCTCTGTACAGTGTTCTCAACTCACTAGCCAGACCCAAATTAACATTATTTTGTCCTTTATGATAATCCACTTACCTCATATTTCACTTTTTACTTTCTCTGCATATTTTGTTTAAGTTAATGTATCAGCCAGAATGTGAACCTATGCACGAGGACGATGGGCGGCTGACTGCGCGCAGCCGCTAGTGACCTAGCTCCTCCCCCCAACCCTCAGATCACTCGCGGTAATGGACGCCGCGGCAGGAGAAGCTGCGGAGTCAGAGTTTTGCGGTCCTATGCAGACGGTGGCACGGGGAGAACCGTGCCAGTGACGGCGGCTGCGAGTGCCTTCTTTAAGCCTTTTTCTTGATGGCTGTTTGGTAGCTGTTTTGGACGGGGAGGAGTGCAGGCGGCTGATGGCTGATTCTCGAGCGTGAAGGAGGACGCTCAGAGGCTGTAGGTGAGAAGCTGAGCCTGGCAACTCCCTCAGGGCGGCAAGAGCGGGAGAGGCACTGGGCTGCCACAGGACAACAGTGAGTGACGGCCGCTTTACTCAACAGTGTGGGGCGCAGATCCCGGGTCCAGGGAGAAAACTGACTTCTTTTCTTTTGCCTTCCTGGCATCTTTGCTGCCTTTTGTGTTTGTTTGCCCTGGTCCTTGCGTTGTCAGCCATAGGGGATAAAAAAGAAAAAACAAAACAAAAGAAGAAAAGTTAAAGGGCCGGTGGAAGTAAGGGGATAAGGTCAAATATGAGCAGGGAAGCTGGTGGTAATCAATCCTTTCCCCTAATATAGACCTGTGCTGAGCGGGGTAAACAACGACAATTCAGGGCGTGAAAACTACTTGGTGAACTCAGATTGAAGTGCTGTAGCTGGAAGAGATCCCCAGAGTTTTCAGACAAAATGGGAAAAAACTTAAAGCAGTCAATTGTAATGGCTAAAGTTGACTCTGTAGTAGGTCTCAAAGCTAAAACTCGGCTAGCGCAATCAAAGGCAGTGTCAACCGCGGCTAGAGCCGAGCATAATTTAAAAATGAGACCTGGTATAAATTCTACTTCTGAGAACTCGGAGGAGGAGGCACCAGAAACCCATCAGGAATAGGGAGCGAGTGACCTAGGCGCAGAAAAGGAAGAGGGAGGAGCAGCGGAGGAGGGAACAAGATCAGAGGAAGAACAGACATCCGATCTAATTGCCGGGGGAAGAGAGGATGGTATTAAGAGCCATAAAGACTTCCCGCTGTTTTCAAAGGGTAAGGCATCCCAGGCTGCTCAGTCTACACCAGTTAAATTACGGGCAAAACCACAAAGGTTCCTGGAGGGGTCTCCTGAGAGGTCGTCAACTACCTCCTCCCAAAAAGCACATTCACCCTTACGACATCTAGCTACCTTGGAAGAAAAAGGTTTAAAAAACTCCCCTCAAAAGATCAATAACACCTTGATGGATCTTCAGCCTCGGGGGAAGGTATCATCATCACCAGCACAGCTCAGGTTCAGGTTCTGCTACAGGCACCTCCACAAGAATTGATATTACCGCAGCAGATAATTCAACATCAGCATCAGCCTCAGTCACAGCCTCAGCCCCAGCCCCAGTCTCATAATAAAGCAGGATTCGAAATGGTGGGGCAGCAAGACCCAAACCAGAAGGAAAATAGAGAGCCACAACATAGCTTGCCAGAACAAATCCAAGGAAAAGGCTGCCCAACAATGGGACATAACGACTATGTTGAATCTTATTTTAGAGGAGATAAGAGATATAAAGATTTTGCAAGCAAATGAAATAGCCTCTTTACACCAACGCCTCGGAAAAATCAAGGAGGCAGTAGCTAGCTTTCCAGCCAGAATACAAGAAGCAGAATCAAGGATTTCACATCTGGAAGATCAAATGAACTCGATGCACCAGAAAGTGAATGAAGCAGGTAAGGAAAAAATGGCTCTAGAGAGTAAACTTGAGGAACTTGAGAATCATTCACGGCGTGCAAATTTACGGATAGTTGGGGTTCCCGAGGGGAGTGAGGGGTCCCAAATACTTCAATGGGTCGAGACTTTTATTAAGAAACGTTTTTTGCCAGAATTTACCGGAGACCTCATGATAACAATGGCACATCGGGTCCCCTCGCACCCATTGCCGAACTCTAAATTTTCACAGACAATTTTGATTAATTTTGCGGATTTTCGTATTAAAGAGAAGATCTTAACAAAGGCAATTCAGCAGAGGCAATTTGCAATCAATGACGGCACTAGTTGTCGGATTTTTTCTGATATGTCGGCTGCTGCCACAAGTAGACGAAAGGAGTTCGTTAAATTGCTGTATATTTTCAAGGCGCAAGGTGCGCACGCTACAATAGCTCAGCAATCGAAGCTACGAGTGCTTGTGAGAGGCAAATTTCACATGTTTGCTAATATAAAGGAAGCGCTGGACCTGCTGAGAGAAATTTCATCTCCAAAATAACACAGAAGTTGAGATTGAAATGAATGGTCACTGAGGTGGGGGGCAGAGGGGTCACCTAGGGTGCAGTACCAGGGCACCCCTTAGGAGCAGTAGGGGAGGGACGAGATGTGGCTCGCAGGCTTTTGCACATCTCATGGGGAGGGAAGGGGCAGGGAGGGAGTACGTGGGCTTTGGGAGGAAGGGAGGGGATGGCAGCAGGTCGGGGTAGGGGTAAAAATAGAGCAGATGTATAGCGGAGGGATGGCAGAAAACCAGTATGTTGTGCTGAATGGATAAATGCAATATTTAATGCAATGCTTAAGCATGAATCCTGGAAATGAAATTTAATTGTCGGATAATTTCGGTTAATGTAAACGGTGTGTTAAACAAACAGAAGTATGGAGGGATAATATGGTGGCTAGCTTCATTTACACCACAAGTCCTTTTCCTTCAGGAAACTCATTTGAACACCAATGCTAGCAATGCTAGGGTTGGGCGGAATTTGGGTAGTCGCGCTACGCAAAGCTCCGCAAAACAGTAAAAAATCTCCGCGAGCACGCAAAAGTTCTGCGAACATGGGGAACTGCCTGTTCTGCCTGTTCGCGATGCTTTTTTCCTGTTCGGGAACGCTGTTTGCGTGCTCGGGGAGCAATATCATGCGAACACGCATTTTGAAAGCGCGAACAAGCAAAAAATTCCGCGAAGCCGCGGATCGCGGAATTTTTGGTAATTCTGCGTTCTCCGCAAAACGCGAAATTACCCAAATTCCACGAATTCCGCGAGCGGAATGGAATTTACCGCCCAGGCCTAACCAACGCTCCAAAGCTTTTTGAACCCAAAATGTTTTCTAAGGCTTTTTTTGCATCAGCAGGGGCGGTAGTAAGGGGGGTTGCCATATATTTTAGCTGGGGGTTGGATTGGGAATTTTTTCAAGTACAGAGGGACCCACATGGTCAATGGCTCTGGGTCACAACAAGTCTCAATGGAAATATTTTTAACTTTATTAATTATTACGGTCCAATCGTTGATGACCCGATAGCTATGGTGAAGATTAATGAGATACTCAGAGTGGCCACAGGGCAAATTATTCTTGGCGGGGATTTTAATTATATTCAGGACTTGACTAAGGATACTTCAAATAAAAATAAAAAACAGCTGAAGCCGAAGACCAAAAAAGTAATTGATGTTATTGCACAAGATTATCAGGTAATAGAACCGTGGTGTAGAGCCCACCCCGAGGTACGAGAATATACCTGTTATTCCCGACAATTTCAGTCTGCCTCACGTATTGACTTTTTTATGATATCCCGCTCCTTGAGATATTTTGGAGCAGAAATGGGAGCTAATTCCTTTTCAGACCACTCACTGGTCAAAGTTGAAATAGAAATAGATGAGGTCAGGAGGATGAGGTCCAGGTGGCAGATGGATCGACTCCTTCTCTCGAATCTACAATGGTTAGCCAACGCGAAAGAACGATTATCGGAATTTTTTAAGGTCAATAAGGGCACAGCGGATCTTTTTTCAGTTTGGGGGGCTTTTAAGTCACAATTTGTGGGGAGCTAATGGCCTTTATGGCCGCACAGTCCAAAAAACGTAGGACTCATATAAACCAACTCCAATCAGCGGTTTATTCTGCCTTGCTCCAGAAAAATGCTCCTTTAGGAAGAAACAAGCCTGTGGGAGGGCAGCTCCAAATAGCCAAACAGGAGCTAAAGGAGTTTTTTATTCTTGAAGAAATTAACAGTTCCCGCACATTCCAGCAGCAAGCTTACGAAGAGAGCCAAATGGTAGGCAAGCTGCTGGCTTGGTCTACTAAGACTAAACAGGAAGCAGCCCTAATTACTGAAGTTTTAGAGCCTCACACAAGAACCCCAGTGACTGATAAAGAAACTATTTCTAAAGTTTTCCTGCAGCACTACGAGCAGCTGTATGCAACTAAATATATGGTTGGGCAAGAGGCTGTCTGTTAGAACTGGGGGTCTCTAGTTGGCAGAGGTAGGTACCTTTGACCAAATAGGGACCCTTGTCCCTAGTCAGGGTCAGGGTAAGGGGGTACACTCCTGAAATAACCCCTGCTCACCCCCTTGGTAGCTTGGCATGAGCAGACAGGCTTAGTTCAGAGGCAGTGTGTAAAGCATTTGTGAACACATACAGTAATCCAGTGACAACACTACAAATGGACACCACACAGGTTGTATTATAAAAATAAGTATCTTTTATATAGATTTACCACAAGACCATAAACGACAAAAATAATCCACAATACTCTACTTTAAAGATGGTAGAATTAGCTCGAGTCTCTTAAAATGGAAATGCGACACTTTGAGTTCAATGCACCTTAAGATGCGTAACACAGGGCAACGAAAGTGTTGCAGGGAAGGTGATGCGGTTGTCCCTTACATGCAAGGACGGTGATGCGTTGAAGATCTGGTGCAAAGAAACAAAAGTGGCGTCTTCTTGATGTTGCGACAACGAAGGAGTGATGCGTGTAGGCCCGACGGCCGTGCGGCGATTTCGATTAATCTTTGGAGCCGCGACAGGCCCTGCGACACGCTTCCCTGGCGATGCGACGGCATCTGATGTGAGGTCGATAATCTTCTCCTGGGATGCGGGGCGCCTCGTGTTGCGATGCTTCGGCATCTGATGCGAGGTCGATGATCTGCCCCGGGGATGCGACGGCGTCTGCTGCGACGGCGACACTTTTCTCCGGTGCTGCGAGGCGTTTCAAAGGATGCGAGGGTGTCAGCGGCGCGCTTCTTCAGGGATGCGCCGGCGTCTGCTGCGACGTCGACACTCTTCTCCGGCGACGCGAGAAGCAGCGGCTGCGGTGACACGCTTCTTCGTCTTGAGTCGCGATTCCAGCTCCCAGAGACACGCAAGTGTGTCAGAAGGTCCAAATTCCCAGCAAGGGAAAACAGGGGAGCTGGTGGGTGAAGTCTGTTGTCCCTGAGACTTCAGCAGGAGGCAAGCTCTGAAATCCAGCCCTTGGAGATCCTTCACAAGTTGATGAAAGTACACACAAAGTTCCCTTCTCCTTTCTTTGGCAGTCAGGCAACCACTGCAGGCAGATCCCTCTAGCTTAGGGATAGTCTTCTCCTCAGTTTCTTCTTGGTTACGCTCCTCAGCAAAGGCTTCTTCTTGTTTCCCAAAAGTGATCTAATTTCCTAGGGGTCTGGGTCCCCTTTTTATACACCTTTTCTCTTTGTTCTCTGAAGGCAGAGAGGCCTTTGCCTAGTCCAAAATCAGTTCTGGTCAGTCCTGGAGCACTTTGTTTACAGGACTCCTTCTTTCCTTTCAGAATGTGGGGCATAGTGCTCAGCCGCCCGGCAGGAGGTGGAGCCAGCATTGTGGAAGGCAGGCACAGCCCTATTCAGACCCAGGTGCAACTCCTCCCTCCACTCTGGATGCAGATCTCTCTATTCAGCCCTGTGCTGACTCACCCTGTCTCCTGGAGTCCCCCAGCCCCTGTCACTCACAAACCCAGACAAGGAATACACAACCTAGCAGGCTTGGATAGTTAGGCAAGAAAATACCTACTTTCTAAAAGTGGTATTTTCAAACACAGAATGTTAAAACCAACTTCACTAAAAGATGTATTTTATCATCCTGAGTTCAGGCATACTAAATTCGTTTTTCTACCATGTTCCCTGGGTCAGTTAGGATTATAAGGTGTAATAATCAAACTGCCCAGTCTGGCCTATGGGGAACAGGTAGCCTTGCAATAGTGAAAAGCGAAAATGGCTGTAATTCACTATTAGGAGTCAGGACATGCCACACACACCAGGGCATGTCCTACCTTATACTTACAATGCACCCTGCCCTTGGGCCTACCATAGGGGTGTCTGATATGAAGAAAAGGGAAGGTTTAGGGACTGGTAAGTGGGTGCACTCACCAAGTCGACATGGCAGCCGTAGGCTGCACACAAGCTCTGCAATGGCAGGCCTGAGACACATTTTACAAGCTGCTTCTGTGGGTGGCACAACCAGTGCTGCAAGCCCGCCAGCAGCATTGGATTTACCAGCCCTGGGCACACTCAGTGCACGGTACTAGGGACTGACAAGTAAACCAATCATCCAATCATGGAGTCACTAATACATAACACAATTTACAATAGGGAGAGCATATGCACTTTAGCACTGATCAGCAGTGGTAAAGTGCCCAGAGTCATAAAACAGCCAGCAACAGGTCAGAAAAAATATAGGAGGAAGGCAAAAAGTTCTGGGATGACCCTGCAAAAAGGGCCAAGTCCAACACAACCCCCTTCCAGCCAAAATGCAGGGGAGACCAATCACTACCCTGATGGGCTTCTCTGCTTTGGGCGATAGAACCTGGACCCTGGCCCACAACAGCAGGGGCATACTCCAGTTCTACGCCAATCTGAACCTTTTGGAATCCCTCTGTCCATACTCTCAGGGTCCACCAAGCTAATCCATGGGGAACCCTTCTCATCACCTGTGGACACCACCTGTGCAGCACCTAACCTTAACTTGCTCACAGGTGTGTCCCAACAGACAGACAGCAAGCCACAGTGGCCACTGACAGTGGTCAGGGATGAGACCCAGGCCTTATGCCTCTCAGGGCTCTCAAACCTCTGTGGCGTCAGAGAGCGGGGGGCAGTAGCCCCAGGTGCTTGGCACCCTTTGTCCACTCTCCCTCCTGTCAGGTCAGGTATGACATCCTGACACTGACCTACCAGCCCCGGGCCTGTACCCGGCGGCTGGACTGGAGACTGTGGTGGGCTTTCCCATACCCGGTCCTCCTCCTTGGGGCTCTGTACCCTCCCACCTGGAGCGGTACCCCCTTCCAGAATTGCCAGGGCACCTGTGGCAGGTGTCCTGCACAATTCGCCCACCAGTTCAGGGGTTCTATCCTGCAACTGGGCATCCAGGTCAGGGGGACACCCTGAACCTGGTCCTCCAATCTAGGGTCTAAACCCTCCAGTTGAACCGGGGTCAGAGGTGAGGACTCCCTCCCTCTGCACCCCCTTCCAGAGTACTGCCCCTCCCATCAGGAGCGGTACCCCTTCCAGAATTGTCAGGGCACCTGTGGCAGGTGTCCTGCACAGTCCGCCCACCAGTTCAGGGGTTCTATCCTGCAACTGGGATCCCAGCATAGGGTCTGTACCCTTAGACTGGGTAGAGGCCAGGGGGGGGCTGTCCTCTCCCCGCCCCCCTTACTGGGGTCCTGCAACCTCCCACCTGGAGCGGTGCCCCCAGAAGACAAACTGGTAGGGGCACTGTTAGCAGCTGCCCCTTCCTCCAGGTCAGGGGGGACACCCTGAACCTGGCCCTCGAACCCAGGGTCTGTACCCTTAGGCTGGAGCTGTTCCTGGCAACCCAGGACTTCCGGGAGGGTACACCAACCCCCCCAAGGGAAACACACTCCTCTAGAGTTGTGTAAGAATCTGCCTGGCGCACCAGGACTTCATGGGGAGCACGCATGCCCCCCCAGAGGGTAACACATCTCTCATGTGTTGTGTGACAGTCTGCCTGGCGCAGATCTCCCGACCCCTGTCTATCTGACAGTGCATGAAGATCCCCCAGGACAGAAGTGGTGTCACCATGGTCATTCACTGGTGACTCAGCCATTCTGGCTGGTCCCTGACCCTCTGGTTCTTCGACTGGGGACTCTCTCCCCCTCTCACCCCTCACTCTGGACTTCTGCACCCTCCCAAGTGGAGTGGCGCTGCCAGACACCAGAAACACTGGAGCTCCATTTACAGATGCTCCAGGTTCTCTAGACACTAGGAGATCCTCCTCAACGGGCCCATCAGGACAGCCTAGGCTCCCTACCTGGTGTTCCCTTAAAGAACCATCCAGGCTCTGAGACTGGGTTTCGGGCACCTTGGGACATGCAGCCCCACACTCACTCCTTCTCCACTGAGACAGGACGTGAGTCCCTACACCACTCCCACTACCACAGGACCTAGCTGGGCTACACTGAACCTCTTCCACCACTCTGGGTTGGAAGACACCTGAGCCACTCCTCTTAGGGTCACTCCCCAATGCCTCTCCAGACCCTCTGGAATCCACCAAAAGGTCTGCCTCCCTTGTGAGCTCCCTGGGGTCAGAGAACTCACTCTCCAACAGGTATTGGCATAGCTCTGGAAAACAGGGACTTACAATATGCTCTCCCACAATTGGATCACACAGCCCCCTACAGGGGTTAACCAAACTATCCTTCACCTCACCATCCAGTGCCTCGCACACGTACTCCACACCACTCTCCTGAGATTGGCAAGACAGTATCTGACTGTCTCTGTCCTTCAACCCACACTCTTCTGGGCGGTCTCCACACTCACACATCAGGACTTCAACCATGGGGAAGCCCTCTCCCTGCACCTCTCATCTAGAGTCAGTAGAGTGTCCCTCCCACCTCTAGGACTATGAACCCCTGTGCCAGTTCCCCAATCCACCTCAGGGACACTGCGCACCACTAGAGCTACCTCATATCCTTGAACCTCCTGGTGTATATTAACCCCCTCCCTCAAGTCAGGCGCCACATCTCTGGGTGTGTGTACTACTCCCTCAGCACTAGATAACATAATTTTGCTGCCACCACCTGAGCTGGACTCCCCCTCCAACTCAGCAAAGCTCACTCTCTGAGCTACACACATTTCTTGTTGCTGGGCTGAGACACTCATGGCCTCCAGCCTCTCGAGCTTTAAATCAAGCTCCCTCATTCTCAACTCATGCTCCTGATCCATTATTTTCTCTTCTAAGGCCAACTTTCTAGATTGCAATTCAAATTCCAACTGCCCCTCTAACTTGAGCTTGGTCAGCTCCATCTCATGCATCCTACTCTTTTCTCTGTCCTCCAGCTCCTCTGGGGACAGACCTTGAGCAGAAACCCTGCTACCCGCTGGGAAGTTACTCTCCTCCCCCAATCATAATCAACAGATGCTCTGGATGCTGCTGTATCCATGGTGATTAAACTTGGCAGTTTTTAGCAAACATAGAAAGTCCCAGAAAAGAATATCTACCAAAAGTATGTGGTTGCGTTTTGGTCTGCACTCACTAGGTAGTGTTCACCAATCACTGTACATGAGTCACAAATGCAAGTCCAGAATCTCCACCGCTGACCACCAATGTTAGAACTGGGGGTCTCTAGTTGGCAGTGGTAGGTACCTTTGACCAAATAGGGACCCTTGCATCTAGTCAGGTTAAGGGGGTACACTCCTGAAATAACCCCTGCTCACCCCCTTGGAGCAGACAGGCTTAGTTCAGAGGCAGTGTGTAAAGCATTTGTGAACACATACAGTAATCCAGTGACAACACTACAAATGGACACCACACAGGTTGTATTATAAAAATAAGTATCTTTTATATAGATTTACCACAAGACCATAAACGACAAAAATAATCCACAATACTCTACTTTAAAGATGGTAGAATTAGCTTGAGTCTCTTAAAATGGAAATGCGACACTTTGAGTTCAATGTACCTTAAGATGCGTAACGCAGGGCAACGAAAGTGTTGCAGGGAAGGTGATGCAGTAGTCCCTTACACGCAAGGACGGTGATGCGTTGAAGATCTGGTGCTAAGAAACAAAAGTGGCGTCTTCTTGATGTTGCGACAACGAAGGGGTGATGCGTGCATGCCCGACGGCGATTTTGATGAATCTTTGGAGCCGCGACAGGCCCTGCGACACGCTTCCCTGGCGATGCGACAGCGTCTGATGTGAGGTCGATGATCTTCTCCTGGGATGCGGGGCGCCTCGTGTTGCGATGCGTCAGCGTCTGATGCGAGGTCGATGCTCTGCCCCGGGGATGCGACGGCGTCTGCTGCGACGGCGACACTTTTCTCCGGTGCTGCGAGGCGTTTCGAAGGATGCGAGGGTGTCAGCGGCGCGCTTCTTCGGGGATGCGTCGGCGTCTGCTGCGACGTCGACACTCTTCTCCGGCGACGCAAGAAGCAGCGGCTGCGGCGACACGCTTCTTCGTCTTGAGTCGCGCTTCCAGCTCCCAGAGACACGCAAGTGTGTCAGAAGGTCCAAATTCCCAGCAAGGGAATACAGGGGAGCTGGTGGGTGAAGTCTGTTGTCCCTGAGACTTCAGCAGGAGGCAAGCTCTGAAATCAAGCCCTTGGAGATCCTTCACAAGTTGATGAAAGTACACACAAAGTTCCCTTCTCCATTCTTTGGCAGTCAGGCAACCACTGCAGGCAGATCCCTCTAGCTTAGGGATAGTCTTCTCCTCAGTTTCTTCTTGGTTACGCTCCTCAGCAAAGGCTTCTTCTTGTTTCCCAAAAGTGATCTAATTTCCTAGGGGTCTGGGTCCCCTTTTTATACACCTTTTCTCTTTGTTCTCTGAAGGCAGAGAGGCCTTTGCCTAGTCCAAAATCAGTTCTGGTCAGTCCTGGAGCACTTTGTTTACAGGACTCCTTTCCTTTCAGAATGTGGGGCAGAGTGCTCAGCCGCCCGGCAGGAGGTGGAGCCAGCATTGTGGAAGGCAGGCACAGCCCTATTCAGACCCAGGTGCAACTCCTCCCTCCACTCTGGATGCAGATCTCTCTATTCAGCCCTGTGCTGACTCACCCTGTCTCCTGGAGTCCCCCAGCCCCTGTCACTCACAAACCCAGACAAGGAATACACAACCTAGCAGAGGCAGGCTTGGATAGTTAGGCAAGAAAATACCTACTTTCTAAAAGTGGTATTTTCAAACACAGAATGTTAAAACCAACTTCACTAAAAGATGTATTTTATCATCCTGAGTTCAGGCATACTAAATTCGTTTTTCTACCATGTTCCCTGGGTCAGTTAGGATTATAAGGTGTAATAATCAAACTGCCCAGTCTGGCCTATGGGGAACAGGTAGCCTTGCAATAGTGAAAAACGAAAATGGCTGTAATTCACTATTAGGAGTCAGGACATGCCACACACACCAGGGCATGTCCTACCTTATACTTACAATGCACCCTGCCCTTGGGCCTACCATAGGGGTGTCTGATATGAAGAAAAGGGAAGGTTTAGGGACTGGTAAGTGGGTGCACTCACCAAGTCGACATGGCAGCCCTAGGCTGCACACAAGCTCTGCAATGGCAGGCCTGAGACACATTTTACAAGCTGCTTCTGTGGGTGGCACAACCAGTGCTGCAAGCCCACCAGCAGCATTGGATTTACCAGCCCTGGGCACACTCAGTGCACGGTACTAGGGACTGACAAGTAAACCAATCATCCAATCATGGAGTCACTAATACATAACACAATTTACAATAGAGCGAGCATATGCACTTTAGCACTGATCAGCAGTGGTAAAGTGCCCAGAGTCATAAAACAGCCAACAACAGGTCAGAAAAAATATAGGAGGAAGGCAAAAAGTTCTGGGATGACCCTGCAAAAAGGGCCAAGTCCAACACTGTCCAACAATATTTTGAGGACATCAATCTCCTGCAGCTATCAAATAGCCAGGTAGAGGAGGTTCAAGCTAATATTTCTGCAGCCGAAGTCCAGTTTGCCCTTGCCTCTATGACGGGAGGAAAAGCGTGTGGTATCGATGGGCTACCAATAGAATTTTATAAAGCTTTTGCAAAAGAATTAACACCTTTCTTGGTAGAGCTCTTTAATTATATAAAAATGGGGGGGTGGGTTCCGACAATTTTTGAGGAGTCCATCATCGTCAGTATTGTAAAGAACGGGAAGAACCCCAGAGAAGTCAATTCATATAGACCAATAAGCTTACTTAATTCCGACTATAAAATTTTAATGAAAATCTGGGTGCAGCGTTTCTCTCCTCTTGCACAAAAAGTGATACATAGGGACCAGACAGGGTTCATTGCAGGAAGGTTGATGTCTTCAAACACAGGGTTTTTAGTACAAGCATTAGACTTTTTCAACTGTAATCAAACTCCAGCTCTTATCATGATGGTCGACGCCGAAAAAGCATTTGACCTAGTGAATTGGGATGCCCTTTTTCATGGTCTGGGTAGGTATGGGAATCCCTCCCAGGTCATAAAAATGCTCCGTAATATTTATCAAGGCGCTCAGGCACAGGTGATTATCAATTCAAATTTAGCTGGGATGGTTAATGTCAATCGGGGGACCAGGCAAGGGTGCCCACTTTCCCCTGTACTTTTTACCGTCTTTATTGAATCCTTAGCCACTAAAATCTGTAATAACATAGAGATTAAACCTCCAATACCAAGTATGGCTAAATTGAAGCTGTTTGCTGACAATATTATTCTCTATCTCAGCCCGAGAAGACAGAATATTGATCTAATATTAGCCGAATTTACACAATTTGAATCAATTGGAGGCTATAAAATCAATAGCAACAAGACTGAGGTTTTAACAATGAACACTTCATATGATTTTCTCCCCGATAATCTTAAACAGCAAGCCCTCAGTCCTAATCCAATTCGATATCTAGGGATTTACGCAACTAGTCAATACACGGAAATTTACAAATTAAACGATGAAGCCACGTGGAAAAAAATTATAAAGTTGTTAGAAGAGTGGTCGTTATTACCGCTTACTTTGTCAATCTTACCCCTACTGCTCCTCTTGTTTATAAATCTCCCCATAAAAATTAACATGATCTTTTTTAAGGAGCTAGAAACGTTGTTTAGAAGATTTGTCTGGAACAAGAAGGCTCCATGAATAAAACTTCCAGTGCTCCAACTTGACACAAGTGGGGGTGGGCTGGCACTTCCTCAAGTCCGCATATACTATGAAGCAGCCCTTTTAGATTTAGTAGCCCGTTTACTTGACCGTAAGGACTCTATTGACGATTGTTTTTTAACCAAGATGGTGCAAGAGGTGGGTTCACAGGTCCCGGTATTTCTGAAAATAGCTAAACCCCCCAAAAAAACGAGATATAAGACTTTGCAAGAATATATCTACAGACTCCATATTTTTTATTCGAAACAGGCCTGCTCCACAGGATCTTATTTTTTAGAGTTAACCGAATGCAAGAGCTTGGGCCTTCAAATACAGGCCAGCCATTTAAGGTCCTGGACTAATTGAGGATTCAAAGAGCTAGGGCACTTTCTAGTGGCTGGCAGAGGCATTACTTGGCAAGAAGTTCAAACAAGGTGTGGCACCTCGAGTAAGCCTCCCTTTTTTGAATATATTCAGATTTTACAATTACTAAAAAAGTATAGTCTTTTACCTGGCCCCGGCCCAACTCCACTTGTGACTGCTCTTTTTAGAGCAAAACTGAGAGGGGTAGGCAACTGGTATCGTTGCATACGGTCTCAAGGGGAACCTACTATGGTTAATAATCATTTAGAAAAAGTGGCACTGGAGACCCAATGTAGGTTCTCAAATCGGGATTGGCAAGCCATCTCACAGCTAGGCAGCAAGGCCTTACGAGTGGCTAATTTTAAAAGAATGGCGTTTCAGTCGCGCTGAATGGCGTACTATACTCCCCATGCTCTCCATAAGATGTATCCTGAATTAGAGAACAAATGTTTTCGTTGACAGATTCCAGGCGAGGGAGGCTGGCTCCATACCTTTTTTACCTGCCCGAAGCTAAGACAATTCTGGAAAAAGTTCTTCCTGGCTTTAAGCTGGGGAGTCCAGAAAAGTTTGGATCCTGACGCGGAAATTGCACTTTTTGGTTGGGCAAGCCAGAGACGAAATCTCGGAATGTCGAGAGGGGAGGAGACATTTGTAGCAATTGCTTCCCTCGTGGCACGTTCACTGATATTGCAGAATTGGGGGTCCCAAAAAATACCCACTTATTCGGAATGGTTCAATAAACTAATCCGTACTAGGAGATTTGAAGAAGCATACGCTAAGAGAATAGGTGCCAATAAAAGATTGAATACCGTATGGCGATTTATGTAGAGGCTGGAGATCTTTTCCGAAATGTAGGGTCGGATCAAAACAAAAATTGGGTAGAGAAAGGAGAAAAGGGGGGGGGGGGAGGGGAAAAGGGAGGAAAGGAAGGAAAGAGAAAAAACATTTTTGTCTCTTGTTGCACTTTTGCACTTTAAGCACTGTACTTCTCGTAAAATTCAAGCTTGGAAAATACTGTGTTTGACGTTACCTCGAGGTATGTTTGGAAAACGTAGATGAATGCTTCATGTTAGAGTTTGCTTAGATGGCAAATTATTATATTGCATTTTAAAGGGAGTTATGCTCGGAAGAAGAAATTTTTAAATCACGTTTTTGATGGCAACTAGCACTTTGCACTTTAGCCGGAAATTTACCTATAAAGCACTAGTCCTAATTTGTAGGAATAATATACATCTGTGAAATCTCGTATTTTGCACTTTATATATGTTTGTTAATATTGTATTACATTTGCACTTTGGGTAATATTTCTACAAAGATCAATTGTGATTTCTTATGTTTGGATGTTAAACGGCATATTGCACTGAAATTGTACTCTAACTGGTAAGAAGCTGTTATTGTTAACTCTATTAAGAACAAGATATCTGGGACAAATATGACACATTGCACTTTATACTTGTCTATACTTGTTATGAACGATAATTTATCGGTAGCTTATTGTATAAATCGTTTTGCAGTTTTCTTCTTTCTCTGTATTATCCGTGTTTTCTGCTCAATAAAAAAAAAACAGAATGTGAACCTGTGGGCCCTGTGGGCCCTGTGCCCTGTGACTGAAGTAAATACAGAAAGAGCTAGGAGGGGCTGTTCTGTGGATTGGTGGGTGGGGGTAACTGATTTGATCATCTGCTACAATATGTAAAAAAAAAGATTATTTTCACGCGTATATAACACCATTCAAAACATAAGATAAAAATATATTTTGTTAAATTAAAATTACAAAATATTTCTGAAATATTCTGCCGACATTTAATGCCAAAAAAGCACGTTACAACAACGTATACAATCCTAATATTAAATTAGTCGGATTATTCACACATTTTCTTTCTCTGAGAATGTATAGAAATAAACAAACAACCCATATTTGATTTCCACTGAGTTTTGCCACCGGCAACGAAGGAAAGAAATCCTTTTGAAAAATGGGGTTCTGGTGGAGGTAAGGTACATTATTAGTCGGCTGTTGCCACCAGCTCTTATTGATGCAGTTTCCCATCGAGCCTGGCATTTATAAATTGGCAAGATTGATTGCGAATGCGCTTGAACTCAGACAACAGATGTGAGAAGTTGAAGGTTGACATATGGATGCCTGTGAACACGCAGCACTTTCAAGCTCGCTGCCCGATCCTTAATTCTGCAGCTCTCACGTGGCTGTTCTCTCCCTGAAGGTCCCCCGCGCGCAGCCTCCTGGTACAGAAACTGCAAAGGTTTCAACCAGGTAACTAGAAAGGAATTATACCTCCCTTCCCATCGTCCTAAGCGGCGCAGGTCCTTAACTTGCTTTCTTGTGTAACAACATCTGTTTGTTTTCACATTCCTCGCAAACACAGCTCTAATACCAAAGCTTTCACGTGCAGTCGAAATCGATTGGGATCCATATTTTTCTACATGTCCTGCCTGAAAAGGGCTAGAATAATGGGGGATTCTGCTGAAATAAAAAAATAAAAAATACCCAAGGCAAATTGCGTAGGGTGTGTGAAAGAGTATCAAAGCCGGTTATCCTATTGCAGTTTTATGGGCCTCTCTGTCCATTTGTCTTTCGTTCCTCTAATTTCATTTTCACTGTCCCCAGATGGAAAATGAAATATTAGGTTTGTCAAGCGTATATCATTGTTTAAATGCCCGGAGATGATGGGTTAAACAGACCGATCAATGAAACAAATCTCCAGAGCATTGCAGCGACTGCAAGTGATGTCCCCTCTGGCTGCTCAAGACCCAGCAAGTCAATAACCTATTAATATCATACTCTGCCAGGGTCAGCGCTGACAAGCCGCGGATGTCTTTTTAAGGCTTCGCGAGCAGCTCTTGGCTGGATTACACAGGTATGTTTTTCATGTAAAAAAGAGATTAATCTTTGTCGAATAAAAGCAATGAATCGCATGTATTGGCGAGCGGTGAATCACTCTACAGGGAGGATTTCAAATGTTATCATGGTGCAATGATTCGAGCAGCAATTTTCAAACAGCAAATCTAATGCTTAAACGTTAAATTGCTGTGCTAAATGTCCCCTGTAATTAAAACGCACTGCCATGTCAAACTCATATTTTTTAAAGCATTTTACAAAAATAATACACAAAATTGAAAATGTTTTGAAAATACAATATTTGTAAAGACTTATTCTTAAAAGTAATGTGCTACTTCATATTTTGAGGTTTCACAGCAGAGTTCAGGACAATAAAATAGCAATCACTGCATCGACCACAAAATGATGAAAGGCGAAGTCGACATCTCTTGGATTCAAACCAGCAAACTGAAGGTTCCACACAGATGTCATCAGTGAACATTCAACTTATTAATTCTCATTTTATTTATTGCTTTCGATTGTCAAAGTGCCTTTCTGCACAAATTAAAAATCCTTACAGATATAAAGAAAATTGGGTCAGTAGGTGAATGTATGAAAGGAGAAAAGTAACACAGCCTGTAGGGCAGGGTGCTTTCTAATTAAAAAGTTGTACATGTACTTTTAAGTTGTACATGTTCTGGTAATGAAAGGCGTACAAATGTCATGCCAAGACAGGAGGCTAGCATTATGATAACCTTTTATTGTTACTCCAAACTGCAGCACCTTAAAGCAAACGTCATCCACACTTAAAATTCTAGAATTAGAACCCCTTAAAGTCCATATATACTGAAGCCCAGCAGCCATCGTCCTCTTATATTTGCTGCTCCTTTTCAATTAAGTATCTATTAGTACTACTTTATGTTATTTATATAGAGTGTAGTTTATGGTCTTTAGACAATTGTTTTAATAGGTGATGGTGTTTTACACATAAGTAGTATGTTTTTGAATGTTTACAATTTTATTTTTCTTGAGATTGGTGTTTATTTCCCAATTTACGGGATTGTTTCTTTGTTTTTTTTGTGTCTAGTTGTGTCTATTAGCTTAGATTCTTTTTTTAATGACCAGGAAGTTTCATGGTTTGTCCTTTTTTTAAATAAAAACGATTTCAGTCTTGCCTAGTTTACTCGCATACCGTTCTTTCAGGCGGTGCTGTGGTAACGGCCTCAGTGCGACGTATTTTCTTTCAAGGGCCTTGCGCTGACGCTCTCTGTCAGGCATTTGGTTCTCTAAGCGCGAGCGGGGATGAGTGCTCCCTGTGGCTTACATTAGTCTGTGGTCCCTGATGATGATAATGTTATGTGTGGTGCATGTGTCATAATGTCATTGTGTAAGGTGACCATTTTGAGGGAATATCGGTTGCCATGGCGTTTGTAATTTACTGACAATGTTTTTCCTCAGAGACTAGTGTCGGAGGTTGCATTTTTGCCAAATCTGTGTTTCTTAGTCATTTTCTTTTTACAGCACTTTATTTTTAAGGTAGAGAGTTGGTTTTACTAGGTCAAAAAACAAAAACAAATATATATATATATATATATATATATATATATCACTGCTTTCCGCGTTGAGCTTTGAGGTTCTTCTCTCCAACAACAACAACAACAAATATATATATATTACCTACTGGCGGTCGCCAGTAGGTAGTTATAGTTAGGACCTCGTTTCTATTCAAAAAGCGTTTTTTCTTTTCCCAATAACTGTGGCGCCGGTTGACGAATCGTCGCAAAATTTTCAAAACTAGTGGCCCGCTCTGGTCAGCTCCTGTCTTTAAAGTTTCGGGGTGATTCAACAAGCGGGGGCCGAGAAAAAAGGGGGGTCCCAAAACGTGTTTTCCCCATGTTAATTTCCATGGGAAACTTTAGACAAAGCTGCAGCCCGAACTGCTGAACGGAATTACACCAAATTTGGCAAAAAGGTAGGTCTTGGTTCAGAAAGAGCCCTTTTTTTAAATGGTGTAAATCCGTTCAGTAGTTCCTGAGAAATTAGAAAAAAGAAAACTTTCGATATCTGGGCGGAGCCTAACCACACAAGCACGGGCTTGCCTCTGATTGGCTGCCAACACTTCAAACCAGGAAGTGTTGGCAGCCATCTTGTGCCTGGGACGGAGGGAGAAAGGAAAAAGTGAAAAAAAGATAAAAAAACAAGAAAAGGGGTCAGGGTAAAAACACCCTGACCACCCAGGCCTGCTCAAGGTGTCCCACAGGGACTCCCAGGCCAAAAAAAGTATTTTTTTAAAAATTTCAGCCGGGGTCGCGCCGGGTGCGCGAATCGGTCCAAAAATTTTAAAAAACGAAGCGCGGTCTCCCGCGCTTCGTTTTCAAAGCCCCCGGGTGGGTCAAGTCCTGGGGGCAATTTATATATGTAGCGGGGGCCCGCGGGGGCCCCCGCAGCCCCGGGTACCGCCACCTCCCCGGGGCTTGATTCATTATTTGCGGGCAGCACGCATCCCCCCACCTGGAGTCCCGGGGACCACCTCCTCCCCGGGGCTCTCATGTTTTATATAAAAAAAAACTTGTGTGGGGGGGGCTCGAGCCCCCACACATGCCCCGGGGACCGCCACCTCCCAGGGTCTCTATTTTTTTTTTTGTAAACCTGTGTGGGGGGGGGGGCTCGAGCCCCCCCACACGCCCCAGGGAGCACCACCTCCCCGGGGCACTAAATATGCAAATGCGGGGGTCCGTTACAGACCCCGTGCCCCGGGGAACACCACCTCCCCGGGGCTTTGCACTCGTAGGGAGGGGGGCCACGCGGCCCCCCTCCTGGAGCCCTTGATGGCCCTGGGGACCACCACCCCCCAGGGCGAGCTCCTGCAGTGTCCCGGGGTGCCCACCCCCGGGACACTGCTGTTTGCTATGGCAGGGCGGGAGCCATGCGGCTCCCGCCCTGCCATAGCAAACTCTGCTTTGCTTCATTGAAGCGAGAGCAGGGAAACCTGCTCTGCAACGCAGCTCTGTGGTGCTTACTGGAGGTACCTGGTGGGCTAGTTGGCCCCCAGGGACCCTCAGGATTCAAGGGGACTTAATCTCCCAACTTAAAACGCGCCACGGGGCGCGTTTGCACACTTGTCACATCAGGCCCCGCCCCCTCCCTTCACCACTGTGCAAACAGGCCCTCTGGTGCGTTGTAAGTTGGGGGATTAAGTCCCCTTGAATCCTGAGGGTCCTGGGTTCCAACTAGCCCACCAGGTACCTCCAATAAGCGCCACAGAGCTGCGTTGCAGAGAGGTGTAAAAAGGGGCGTGGCCTCGGACCACCTCTCCAACGAAGCTCTGTGGCGCTTCCTGGAGGTACCTAGCGGGCTAGTTGGCCCCCAAGGACCCTCAGGATTCAAGGGGACTTAATCCCCCAACTTACTTTTTTTTTAAAATGTAATGCCGTCAGGTACATCATAGGGCGAAAAGAAAAGATATTTACAATTCTAAATTCATACATTATATTACAGTATACTCTTGAAGTTCTCAAATGGCATTAGAAAAGGAAAGAAGAAAAAAAAAAAAAGAAGAGAAACAGCAAACACAGATTAACCAATTCCTGTCCTACTTGCCGGCTCCCCATGGTTTCTTTTAAGCCAGTCTGTCATCGGTGCCCAGATCTTACCCCCTTTCGCTCTGGCTCGGTGGCCCTTGTTCTTATAAAGAGCCATTTCGAGAATATGTATATTCAATAATCGATGTAGCCAAGCAGTATATACAGAGGGTTCCAAATCCTTCCATGCAGTAGCAATTAATAGTCTTGCTACCGCAATTGTGACGAACACAAAGTCCCGATGTGCTGATGGTAGCCCAATTCGGCTATCATATCCAAATAGCATCAGCGGCGCGCTAATAGTAATCGCACGGTTAATTGTTTTTTTCCCCCCCGAATTTCTCTATACCCTTTTTCAACGAAATCAGGGACTTACATGCGTAAAGCATATGTATAGTATCGGCAGCGCTATGCTGACATCTAGGGCATTGATCAGTCTCTCGTTTCACCCAGCTAAAAAGTTTTGCTGGGGTATAATATAAGTTAAACAGGGTTTTGTAGTGTTGCGCTTTAAGGTTTGCTGTCAAAAATATATTTTTCCCTAATTCTAATGACATATCCAGATCGATGTCATCATCCCCTATTTTTGACGCCCACCTTGCCTCAGTTTTACCTAAATCGTCGGGTATTGTTTCCATCAGTATAATATAATAGTCCCCGATCCGCCCGTCCCCCCGATATAGCTTGTCCATTAGGGGTATTGATCAAAGGTTGTCAAGTTTTACAGCTGAATTTTTTAAACACCCCTTATTTGGATATATTTAAAATACGATCTGCTGTTGATCCCAAATTTTAGAACTAATTCCGGGAACGGTAGTATTTCCAATTTATCACTAATTAAGCTTGCTACCTGATGAATACCAGCCTGTGCCCAATCTCTGGACATACCATCCGATAGCTCCGCAGGAAAACGAAGATCCCCATAAGGGGTATATCTATTGCATTTGGGGATTTTCATAATTTTACTTACTTTAATCCATACCATTCTAGCTGCTTTCAAGCACTTAAAGCGGACCTTTTTATAATAACTGGGCTCGAGTTGTCTTAGAAAAAGTCCTGTTGCTTCCTCCCCAGTAGCCAGATGGTATATAGATGGTAAGCCGTCCTCCCGTGCAGAGCTATCTGCTCCCAGCAGGGTACCCATTTGTTGCAGAAAAGCTGCCCAATAGTAAGAAAGTAAGTTTGGAGCAGCCCAACCACCTCTCTCTCGCGGAAGGGTTAATGATCTTAAAGCGCGTCTAGTTTTTTGATAATTCCATATATAGTTTGAAAAAATAGAGTTCATTTTCTGGAATGCATTACCGGACAGTTCTAAGGGGATGGAGTGGAATAGATATAAAATTCTGGGAAAGATCTTCATTTTTAAAACATTTACTCTCCCCACAATCGTTAAGTGCAGCTTATCCAACCGTCGGAGCTCGGAGGTAACGTCCTCCAACACTAAATCAAGATTATTTGCCCACAACATATCTAGATCTGGACCTATCCTTACCCCTAAGTATATTGCTGATTCAGTCTGTCGCTGATCTCGTAGATTACACTGTTCTGTACATATTATCTGTGTCTTTCCCTTGTTCAAACAGTAGCCAGACCTGCTCCCAAATTTCTCCGCCATACTCTCAAGTTCTAATATTGCCGTTGCTGGGTTCGACGTAACCACAGCGATATCGTCCGCGTAGGCGAGTACCTTTGTCTCATAGCCATTTGTTTTAAAAGGTTCGATCGCAGAGTTCTGAATTATCTGGTTAATGAACGGATCAAGATATATGGCGAAGAGAATGGGGGAGCACGGACATCCTTGTCTAGTACCTCTTGCCACCACTATTGGGTCTGATGTCTTCCCCATCACCTGTAATCTGGCATAGGGTTTATGGTACATCGCCTGAATAGCAGTAATCATTTTAGGGCCAAACCCTCTATCCACTAAGGCTCCCCACAAATATTGCCATCACTCTATCGAAGGCTTTCTCGGCGTCCAAGAGGATCACAGCCAGTCCATCCCCCCTAGTCCCGGCTATATCCAACAGAGAAACTACCCGTCGTATATGGTCCGTAGTTCCCCTGCCGGGTACGAAGCCATGTTGCCATGGCGAAACCAAACTGGCTATGACGCTCTGAAGCCGAGTCGCTAAAATTTTAGAATACACCTTCGCATCTGAATTTATCAGTGAAATGGGGTGCTATGAGCCAGGCAGTGTTGATGGTTTCCCCTTTTTATGAAATATTATTATGTCCGTTTCCTGCCAAGACTTGGGAGGGAGTCCTCGATATTGAACATCTAAAAAAAGATCATGGAGTAATACAGCCAGATCAGCTTGGAGTATTTTGTATATCTCCACTGGGATTTTATCTGGGCCTGCAGCTTTCCCAGAAGAGAGGGAGTTTAAAGCCGACACTATTTCTTCCAGCGTGAACTCTTCTTCCAGCTCAGAGCATATAGCAGGATCTAATCTGCTAAGCTGTGGATACTCCTCTATGGTAACTGGTTGATTATAGCTGGGATCCATTTGATACAGCTTATTATAGAACTGTTCAAAAACCCCTATTATCTTGGCAGAAGTAGTTTCCATCTGCCCCTCGGAGTTTTTAATTTCCGTTATATTATTGCGAGAGACCTTTTGTCTAATCCTAAGGGCCAAAAGTCCACCCGTCTTTTCCCCATATTCATATAGCTCTCTACGATGTATTTGATATGCCTGAGCAACTTGAATCTGAAAAAAGCTATTTAGCTCTGTTTTAACAATGATTATCTGGTTCTTAACCACAGTTAGTCTGGCTGGTTCCCCCTGATGTAGCAAATTGATGTGTTCTGTCTCTAGCTGTGCTAGCCGGGTCATAAGGGAAGTAATCTGACTCCTCCGTAACTTCCGCTGTGTCTTGTGGCTCATGGCCTCCTGGATGGTCTGGCCATGTTCCGCAGGCCTGGATGCCATGATGACTATTGCACACGTTATTATTGGATGTTGTTCTTTCGCCCTCTGTTATTGCCAAGTGATTCTGCAACAGTCTGCATATTCTGTTGCTCACCTTTTCTCCTGTTCCCTTTTGGGCTCAGTCTGAACAACAGTTACAAGGTCGAATAACAACCCCTGGTTTATGCTGATTTGGCCCGTCCCTCGCACCTAGACATAACACTTGTACAGCTGCCATTGAGAAATTAGTGTGCTTTTAATAATGCGCTTGCTTGCTCTAAGAGAGCACTTGGAGACGACCTTTCCAGTGAGAAGAGCTGTGATTGTTTGCTGATGTAGTTTTGCATCAAGAGACTGAGGTATGGGGGTTCGCTAGTCAAAGCCCAAAGGTCTTCTATTATTATAATATACTGGCTTCCAGCACGGGGAGGGTGGTAATGTTAGTTAGACATATATCCACTGCTTTATGAGATGCTTTCCCGTTCGTATTCTATGGAGTAGTAACTATGCTGATTATATTGTTCTTATGTATTATGCTACTAGTACTGACACGTGTACTGTACCTCAGAGCACGTAAGTTGAAATAAACATTTTAACCTATACAGTGTCTCTTCATACGCATGTTGTGGACAGGTACGAATGTGACGAAAGAGTGTTCTTGCCTCTGCGAGTCCTGAGAGAGAGATACCGTGTTCTGGGTTGTCTAAGCATTGGTACATTGGTGCTAATGGGACGCTAAGGCTAGTTGGGTTGGGGTTTTGGGTGCTAAGGTTTATGGTTGGCTCACCACTATATTCCGAGGTCCTATTATCCTGTGCATAGCTCTGTATGTGCAGAAACCTTATGACATGGCGCTACCAACAAGTGGGGCAGCTTACTTGCGAGACGCTTGAGTAGTATTTGTGCTTGTCCACACAACCCTCACGTACGCTTCCGGAAGCGTGTGTGATGGTGATACCTCCTATATTACAGTTATTGTAGGTTCTTTCAAGCTTGAAGTTATTAGAAAAGGTTTTCTTGATTAAAACCCTACTTGTGCTGCCTCCTGTTAGTTTGTCGAAGTATTTTAGCCGTAAATGGCTGTTCAAATTGCGGCGCATAGCCGCGGAGCACTCCGAACACACTTACGGGCGTATGGAGTGCCAGATGCTGGAGTCGAACTGATCTTTGTGGTACAAGCCGATCCGGCTTACCACTTTGAGGTGTTCTACTCATGGGTAACTTTTCCTGCAGTGGATGGGACTGACGATTTGTTCCATGACTATACAGCCACCGCAGTTCCTAATAATTATATACCTTATTCTTGTCTTGAGGTACCGCTCACGGCTTGGCAACACCGTGTTTGGTTTAATGGCGCCCTCCCACAACCGACTACCACGGTTCGTTTAGGCCCCTTATCTATTGATGGGCCCACTTGGCCTGTTTTGGCCGGGTACACCCCACATCCGCGATATATGACGATACCAGTCGCGGAATTGCGCACCATGTATTCGGCTTTAGTACGAGTGCATCGAGCCTTAGTGCAATATGTTACTGGCAACATCCAGGGAGCCCCTCCTGGAGTTGCAGGCCATCCAGCTGGTGCAGCCGGAGTAACCATAAGTCCTGTCATGGTGAATTCTGTGATGGGCAAACGTCCACAACATAAGGATGATTTCCCTTATTGGCTTGCAGAAAAATTTGATCAGTTGGAGGCAGTTTTTCCACATACATCTCCAGTGGATAAACATCGTATTTTGACGATTAGTTTGCCAAAGGACTTAATTCCTGAGTTGACAGCATGTGACAACTGGGGTAGAGTATTCGCAGCAGTATATTCTAAATGTTTTGGTACGCCTTCCATGACAGTTCTCCCCTCTGTAATTAAAAAGTACAGGATGAACACGGCCCTGAAGCGGCGGTGGAATTAGGGATGAGACTAGTGGGAGTGTTTGAAGTAGTAGCTGAACTGATCCTTGCGAATGTCAAGGGCGATGCAGTGAACTTTCAAGTAGCGAACGCCTTGGCTTTGGTCCCAGAATTGGACAAGCCTCGCAAATTACCGAAAATTATTACCCAGGCTTACAAAACTATTGGCAGAAATAGCCTGGGTAACAAGCCTTTTGCAAAACAGCAAACACAATCGCAAACACAACAGCAACAAACCAAATCTCAATCTGAGAAGGATGAGAAACCAGTCTTCACTAAAAAGAGCTGGAGGCTGAAAAAACAGGGTAAGCAACAGACAAAGCCGGGATCGCGAGGCGCATCCCCGGTTTCGGTTTCTTCTGAACGTACTTATGATTTACGCGATAGAGCGAGAATTAAGTCTCCGGATAGGTTTCAGATCCCTGATACGCGTTCTCCTCGTTCTTTACAGGCACAGACTTCGTCACAAGCCGGTGGAGGAGACCGCCAGGATAGAGGAAGGGCCCGTGAGGCCCCACAGGGACGAGACCAGCCTCGACAACAGGTCAGAGGAAAAGAAGAAGACGTTCAACGTTTTCGACCACAATTTCAGAAGAAAAAAGTTGCCGCTGTAACAGCAAAATATGCCACAGACGGTGAGAACGAGACTCCTGAATTGGACGTGGGCAGTAACCCTCCTAGACAGCGCCGCGGAAGTAACCATAGTGCGGGAGGCGCTACGTCCTCATATGGAGGCGACAGCAACTGAAACATTCATTACTGTTGAAACAGCAGACACCAGAGTGGCACCCCCTGACAGACTATTTAATATAGTCCTCCAAATTGAAGGTGATATACAGCGAGTAATTAAAGGTATTTTTTGGGAAAATCTGACCTCTTCATATGATATTTTATTGGCAGAGGCGGATTGGCCACCCCCATTCGTAATTACTGCGCGTAAAGGGAGGAGGTAATCCTTCCGAGCTTTTCTCGACATGTCCCAAAGGACAAAGCAGAGGCTCTTGCAGCAGAGTGGGCTGTGTCCCTGGCTCCAGCGTTATTCCGCAATCACGTGGGTTGGGATGAAGAATCTCCCCCATGAAATACCTTTGCGATCGTTGCCGCAGCCACAACCCCAATATCCCATAAAACGTGAAGCCAAAGGCCCCGTTTCCGAAATTCTGACACAGTTGGAATATCAGGGAGTAATTGAACCCTGCGTATCACCTATGAACAATCCCCTTTTCGCGGTTTCTAAACCCGATGGATCGTACCGTTTAGTATTGGATTACCGGCATTTGAACTCTCATTGTCGGACCTTTGCGGTGCAAAATACCCATAGTTCTGCGCTTGTAGACAGTCTTGTTCGTAAAAAATACAAAACGACCCTTGACCTTTCAAATGGATTCTACACGCACAACTTAGCCCCGGAGAGTGGCCAATGGTGTGCCTTTACTTCCGGTGGTAAAATGTTCAAATTCAGGCGTCTTCCTATGGGGTACAAAAATAGTCCAGGAGTGTTTGCTGCTCGTGTTGTCTCTTTATTAGACGGCATAGATCCAGACGCCTGTTCGTATGTGGATGACATTTATCTGACAGACGATGAATTGTTTCCGCATCTGACGCGAGTGGACCGCATTATTCTTGAATTTGCGGTTCAGGGATACAAAATTAACTTTGCAAAATCCCATATTGCTGAATTTACCGTTTTGTTCTTGGGCTATGAGCTCAACAATGAAGGTAAGGGTTTAGCCCCCATTTTCTGGAGAAATGTGCACTTCTGTGCCCTCCTACAAATCTGAAGAAGCTTCAGTCTTTGCTGGGTTTTCTGAATTTCGGACGTACATACATTCCCGAATATGCCCAGCGTATCAAGCCACTGTATGCCTTGATACAGCCTACTTTTTCGAAGTCTTGCTGGCTTCCGGAGCATACCTCCATTCTGCAATCACTGCAGACAGACCTTCTTGAGTCTAAATACCTTTTGACGCGTGATAACCACACAAACTTGGTGATTAGAATCATTCCAGGGGCAGTGGGTTTCACGTATCTAACCTTTAATGAAGGAGACACAGTACCTATCGCATACAAGTCACATCTATACACCTCTGCAGAAATGCGGTTCTCATCTGTGGAGAAAGTGCTAACAGCAGTGCAAATGGCGATCCTGAAGGAGCGCGCACTGGCACAGGGAAACGCATTCTGGTGGTGACACCTATCCTGCCCTAGAGGCAGTGACTAAAGCAAGTGTTCCGAACTCTAAAGCTTTGCACCCCCGTTGGATACAATGGGCAACATCTTTGACGTCTCCGGATGTCACTTTCATTTCGACTCTTCTCTTCAGACTCAGGAGTTTTTACAGTATGAATTTATTCATCCTCCTCCTTTGTCCTTATTGCCGCTTGAGGATTACGACTGTGTGATCTACACCGATGGTTCGGCACAACCGGCCACGGGTTCCAAGCATGCTTATTCAGCCGCATGTGCTATTGTTGCAGGTACGTTTGTGAACGGAAAGTTCAAATCCACTGTGGTGCATACACAGGCACTCGAGGACAGTACCGCACAACTGGCCGAGTTGCGTGCCTTGGTGCTTGCGCTTGAGTTCGTAAATCCTGATGTGACCACTTTAATCGTGTGCGATTCTTATTACTGTGTTCAATCATACAATGACAATCTGTTCTTTTGGTCGTAAAACGACTATAGAGACGCTAAAGGCAACACAATCAAGCATAAAATGCTTTGGGTTAGGAGTGGCAGATTTACAAAGACGTCTGCCACTCACACAGGTGGTTCACACCCTAGGCCATCAGCGAGTGGGCGCACACGCTGTTGGTAACAGTCTGGCAGATGAAGCTGCCAGATCAGCAGTACTCACGTGTTCAGTAGCAGCAGTTACTAGATCCATGTCTAGAATAGACACTGATATCTTGGCAGCTATTGCTGCAACAAAGGAAGGAGTTAATTACCCTAGAGGTTTCCTTCTAAATATTCTTACCAGATAGGTCCCGATCAGGCTCCTTATGTAATAATACCTAACGTTGGGGTTCGGCTGATCCCCAACGCGGACCTGCAGACTTTCCTTGATGGCAGCAGCACACGAAGGCATGGCTTCGGCGCATGCTGGTGTGTCTGCGACAATATCCATTTTGCAGCAGCGTTACTGGTGGCGTGGTTTATACAAAGATACACGTACTTATGTGCTTTCCTGTGACGTTTGTCAACAGATCAAGCCTTCAACAGTCACAAGACCACCGCAGACCTCGCTTGCGATTTCGAGACAGACCCTTTGGGTGTGTTTACTTGGATCACTGCGGTCCATTTTCTTCAGACACTGCTTATAAATATATCTTAGTGGCAGTGGACTCGTGCACACGGTTCATCTGGGTCTGGCCACAACGGAGTGCTGACGCACGAAATGTCATTAGGGATTTGCGAGTCTTTGTGGGAATTTTTGCATGCGGCACCTTCCATTCTGACCAAGGTCCGGCGTTTGCCTCTAAGGCTTACAAGGACGCAATGGGCTCCTTAGGGGTGCGGGTGAAATTTTCGTCTCCGTATAGGCCTGAGGGCAACTCTATCGTTGAACGAATGAACCGTGACTTAAAGCAATCCTTGACAGCTAGAGTTATAGGTACTGGCAGGAACTGGCTGGCCCACTTGTATACTGTTCAACGTGCACTTAATAATCTCCTAGAAGGCCTCTGGGTGGGCGGACCCCTTACGAAATGCTCTTTGGCATACGAATGTTTGTGCCTGACCTTGATGGTCTAGACATGGCGGCGCAATCCGCCAAGTTCGATGTAGATAATCATTCCACTATGTTACAGGACTTACAAGAAGCCCGAGACAAACTAGCGATTGCACATTTACCTTCAGCCACAGACCCTGCTGTGCAGATTCCGGTTGCCGGCTGGCTTCCGAAGATTGGCGACCTGGTACGAGAGAAGGTGGAGAACAAAAAGAATTCGGCCCCTCTTTTCGTGCACCGGTTCCAGTCCTGGGCTTGAAGGGAACACGTACAGTCATCCTACCACCGCTTCCCGGTCGCAAGGAAAACAGATACATCTCAGTGGAAAATGTCAAGCTACAACATTTGGCCGATCCTAAATAGTGTCACACCAGCGGTCTCTTGTCCTGCCATTTATCGGACAAGCGTTCGAGGTACGCCTGCACGAACAGTCACTGATGTTACCATGGAGATGGTTGATTTGCCTGAAAATATATTTGAACCCCTGCATCACCCTGCATAGACGAGGACGAATATACTTATCCCGCCACAGAGTCGGTGGCACACCAACCAACAACGCCACTGAGCCCGACACGTTATTCTTTTGACTCAGATTCCAACTCATCACAAGTCCCGTCCAAGTTTAGTCTTTTTGTATCCTGGTTTAGAGACAATTTCTTGATTCCACCTTGGACATATATTTGGATGGTACTTTTCTTGGTTTTTTGTTCATGTCCATTGGCTTTGTCACAGTGTTTTTCTACTCATCAATGGTCACTATTTACCTGAACGCTCTGCTGTGAACAGTGTTGCTGGAACTTTGGCTCCACATTCCTCTTCACACATCATGAAGCGTGACCACACATTTGTGAACATTTCAGCGTTTCCAGTTGCTGATGGCATCGTATGGGATGCGGTAAACTTTCAAATACATGGCCCGACAGAAATTATTAATGTACCAAATGTCCTTCGAGTCTCGATGGGTGATGTAGTAAAAAGTAATATTCATTCTGATGATTGGGATGTGCATGCAGTTGAAGCATTGTTTGCTGATTTAAAATATTATGCCTCTTTTAATGCTGAAGACTTGTATATGAATTCTGCGAATTATGCCGATTTGTATTGCTACCAGCATTGGGGCAATCATTTTCTCCACAAACCAAGTGCACTACGCAGCCCTGTTACTTACACCCAATGGGAACACTGCCCAAACCCCATACCAGGTAGTTCCCAGACTCTTCGAAATAAATTCAACTATTTTACTGATTTTAATCGATCGAACCCTGGGTCCTATTATTTTAAATTAAAATCTCCATCGACTCAAAAAATAATGTTGACCCACACTAAATTACTATATTCGGGTTCCTTTTTGAGCGCCTTGGCGGTGGGTGGTTATGAATATTGGAAAGACACAGTGGATTTAAAATCAATTTGGGGTTCGAAACCATGGCAGGTGCAAGGCACTGAGGCCTTGCACCGTGCTTGCCTTATCCCAGCCCAAATTCTATTTCTAAATGCTTCCATTTATCAGACCACGTGTTGGGGGTTGGCTACCGTTAAACAACTAAATGCGCCAACCATCCCATCCTTGTCGAGTCTGCCAAATGATAGTTTGCATTTTAATATGTCCCTTATGGCGTTACAGGCTCAGTTTCAGAATAATTCCTTTAACGTTTCTGCACTGATACAGTCACCCTGGTTGGCATGGCCCATATCATCTAATGCATGCCAACTGCGTTTTCATGGCACAGTTCCTGGTTACATACAGGACAAGCCTGATCCAAGATTTACTGAAACTCGTACTGTGACCACGTATTCAGTTGGTAAATTATGTAAACAATGGTTACAACATTCGTCCTTAGACTCTGTTAAGAACCATTTATCCCTCCTATCAGGCACCATTGACTTATCTGACTTTATCTTGGGACCTCGTGGTCCCCGACCGAAGAGATTCATTTATGAAGCGTATAATGAGCTCTGGAAGCTGTCACAAATGGAAGCTGCTTCCCGTCTTAGAGAAATAGACCAAGCAAATTTGGAAAAGGTGCTTGCTGTTGTTGACAATAGTATAAATACCCTGTCTTCCCGCATTTACACATTAGACAATATTGTATCCTCTGTTGTTGATATTGTACAAGATGATGTCTCTATGTTGTATCATGGTCAGAATCAGTTGCGCTCAGTGATGCAGTTTGCATGGACTTTGCAAACTCTTAAGTTGGGTAAAGTTCCTTGGAATTTGTTAAACACCACTGCCCTCTTTCTGCCTTTTAATTTAACAGACAAACAGCAGTTCATGTCCATGAAAGATGCATCCTACACTTTGTTACATATTGAAAAAGTGGACCCTTTACCGTTCTCTGTAGCAGAACTAGATTCTGCGGTGTGGCTAGTTCATGGGGTTATAGCTTTACCTTTTTCCCTATTTGAGTTCAGTTCGTGCATGAAGCATTATCCTGTGGGCTGTTTCCAGCCTTTGGGTGGTGCTTTCCTGCATGAACTTTGGTCCTTGCCTTTCATGTATAAATGCCTTAGAGATGGCAAGGAAGTATTTCTCACGGGGGAGTCTTGTGATTCAACTGTGGGTCATTCGCTTATTTGTAAACATATTAAATTGCACGGGGCTTGTAGCGTTTCAGTTCCGAATCTTGCATGTGTCCTGAAGGGTATTCCTGCTCCTGCTATTTCTCCTACTTTTACTTTGCTTACCAACGGTAGCTATTTGCTTTTAAATAACGAAAATTGTTGTGGCCTGCAGGCCGGCATTCCGTATATTGTTACAGTCTCGCACAGAGTTGTCTGCTGCAAGAATGTGCTTTTCCTCCCCTCACGACATCGTTGATAGCTCTATTTGGCCTTCCATTCCTACCATGGAGGCAGATTTCAATAAGTTGAGCAGAATAAAGGCCCTATTATTGAATGAGGAGGTTATGCTCACATCCGCCCGGGAGACATTCATTCTCCAGGTGGCGAGCACCCACAGTGAAATACAGGCCCTTTTGAACACTGACCTCCCCCAGCATTTTGGGGAGTTAATTCATCGTATTTTTAACGCATCAAACACTGAGGGTCTGGTGCACTTTTTAAGGTTGTGGGGTCTGGCCTCGTGTCCACCTTTCAAACTATTTTCGGTGTGATACCGGCATTCATTCATTCTATTTTTCTAGCGTCTTTGGTGGATTCCCATTAATCCTCGCTTTGGCGGCCGGTGTCTTGCTGTTGGTCTGTTTTCTGCGCAATGGCTGCACTCCACTGGGCCCTTCTCGATCCCGAACGCCTCCAGCTGCTCCGTGAGCGACTCCTGGTTGGCTTCGATGTTCTGCCCTTGGCAACTATCAGTGTGTCCTACACCCTTTCCTTTCGCTTTGCGTATTTCACTTGCGTGCAACCTGTGATGTCTTGCATCCGATGTCCGTTTACATGGACCATGGATTATTGCCTCTCCAATTCGTCATTATCGGTACCGGATTTTGTTCGGTTGGTGGGTCCCTTAGAGGCCCATGAGCGGGACTGTTCCGCTGCTGGTTTTATGATGCGTGCGGCTGCACTGGGGATTTTGGCACAATGGGATATCTGGGCGGCTGCTCGGGACCTGCTACAACAAAGTTACATTGAATATCACGCAAGCTGTCCCGCATTGCTTTTGGATGCTCCATACTCTGAAGAACATTCCTGCAGCTTTGATCTGTTGGACTGGATGGCATCTACATTTTTGACGATTCCAATGATGTCCTGTTGGACGGTATAGCGTTTTTCTGCTCATTCACATTTTTGGATTGATTGACTTGCCGTTAGTTCTCAGTAGACGGCCTCAATTCTGCTCAGGTGTTTGGAACTCTGTCTTCGTTTTTGTTTCGGCCGATGGACTGTCCAGGGAGGGTGTCTTGTGGCTCATGGCCTCCTGGATGGTCTGGCCATGTTCACGCAGGCCTGGATGCCATGATGACTATTGCGCACGTTATTATTGGATGTTGTTCTTTCGCCCTCTGTTATTGCCAAGTGATTCTGCAACAGTCTGCATATTCTGTTGCTCACCTTTTCTCCTGTTCCCTTTTGGGCTCAGTCTGAACAACAGTTACAAGGTCGAATAACAACCCCCTGGTTTATGCTGATTTGGCCCGTCCCTCGCACCTAGACATAACACTTGTACAGCTGCCATTGAGAAATTAGTGTGCTTTTAATAATGCGCTTGCTTGCTCTAAGAGAGCACTTGGAGACGACCTTTCCAGTGAGAAGAGCTGTGATTGTTTGCTGATGTAGTTTTGCATCAAGAGACTGAGGTATGGGGGTTCGCTAGTCAAAGCCCAAAGGTCTTCTATTATTATAATATACTGGCTTCCAGCACGGGGAGGGTGGTAATGTTAGTTAGACATATATCCACTGCTTTATGAGATGCTTTCCCGTTCGTATTCTATGGAGTAGTAACTATGCTGATTATATTGTTCTTATGTATTATGCTACTAGTACTGACACGTGTACTGTACCTTAGAGCACGTAAGTTGAAATAAACATTTTAACCTATACAGTGTCTCTTCATACGCATGTTGTGGACAGGTACGAATGTGACGAAAGAGTGTTCTTGCCTCTGCGAGCCCTGAGAGAGAGATACCGTGTTCTGGGTTGTCTAAGCATTGGTACATTGGTGCTAATGGGACGCTAAGGCTAGTTGGGTTGGGGTTTTGGGTGCTAAGGTTTATGGTTGGCTCACCACTATATTCCGAGGTCCTATTATCCTGTGCATAGCTCTGTATGTGCAGAAACCTTATGACAGCTGCTGGCCTACATAGCTTATTATTTCCCCCCTTAAACACCCTTTATACGTATCCCACACAATCGTACGAGAAGCACTATATCGATTAATTTAAAAAAATTCTCTAGACCAATTTTTAATATATTTAATAAAATCCTCGTCTACTAACAATTTCCTATCAAAAGACCAGGATCGGAGTTCCCTTTCCGAGCCTTGACCCGTTATTTCTAGCAAAAGTGGGTTGTGATCTGAAAAGATTTGCGGCATCTTCGTTATCTCAGCCGCCCCCAGAATACTAGCTGAAGCCAGAAAGTAGTCTAAGCGAACATATTTTTGATGGGGGCATGAGAAATATGTATAACCTGGATCTATATTGGGCTTGGCTGCCCATACATCTACCAGACCATGGCTGGACTTAAAGTTATTTATGGCCCGAATTGACTTGGGGTTTTCTCCCCTTATACTTCAGCCCCGTCTTACTTGAAATCCCGAGGTGGATATTAAAGTCTCCACATATTATTAGAGGTGTTGGCCATGCAGTAAGCTCCAGCTCTAATTCTTCCCAGATCTCGGGATCGTCCTGATTTGAAGCATATATTACCCCAACCGTCAGCCCAGTATTAAAAGTAGCAATTGCCCATCGGCCCCATTTATCCGCCAGAATACGTTTACTAATACCCGCTTGCCGTTTAATAAATATCGCTACTCCCCTAATCATGGAAGTCTGTGTGGAGCAAACTACCAGATCGTATCCTATTATCTGTAGGACACCCCTATTATTCCATGGGATGTGGGTCTCCTGTAAGCAAATTTCAGGGTTAATGAAGCGCAGGATCTCGAATACCTTAGCTCGTTTTGCTCCGTCATTCAGGCCTGCCACATTGACTGAACAGATCCGCAGTATATCCATACCCTTCTCCCAAAATGAGCCATCTGTTTAGCCTACCATTCCATTTGTTATCTATTCTTTCCTTTTCTTTATTTTCTTTGTTTCTGAATCTCCTCACTTTGATGCACCTAACCTGGCTTTTCTTCCCCCTGCTCCCAGTCCTACCCCACCCCTCCTTCCCCCCACCGCCCTTGACCCCCCTCCCACCTCTCCCACCCTTCACCCCACCGTTGAAAGCTACTAGAACAATGGTCTAGTTCAGATGATGCGGCTCTTTGCATGATCCGTGAGTCCCCTCCCATTTTTTCCTTAATAAATCCAAAAACATCAATACATCCCCTCTTCATATATCAAATATATCTTAAACCACACTCCTATATCATATAACACCCACCGTCCTGCTGCCCACCATCACCACTACTAATCAAATGCAAAAACAACCAGCATGCCCACCAGCAATAACTACAAAAAGAGAAAGGGGAGAATATAAGATCTCTTAGCAGTAAACCAACTAGCCCACTAGGTACCTCCAGTAAGCACCACAGAGCTGCGTTGCAGAGAGGTGTAAAAAGGGGCGTGGCCTCGGACCACCTCTCTGCAACGCAGCTCTGTGACGCTTCCTGGAGGTACCTAGTGGGCTAGTTGGCCCCCAGGGACCCGCAGGATTCAAGGGGACTTAATCCCCCAACTTACAATGCGGCAGGGGGCACGTTTGCACAGTGGTGCAGGGAGGGGGCGGGACCTGACTTAACAAGTGTGCAAACGCACCCCCTGGCACGTTGTAAATTGGGGGATTAAGTCCCCTTGAATCCTGAGGGTCCCTGGGGGCCAACGAGCCCACCAGGTACCTCCAGTTAGTGCCACAGAGCTGCATTGCAGAGAGGTGGTTCGAGGCCACGCCCCTTTTTACACCTCTCTGCAACACAGCTCTGTGGGGCTTACTGGAGGTACCTGGTGGGCTAGTTGGCCCCCAGGGACCCTCAAGATTCAAGGGGACTTAATCCCCAAAGTTACAACGCGCCAGGGGGCGCGTTTGCACATTGGTGCAGGGAGGGGGCGGGGCCTGATATAACAAGTGTGCAAACCGCCCCCTGGTGTGTTGTAAATTGGGGGATTAAGTCCCCTTCAATCCTGAGGGTCCCTGGGGGCCAACTAGCCCACCAGGTACCTCCAGTAAGTGCCACAGAGCTGCGTTGCAGAGAGGTGGTCCGAGGCCATGCCCCTTTTTACACCACTCTGCAAACGCAGCTTCTGGTGCACTGGTGGTGGGGCGATGAGGTCCTCTTGTGTCCTGAGGATGTCAGGACACAAGTGGACTTCATCCTCCGAGCATCAGTGTGCCAGAAGCTGCGTTTGCAGCGTGGTGTATCCAGAGATACGATCCTCTTAACTTATATTACAAGTTATTAAATAAATTCTTTTATATATTGTAATCAATGATTTTAAAGAGGATCCTTTATTTGTATATTTTTTGTTTACAATCAGTGATTCTAATTGTCTTATATTTACATAGGTAGTGAAAAATAAAATTTCCGACCAATATGTGATTCTTAAAATCAGTGTTAATTGTTAAGACTAGGCATTGTGGGAAAATATAATATTCCATCAAGATCAAACGATCGATTCAGCTGTTATATTGTATCGCTTGTTCCCATGGAATTTCCAGATTTAAACCTCGTACAAATGTATCCAGGGAAAATATCCAGAACACTTCTCTTCTTTTCCTTACTTCATCTGAGTCTATGCCTGTCTTTTCATTTATTTTTTCTAGAATTAGCCAATTGATTTGATCATGATTGTGTCCTGCTTCTAAGTAGTGTTTTACTAAGGGAGCATGAATCTTTTTTGTGCGTATAGCTGAGCGATGCTCAGTCAATCGGACTGCTAGAGTTCTAGATGTTTCACCCACATAACCCTTATTACAGGGGCACAATAACAGGTAAATAATATTCTTGGTTTTACAGTTAGTAAATGATTTAAGAGTAATGTTATATGAATTGTGAATAAACTTCTTTGTGATTATTGCGGTGTCACAAGCTTTGCATTGGGTGCATTTATTGTTACCTACTAATGGCATTGAGTCATCAAGAGTAGTTTGAATAGGTGTTTTTTTTGACATGCGAGAATGGACAATTTGATCTTTAAGATTTTTGTTGCGTTTGTGGGCAAACATTGGACGTGATAATATATTGTCTTCCTCCGAGTTGGCATTCAGAATATGCCAATGAGTACATACGGCCTGCCTAATTTTTTCATTCGCTATAGAATGTCGAGTAACACATACAAGCGCAGGAGATTGTTTGGGTGGTTGGTTACCCAGTAAATGATCCCTATCATAGAAGCGGGCGCGTTTATAGGCCTCCCGTATCAATCTATGAGGATAACCTCGTGCTATAAATTTAGCCTTCATGGTTTCGGATCTCAGGTCATAGTCAGTGATGTTGGTACAGTTTCTCCGTAATCGGAGAAACTGACCAAACGGTATGCTCTCTTTTTGTTTGTTGGGATGAAAGCTTGTAAAGTGCAATAAGGTGTTTTTTGCAGAAGGTTTCACATATAGATCTACTTCGAGCTCATAATTCTTGGCTTTGATTTCAATGTCCAAGAATTCAATGTGACTATGATTGGTGTGAGCAGTGAATTTTAAATTTACATCACACTCATTGATCCATAGTATGAGTTCAGATAGTTGTTCCACTTCACCTGTCCAAATAAAAAATATGTTGTCTATAAATCGAGCCCAATGTTTAATGGACTCGTAAAACGGGGCTATTTCATTGTATATGTATATGCTCTCAAATTGAGCCATATATATATTTGCCACAGTGGGAGCGCAAGATGCTCCCATGCTTACTCCCTTTATTTGGCGATACAAATTGCCATTGAACTCAAAAGTGTTGTCTTCTAAGACTATTGTAAGAATTGCTTTAATGAAATCCGGATCACAGTCTATATGGAATAGATCCATAAACCATGCCACTGCCATGAGTGCCCCACCTTGTGGTATATTACTATATAAGGATTCCACATCTAGAGTGACCAGGATTTCATTGTGCCCATTAAATGGTAGTCCTTCCACTGTTTGTATCATGGATTTTGTATCCTTAATATATGATGTAATTCTAGAGACATAGGGACATAAGATACGATCTATGTATTTGGAAATTGGCTCGGTGACTGAGCCTATTGTAGTCACAATGGGACGGTATGGAGGATCAAGGCTATTTTTGTAAATTTTAGGAATTCCATAAATTGCTGCCATTTTGGGATATTTAATGTTTAGATAGTCATATTCTTTTTGACAGATAGTACCTGTTTCTAACGCTCTTTTTGTTAGGTTAGAGATCTTTCTCTGTACTCTAGATGTGGGATCAATATTGACCGGTAGGTAAAAATTAGTGTCACTCAAGAGATGTAACATAGTTTCAATGTATTTATCCGTATTGATAACAACTATGCCTCCCCCCTTATCACAGTTTTTTATAGTGATATCTGGATTATTGCGGAGAGAGACTAATGTTTTAAGCTCTTCTGAATTTAAGTTGTTAGGAGGATGAAACATATGTTTCAAAGATGTTTTTAAACTTTTTAAAACAGATTTTTCATATATCTCTACTTCAGGGCCCAAATCATCTAAACTAGGAGTAAAGGTAGATACTGCACGCAATCCTGAAAGATTTTCAGAATGTCCTGCCTCACCTGGGTTGTGAATAACAGCATTTGAGAAGAATTTTTTTAGGCGTATTTTTCGAAAAAATGATGTGATGTCTTGATATAATTCAAAAATGTTAATGCCCGTATGTGGTACAAAAGTCAGGCCCTTAGATAGAAGTGCAACTGTTGAATCTTCTAGCGGTTTTTTTGATAGATTAAATATGGGTATTTCCTTTACGGCCTCCAATATTGGGCATTTCTGGTGACTAAGTACTGTTGGGTATTTTGCTGGTAATTGCCCCGATTGAAGGTATCGTGATACCTCGGCTGATACCTCGGCCTCCAAGGGCCCCGTCGTGCCTGTCGCCTGCCTAAAAAAGACTGGCCAGTTGATCGATTACCTGAATAGGAGGCTCTCTGATTTTCAAAACTAGGTCGATAAGCATTATCATCATTATCAGAATCGGAAGTATCCGAAAAGGTAGTGACCTTTCTGTTTGGTCTTTGGGGTCCCCCAGATTCTGTATCCATATAGTCCCCTTGATTATAAAAATGTTCATTTAGATAGGGGTACGTTTTTTCCTTTGTGGTGAATCTAATGTCTTTATTTAATTTGTCTGTTTTTCTTTTAATCAAGTAATCAGAATATGCTGAAACTTCCTTTTCAATGTCTTCTAATTTTTTCTTAGCATTCGCCAAGGCATCATTTTGTTTAATCTTTTCCTCTAAAGCTATCAATTCCAATGTTAATGTTTGGATTAGCTCCTTAGCTGTCTCTATTATTAAAATCATAAAATCACGAGAACATCGGTTTGCTATAAATGACCATTTCTCAAGGAATGCTCGTATTTGGACAAAAAGTCCAGGGATATTTCTAACTCTAAGTCCCTGGGGAATGATGCCCGCTTTCAGATAATCCAACATAAACTGACCATGCAGTTCTATCCTCCGAATCTTTTTCTTCAGTTGGAATAATGTATTTAAATCATCATTAGTGGCCAGGTCACTGTTGTTTGTCTGGTTATTGTGGGCAGATGTATTTCCTACTAGAAGAGCATATTGCTCATCTGTAAAACCAAACGTCTGTATTGCTTCCATATTGATGATCTATTGTAAAACTAAATGGAAATAGAAGATAAAGCAATATGGAAAATAGATATAATAGACTCAATACTTAAAGAAAAAACTTTACCAAAATTTCTGGACAACTCAACAAAGACTATCACAATTCATCTAGAAAGTATATTGCCTTGCGTTTAAATATAAACACTCACTTTTAACACATGTAAATGTCTGTCACACTATGAACAGCCCCACGCAGACAGGCTGCGGGAAATATATTGTAAAAATGGAGGCCCCCTGCTAATAGGGTAAGGTTCCTTAAGGCAGGGCTTATTAATCTAATGTATAAACTTAAGGCAACAATGATATACACAACACAAAAAATTGGACTAACTATATAGAAAACAAAGGGAGAACCAACAATATCTGTTTTGCTATACAAAAATAATTTTTATTGATACACAATAGCAAAAAGAATATAAAAATACTTTTATGATTTCATTTTAAAAAATAACAGCCCATTTGTACTCATTCATTCCTCTTCATTCATACAACATATGACTAATAGTCAATTTAAAAAACACATGTCATTGTTTATGATTAGATGATAAATGACAATTAGTTTCTGAGAATCTTAAGGAAACTATGTGGCAGAATTTTAATAGTCTGTGTTTTCGACGCGCGTTTCGGCACAACTGTGCCTTCGTCAGGAAAAGGGCCACACAATATTAACTTTTGATCTCTGTAAATAAAATATATGTATTACATTTCAGATACAAGGTTCTCACTCAATGATACATATTGTGCCGCCATAAAGGCGTGCATTATATAATGTTTACAATTTAAAGAACAAGGCAAAAGACTAAATTAGTGTCACCAATTTATGTACATGCAAGAACTAGTGAGTTGTCCAGAAGATGAAATGTGTGTAACAAGATAGATTAGAAACAATAAAAGAGATAGCCAACCACCTCATTTAAGTTGTTCCATATCAATAGATTCACCCAGTGATCTACTGAAAAATATCCATATTTTTAAAACTTTATAAAGATTGACCTTGTGTCTTGGAGTAGACTCGTCAGATATTGACAGCTACTGCATAAACACTTTGGGGTATTGGTTGATTCTTGATTTAGAAGACCAACTGTAAAGATATAAAATACCTCGTTTTAATTTTTAGTTTATGTTCTTAATCGATATATTTATCGGTTGGGTATATAAATACCTTAGCTATATGTCTCCAACGCTAAATAATGTTTTTCACATCCAAGATAAGTTTGTGATGTACTCGGTTTCGCACTCGATATGTGCCGTCCTTATGATTTTTACTGTGAGCATAATAAAGATAATGATTAGCCTTACATGTTAACAATTTATACGTATATGTTATAAAGCTACTAGCACATAACGTGCAATCAAAGTTCTGGTTTATGACCCAATTTAATTTTCAAGTGATTCAAATACTCACATTTCAATTGAATAACCGCTATTATGTGGATTTATCTAGAAAAGACAATTTGAAACATATCACTAAGAAAGAAGGGGGTATGTATACAGTTTAAAAAATATTAAAGTAAGTGATTTATGCCTAACTTAGTGCGATGCACCAACAACTGATTAAGTATTTCCAAATGTACTCGAATAGGTACCATATTTATAAGCTAATTAACAACGTCAGAATCGAAGCCTAGCATAAGGTTTGTTACTGCATTAGTGTTCTAAGACACTCTACTTTGCAGCCAACTCATAGACTAACACTGTATTGACTCGCCAGGCAAATGTAAAGTAAGTAGTTAGTGCTTAACTACGTGCGATATACCAGCATGGGGTTAAATGATTTTTTTCCCCCCTACCCCCCCAAAATAAGCACTCGGATGAACATCCTCACCATAGGCTATTTAAAGGAGTCAGAATCACAGCCTTGCTCGATAAAAATCCTCAGCATGAACTAATTAGAGGTATCAGATTTTTTGCCCCCCCCAAAAACGAGCACTCGGATGAACATCCTCACCGTAGGCTAATTTAGAGGAGTCAGAGTCAAAGTCTAGACCGATAAGAATCCTCAGCGTGAACTAATTGGAGGTATCAGAGTCAGAGTCTTACTCCGGGGTTTGACCTCAATAATATTTAAATGCACTCTGTTTTGTAGCCAACCCTTAAACTCCTGTTACAAGAAAACTGACCAATCGATGATACATCGCTAAATGTTGACGTTTCGAGTTGGCGCCTACTTACTATGTTTTGATGGCATTGAAATCCCGGATGGTGGGGCCTCTGTACGCCACGATCTCCTCGTGAAGACTGCACTAAGGTATGTTCACTTCCGCATAAAATATACACGGAGTCCATCACGTGGTGTTCACGGGCCAATCATGATCAAAGTCATGTGACGACAGATGGCAATTCGGATAAAAAGCGAAAGGGGACTATGTTTGTTACGTAAACATCAGACTCGATGTATCATTACTCTGATGTTTAACCGTGTGGTTTATAATCCAGCTGTGTAGTGCTTACTGGAGGTACCTGGTGGGCTAGTTGGACCCCAGGGACCCTCAGTATTCAAGGGGACTTAACCCCCCAACTTAGAACGCTGGAGTCAGAGGTATGAGCAGGGCCACTGGAATTATGTGACTGGCTGCACCGACTATCGCACAATTATACATTTTCTGCATTAGCCACATAATTCATTATCTGCACCCTAATCTGAAGATTTGAACAAAAAAAGCCTTGTTTCTAGCTGAAACTGGTCAAACGTTACCAAAAATGCAGCGACAAGTGTTACAGCATGGTGGAAGGTCGTTTGCAAACCTAGAATGGTCACCTGTTACTTATTGCTAAATGTGGGTGTTAAATTGGTACTAATGGTGTGCAAACCACTCTTGCTTCCCTCTGCGCCTCTATTTGCCTCTTTCTGCATTTCTGTTGCTTCTTTCTGCATGTTTCTTTCTTTTTCTGCACTTCTCTTGACCTCATTCTGCAAATCTCTTGTACTTTCAACACCTCTCTTCCCTCTTTCTGCACGTCTGTTGCCTCTTTCTGCAGCTCATTTGCTTCTTTCTGCACCTCTGTTTTCTCTTTCTGCACTCGTCTTCCCTCTTTCTGTACCTTTCCTGCCTGTTTTTGCATCTCACATGCCTCTTTCTGCACTTTTCTTGCTTCTTTCTACACCTCTGTTGCTTCTTTCAGCAATTCTCTTGCCTCTTTGTGCACTTCTCTTGCCTGTTTCTCCACCTCTCTTGCCTCTTTTTGCACCTCTGTTGCTTCTTTCTTCACTTCTCTTGCCTCTTTCTGCACCCCTGTTGCTTCATTCTGCACTTTCCATGCTTCTTTCTGCACCTGTCTTGCTTCTTTCTGAACCCCTGTTGTCTCTCTATGTACCTCTTTTGTCTCTTAATGCACTTTTCTTGCCTTTTTCTGTACCTCTCTTCCCTCTTTCTGCAGGTCTGTTGCCTCTTTCTGCACCTCATTTGCCTCTTTCTGCACCCCTGTTCTCTTTCTGCACTCGTCTTCCCTCTTTCTGTACCTTTCCTGCCTGTTTTTGCATCTCACTTGCCTCTTTCTGCACTTTTCTTGCTTCTTTCTACACCTCTGTTGCTTCTTTCAGCAATTCTCTTGCCTCATTGTGCACTTCTCTTGCCTGTTTCTGCACCTCTCTTGCCTCATTTGCACCTCTGTTGGCTATTTCTGCACCTCACTTGCTCCTTTCTACACTTCTCTTGCCTCTTTCTGCACCCCTGTTGCTTCATTCTGTACTTTCCATGCTTCTTTCTGTACCTGTCTTGCTTCTTTCTGCACCCCTGTGTCTCTTTATGTACCTCTTTTGCCTCTTTCTGCACTTTTCTTGCCTTTTTCTGCACCTCTCTTCCCTTTTTCTGCACGTCTGTTACATCTTTCTGCACCTCATTTGCTTCTTTCTGCACCCCTGTTGTCTCTCTCTGCACTTGTCTTCCCTCTCTCTGTACGTTTCCTGCCTGTTTTTGCATCTCACTTGCCTCTTTCTGCACCTCTTTTGCCTCTTTCTGCAGTTCTATTGCCTCCTTCTGCACTTCACTTGCCTCTTTCTGTAACTCTCTCGCCTCTTTGTGCACTTCACTTGCCTCTTTCTGTAACTCTCTCGCCTCTTTGTGCACCTCTTTTGCCTCTTTCTGCACCCCTGTTGCTTCATTCTGCACTTTCCATGCTTCTTTATGCACCTGTCTTGCTTCTTTCTGCACCCCTGTTGCCTCTTTATGTACCTCTTTTGCCTCTTTCTGCACTTTTCTTGCCTTTTTCTGCAGTTCTCTTCCATCTTTCTGCAAGTCTGTTGCCTCTTTCTGCACCTCATTTGCTTCTGTCTGCACCCCTGTTGTCTCTTTCTGCACTCATCTTCCCTCTTTCTGTACCTTTCCTGCCTGTTTTTGCATCTCACTTGCCTCTTTCTGCACTTTTCTTTCTTCTTTCTACACCTCTGTTGCTCTTTTCAGCAATTTTCTTGCCTCTTTGTGCACTTCTCTTGCCTGTTTCTGCACCTCTCTTTCCTCTTTTTGCACCTCTGTTGGCTCTTTCTGCACCTCACTTGCTCCTTTCTACACTTCTCTTGCATCTTTCTGCACCCCTGTTGCTTCATTCTTCACTTTCCATGCTTCTTTCTGCACCTGTCTTGCTTCTTTCTGCACCCCTGGTGTCTCATTATGTACCTCTTTTGCCTCTTTCTGCACTTTTCTTGCCTTTTTCTGCAGTTCTCTTCCATCTTTCTGCACGTCTGTTGCCTCTTTCTGCACCTCATTTGCTTCTTTCTGCACCCTCTGTTGTCTCTTTCTGCACTCGTCTTCCCTCTTTCTGTACCTTTCCTGCATGTTTTTGCATCTCACTTGCCTATTTCTGCACTTTTCTTGCTTCTTTCTACACCTCTGTTTCTTCTTTCAGCAATTCTCTTGCCTCTTTGTGTACTTCTCTTGCCTCTATTTGCACTTTTGTTGGCTCTTTCTGCACCTCACTTGCTCCTTTCTACACTTCTCTTCCCTCTTTCTGTACCCCTGTTGCTTCATTCTGCACTTTCCATGCTTCTTTCTGCACTTTCTTGCTTCTCTCTGAACCCCTGTTGTCTCTTTATGTACCTCTTTTGTCTCTTTCTGCACTTTTCTTGCCTTTTTCTGTACCTCTCTTCCCTCTTTCTGCACGTCTGTTGCCTCTTTATGCACTCGTCTTCCCTCTTTCTGTACCTTTCCTGTCTGTTTTTGCATCTCACTTGCCTCTTTCTGCACCTCTATTGCCTCTTTCTGCAGTTCTCTTGCCTCCTTCTGCACTTCACTTGCCTCTTTCTGTAACTCTCTCGCCTCTTTGTGCACCTCTTTTGCCTCTTTCTGCACCCCTGTTGCTTCATTCTGCACTTTCCATGCTTCTTTATGCACCCCTGTTGCCTCTTTATGTACCTCTTTTGCCTCTTTCTGCACTTTTCTTGCCTTTTTCTGAAGTTCTCTTCCATCTTTCTGCACGTCTGTTGCCCCTTTCTGCATCTCACTTGCCTCTTTATGCACTTTTCTTGCTTCTTTCTACACCTCTGTTGCTTCTTTCAGCAATTCTCTTGCCTCTTTGTGCACTTCTCTTGCCTGTTTCTGCACCTCTCTTGCCTCTTTTTGCACCTCTGTTGGCTCTTTGTACACCTCACTTGCTCCTTTCTACACTTCTCTTGCCTCTTTCTGCACCCCTGTTGCTTCATTCTGCACTTTCCATGCTTCTTTCTGCCCCTGTCTTGCTTCTTTCTGCACCCCTGTTGTCTCTTTATGTACCTCTTTTGCCTCTTTCTGCACTCTTCTTGCCTTTTTCTGCAGTTCTATTCCCTCTTTCCGCACGTCTGTTGCCTCTTTCTGCACCTCATTTGCTTCTTTCTGCACACTTGTTGTCTCGTTCTATACTCGTCTTCCCTCTTTCTGTACCGTTCCTGCCTGTTTTTACATCTCACTTGCCTCTTTCTGCAACTCTACTGCCTCTTTCTGCACTACTCTTGCCTTCTTCTGCATGTCACTTGCCTCTTTCTGTAACTCTCTCGCCTCTTTGTGCACCTCTCTTGCCTCTTTCTGCACCGCTGTTGCTACATTCTGCACTTTCCATGCTTCTTTCTGCACCTGTCTTGCTTCTTTCTGCACCCCTGTTGCCTCTTTATGTACCTCTTTTGCCTCTTTCTGTACTTTTATTGCCTTTTTCTGCAGTTCTCTTCCATCTTTCTGCACGTCTGTTGCCTCTTTCTGCACCTCATTTGCTTCTTTCTGCACCCCTGTTGTCTCTCTCTGCACTCGTCTTCCCTCTTTCTGTACCTTTCCTGCCTGTTTTTTCATCTCACTTGCCTCTTTCTGCACTTTTCTTGCTTCTTTCTACACATCTGTTTCTTCTTTCAGCAATTCTCTTTCCTCTTTGTGCACTTCTCTTGCCTGTTTCTGCACCTCTCTTGCCTCTTTTTGCACCTCTGTTGCTTCTTTCTGCACTTCTCTTGCCTCTTTCTGCACCCCTGTTGCTTCATTCTGCACGTTCCATGCTTCTTTCTGCACCTGTCTTGCTTCTCTCTGAACCCCTGGTGTCTCTTTATGTACCTCTTTTGTCTCTTTCTGCACTTTTCTTGCCTTTTTCTGTACCTCTCTTCCCTCTTTCTGCACGTCTGTTGCCTCTTTCCGCACCTCATTTGCTTCTTTCTGCACCCCTGTTGTCTCTTTCTGAACTCGACTTCCCTCTTTCTGTACCTATCCAGCCTGTTTTTGCATCTCACTTGCCTCTTTCTGTACTTTTCTTGCTTTTTTCTACGCCTCTGTTGCTTCTTTCAGCAATTCTCTTGCCTCTTTGTGCACTTCTCTTGCCTGTTTATGCACCTCTCTTGCCTCTTTTTGCACCTCTGTTGTATCTTTCTGCACCTCACTTGCTCCTTTCTACACTTCTCTTGCCTCTTTCTGCACCGCTGTTGCTTCATTCTGCACTTTCCATGCTTCTTTCTGTACCTGTCTTGCTTCTTTATGCACCCCTGGTGTCTCTTTATGTACCTCTTTTGCCTCTTTCTGCACTTTTCTTGCCTTTTTCTGCAGTTCTCTTCTATCTTTCTGCACGTCTGTTGCCTCTTTCTGCAACTCATTTGCTTCTTTCTACACCCCTGTTGTCACTTTCTGCTCTCGTCTTCCCTCTTTCTGTACCTTTCCTGCCTGTTTTTTGCATCTCACTTGCTTCTTTCTGCACTTTTCTTGCTTCTTTCTACACCTCTGTTGCTTCTTTCAGCAATTCTCTTGCTTCTTTGTGCACTTCTCTTGCCTGTTTCTGCACCTCTCTTGCCTCTTTTTGCACCTCTGTTGGCTCTTTCTGCACCTCAATTGCTCCTTTCTACACTTCTCTTGCCTCTTTCTGCACCCCTGTTGCTTCATTCTGCACTTTCCATGCTTCTTTCTGCACCTGTCTGGCTTCTTCCTTCACCCCTGGTGTCTCTTTATGTACCTCTTTTGCCTCTTTCTGCACTTGTCTTGCCTTTTTCTGCACCTCTCTTCCCTTTTTCTGCACGTCTGTTGCATCTTTCTGCACCTCATTTGCTTCTTTATGCACCCCTGTTGTCTCTCTCTGCACTCGTCTTCCCTCTTTCTGTACCTTTCCTGCCTGTTTTTGCATCTCACTTGCCTCTTTCTGCACCTCTTTTGCCTCTTTCTGCAGTTCTCATGCCTCCTTCTGCACTTCACTTGCCTCTTTCTGTAACTCTCTCGCCTCTTTGTGCACCTCTCTTGCCTCTTTCTGCATCCATGTTGCTTCATTCTGTACTTTCCATGCTTCTTTCTGCACCTGTCTTGCTTCTTTCTGAACCCCTGTTGTCTCTTTATGTACCTCTTTTGTCTCTTTCTGCACTTTTCTCGCCTTTTTCTGTATCTCTCTTCCCTCTTTCTGCACGTCTGTTGCCTCTTTCTGCACCTCATAATGAGAAGTTGGCCTGGCATATGCTGTCCACTAATTATAGTGGGCACCTTGACCCAGTCCAAACAACCCCTTATTGGAGATAGGTTAAAGACAACATTATTGAAAGCTATCCTAGTGGTAGCTATGGAGAGCAGCCTTCAGGCTAAGTCTTGAAGGAATGTAAAGCAGCTTGTTTTACCAGTCTATAATCTCTTGAGTGACCAAATGAAAGAGCACCACACCAGGTATATATTCAAAATATATGTATTTATTTCAAAACACACCCGTCTAGTCTCTTTATGAGGCTAGAGTTCGAAGTACACAAGTTATAAGTCATTTAAACACAGTAATAGCACAAATACACGTTTGGGCCCTAGGGCGTACCAAACCATATACCAATAAAGTGGTATAAGAATCACGACTGAACTAGACACTAGGCCTAGAGCCTCTAGAAGTGCTTGGACCACAAGGAACCACCCAAGGTAGTGACACAGGGGACCCACGGGGACGCGTGCAGTGTAAATACACAACCGCGATACGCCGTTAACTTCTATGGAGAAAGTCGCGATCAGGAAATTAAAGAAAAGGGACACTTAAAGGAGGACTTGGAGCAAACCCTTTGAGAACTAGTACTTTGGAGAGTCTCTACCCCGGGAGCACCGGAGTACTCGTGTTACCTCACCCAGGGAAGCCGGGTGCATAGGTGCCTTTCGGGGTCGGGTTTCGTCGTCGATTTGAATGGCGATCTGCTGCAAAGTGCTGCTGGCGACCAAGTGGAAAGTGTCCGGGTGGATCCAAGAGTGGATCAGAGATCTGAAGAACCTGAAAGCAGAGGGGACAGAGTCTGGGTCACTAGCCAGTGACCAGGAAGGCGATGGACAGATGCCCACCGATGTCGAGTGCTTCAGGTGCGTTGACGGTCATCTTGACTCTTCAGCCACGAGGTCCAGGAGGCGTTGTCGGCAACCAGGAGCAGGATTCAGGCTGGTACACGATGTCTGTCGAGTGCTGAGGTGTCGGCGACCGGATTGGACCCAACAAGCCTTGGCAACGGCAAGTCTCGGTGAAGATGAAGATTGTCGATGTTGCAGACCAGCAAGGTCTGGGGAACTCCCCCAGTGAGGGTAAGTGAGGGCTGTCCTGGAGCAACCAGGGTGCCCAAGAAGAAAAGGATTGGCCTTCGTGAAGGGCTACTAGCCAACGGGCTAGCGACTGCAAAGGAGCCTCGAGACATCGCACGTGGATCTGGCTCACAGGACACTCGTGGAGTGGAGGCCAGTGATCTTCGGTGCAGTTGGTGCTGGAGGCTAGGGCTACTCGGAGCCCAAAGCACGACTTCGTGGGAGACCCAGAAGAGGATGCACTTGCAAATGTGCTCGGTGTCCAGGGGTAACGGTCTCACGTTACCCACGATAGCTACAGGCCTCAGCTTTGCTGGGGACTCAGGGTAGCCTTAGGGAAGTCTGAGAATCCACCTCTGGTGATGCGAAGACTTCGGCGTCCGACGGGAGCTTCAGAAATGCAGACCGGACAGATGCGTCTTTGGTGCCTGCCAAGCAGGGGAGTCACTCCTTGACCCCAAGGGAGATTCTTCTGTCCTCTAATCTTGAGTAGAGCGTCGAAGGTCCAGGATTCTGTTTCAGAGTTTCGTCCAGGGATAATCTAAAGTCCTAAGGACTGGGTTCCTATACTTATACCAAGTTTAGGGGTTGGACTACTCTGTGGCCCCACCTATGGGTGGGTCAGGGCAGAGGGTGGCTACACCCCTTTCCCTTTGTCCAGTTCGCGCCAAAGCAGGGGCTGCAAGCCCCTGATCCGGTTTGAACTGGGGTATGCACAGAGGACACCAAATGTGCCCCCAGTGCAGGACTTCAAAGCACCCGAAAGTGCTCCCGCCCAGCCCCAATACACATTATCCTGTCTGGCGAGGTGGTCACACCTCCCTGGAACAGGAAACCTATTGTCCAGGCCTCCCCTGCCGGAGTTTCGTCCAGCAGCAGGAGGCCAGACTCGTGTCTGTGGCAGCAGCATCCATTTTGTGATGCCAGGGCTTTAGAAAGAAGTTACCGGGCTAGCCAGAGTTAACATGTCTTTCCCTCTAGAAGGGTGGAATGCTACCCCCGCCGCCAGAATTGGCAGGGGGTAGTATTCCAAGATGTTTGACACCAAACACGACATGTTTAGGTGCAGCCATTCTAAAGTTAGCATTTAACGCGAGGTTATAATGCGCTTAAGAGTATATGGTCAGGCTGCACTACAAACAGCATCAGAGAAGGGTCTCCGAACGCTGCAGAGGGGCCCTGCTCATGCAGGGGCACCCTCTCACATAGGAACCATGCACTCTGCCTTCAGGATTGATAAGGCCTGCCTTAGGAGTGACTTATAGGTTTATATGTGTGTATGTATTTAGTGATATAGGTAACCTATATCACAGTAAGAGGTGCATGCACCACCTTACCCAGGCTGCAGTAGCAGACCTGTGGTGTCAGTTTGGATGGCCTTCCAGGGGTGGCATAATACATGCTGCAGCCCCTGGTAGGCCTCTGAGGTACCTATGCCCTTGGTACATAGTATACCATATACTAGGGACTTATAAGGGCACTCCAGATTCCAATCAGTGATGTGCCTAAGGCACATGGAAACCATTTTAGAGAGGAAGCAGCTAGGCTGGGGTTCTGATTAGCAGGGCCCCAGCCAGACTAATGTCGAAAAACAGTGAAGCATCAGCAAAAAGTGGGGGTACCCATGTGAAGCAGATCCTACTCTCCTACACTCATTTGCTTCTTTCTGCACCCCTGTTGTCTGTTTCTGCACTCGTCTTCCCTCTTTCTGTACCTTTCCTGCCTGTTTTTGCATCTCACTTGCCTCTTTCTGCACCTCTCTTCCCTTTTTCTGCACGTCTGTTGCATCTTTCTGCACCTCATTTGCTTCTTTCTGCACCCCTGTTGTCTCTCTCTGCACTCGTCTTCCCTCTTTCTGCACCTTTCCTGCCTGATTTTGCATCTCACTTGCCTCTTTCTTCACCTCTTTTGCCTCTTTCTGCAGTTCTCTTGCCTCCTTCTGCACTTCACTTGCCTCTTTCTGTAACTCTCTCGCCTCTTTGTGCACCTCTCTTGCTTCTTTCTGCATCCATGTTGCTTCATTCTGTACTTTCCATGCTTCTTTCTGCACCTGTCTTGCTTCTTTCTACACCTCTGTTGCTTCTTTCAGCAATTCTCTTAGCTCTTTGTGTACTTGTCTTGCCTGTTTCTGCACCTCTCTTTCCTCTTTTTGCACCTCTGTTGGCTCTTTCTGCAGCTCACTTGCTCCTTTCTACACTTCTCTTGCCTCTTTCTGCACCCCTGTTGCTTCATTCTGCACTTTCCATCCTCCTTTCTGCACCTGTCTTGCTTCTTTCTGCACCCCTGTTGCCTCTTTATGTACCTCTTTTGCCTCTTTCTGTACTTTTCTTGCCTTTTTCTGCAGTTCTCTTCCATCTTTCTGCACGTCTCTTGCTTCGTTCCGCACCTCATTTGCTTCTTTCTGCACCCCTGTTGTCTCTTTCTGCACTCGTCTTCCCTCTTTGTGTACCTTTCCTGCCTGTTTTTGCATCTCTCTTGCCTCTTTCTGCACTTTTCTTGCTTCTTTCTACAACTCTGTTGCTTCTTTCAGCAATTCTCTTGCCTCTTTCTGCACTTGTCTTGATTGTTTCTGCACCTCTCTTGCCTCTTTTTGCACCTCTGTTGGCTCTTTCTGCACCTCACTTGCTCCTTTCTACACTTCTCTTGCCTCTTTCTGCACCCCTGTTTCTTCATTCTGCACTTTCCATGCTTCTTTCTGCACCTGTCTTGCTTCTTTCTGCACCCCTGGTGTCTCTTTATGTACCTCTTTTGCCTCTTTCTGCACTTTTCTTGCCTTTTTCTGCACCTCTCTTCCCTCTTTCTGCACGTCTGTTGCCTCTTTCTGCACCTCAGTTGCTTCTTTCTGCACCCCTGTTGTCTCTTTATACACTCGTCTTCCCTCTTTCTGTACCTTTCCTGCCTGTTTTTGCATCTCACTTGCCTCTTTCTGCACCTCTATTGCCTCTTTCTGCAGTTCTCTTGCCTCCTTCTGCACTTCACTTGCCTATTTCTGTATCCCTGTTGCTTCGTTCTGCACTTTCCATGCTTCTTTCTGCACCTGTCTTGCTCCTTTCTGCACCCCTGTTGTCTCTTTATGTACCTCTTTTGCCTCTTTCTGCACTTTTCTTGCCTTTTTCTGCAGTTCTCTTCCAACTTTCTGCAAGTCTGTTGCCTCTTTCTGCACTTCATTTGCTTCTTTCTGCACCCCTGTTGTCTCTTTCTGCGCTCGTCTTCCCTCTTTCTGTACCTTTCCTGCCTGTTTTTGCATCTCACTTGCCTCTTTCTGCACTTCTCTTTCTTCTTTCTACACCTCTGTTGCTTTTTTCAGCAATTATCCTGCCTCTTTGTGCACTTCTCTTGCCTGTTTATGCACCTCTCTTGCCTGTTTATGCACCTCTCTTGCCTCTTTTTGCACCTCTGTTGGCTCTTTCTGCACCTCACTTGCTCCTTTCTACACTTCTCTTGCATCTTTCTGCACCCCTGTTGCTTCATTCTGCACTTTCCATGCTTCTTTCTGCACCTGTCTTGCTTCTTTCTGCACCCCTGGTGTCTCTTTATGTACCTCTTTTGCCTCTTTCTGCACTTTTCTTGCCTTTTTCTGCAGTTCTCTTCCATCTTTCTGCACGTCTGTTGCCTCTTTCTGCACCTCATTTGCTTCTTTCTGCACCCTTGTTGTCTCTCTCTGCAGTCGTCTTCCCTCTTTCTTTACCTTTCCTGCCTGTTTTTCCATCTCACTTGCCTATTTCTGCACTTTTCTTGCTTCTTTCTACACCTCTGTTTCTTCTTTCAGCAATTCTCTTGCCTCCTTGTGCACTTCTATTGCCTCTATTTGCACTACTGTTGGCTCTTTCTGCACCTCACTTGCTCCTTTCTACACTTCTCTTCCCTCGTTCTGTACCCCTGTTGCTTCTTTTGCACTTTCCATGCTTCTTTCTGCACCTGTCTTGCTTCTTTCTGCACCCCTGGTGTCTCTTTATGTACCTCTTTTGCCTCTTTCTGCACTTTTCTTGCCTTTTTCTGCACCTCTCCTCCCTCTTTCTGCACATCTGTTGCCTCTTTCTGCACCTCATTTGCTTCTTTCTGCACCCCTGTTGTCTCTCTCTGCATTCGTCTGTGAGAAGTTGGCCTGGCATATGCTGTCCACTAATTATAGTGGGCACCTTGCACCAGTCCAAACAACCCCTTATTGGAGATAGGTTAAAGACAACCTTATTGAAAGCTATCCTAGTGGTAGCTATGGAGAGCAGCCTTCAGGCTAAGTCTTGAAGGAATGTAAAGCAGCTTGTTTTACCAGTCTATAATCTCTTGAGTGACCAAATGAAAGAGCACCACACCAGGTATATATTCAAAATATATGTATTTATTGCTAAACACACCCCTCTAGTCTCTTTATGAGGCTAGAGTTCGAAGTACACAAGTTATAAGTTATTTAAACACAGTAATAGCACAAATACACGTTTGGGCCCTAGGGGCGTACCAAACCATATACCAATAAAGTGGTATAAGAACCACGACTGAACTAGACACTAGGCCTAGAGCCTCTAGAAGTGCTTGGACCACAAGGAACCACCCAAGGTAGTGACACAGGGGACCCACGGGGACGCGTGCAGTGTAAATACACAACCGCGATACGCCGTTAACTTCTATGGAGAAAGTCGCGATCAGGAAATTAAAGAAAAGGGACACTTAAAGGAGGACTTGGAGCAAACCCTTTGAGAACTAGGTCGTTCTAGAGTCTCTACCCACGGGAGCACCGGAGTACTCTTGTTACCTCACCCAGGGAAGCCGGGTGCATAGGTGCCTTTCGGGGTCGGGTTTCGTCGTCGATTTGAATCGCGATCTGCTGCAAAGTGCTGCTGGCGACCAAGTGGAAAGTGTCCGGGTGGATCCAAGAGTGGATCGGAGATCTGAAGAACCTGAAAGCAGAGGGGACAGAGTCTGGGTCACTAGCCAGTGACCAGGAAGGCGATGGACAGATGCCCACCGATGTTGCTTGCTTCAAGTGCGTTGATGGTCTTCTTGACGCTTCAGCCACGAGGTCCAGGAGGCGTTGTTGGCGACCAGGAGCAGGATTCGGGCTGGTACACGATGTCTGTCGAGTGCTGAGGTGTCGGCGACCGGATTGAACCCAACAAACCTTGGCAACGGCAAGTCTCGGTGAAGATGAAGATCGTCGATGGTGCAGACCAGCAAGGTCTGAGGAACTCACCCAGCAAGGGTAAGTAAGGGCAAGCCTGGCGCAAACAGGGTGCCCAAGAAGAAAAGGATTGGCCTTCGTGAAGGGCTACTAGCCAACAGGCTAGCGACTGCAAAGGAGCCTCGAGACATCGCACGTGGATCTGGCTCACAGGACACTCGTGGAGTGGAGGCCAGTGATCTTCGGTGCAGTTGGTGCTGGAGGCTAGGGCTACTCGGAGCCCAAAGCACGACTTTGTGGGAGACCCAGAAGAGGATGCACTAGCAAATGCGTGAGGTGTCCAGGGGTCACAGTTCCACGTTACCCACAACAGCTACGGGCCTCAGCTTTGCTGGGGACTCAGGGCAGCCTCGGGGAAGTCTGGAAATCTACCTCTGGTGATGCAAAGACTTCGGCATCCGACGGGAGCTTAGGCGATGCAGACCGGACAATTGCTTCTTTGGTGCCTGCCAAGCAGGGGAGTCACTCCTTGACCCCAAGGGAGATTCTTCTGTCCTCTAGTCTTTAGTAGAGCATCGAAGGTCCAGGATTCTGTTTCAGAGTTTCGTCCAGGGATAATCTAAAGTCCTAAGGACTGGGTTCCTATACTTATACCAAGTTTAGGGGTTGGACTACTCTGTGGCCCCACCTATGGGTGGGTCAGGGCAGAGGGGTGGCTACACCCCTTTCCCTTTGTCCAGTTCGAGCCAAAGCAGGGGCTGCAAGCCCCTGATCCGGTTTGAACTGGGGTATGCACAGGGACACCAAGTGTGCCCCCAGTGCAGGACTTCAAAGCACCCGAAAGTGCTCCCGCCCAGCCCCAATACACATTATCCTGTCTGGGGAGGTGGTCACACCTCCCTGGGACAGGAAACCTATTGTCCAGGCCTCCCCTGCCGGAGTTTCGTCCAGCAGCAGGAGGCCAGACTCGTGTCTGTGGCAGCAGCATCCATTTTGTGATGCCAGGGCTTTAGAAAGAAGTTACCGGCCAGGCCAGGGTTAACATGTCTCTCCCTCTAGAAGGGTGGAATGCTACCCCCGCCGCCAGAATTGGCAGGGGGGTAGTATTCCAAGATGTTTGACACCAAACACGACATGTTTAGGTGCAGCCATTCCAAAGTTAGCATTTAACGCGAGGTTATAATGCGCTTAAGAGTATGTGGTCAGGCTGCACTACAAACAGCATCAGAGAAGGGCCTCCAAACGCTGCAGAGGGGCCCTGCTCATGCAGGGGCACCCTCTCACATAGGAACCACGCACTCTGCCTTCAGGATTGATAAGGCCTGCCATAGGAGTGACTTATAGGTTTATATGTGTGTATGTATATAGTGATATAGGTAACCTATATCACAGTAAGGGGTGCATGCACCACCTTACCCAGGCTGCAGTAGCAGACCTGTGGTGTCAGTTTGGATGGCCTTCCAGGGGTGGCATAATACATGCTGCAGCCCCTGGTAGGCCTCTGAGGTACCTAGGCCCTTGGTACATAGTATACCATATACTAGGGACTTATAAGGGCACTCCAGATTCCAATCAGAGATGTACCTAAGGCACATGGAAACCTTTTTACAGAGAAAGCAGATAGACTGGGGCCCTGAATAGCAGGATCCCAGTCCAACTAAGTCATAAACCAGCAAAACACCATAAAAAAAAGTGGGGGCAACCATATAGTCAGATTCCACCTTCCTACATCGTCTTCCCTCTTTCTGTACCTTTCCTGCCTGTTTTTGCATCTCACTTGCCTCTTTCTGCACTTTTCTTGCTTCTTTCTACACATCTGTTTCTTCTTTCAGCAATTCTCTTGCCTCTTTGTGCACTTCTCTTGCCTGTTTCTGCACCTCTCTTGCCTCTTTTTGCACCTCTGTTGCTTCTTTCTGCACTTCTCTTGCCTCTTTCTGCACCCCTGTTGCTTCATTCTGCACTTTCCATGATTCTTTCTGCACCTGTCTTGCTTCTCTCTGAACCCCTGTTGTCTCTTTATGTACCTCTTTTGCCTCTTTATGCACTTTTCTTGCCTCTTTCTACACCTCTGTTGCTTCTTTCAGCAATTCGCTTGCCTCTTTGTGCACTTCTCTTGCCTGTTTCTGCACCTCTCTTGCCTCTTTTTGCACCTCTGTTGGCTCTTTCTACACCTCACTTGCTCCTTTCTACACTTCTCTTGCCTCTTTCTGCACCCCTGTTACTTCATTCTGCACTTTCCATGCTTCTTTCTGCACCTGTCTTGCTTCTTTCAGCACCCCTGTTGTCTCTTTATGTACCTCTTTTGCCTCTTTCTGCACTCTTCTTGCCTTTTTCTGCAGTTCTCTTCCCTCTTTCCGCACGTCTGTTGCCTCTTTCTGCACCTCATTTGCTTCTTTCTGCACCCTTGTTGTCTCTTTCTGCACACGTCTTCCCTCTTTCTGTACATTTCCTGTCTGTTTTTACATCTCACTTGCCTCTTTCTGCAACTCTATTGCCTCTTTCTGCAGTTCTCTTGCCTTCTTCTGCATGTCACTTGCCTCTTTTTGTAACTCTCTCGCCTCTTTGTGCACCTCTCTTGCCTCTTTCTGCACCGTTGTTGCTACATTCTGCACTTTCCATGCTTCTTTCTGCACCTCTCTTGCTTCTTTCTGCACCCCTGTTGCCTCTTTATGTACCTCTTTTGCCTCTTTCTGTACTTTTCTTGCCTTTTTCTGCAGTTCTCTTCCATCTTTCTGCACGTCTGTTGCCTCTTTCTGCACTTCATTTGCTTCTTTCTGCACCCCTCTTGTCTCTTTCTGCACTCGTCTTCCCTCTTTCTATACCTTTCCTGCCTGTTTTTGCATTTCACTTGCCTCTTTCTGCACTTTTCTTGCTTCTTTCTACACCTCTGTTGCTTCTTTCAGCAATTCTCTTGCCTCTTTGTGCACTTGTCTTGCCTGTTTCTGCACCTCTCTTGCCTCTTTTTGCACCTCTGTTGGCTCTTTCTGCACCTCACTTGCTCCTTTCTACACTTCTCTTGCCTCTTTTCTGCACCCCTGTTGCTTCATTCTGCACTTTCCATGCTTCTTTCTGCACCTGTCTTGCTTCTTTTTGAACCCCTGGTGTCTCTTTATGTACTTCTTTTGCCTCTTTCTGCACTTTTCTTGCCTTTTTCTGCACCTCTCTTCCCTCTTTCTGCACGTCTGTTGCCTCTTTCTGCACCTCAGTTGCTTCTTTCTGCACCCCTGTTGTCTCTTTATGCACTCGTCTTCCCTCTTTCTGTACCTTTCCTGCCTGTTTTTGCATCTCACTTGCCTCTTTCTGCACCTCTATTGCCTGTTTCTGCAGTTCTCTTGCCTCCTTCTGCACTTCACTTGCCTCTTTCTGTAACTCTCTCGCCTCTTTCTGCACCTCTCTTGCCTCTTTCTGCACCTCTCTTGCCTCTTTTTGTACCTCTGTTGGCTCTTTCTGCACCTCACTTGCTCCTTTCTACACTACTCTTGCATCTTTCTGCACCCCTGTTGCTTCATTCTGCACTTTCCATGCTTCTTTCTGCACCTATCTTGCTTCTTTCTGCACCCCTGGTGTCTCTTTGTGTACCTCTTTTGCCTCTTTCTGCACTTTTTTTGCCTTTTTCTGTAGTTCTCTTCCATCTTTCTGCACATCTGTTGCCTCTATCTGTACCTCATTTGCTTCTTTCTGCACCCCTGTTGTCTCTCTCTGCAGTCGTCTTCCCTCTTTCTGTACCTTTCCTGCCTGTTTTTGCATCTCACTTGCCTCTTTCTGCACTTTTCTTGCTTCTTTCTACACATCTGTTTCTTCTTTCAGCAATGCTCTTGCCTCTTTGTGCACTTCTCTTGCCTGTTTCTGCACCTCTCTTGCCTCTTTTTGCACCTCTGTTGCTTCTTTCTGCACCTATCTTGCTTCTTTCTGCACCCCTGGTGTCTCTTTGTGTACCTCTTTTGCCTCTTTCTGCACTTTACTTGCCTTTTTATGTACCTCTCTTCCCTATTTCTGCACGTCTGTTGCCTCTTTCTGCACCTCATTTGCTTCTTTCTGCACCCCTGTTCTCTCTTTCTGCACTCGTCTTCCCTCTTTCTGTACCTATCCAGCCTGTTTTTGCATCTCACTTGCCTCTTTCTGTACTTTTCTTGCTTCTTTCTACACCTCTGTTGCTTCTTTCAGCAATTATCTTGCCTCTTTGTGCACTTCTCTTGCCTGTTTATGCACCTCTATTGCCTCTTTTTGCACCTCTGTTGGCTTTCTGCACCTCACTTGCTCCTTTCTACACTTCTCTTGCCTCTTTCTGCACTGCTGTTGCTTCATTCTGCACTTTCCATGCTTATTTCTGCACCTGTCTTGCTTCTTTCTGCACCCCTGGTGTCTCTTTATGTACCTCTTTTGCCTCTTTCTGCACTTTTCTTGCCTTTTTCTGCAGTTCTCTTCCATCTTTCTTCACATCTGTTGCCTCTTTCTGCACCTCATTTGCTTCTTTCTACACCCCTGTTGTCTCTTTATGCACTCGTCTTCCCTCTTTCTGTACCTTTCATGCCTGTTTTTGCATCACACTTGCCTCTTTCTGCACCTCTATTGCCTCTTTCTGCAGTTCTCTTGCCTCCTTCTGCACTTCACTTGCCTCTTTCTGTAACTCTCTCGCCTCTTTGTGCACCTCTCTTGCCTCTTTCTGCATCCCTGTTGCTTCATTCTGCACTTTCCATGCTTCTTTCTGCACCTGTCTTGCTTCTTTCTGCACCCCTGTTGTCTCTTTATGTACCTCTTTTGCCTCTTTCTGCACTTTTCTTGCTTTTTCTGCAGTTCTCTTCCATCTTTCTTCACGTCTGTTGCCTCTTTCTGCACCTCATTTGCTTCTTTCTGCACCCCTGTTGTCTCTTTCTGCTCTCGTCTTCCCTCTTTCTGTACCTTTCCTGCCTATTTTTGCACCTCACTTGCCTCTTTCTGCACTTTTCTTGCTTCTTTCTACACCTCTGTTGCTTCTTTCAGCAATTCTCTTGCCTCTTTGTGCACTTCTCTTGCCTGTTTCTGCACCTCTCTTGCCTCTTTTTGCACCTCTCTTTTCTCTTTCTGCACCTCACTTGCTCCTTTCTACACTTCTCTTGCATCTTTCTGCACCCCTGTTGCTTCATTCTGCACTTTTTATGCTTCTTTCTGTACCTGTCTTGCTTCTTTCTGCACCCCTGGTGTCTCTTTATGTACCTCTTTTGCCTCTTTCTGCACTTTTCTTGCCTTTTTCTGCACCTCTCTTCCCTCTTTCTGCACGTCTGTTGCCTCTTTCTGCACCTCAGTTGCTTCTTTCTACACCCCTGTAGTCTCTTTCTGCACTCGTCTTCCCTCTTTCTGTACCTTTCCTGCCTGTTTTTGCATCTCACTTGCCTCTTTCTGCACCTCTATTGCCTCTTTCTGCAGTTCTCTTGCCTCCTTCTGCACTTCACTTGCCTCTTTCTGTAACTCTCGCCTCTTTGTGCACCTCTCTTGCCTATTTCTGCATCTCTGTTGCTTCATTCTGCACTTTCCTTGCTTCTTTCTGCACCTGTCTTGCTTCTTTCTGCACCCCTGTTGTCTCTTTATGTACCTCTTTTGCCTCTTTCTGCACTTTTCTTGCCTTTTTCTGTAGTTCTCTTCCATTTTTCTGCACGTCTGTTGCCTCTTTCTGCACCTCATTTGCTTCTTTCTGCACCCCTGTTGTCTCTTTCTGCACTCGTCTTCCCTCTTTCTGTACATTTCCTGCCTGTTTTTGCATCTCGCTTGCCTCTTTCTGCACTTTTCTTGCTTCTTTCAACACCACTGTTTCTTCTTTCAGCAATTCTCTTGCCTCTTTGTGCACTTCTCTTGCCTGTTTCTGCACCTCTCTTGCTTCTTTTTGCACCTCTGTTGGCTCTTTCTGCACCTCACTTGCTCCTTTCTACACTTCTCTTGCCTCTTTCTGCACCCCTGTTGCTTCATTCTGCATTCTCCATGCTTCTTTCTGCACCTGTCTTGCTTCTTTCTGCACCCCTGGTGTCTCTTTATGTACCTCTTTTGCCTTTTTCTGCACGTTTCTTGCCTTTTTCTGCACCTCTCTTCCCTCTTTCTGCACGTCTGTTGCCTCTTTCTGCACCTCATTTGCTTCTTTCTGCACCCCTGTTGTCTCTTTCTGCACTCGTCTTCCCTCTTTCTGTACCTTTCCTGCCTGTTTTTGCATCTCACTTGCCTCTTTCTGCACTTTTCTTGCTTCTTTCTACACCTCTGTTGCTTCTTTCAGCAATTCTCTTGCCTCTTTGTGCACTTCTCTTGCCTGTTTCTGTACCTCTCTTGCCTCTTTTTGCACCTCTGTTGGCTCTTTCTGCACCTCACTTGCTCCTTTCTATATTTCTCTTGCCTCTTTCTGTACCCCTGTTGCTTCATTCTGCACTTTCCATACTTCTTTCTGCACCTGTCTTGCTTCTTTCTGCACCCATGGTGTCTCTTTATGTACCTCTTTTGCCTCTTTCTGCACTTTTCTTGCCTTTTTCTGTACCTCTCTTCCCTCTTTCTGCACGTCAGTTGCCTCTTTCTGCACCTCATTTGCTTCTTTCTGCACCCCTGTTGTCTCTCTCTGCACTCGTCTTCCCTCTTTCTGTACCTATCCTGCCTGTTTTTGCATCTCACTTGCCTCTTTCTGCACTTTTCTTGCTTCTTTCTACACCTCTGTTGCTTCTTTCAGCAATTCTCTTGCCTCTTTGTGCACTTGTCTTGCCTGTTTCTGCACCTCTCTTGCCTCTTTCTGCACCCCTGTTGTCTCTTTATGTACCTCTTTTGACTCTTTCTGCACTTTTTTTGCCTTTTTCTGCACTTCTCTTCCTTCTTTCTGCACCCCTCCTGCCTTTTTCTGTACCTCTCTTGCCTCTTTGTGCACCCATCCTACTTTTTTCAACACCCCTCTTGCCTCTCTCTCCACCCTTCTTCCCTCTTTTTGCACCTCTTTTTGCACCTCTGTTGGTTCTTTCTGCACTGCTCTTGCTTCTATCTGCACCTTACTTGCCTCTTTCTGCACTTCTCTTGCTTCTTTCTATACCTCTGTTGCTTCTTTCAGCAATTCTCTTGCCTCTTTCTGCACTTCTCTTCCTTCTTTCTGCACCCCTCCTGCCTCTTTCTGTACCTCTCTTGCCTCTTTCTGCACCTCTCCTACACCTTTATGCACCCCTTTTGCCTCTTTTTACATCTCTGTTGGTTCTTTCTGCACTGGTCTTGCTTCTTTCTGCACCTCACTTGCCTCTTTCTGAACTTCACTTGCTTTTTTCTGCACCTCTCTTGCCTCTTTCGGCACCTGTGTTGCTTCTTTCTGCACTTCTCTTGCCTCCTTCTGCACCTCTTAGTTAGAGGTAGTTTTAATCCCCCTGCCCTATTATGTACTAGGGCCATACAGGGGAGGTCATGCCAATCACAGGGGTACCCCAACCCATAGTGTACCCTTGTGTATGTAGGTGTTTTCACTGTATTCTAAGTGTCTTTCAGCATAGCACTGGCTCCGGACCTGGTTAGTCAGAGTCAGTTACCACCAGTACCCCTCAGCAAAAAGTTGGGGGCACAGGATGACTTTGCAACAAGGCCTCTTTCTGCTCCTCTGTTGGGTCTTTGTGCACATCTCTTGCTTCTTTCTGTACCTTTCTTCGTCTTTCTGGACTTCTGTTGCCTCTTTCTGCATTTCTCTTGCTTCTTTCTGCGCCTTTCTTCCTCTTTCTGCACATGTCCTACCTTTGTAGGCATAGTTAGAAATTAGCATTTAAAAAACCTTTGAAATGTACTGAAAAAACCACAGGTTTCAGGGACGTTATAGTTAGAAATTAGCATTTAAAAAACCTTAGAAATTCACTGAAAAAACCACAGGTTTCAGGGACATTATAGTTAGAAATTAGCATTTAAAAAACCTTAGAAATTCACTGAAAAAACCACAGGTTTCAGGGACGTTATAGTTAGCTGGACATTTCACTCGTACAAAACCAGAGAAATTCGGCCGTTATAGTTAGTTCAGCTAACTATAACTCGCGCCCCCGCAATGCACTGCTGATGACGTCACATATTACATCATTCATGACATGGTCAGTGACATCTCAAATGAGATCACTGATGACATCACTGATGACATCATCCACGTGATAATCTGATGTACCTCCTCATACCTTAATATAACCTTTGATACACCCACTCTAAAATACAGACTACCATTTTCGAAACCATAGACACACTGTGAGAAGTTGGCCTGGTATGTGCTGTTCACTAATTAAAGTGGACACCTTGCACCAGAACAATTCGACTCTTATGGTTGGTAGGTTTAAGACAACCTTTATAGAAAGCTATCCTAGTGGTAGCTGTGGAGAGCAGCCTTCAGGCTAAGTCTTGGAGGAATGTAAAGCAGCTTGTTTTACCACACAATCTCTTGAATCACCAAATGAAAAGACACCACACAGGTATATATATCAAATATATATGTATTTATTAATAAACAACTCTCTACTAATCTCTTTATGAGATTAGAAGTCAGGAACATATGTACAATGCAAAGTTATCACAAATAAGTTAGCACAATCAAATATCACAATCTTAGTTTGGCTAGACCTAGGTCTAGAGCAGTTAGAATCGAGGGACCCCTAAGAACCACCCCAGGTAGTTGTAGGAGACCCACAGGGGACGGACGCGGTGTCCTGGCACCGGTGCGAGTCCTGTACGAGTCTATGCGTACAGACGCGATTGAGATTTCAATGTTAGAGGTCCCTTGCGTGTTCGAGGCGAACACACCGATCGGTCCTTGTACGAGTCGAAGGACGCGGTTACAGATAGAGTAGCAAGGGAGATGGACGCGCTGTGTCTAACACAGACGCGAACCTTGTGCGAGTCAGCGCAATGGAGATTTCAATGTTACAGGCCCCTTGTGTGTTCGAGGCGAACACCGATCGGACTCAGTACGAGTCGAAGGACACGGTTCTAGATAGTGTTACAAGGGAGGTGGACGCGATGTGTCTAACACAGACGCGAACCCTGTACGAGTCAGCGCAATTGTCGCACTTAGAAAATAAGAGTTTTAGGGCACTTCTAGGGTAGCCACAAGCAAGGCACTTACAGGGTAAGTAGTTCTAGGCCCCACACCCACGGGAGCACCATACTGCTAGAGTTACCTCACCCAGGGGAGCCGGGTGCATAGGTGTCCTTCGGTGTCGGGTCGCGGCGTCGTTTTCAATGGGAGCCAGTGAAGACTTGCTGCTTGCGGCGACAGAAGAAGTGTCCGGTGGAATCCAAGCCTGGATTCGGAAGGAGGAAGACCTGAAAGCAGAGGGGACAGTGTTCAAGGGCACTTGGCAGTGACCCGGGGCAAGGAAGATGAATGCCCACCGTCGTCGATAGATTCAGGTCATTCACTGGTGTCTTGACTCTTCAACCACGAGGTCCAGGAGGTGTCGAGGACAGCCAGGAGCTGGATTCAGCGTATCCCACAAAGTCTGCAGCTGACTGCAGTGTCGGCAACCCGATTGGAGCCAACAAGCCTTGGTAGCAGCAAGTCTTGTGGTGGAACGGAAAAGTCAATGGTTTAGACCAGCAAGGTCTGAGGAACTTACCCAGCGAGGGTAGGGCAGGGCAGGCCTGGAGCAACCAGGGGAGCTCTTTGGTTTCTTTGGAAAGTCTTCTGGGGACCCACAAGCTGGCTGGCAAGGGATCGCAAAGACGCCTCTGGAGGATTCACTCAACAGGGGCCCACGGTCACTCGGGACAGTGTAGGCCTCTGATTTTGGAAGGGATCTCTGCTGGAGGCTGGGACCATACGTGGTCCAAAGCACAAGTTCGTAGAACGTCGTGAAGGGGTTGCACTTGACAATAGTGCACAGTATCCAGGGGTCGCGGTTTCTCGTCACTCTTGGGGTCCACTGGCCTCAGCTTCGCTGGGGGCTCACGATGGTCTTTGAGAAGTCAGGAAATCTACTTCTTGGGCTGCAGGGACTTCGGGCTCCGGCGGGAGCGGCATAGTTTGCGACCGTCGTTGTCATTTTTGGTGCCTGCCAAGCAGGGGAGTCACTCCTTGACTCCAAGGGAGATTCTTCAGTCTTCCAAAGGTAGTGGAACGTCGAAGGTCCGGGATTCTTCTTGTAGAGCGTCGTCCAGGGGTATCTGGGTTGCAATGCACAGGTTCCCCCTCTTATACTAAAAGAAAGGGAGGGACTAGCTCTATGACCCCACCTATGGGAGGGTCAGGGGAGGGGTGGCTACACCCACCTCCCTTTGTCCAGTTTCGTGCCAGAGCAGGGGCAGGTAGCCCCTGAGCTGGTTTGAACTGGCATATGCACAGAGGAGCCTTCTGCTCCCCCAGTGCAGGATTTCAAAGCACTCTAGGAGTGCACCCACCCAGCCCCAATACACTAAACCCTGTCTGGGAGGTGGTCACACCCCTTGGGACAGGATATCTATTGTTGGGCTTCCTCCACTGCGAGTGTTGGTCATCAGCAGGAGGGCAGCCCAGTGTCTGTGACTGGTGGCATCCATTTTGTGATGCCAGGGCTCTTCAGGATTCTACTGCGTTTCCACAGTAGTTATATGTCTATCCCTCTAGAAGGGTTGGATCATACTCCCACACCAGTTACTGGTGTGGGGGTATGATTCCAAAGTGTTTGACACCAAACACGACATGTTTTGATGCAGCCATTCCATAGTTAGCATTTACCGCGAGGATATAATGCACTTAAGAGTATATGGTTTGACTGCATTCACAAACAGTCCCAGAGAATGGACTCTGAGGGCTGCAGAGGGGCCCTGCTCAGGCAGAGGCACCCCCTCACATGGAAACTAAGCACCCTGCCCTCAGGATTGATAGGGCCTGCTTTAGGGGTGACTGATAAGTCTCAATGTGTGTGCAGGAGAGATATAGGGGACCTATATCTCAGTGAGGGGTGCTAGCACTTCCTCACCCAGGCTGCAGTAGCAGGCCTGTGGTGTCAGATTTAGTCTGCTTCCCAGGGGTGGCATAATACATGCTTCAGCCCCTGGTAGGCCTGTGAAGTACCTATGCCCTTGGTACCTAAGGTACCATATACTAGGGACTCATAAGGTACCACAGTATCCAATCACTAGTGCACCTACAGTGCACTCCAAATCGTTGAGAGAGAACAGAGAGGCTGGGGCCCTGATTGGCGGGGTCCCAGCCAGACTATAGCCAGAAACCAGTGTAAACATCAGAAAAAAAGTGGGGGCAACATAAGAGGCAGATCCTACTCTCCTACACAACCCCCCCAAATGCAGGGACACTAAACTAACCTTGACCAGTTGAGTCTTCGTGTTCAAAGTGGAAATACCTTGAGAGTCCATCTGCATTGGCATGTTGGGTCCCAGGTCTATGTTCCACTGTATAGTCCATCCCCTGTAGGGAAATGGACCACCTCAAAAGTTTTGGGTTTTCTCCTTTCATTTGTTTAAGCCATAGGAGGGGCTTGTGGTCAGTCTGAACTATGAAGTGAGTGCCAAACAAGTACGGCCTCAGCTTCTTCAGGGCCCACACCACAGCAAAGGCCTCCCTCTCTATAGCTGACCAACGTTTCTCTCTAGGGGTCAGCCTTCTGCTAATGAAAGCTACTGGCTGGTCTTGACCTTCATCATTCAGTTGAGACAGTACAGCTCCCACACCCAGCTCAGAAGCATCTGTTTGGACAATGAACTTTTTGGTATAGTCTGGACTCTGTAAGATGGGGGCAGTGCACATGGCCTGCATTAGGTCTTCAAATGCCTTCTGACAGCTAGCTGTCCACTGAACCTTTTTTGGCATTTTCTTTGAGGTCAGATCATTCAAGGGGGTCACTATGGATCCATATCCCTTCACAAACCTCCTATAGTACCCAGTCAGGCCTAAGAAGGCTCTCACCTGTGTCTGGGTAGTGGGAGCAGTCCAGTCCATGATGGTCTGGATCTTGCTCTGCAAAGGTTGAACCTGGCCTCCACCCACAAGGTGGCCCAGGTACACAACCTGACTCTGCCCTATCTGGCACTTAGTGGCCTTGATAGTCAGGCCTGCTTTCTGCAGAGCCTCTAAAACATTTCTGAGGTGGACCAGGTGATCCTGCCAGGAGGAACTAAAGACAGCAATATCATCTAGATAAGCTGAGCAATAAGTTTCCATCCCTGCCAGAACTTTATTCACCAACCTCTGAAAAGTGGCAGGTGCATTTTTCAATCCAAAGGGCATCACCACAAAGTGGTAGTGCCCACCAGGGGTCGAAAATGCTGTTTTGGCTTTTGCATCATCAGCTAACCTGATCTGCCAGTAGCCAGCTGTTAGGTCAAATGTACTTAGATACTTGGCTGAGGCCAAAGTATCAATCAGCTCATCTGCCCTTGGTATGGGATAGGCATCAGTCCTAGTGACTGCATTGAGGCCTCTGTAGTCTACACAAAACCTCATTTCTTTCTTACCACCCTGGGTATGAGGCTTGGGTACCAGGACTACTGGGCTAGCCCAAGGGCTATCTGAAGGCTCAATCACGCCTAACTCCAACATCTTCTGGACTTCAGTCCTGATACAGTCCCTGACATGGTCAGGTTGCCTGTAGATTTTACTCTTTACAGGCAGACTGTCTCCAGTGTCCACCTCATGGGTGCACCAGGAAGTCTGACTAGGGGTCAGGCTAAACATATGTCTATACTGTTGCAGAACTTGTCTGCACTCAGTTTGCTGATGGTCAGTGAGGCTGCTTGCCAAAGCAACACCATCTACTGACCCATCATCAGGGTTCTGTGAGAGCAGGTCAGGGAGAGGGTCACTCTCCTCCTCCTGTTCCTCATCAGTTGCCATGAGCAAGCCCATGTCAGCCCTGTCAACATATGGCTTCAGTCTGTTGACATGGAGCACCCTCAGGGGGCTCCTGGGAGTTCCAAGATTCACCAGATAGGTGACTTCTCCCTTCTGTTCAACTATTGTATGGGGGCCACTCCATTTGTCTTGGAGGGCTGCTGGGGCCACAGGCTCCAACACCCACACTCTCTGTCCTGGCTGGTATACAGTCAGCACAGCCTTTTGGTCATGCCAAGCTTTTTGTAATTCTTGGCTGGCCTCCAGGTTTTTGGTTGCCTTTTTCATGTAGTCAGCCATCCGGGAGCGGAGACCAAGTACATAGTCCATCACATCTTGTTTGGGGGGCTTGAGAGGTGACTCCCAGCCCTCTTTTACCAAACACAGTGGACCTCTTACAGGATGCCCAAACAGAAGCTCAAATGGGCTGTAACCAACCCCCTTCTGTGGAACTTCTCTGTATGCAAACAACAGGCAGGGAAGAAGAAGGTCCCATTTCCGCCTAAGCTTCTCTGGGAGTCCTTTAATCATTCCCTTCAAGGTTTTGTTGAAGCGTTCAACTAAACCATTGCATTGTGGGTGATAGGGGGTGGTGAACTTATAAGTTACACCACACTCCTTCCACATTGCTTTCAAATATCCTGACATGAAGTTGGTACCTCTGTCAGAAATTACCTCCTTTGGGAAACCCACTCTGGAGAAGACTCCAATGAGGGCTCTTGCCACCACAGGGGCTATGGTGGTCCTCAGGGGAATTGCCTCTGGGTACCTGGTGGCATGATCCACTACCACCAGGATAAATCTGTGCCCAGATGCAGTTTGAGGGTCAAGGGGACCAACAATGTCAATCCCTACCCTTTCAAAGGGTACCCCCCCCACAGGTAGTGGTATCAGGGGGGCCTTTGTTGTGCCACCTGCCTTGCCACTGGCTTGACAGGTGACACAGGAGCGACAAAACTCCTTTGTGTCTTCTGACATACGTGGACAATGAAAATGTGGAACAAGCCTGTCCCAGGTCTTGTTTTGGCCCAAGTGACCTGCCAAAGGGATATCATGTGCTAGGGTCAAGAGGAACCCCCTAAACTTCTGAGGTATTACCAACCTCCTGGTGGCTCCAGGGGCTGGATCTCTACCTTCAGAATATAGGAGTCCCTCATCCCAATAAACTTTATGGGACCCACTAGCACTCCCAGCAGCCTCAGCAGCAGCCTGCTGTCTGAGGGGTTCAAGAGAGGGGCAGCACTGTTGCTCCTTACTCAGATCTTCCCTAGAAGGGCCCCCTGCCCCCAAGAACTCAACCTGATCAGGCTCAAGTTCCTCTGGGGCAGTTCCTTCTTTAGGGTCTGTTTCTCCTCCCTCAAGAGGGGAATCTGTGATCTGAGACAGAGGGGAAGGCACTGCCTTAACCCTACTGCTCCTCTTCTTGGGAAGCATCTGGTCCATAGTTTCAGGATCCAGAGCTGGTTCAGTGTCATGCATTATGGCTTGTGACCTGGTCACAGCAAATACCTCTGCAGGGATGCCCAACATCTCAGCATGAGTCCATAACTCTACTTCAGACCAGGCTGAAGTCTCTAGATCATTGCCCAATAGACATTCTACAGGGAGATCTGCACTGACTACAACCTTCTTGAAGCCAGTTACCCCTCCCCAGGAGAAATTCACAACTGCCAGACTATGGTTGGTCTTGGCATTGCTTGCATTGGTCACCTGGTACATTTCACCCAGGATGATCTGTCCAGGGTCCACAAGATCCTCTGCCACCATGGTGACACTAGCACCTGTGTCCCTAAATGCCAAAGCCTGTTAGCCATTTATTACAGGCTGCTGTTTGTATTTGCCCAGATTACTGGGGCTCACTAGGAAGGACATTTCAATGTCTCCATCACAAATCAGCATTGCCTGAGTGGGTTCTCTGACTAGGCCAGAGCCCACTTCAGAACCCAGGGTCAACCCTACTACACCCTTCTTCTGAGTACCACCTCCACCAGTAGCTGAACTAGGGGGAACAGTTGCCTTAGGGGCAGGAGTGGTGGTGGTTTGGTCTTTGGACTTGTTACAATCAGAAGTCCAGTGCCCTTTCTGTTTACAGAATTTGCACCAGGGCTTCTTTTGGCCTTTTCCTTGATTGGACTGTGACTCCCCACCAGATGCAGATTTTTGGGGCCCTTGTGAAGACTTCTGCTCTTTTGCCTTATCCCCACTTTTCTCAGAGCCCTTCTGATCCTGCTTCTTAGGGTCACCCCCTTGGTTCTGGGTTTTCTGCCTCACCCTGGTTCTGACCCACTTGTCTGCCTTCTTTCCCAATTCTTGGGGAGAGGTCAGATCAGAGTCTACCAGGTATTGATGCAACAACTGGTTCTGGCAATTATTAAGGATCTGTTCTCTCATCATTAGATTATACAATCCCTTGAAATCAGTAACCCTACTGCCAACCAGCCAACCCTCCAGAGCCTTGGTTGCACAATCTACAAAGTCAGTCCAGTCCTGAGTCTGTGCCTTCTGGGTGTCTCTGAACTTCAACCTGTACTGTTCAGTGGTTAAGCCAAACCCATCTATCAGTGCACTCTTCAGGACTTCATAGTCATCAGCATCCTCTTATCTAACAGTGAGGAGCTTGTCTCTACCTTTATCTGAAAAGGAGAGCCACAAGATTGCTGCCCACTGCTCCTGGGGGACCTGTTGTACTCTACAGGCCCTTTCCATAGCAGTTATCCACTTGTGGATATCATCCCCACTCTGGTAGGGAGGAACAACCTTGCTCAGGTTCCTATGGTCTGGAATATATTCTCTGCCTCTAGGGACACTGTTGCTGCCACCAGGGGGTTCTAACCCCTCTCTTCTAGAAGCTCTCTGGAACTCAAAGGCTTCTTTGTCTAATGCCAACTGCTTGGTTTTGAGGGCAAACCTTGCTTCCTCATACTGCAGCAGTTTGCACAGTCTTTCAGAGGAACTCTCTCTTCTTAGGAAGTAGGAGTCTCTCTGGTGGACAGTTTCTCTGCCAGAGTGAAAGGAGTGCTCAGATTCCCTGGAAAGGGACATGTGCCTGTCTTCCACTATGTCAGTTCTCTTAGGGAGAATTCCTCTGTCCTGTTCAGTCCCCTTGGGGCCTGGCCCTACAATTACAGAGTCTTGGTCATCATCTGACCCAGATACTATGACTGACCCACCCACTGATTCAGATCCATTAGCTCCTAGAGCTAATCTAAGATCATCTGCTGTCAGCAGATCTATCAGGTGTAGTGTAGAGGGACTCTGTCCTATCTTCAGGTGCCTTTCAGCACACATGGCTTTCAGGTCAAAGAAAGTCATGTCCTTATACTGAAGCTGGGTGGATCCACTGGGTCCATCCCTTGAGGACATTCTAGTGTTGTGCAGTGTTGTACTACCTACACTAGTTTGTGGCCTACTGATACTAGCTTGAGCTGTAGAAAGGGTGTGCTATCCCTTTTCCACACAGCTCTAAGTTCAGTAGAACTTATGGATACTAAGCTTGATTTTATATGTACCTTGAGTACCTATAGTGGTTTTCAGTTAGTAATTCAAATAGAGATTTTCTGGTAAAACAATAGCAAGCTGGAATCCCACACGCTGCCACCAATGTGAGAAGTTGGCCTGGTATGTGCTGTTCACTAATTAAAGTGGATAGCTTGCACCAGAACAATTCAACTCTTATGGTTGGTAGGTTTAAGACAACCTTTATAGAAAGCTATCCTAGTGGTAGCTGTGGAGAGCAGCCTTCAGGCTAAGTCTTGGAGGAATGTAAAGCAGCTTGTTTTACCACACAATCTCTTGAATCACCAAATGAAAAGACACCACACAGGTATATATATCAAATATATATGTATTTATTAATAAACAACTCTCTACTAATCTCTTTATGAGATTAGAAGTCAGGAACATATGTACAATGCAAAGTTATCACAAATAAGTTAGCACAATCAAATATCACAATCTTAGTTTGGCTAGACCTAGGTCTAGAGCAGTTAGACTCGAGGGACCCCTAAGAACCACCCCAGGTAGTTGTAGGAGACCCACAGGGGACGGACGCGGTGTCCTGGCACCGGTGCGAGTCCTGTACGAGTCTATGCGCACAGACGCGATTGAGATTTCAATGTTAGAAGTCCCTTGCGTGTTCGAGGCGAACACACCGATCGGTCCTTGTACGAGTCGAAGGACGCGGTTACAGATAGAGTAGCAAGGGAGATGGACGCGCTGTGTCTAACACAGACGCGAACCTTGTGCGAGTCAGCGCAATGGAGATTTCAATGTTACAGGCCCCTTGTGTGTTCAAGGCGAACACCGATCGGACTCAGTACGAGTCGAAGGACACGGTTCTAGATAGTGTTACAAGGGAGGTGGACGTGATGTGTCTAACACAGTCGCGAACCCTGTACGAGTCAGCGCAATTGTCGCACTTAGAAAATAAGAGTTTTAGGGCACTTCTAGGGTAGCCACAAGCAAGGCACTTACAGGGTAAGTAGTTCTAGGCCCCACACCCACGGGAGCACCGTACTGCTAGAGTTACCTCACCCAGGGGAGCCGGGTGCATAGGTGTCCTTTGGTGTTGGGTCGCGGCGTCGTTTTCAATGGGAGCCAGTGAAGACTTGCTGCTTGCGGCGACAGAAGAATTGTCCGGTGGAATCCAAGCCTGGATTTGGAAGGAGGAAGACCTGAAAGCAGAGGGGACAGTGTTCAAGGGCACTTGGCAGTGACCCGGGGCAAGAAAGATGACTGCCCACCGTCGTCAATAGATTCAGGTCATTCACTGGTGTCTTGACTCTTCAACCACGAGGTCCAGGAGGTGTCGAGGATGGCCAGGAGCTGGATTCAGTGTGTCCCACAAAGTCTGCAGCTGACTGCGGTGTCGGCCACCCAATTGGAGCCAACAAGCCTTGGTAGCAGCAAGTCTTGTAGTGGAACGGAAAAGTCAATGGTTTAGACCAGCAAGGTCTGAGGAACTTACCCAGCGAGGGTAGATCAGGGCAAGCCTGGAGCAACCAGGGGAGCCCTTTGGTTTCTTTGGAAAGTCTTCTGGGGACCCACAATCCGGCTGGCAAGGGATTGCAAAGACGCCTCCGGAGGATTCACTCAACAGGGGCCCACGGTCACTCGGAACGGTGTAGGCCTCTGATTTTGGGAGGGATCTCTGCTGGAGGCTGGGACCACAGGTGGTCCAAAGTACAAGTTCGTAGATTGTCGTTAAGGGGTTGCACTCGACAATAGTGCACGGTACCCAGGGGTCGTGGTTCCTTGTCACTCTTGGGGTCCACTGGCCTCAGCTTCACTGGGCACTCACGATGGCCTTTGAGAAGTTAGGAAATCCACTTCTTGGGCTGCAAGGACTTCGGGCTCTGGTGGGAGCGGCGTAGTTTGCAACCGTCGTTGTCATTTTTGGTGCCTGCCAAGCAGGGGAGTCACTCCTTGACTCCAAGGGAGATTCTTCAGTCTTCCAAAGGTAGTGGAACGTCGAAGGTCTGGGATTCTTCTTGTAGAGCATCGTCCAGGGGTATCTAGGTTGCAATGCACAGGTTCCCCCTCTTATACTAAAAGAAAGGGAGGGACTAGCTCTATGACCCCACCTATGGGAGGGTCAGGGGAGGGGGTGGCTACACCCACCTCCCTTTGTCCAGTTTCGCACCAGAGCAGGGGCAGGTAGCCCCTGAGCTGGTTTGAACTGGCATATGCACAGAGGAGCCTTCTGCTCCCCCAGTGCAGGTTTTCAAAGCACTCTAGGAGTGCACCCACCCAGCCCCAATACACTAAACCCTGTCTGGGAGGTGGTCACACCCCCTTGGGACAGGATATCTATTGTTGGGCTTCCTCCACTGCGAGTGTTGGTCATCAGCAGGAGGGCAGCCCAGTGTCTGTGACTGGTGGCATCCATTTTGTGATGCCAGGGCTCTTCAGGATTCTACCGCTTTTCCACAGTAGTTACATGTCTATCCCTCTAGAAGGGTGGGATCATACTCCCACACCAGTTACTGGTGTGGGGGTATGATTCCAAAGTGTTTGACACCAAACACAACATGTTTTGATGCAGCCATTCCATAGTTAGCATTTACCGCGAGGATATAATGCACTTAAGAGTATATGGTTTGACTGCATTTACAAACAGTCCCAGAGAATGGACTCTGAGGGCTGCAGAGGGGCCCTGCTCAGGCAGAGGCACCCCCTCACATGGAAACTAAGCACCCTGCCCTCAGGATTGATAGGGCCTGCTTTAGGGGTGACTGATAAGTCTCAATGTGTGTGCAGGAGAGATATAGGGGACCTATATCTCAGTGAGGGGTGCTAGCACTTCCTCACCCAGGCTGCAGTAGCAGGCCTGTGGTGCCAGATTTAGTCTGCTTCCCAGGGGTGGCATAATACTTTCTTCAGCCCCTGGTAGGCCTGTGAAGTACCTATGCCCTTGGTACCTAAGGTACTATATACTAGGGACTCATAAGGTACCACAGTATCCAATCACTAGTGCACCTAGAGTGCACTCCAAATCGTTTAGACAGAACAGAGAGTCTGGGGCCCTGATTGGCAGGGTCCCAGCCAGACTATAGCCAGAAACCAGTGTAAACATCAAAAAAAAGTGGGGGCAACATAAGAGGCAGATCCTATTCTCCTACACACACCAATACCAGTTAGTACATACCCACTCACTAATTCCTAGGTCTACACACACATCCACTCATTCACCCATACAGTCACTCATACATGCAGTCAACCATCAATACGGCACTATCATATGCACTCACATATCTATACAGACACTCACACACCGCCACTTATCCATAGAGTTATCCACACACCTAGTCAGTCATGCAAAGAATCAATCACACTCCCATTTACTCACCTATACAGTTATACACACTCCACCTCACTTATTCAAACATATACTAACACATACTTACACTCTTATACAATAACTAATACAAGCACACACTCATCCATACAGCCACTCTCACAATCACTCACTCTCACATACAGTCATTTATATACTCCAACACTCACATCTACTGCCTTTCACATATGCAGTTACTCACACATGTACCACTGAGACATCCATTCACTCACCAACACACCCATACACACACTCACCCACCCATACAGCCCTTCACAGATACGCTCTTGAAACCATACACCCAGTGAATCACCCACTCACACATCTATGCACAGTCACACACCCCCCACCCACCCACACAGACACTCATGCACCCATACAGATACTCAGACAACCAATCAATAACCCATATAGACACTCATGTAGCTACTCACCAACCCATGCAGCCGCTTACACACCAACTGACAGACTGATACAGACATTCACACAGTTTAGTCACTAACCCATGCATTCAGTAAGACACGTTTAATCACTCCTTTTCTTATTTTTTATTGATTTTTCTACTGTTTTCTTGTTACTTGGTTACCGAGTCACAAGATGGATGCCAACACATTCTGGTTTGGAGTATTGGCAGCCAATCAGAATGAAGCTTGTGCTCCGGAGGGTTCGCAAACCCTCCTCCGTGCTCAGATATATAAATTTTAATTTTTTGACTTTCTCAGCAACTACTGAACGGATTTACACCATTTAAAAAAAGGGCACTTTCTGAACCAAAAGCTACTTTTTGCCAAATTTGGTGTAATTCCGTTCAGCAGTTCGGGCTGTAGCCAGTTCCAAAATTTCCTATGGAAATTAACATGAGGAAAACGCGTTTTGGGACCCCCCTTTTTTCTCGGCCCCCACTTGACGATTCACCCAGAAACTTTCAAGACAGGAGCTGACCAGAATGAACCATTAGTTTGGAAAATTTTGCGAAGATTCGTCAAACGGCGCCAAAGATATTGGCAAAAGAAAAAACGCTTTTTGAATAGAAACAAGGTCCTAACTTATATCGAGGAGGAGCCGCGAATCCTCCCGAGCACGAGCTTGATTCTGATTGGCTGTCAACACTCCAAACCAGAATGTGTTGGCAGCCATCTTGTGACTCGGTAACAGAGTCTCAAGAAAACAGTAAAACAAAGATAAAAAACAAGAAAAGGGGGCAGGGTAGAAACACCCTGACCCCTAGGCCTGCTCAGGGGGTCCCACAAGGACCCCCAGGGCCAAAAAAAGCATTTTTTTAAAAAACATATTCACGCAGTTTAGTCACTAACCCATGCATTCAGTAAGACACGATTAATCACTCACTTATACAGTCAGTAACGCACCTATTAAATCATCTATTCAAACACTTATACACCCACTCATTCTTCAATACACCTTGGCATATATATATATATATAAAACATATTTAAACTTTACAGAAACACACAGTCACTGGATGATGTCAATTGTGATGTCATCAGTGATGTCATCAGTGATGTCACTGACCATGTCATGAATGATGTAATATATGACGTCATCAGCAGTGCATTGCGGGGGCGCGAGTTATAGTTAGCTCAACTAACTATAACAACCGGATTTCTCTGGTTTTGTATGAGTGAAATGTCCAACTAACTATAATTTCCCTGAAACTTGTGGTTTTTTCAGTGAAGTTCTAAGGTTTTTTAAATGCTAATTTCTAACTATAATGTCCCTAAAACCTGTGGTTTTTTCATTGAATTTCAAAGCTTTTTTAAATGCTAATTTCTAACTATAATGTCCCTGAAACCTTTGGTTTTTCAGTGAATATACATATAGATATATATCTATATGTATATTCACTGAAAAAACCATAGGTTTCAGGGACGTTATAGTTAGAAATTAGCATTAAAAAAACCTTAGAAAGAGCAAGAGCAGTACAGAAAGAACCAACAGAGGTGCAAAAAGAAGCAAGAGCGCAACAGAAAAAGGGTGAAGAGATGCACAAAGAGGCAAGAGAGGTACAAAAAGAAGCAAGTGAAATACAGAAAGAGGCAAGAGAGGTGCACAAAGAGGCAACAGATGTGCAGAGAGAGGCAGGAGGGGTGCAGAAAGAAGGAAGAGAAGAGCAGAAAGAGGCAAGAGAATTGCTTAAAGAAGCAACCAACAGAGGTGTAGAAAGAAGCAAGAGAATTGCAGAAAGAGGCAAGTGAGGTGCATAAAGAAGCAAGAGTGGTACAGAAAAAGGTAGGAGAGGTGCACAAAGAGGCAAGAGAGGTACAGAAAGAGGCAGGAGGGATGCAGAAAGAAGGAAGAGAAGTACAGAAAGAAGCAACAGAGGTGCTGAAAGAGGCAAGAGGAGTGCAGAAAGAGGTAGGAGAGGTGCACAAAAAGGCAAGAGAGGTACAGAAAGAGGCAGGAGGGATACAGAAAGAAGGAAGAGAAGTGTAGAAAGAGGCAAAAGAATTGCTGAAAGAAGCAACAGAGGTGCAGAAAGAAGCAAGAGAAGTGCAGAAAGAGGCAAGTGAGGTGCAGAAAGAAGCAAGAGCAGTGCAGAAAGAACCAACAGAGGTGCAAAAAGAAGCAAGTGCGGTACAGAAAAAGCGAGAAGAGGTGCACAAAGAGGCAGGAGGGGTGCAGAAAGAAGGAATAGACGTGCATAAAGAAGCAACAGAGCTGCTGAAAGAGGCGCAAAGGGTGCAGAAACAGCAAGAGAAGTGCAGAAAGAACCAACAGAGGTACAGAAAGAGGCAAGAGAGGTACAGAAACAGGCAGGAAAGGTGCAGAAAGAGGGAACAGGGGTGCAGAAAGAGGGAAGAGAGGTGCAGAAAGAGAAAAGAGGGGTGCATAAAGAGGCAAGAGGGGTGCAGAAAGAATCAAATGAGGTATAGAAAGAGGCAACAGAGGTGCATAAAGACGCAAGAGAGATGCAGAAACAAGCAAAAGAAGTGCAGAAAGAGGCAAGAGAATTGCTGAAAGTAGCAACAGAGGTGTGGAAAGAAGCAAGAGAAGTGCAGAACAGAGGCAAGTGAGGTGCAGAAAGAGGCAAGAGAACAGCAGAAAGAGGCAAGAGGGATGCGAAAAAGGGTGCAGAAAGAAGCAAGAGAGGTGCAGAAAGAGGCAAGAGAGGTACAGAAAGAGGCAAGGGAGGTGCAGAAACAGGCAAGAGAAATGCACAAAGAGGCAAGAGAGGAGCAGAAAGAGGCAAGAGAGGTGTAGAAAGAAGCAAGAGAAGTACAGAAAGAGGCAGGAGGGGTGCAGAAAGAAGCAAGTGAGGTGCAGAAAGAGGCAACAGAGGTGCATAAAGACACAAAAGAGCTGCAGAAACAAGCAAGAGAAGTGGAAAAAGAGGCAAGAGAATTGCTGAAAGAAGCAACAGAGGTGTAGAAAGAAGCAAGATAATTGCAGAAAGAGGCAAGTGAGGTGCAGAAAGAAGCAAGAGCAGTGCAGAACGAACCAACAGATGTGCAAAAAGAGGCAAGAGGGGTGCAGAAAGAGGCTAGAGAAGTGCAGAAAGAGGCACTTGAGGTGCAGAAAGAGGCAAGAGAGGTACAGAAAGAGGCTCGAGAAGTGCAGAAAGAGGCAAGAGAAGTGCAGAAAGAGGCAAGAGAGGTGCAGAAGAAAGAGTGAGGTGCAAAAAGAGGCAAGAGGGGTGCAGAAAGAAGTAGGAGAGGTGCACAAAGAGGCACGAGAGGTACATAAAGAGGCAGGAGGGGTGCAGAAAGAAGGAAGAGAAGTGCAGAAAGAGGCAAGAGAATTGCTGAAAGAAGCAACAGAGGTGTACAAAGAAGCAAATAAAGAACAGAAAGAGGCAAGTGAGGTGCAGAAAGAAGCAAGAGCAGTGCAGAAAGAACCAACCGAGATACAAAAAGAGGCAAGAGGGGTGCAGAAAAAGGTAAGAGAGGTGCACAAAGAGGTAGGAGAGGTACAGAAAGAGGCAGGAGGGATGCTGAAAGAAAGAAGAGAAGTGCAGAAAGAAGCAACAGAGGTGCTGAAAGAGGCACGAAGGGTGCAGAAACAGGCAACAGAGGTACAGAAAGAGGCAAGAGAGTTGCAGAAACAGGCAGGAAAGGTGCAGAAAGAGGGCACAGGGGTGCAGAAAGAGGCAAGAGGGGTGCAGAAACAAGCAAGAGAAGTGCAGAAACAAGCAAGAGAAGTGCAGAAAGAGGCAAGAGAATTGCTTAAAGAAGCAACAGAGGTGTAGAAAGAAGCAAGAGAAGTGCAGAGAGAGGCAAGTGATGTGCAGAAAGAAGCAAGAGCAGTGTAGAAAGAACCAACAGAGGTGCAAAAAGAGGCAAGAGGGGTGCAGAAACAGGCAAGAGGAGTGCAGAAAGAGGCACTTGAGGTGCAGGAAGAGGCAAGAAAGGTACAGAAAGAGGCTAGGGAAGTGCAGAAAGAGGCAAGAAAGTGCAGAAAGAGGCAAGAGAGGTGCAGAAGGAAGAGAGTGAGGTGCAGAAAGAGGCAAGTGAGGTGCAGAAAGAGGCAAGAGAGGTACAGAAAGAGGCAAGGGAACTGCAGAAACAGGCAAGAGAAATGCAAAAAGAGGAAAGAGGGGTGCAGAAAGAGGCACTTGAGGTGCAGAAAGAAGAAAGAGAGGTACAGAAAGAGGCTCGAGAAGTGCAGAAAGAGGCAAGAGAAGTGCAGAAAGAGGCAAGAGAGGTGCAGATGGAAGAGCGTGAGGTGCAGAAAGAGGCAAGAGAGGTACAGAAAGAGGCAAGGAAAGTGCAGAAACAGGCAAGACAAATGCACAAAGAGGCAAGAGAGGAGCAGGAAGAGGTAAGAGAGGTGTAGAAAGAAGCAAGAGAAGTGCAGAAAGAGGCAACAGAGGTGCAGAAAGACGCAAGAGAGGTGCAGAAACAAGCAAGAGAAGTGAAGAAAGAGGAAAGAGAATTGCTGAAAGAAGCAACAGAGGTATAGAAAGAAACAAGTGAAGTGCAGAAAGAGGCAAGTGAGGTGCAGAAAGAAGCAAGAGCAATGCAGAAAGAACAAACAGAGGTGCAAAAAGAGGCAAGAGGGGTGCAGAAAGAGGTAGGAGAGCTGCACAAAGAGGCACGAGAGGTACAGAAAGAGGCAGGAGGGGTGCAGAAAGAGGCAGGAGGGGTGCAGAAAGAAGGAAGAGAAGTGCAGAAAGAGGCAAGAGAATTGCTGAAAGAAGCAACAGAGGTGTACAAAGAAGCAAATAAAGAACAGAAAGAGGCAAGTGAGGTGCAGAAAGAAGCCAGAGCAGTGCAGAAAGAACCAACAGAGATACAAAAAGAGGCAAGAGGGGTGCAGAAAAAGGTAGGAGAGGTGCACAAAGAGGTTGGAGAGGTACAGAAAGAGGCAGGAGGGGTGCAGAAAGAAAGAAGTGCAGAAAGAAGCAACAGAGGTGCTGAAAGAGGCGCGAAGGGTGCAGAAACAGGCAACAGAGGTACAGAAAGAGGCAAGAGAGGTGCAGAAACAGGCAGGAAAGGTGCAGAAAGAGGGAACAGGGGTGCAGAAAGAGGCAAGAGGGGTGCAGAAAGAAGCAAGTGAGGTGCAGAAAGACGTAAGAGAGGTGCAGAAACAAGCAAGAGAAGTGCAGAAAGAGGCAAGAGAATTGCTGAAAGAAGCAACAGAGGTGTAGAAAGAAGCAAGAGAAGTGCAGAAAGAGGCAAGTGATGTGCAGAAAGAAGCAAGAGCAGTGCAGAAAGAACCAACAGAGGTGCAAAAAGAGGCAAGAGGGGTGCAGAAACAGGCAAGAGAAGTGCAGAAAGAGGCACTTGAGGTGCAGGAAGAGGCTCGGGAAGTACAGAAAGAGGAAAGAGAAGTGCAGAAAGAGGCAAGAGAGGTGCAGAAGGAAGAGAGTGAGGTGCAGAAAGAGGCAAGTGAGGTGCAGAAAGAGGCAAGAGAGGTACAGAAAGAGACAAGGGAACTGCAGAAACAGGCAAGAGAAATGCACAAAGAGGCATGAGAGGAGCAGAAAGAAGCAAGAGAAGTGCAAAAAGAGGCAAGAGGTGCAGAAAGAGGCAAGAGAGGTACAGAAAGAGGCAAGAGATCTGCTGAAAAAAGCAACAGAGGTGCTGAAAGAGGCAAGTGAGGTGCAGAAAGGGGCAAGAGTAGTGCAGATAGAGGCAAGTGAAGTGCAGAAAGAAGACAGTGAGGTGCAGAAGGAGGATGAAAGGTGTAGAAAGAAGCAAGAGAAATCCAGAAAGAGGCAACAGAGGCACGGAAAGAAGAGAGGTTTGTGCACCATTAGTACCAGTTTAACACCCACATTTGTATTTGTATTTAAGAGTTTTATATAGCGCTGGCCAGACCAGAAGGTATTGGATCGCTTTACAACATTCGTAAAGAGGAAATCACAAAATATAACGGTAGTAAACACATTGAGTCATGACGTATCGGAAGTCTCATAGCGCTGTACAACATTAATAGCGGGGAAATCACATAATATAGCAGTAGTAAGCACATTGACTCATGACGAGCCTCCTTCGAGGAGGGGGTGATAGAAGAAGGCGTCGGGAGGTGAGTGAGGTAGAAGTCTTAGTGTCAAAGTGTCTGTGTGCTGCAATGTGCAAGCTTCGGCGCTTGGGCGGTAGCTATCCATTCGGGAGAGATCGATTGAGGAAGAGGTCTTTGAGATGTCTTTTGAATTTGAAAAAGGAGGGGGTAGTCCTGATATGGACTGGGATGGAGTTCCAGATTTTGGGCGCATTTCCTGAGAAGGATCGCAATGCGGTTTTTTGTTTGCGAGGTTTCGGAGGGATGAGGAGTAGAGGGTTGAGGCTCCTTGTCTGACCGGCCTTCCTGAGTTTGGAGGCCAGGTAGGCGGGTTTCCCTGTGTGCAGGGCTTTGTGCGTGAGGCAGGTGGTTCAGAAGTTGTCACGCATTTCGATTGGGAGCCATTTTAGCTCTCTGAGTGCGGGCGAGATGTGTTCATATTTCTTTACTCCGGTGACCATTCTAGCTGCTGCGTTGAGAGTTGATCTTAGTGGAGCTAAGTGAGATTTTGCTGTTCCTGTGAGGGCTGCATTCCCGTAGTCCAGTCTAGACAACACCAGGGATTGCGTAGCTTGTTTGAGGTCGTTGGGAGGGATGAAGGGTTTTATTTTGCTGAGTAGTTTAAGATTGAGGAAGGCGCTCTTTGCGGTGTTCTTGATGTGTTTGGTCATGTCTAATTTTAGGTCCAGAGTGATTCCCAGCGATTTTACGGAATCGGCCAGGGTGAGGTTGCAGTTGAGAGCATCAATACCTTTTAGCCATTCTGTGAATTGGGGGTTCTCTTCCTTGTTGGAAATGAGGAGGACTTCCGTCTTGTCTTGGTTGAGTTTCAGATGGTTGAGTGATAGCCAGTGTTGGACTTCTCTTAGAGTGCCGTTTAGTCGCTGAATGTCATCAATGGAGGAGGTTTCAAGATAAATCTGGGTATCGTTCGCATAGAGATGGAAGAGGATGTTGGTTTTTTTGAGAATGGTGGTGAGGGGTTCCATGTAGATGTTGAAAAGTTGCAGGGAGAGAATTGATCCTTGGGGGACACCCCTGCTGACGGGGAGTAGGTCGGGCGAGAAGTTTTTGATTTTTATTCTTTGGGTGCGGTTCTGGAGATAGGAGGTGAACCACTGTAAGACCACCTCTTCCGCTCCTACCCTTTCTTGATGTACCATAATGAGTAGTTTGTGGTCAACCGTGTCGAAGGCTGCCGATAGATCCAGGAGTATGAGTAGGCAGCATTGGTCCATGTCGAGTGACTTGTGTATATCATCTATGACGTTTAGGATCGCTGTCTCTGTGCTGCAACCTTTTCTGAAACCCAACTGGTGAGGGTCTAGAAGGTTGATGCTGTCCATATGTTGAGTAAGTTGGAGGAGAACACATCTTTCCAGGATTTTTGCTAGTAGAGGGAGATTGGAGACGGGTCTGAAGTTATTCAGATCGTTAGTGTCCAAGCCTGTTTTTTTTAGTAATGGCGTGACTTGGCCGATTTTGAGGCAGTCAGGCATGTTTCCGGATCTCAGGGAGCTGTTTATAATCTTGGCCCAGAGCGGGGCTAGGGTGAATTTGAGCTTTTTGGCCAGTTGGGCAGGTATGGGATCCAAGACGTGTGATGAGGGTTTGGAGCTGGAACTCATTTTGATGATCTCTGCTTTGGGGATGGGGTTGAAGGATTTCCAGTAGTTTGGGGGGTGCTTGGGTGTGATATCTTCTATCCCTGGGGGTGAGCTACTGTAGGGGGGACTGCGGTGATCTTCCAGGGAGAGCTCAATCTTGGTGATTTTGTCATTAAAGAAATTGGCAAAGTTATCACACAGGTCTTTGGAGGCCTGAACTGAGGATGAAGGGGGCTTGGAAGTTTGTTGTCTAATGAGATTGAAGAGTTCTTTGGGTCTGTTTTTTGCGTTGTCTAGAGCATTACAAAAGAAGGACGTTTTTTCGATCTTGATGTGTTTTTTTATATTTCCTGCGTACTGATTTGAGTTGATCAAGGAGGATTGTGGACGGGTTATTCCGCCAGAGTCTTTCTGCAGCTCTTAGTTGTCTTCTTTCGGAGTTTATGTCTGTGTTGAACCAAGATCTAGATGGAATGTTCCTGACTCTTTTTTGTTTCAAGGGGCCTAATTGGTCCAGAATGGAGGTCATAGTTGTATTGTAGTGAGAGGTGAGTTCTGTTGTGGAGAGGTCGCCTGTGGTGATGGGGAGGAGAGAGCTTACCCTTTCTTCCAGGTCAGCAAGGGGAATCTGCCTTAGATTTCTTGCCCAGTGCGGGGGGTCTTGCGTATGGGGCTGGCATGCAATCGTTCGGTTGATGTGGAGTAGAATGATATGGTGGTCAGACCAGTCTACGGGCAGGATGTGGTCAATCGTGACTGTGTCTGTTTGAGCAATAATGGCATCTAGGATTGATCCTCTGTTGTGTGTTTCCTCTGTGCAGTGTTGGGTAAGGTTGTTGTTGTGTAGAAGTTCGTTCAAGGATTGGATCAGCGAGTTGTTTTTCTCATTCCAGTGTAGGTTGAGGTCGCCTAGAATTATGTTGTTGGAGTCACGGAGTGAACAGTGAGTTATCAGGTCAGAAAGGTGTTCTCCGAATGTGGTGGCGTTGCCTGGCGGATGGTAGAGGAGATGGCAGAAAAGTGTTTTGTTGTCATTCGCCTTAATGGTGGCGGTTAGACATTCAAATGTGTTGTAATTGAAGGAGTCAGTTTCCATCACGGAGATGTTGTTCTTGTGTTTATTGCTCTACCCCCTCCTCGCTGTTTTTTTCTGACTTTGTTGATGATTAAAAAACCCGGGGTCACAAGCATGTCGATGATTGGGGAAGAGAACTCATTTAGCCATGTTTTGGGGATGAACGTGATGTCTATGTCATGGGTAAGGATGGTTTCTGCCAGTTCTGTTGCATGTTTGGTGGCCGATCTGCAGTTTATGAGCATTCAGTTGGTGGTGGTCCCCCTGTTATTGTGTTTCTTCTTTAGGGGGGCCCTGGGAATATTGGTGAGGAAGGCTGGGGGTCTTGAAGATCTGGGAGGGGAGCGGTCTCTTCCAAATCCAGTGATAACCTGGATCATGGAACTTGGGGTGGCAGTAGAGGATGTGTCATATGAGGCGGCAAGATCCAATGCTTCTTTCGTGGACATTGCGGCTCTTGTTCTTATGGGTCTCTGTGTCTGGTTCAGGAGGGTTGTTGTGTTCCAGCTGAGCCCTTGAGCCTTGGAAGGCCTTGAGAGTTTAGTGTTGGTAATTATGAGTGTCGGGGGTTGGCTGGGCTCACGGGGTGTGGTGAGGTTCAGTAAGATTTTGTTGAGGCCCAGTATTACAGTTTCCAGCTGGCTTTCCAGCAGAGCAAGACGCTGAGTAGTCTCCACAGAGGAGGGGGTGGGGGCGCCCTGGGTGGGGTCGTCCCGGGAAGGAGAGAGCTTGTCATTGAGAGACTGGCTTTTGGTGTTGGTGTTGGTGTTGCCAGTGTTGTCCCTATGGGTAGCCGTGGACATGGGGTGTGGAAAATCATGTCGTGATTCAAGCGGCCGCCTCTAACGTGTAGGTAGAGGGAGAGAGTTAGGAGTCATTAGCTGAGGTTTAGGATCGCTAATAGTTTGTTGGGAATGGTAGTATGAGGAGGGAGGGGGTAGGTGTCGGTCAGCAGGGGGTTGGAGAGCCTCATCTACGACATACCTCTGATTTGTTTTGGAAAGGGGGTATGTGTTGTGCGCGTTCGGGGAGGGGTGCCTGGAGGAGAGGTTGGTGTCCGGGGGGGAAAGGTTGGCGTTGTTGGCATAGGTCTTGGGATTGATTTGTGAGATCTCCTGGAGGGTCAGTCTGTCAGGGGATAGGGAGTTGGTCGGGTGGGAGTAGCGTGAGTGAGTGTGGCTGTGGCGTAGCGAGGGGAAGAGGGAGTCAAATGCATCTAGGTTGTCGTTGTTGGCTTGGATCAGGACTGTGCCATTGGTGTAGATGGTCGCAGAGGTATTGCCACTACGCATGGGGCGGTTTGGGGTTGGGATTGTCAGTTTGCAGCTGTAGGGAGTGTTAGCTGTTTTGGATATGTGAAGATGTGTTCTGAGAATGGTGTTCCAATTTTCAGGTCTATCGGTATGGAAAATGAGATCCATTTTCAACTTGCCTTTGGAGGAGCAGTGGTATATGTCCGCGAATAGTGTTTCTGGGTGTTGTCTAATCAGTCTGTGTTTGAAGTTTCTTTTCGCTTTTGGAGAGAGGTTAGGAGGGAAAGTGATGAATAGGCCTGGGCGGTAAATTCCGTTCCGCTCGCGGAATTTGCAGAATTTTGGTAATTTTGTGTTCCGCGGAGAACGCGGAATTGCCAAAAATTCCGCTATCCGCGGCTTTGTGGAATTTTTTGCTTGTTCGCGCTTTCAAATGCGTGTTCGCAAGATATTTCCCCCTGAGCATGTAAACAGCATTCGCGAACAGGAAAAAAGCATCGCGAACGGGCGGAACAAGCAATTCCGAGTGTTCGCGGAACTTTTGCGTGCTCGCGGAGATTTTTTACCGTTTCGCGGAACTTTGCGTAACGCGACTACGCAAATTCCGCCCACCCCTAGTGATAAAGAAGGAGTTCGGGCCATGTGGTTTTAGGTAATTTGGTGTAAAGGGTGCGAGGGGAGGTTGGAGTGGCAGGTGTCATTTTGTCTTAGTTGAAAAAGGTGGATAACTACCCAGAGCTATTCTCAGTCTGAAGGGGGTAAGACTGGGAGGTGTTGGGGGTTATTCTCCCTCTCCGTGGCTTGGTGACAGTTAGAGGTGTTTTTTTTTTTTTTTTCTTTCTTATTGACTGTGCTCGGCATTCGAGTCCACGGCGTGGGTTAACTGGGTTTGATGTTGAGGGAACTACCTGTCAGACCCTCAGGCGGGGTCAGTTAGGTATGAGTATTGCCCCTCAATTAGGTCGGAGTGTTCTCCCTCAGAGGTCGGAGATTTTGCAATAAGTAACACTGGACCATTCCAGCTTTACAAAGGACCTTCCACCACGCTATAACACATGACGCTGCATTTTTGGGAACATTTGAGTCGTTTGAGCTAGAAACAAGGCTTTTTTTGTTAAAATTTGCAGATTAGGCAGCAGATGATGGAATATTTGGCAAATGGGGAAAATGTTTAATTATGTGAAAATTGGTGCAGCCGAACAGTCACATAATTCCAGTGGCCCTGCTCATACCTCCGACTAGGTCCAGAAGTGCTCCTCAGTGGTTCCTTCTTTTATTGTGTCTCATTGAGTATATAGTTTAGCTTCTATGTAAACGAGGAAGACTAAACCTGAGGTTACCACTCCACCACACAGACTACAATACCACATAATTAATCTCCAAAACACATAATCCCACTCCACATAATTCCTATACACTAAATACCACATACTTTCTATTCATCAGGACCCTGCTGGACAACGGTGAGACCGCGGCCCTCATCCTCCTGGACCTCTCCGCCGCCTTCGACACTGTCTGCCACCGCACCCTACACGCACGCCTCCATGACGCAGGCATCCGAGAGAAAGCCCTGGAATGGACCACCTCCTTCCTCTCTGGCAGAACACAGAGAGTCCGCCTCCCGCCATTCCGATCCGAAGCCTCCGAGATCATCTGCGGCGTACCCCAGGGATCATCCCTCAGCCCGACACTGTTCAACATCTACATGGCCCCACTCGCATGCATCGCCTGACAGCACGACCTCAACATAATCCCCTACACCGACGACACTCAACTGATCCTCTCCCTCACCAAGGACCCCCTCACCGCCAAATCCAACCTCCACGAAGGAATGACGGCCATCGCCGACTGGATGAAGAGCAGCCGACTAAAGCTGAACACGGACAAGAAGGAGGTCCTCATCCTCGGCTCCAACCCTTCAGCCTGGGACGACTCCTGGTGGCCCACGACTCTGGGGGCACCCCCGACACCCACCGACCATGCACGCAACCTGGGAGTCACCCTCGACTCAACGCTCTCCATGACCAAGCAAGTCAACGCAGTCTCCTCCTCCTGCTTCAACACCCTCCGCATGCTCCGCAAGATCTACAGGTGGATCCCGACAGACACGAGAAGAACAGTCACTCAGGCCCTCGTTAGTAGCGGACTCGACTATGGAAACGCCCTGTACGCGGGAGCCCCGACCAAGCTCATCAAACGACTGCAACGAATCCAAAACGCCTCTGCACGCCTGATCCTCGACATACCACGCCACAGCCACATCACCCCCCACCTGAGAAACCTGCACTGGCTCCCCGTCGACAGGAGAATCTCCTTCAAACTCCTCATCCATGCACACAAGGCACTCCACAAGACCGGCCCAGCCTACCTCAACAGACGACTCTCCTTCTACGCTCCCAACCGCCAGCTCCGCTCCGCTCCGCCGACCTCTCCCTGGCCACCGTCCCACGCATCCGAAGAACAACCACCGGCGGCAGATCCTTCCCCCACCTCGCCGCCAAGACCTGGAACACCCTTCCACTCAGCCTACGACAGACCCAAGACCTGCTGACCTTCAGGAGGCTACTCAAGACCTGGCTGTTCGACCAGTAGCGCCCCCCCTTCCTCTTCTTCCCGAGCGCCTTGAGACCCTCGCGGGTATGTAGTGCGCTTTACAAATCCTATGATTGATTGATTGATTGATTCACATAATTTCACTGCACAACATACCACATAATTCCACTACACACAACGTACATCCACGCTACACCAAAAAACATTAGTAAAAACATTTTACATTTACAACGCCAATAGCTCTAACTCTCGCAAATGCGAAACCTATTACATTGCAAATGCTTCTTCAACTAGTAGTCGCATTTGCAGAGTGGTGGAAAAAGGGTGCTGGGCCTCTGACCGGCGCTTAGGAATTCCGCTGCGTAGGACTTACAGGAGGTACCAGGAGTGCTTCTTAGCCCCCAAAGTCCCTCAGGAGTAAAGTGGACTTCATCCCCCATCCCGTAGTCTGCCAGGAGGCGCGTTTGCAGAGTGGTGGAGAAAGGGGACGTGGCCTCCGAAGATGTCTTAGCAATCCCACTGTGTGGGATTTACTGGAGGTAACAAGAGGGGTAGTTGGCCCCCAAGGACATACTTGGGGGCCAGCTACCCCTCCTATTACCTCCAGTAAGTCCCACACAGCAGGATTGCTAAGTTCTCATAGAAGGCCATGCCCCCTTTGCCCACCACTCTGCAAACGCGCTCCCTGGCGCGCTCTTGGATGGGGATTGAAGTCCCTTCCGCTGCTGTGGGTCCTTTGGGGCCAACTAGCCTACCTCTTACCTCCAGTAAGCCCCACACAGTGGGATTGCTGTGAGGTGGACACAGGCCTCGCCCCCTTTCTCCACCACTCTGCAACGTGCCTACTGGCGCGCTCTTGGTTGGGGAATAAAGTGCTCTTTCCTCCTGAGGGTCCCTGGGGGCCAACTAGCCCTCCTGGTACCTCCAGTAAGCCCCATACAGCTGGATTGCTGAGAGTGCTCAAAGGCCATGCCCCCTTTTTACACCACTCTGCAAACACGGCTCCTGGCGTACTGCTGCCTGGGGGATAAAGTCCACTTGTGTCCTGAGGTCCTCAGAACACAAGAGGACCTCATCGCCCCACCAGCAGTGCGCCAAGAGGTGCGTTTGCAGAGTGGTGTAAAAGGGGTGTGGCCTCGGACCGCCTCTCAGCAATCCCACTGTGTGGGGCTTACTGGGGGTAAGAGATGGGCTAGTTGGCCCCTAAGGACCATCAGTAGGGTAGGGGACTTCATCCCCCAACATAGAACGCGCCAATAGACGCATTTCCAGAGAAGCAGTGAAAGGGGGCGGGGCTTCTGCAAGTTGCGGGCTTCCGTTATTTTTTTTTTATTTTAGGAAGGGGGGCGTGTTGACCCCCTTCCCCATACCCTTTTGGGCCCTGGGGACCCATCCCCCAGGGCCTGGCCAGCCTTTCCTTTTTATTTTTTTTTGGAGGGGGGCCACGTGGCCCCCCTCCTGAGGCCACTTATGGCCCCGGGGACCCCATCCCCCGGGGCCTGGCCAGCCTTCTTTTTTGTTTTTTTAAATTTGGAGGGGGGCCACGTGGCCCACCTCCTGAGGCCACTTATGGCCCCGGGGACCCCATCCCCCGAAGCCTGGGCAGCTTTGTTTTTTTATTTTTTTTGGAGGGGGGTCGCGTGGCCCCCCTCCTGAGGCCACTTATGGCCCCGGGGACCCCATCCCCCGGGGCCGGCCCTCAAGTTGGGGACCGTGGGGGGAGCACCAATGCCCCCACGGTCCCTGCCGGCTCCCCACCTCCTGCGGGAGCCGGCATTGCTTCTGGGCAATGGGAGCTGCTAACATGCAGCTCCCCTTGCCTAAAAGCAATTGTGCTTTGCTTCTTGGAAGCGAGAGCAGGTTTCCTGCTCTCGCTTCCAAGAAGCAAAGCAGGAGTTTGCTATGGCAGGGCGGGAGCCGTGCTCCCGCCCTGCCATAGCAAACGGCAATGTCCCAGGGGTGGGCACCCCGGGACATTGCAGGAGCAGGCCCTGGGGGGTGGTGGTCCCCAGGGCCATCGAGGGCTCCAGGAGGGGGGCCGCGCGGCCCTCCTCCCATCATGCAAATAGCCCCAGGGAGGTGGTGGCCCCCTGGGCCCGGGGGTCTGCAACGGACCCCGCATTTAAATAAACAGTGCCCTGGGGAGGTGGTGGTCCCCGGGGCAGTATGGGGGGGCTCGAGCCCCCCACACTAATTATTTGACAAAGCCCCAGGGAGGTGGCGGTCCCCGGGGCTTAGGGGGGCCCGTGAGGCCCCCCACCCTATTTTAATAAAGCCCCAGGGAGGTGGTGGTCCCCAGGGCTTGGGGGGCCCGCGAGGCCTCCGCCTACATTTAAATTATGCCCCGGGAAGGTGGCAGTCCCCAGGGCTGCGGGGGGGACTGCGTGCTCCCCGCACATTATGGATAAAGCCCTGGGGAGGTGGCAGTCCCCGGGCCCGCTATATAATTATACATTGCCCCCGGGACCTGTCCCACCTGGGGGCTTAAGGATAACGAAGAGCGGTAGCCTGCGCTTCATTTTTTTTTTTTTTTCGTCCAGATTCGCGCACCCAGTGCAAATTCGGTTGATTTTATTTTTAAAAAATGTTTTTTTTGGCCTTAGTGGTCCTTGTGGGACCCCCTGAGCTGGCCTAGGGGGTCGGGCTGTTTCTATCCTGCCCCCTTTTCTTGTTTTTTTAATCTTTTTCTTTACCTTTTTCTTGTGACTCGGTTACCGAGTCACAAGATGGCTGCCAACACATTCTGGTTTGGAGTGTTGGCAGCCAATCAGAATGAAGCTCCTGCTCCGGAGGGTTCGCGAACCTTCCTCGGTGCTCAGATATATACATTTTTATTTTTTTAATTTCTCAGCAACTACTGAACGGATTTACACCATTTAAAAAAAAGCTGGACCAAGACCTACCTTTTTGCCAAATTTGGTGTAATTCCGTTCAGCAGTTCGGGCTGTAGCTTTGTCTAAAGTTCCTATTGAAATTAACATGTGGAAAACGTGTTTTGGGACCCCCTTTTTTCTCGGCCCCCGCTTGACGAATCACCCCAAAACTTTCAGGACAGGAGCTGACCTGAGTGAACCATTAGTTTTGAAAATTTCGTGAAGATTCGTCAAATGGTGCCAAAGATATTAGCAAAAGAAAAACGCTTTTTGAATAGAAACAAGGTCCTAACTATAACTACCTACTGGCGACTGCCAGTAGGTATATATATATATATATATATATATATATATATATATATATATATATATATATATATATAAGAAATAAAGGGCATTTCTTAAATGTAAAAGTATAATTAATAATAGAAAATGAGTCAAGAAGGAGATCCATCTGTGAATACGTATAATGATGACTTATTAAGGAAAATGGTACAGGAGAAATGAAGGTCTTCTGTGAAGGATTTTTTAGGTTCGGTTATAAAAAGAAAAAGGAGAGCTTCGGATCTTTCTGAGGAGGAATATTGGTCCTGGGAGGAGGAGGAGCAGAATAAGATCTTAGGTTCAGGAAAGAAAAGGATGAAAAGGAAAAATATTGAGAATGAGGCAAAAGCTGGTTTATTAGCATGGCAGAGAGGTGGTCTAGGCACCACGCAAAAGGAGGGTGTCCTAAGTGGCACAAAAGAGTGTGACCTTGGTGGCACACATGAGATTCAGGTGAAACCTGATGAGGAGGATTCCTATAATTGCAATGGAGATAGTGATGATGAGATTGTTCTTGACAACTATGAGGAGGATTGTTGGGATATGGATAGGGATAAGAAATAAAAAGTGAGGAAGGGGAAAGGAATTGTAAAAGACCCACAGGGGCATATTCTCAAGAACGTGTGATAACCACCGCAAGTTTAGCTTAACGCAACTTCTCACATCGCAGTCCATCGCGGGAAAACAACGCTGTGTTAACGTAGCATTCTCAACCTGGCGGCACCATGAGATAGTCCCACGATAACGCACCAAATGACCGCGTAAAAAACAACGCGACGCCCAATAAATGCAAAACACCAACGCGAATAAAGTTGTGATGAGGCCAACCTCAAAAAAAAAAAACAGCGATAACCAGAGACAGGCCTGCAATTCCCACGCGCCTGGCGGGAAAATGCACCATAAAAGCCGAACAAGAAAAACACACCATAAACAAAATAAAATGTGTAGCAACATGGATGCACCCGGAACGAGTGCCCAGGTCAACGCGAACCCCACAAGCCCCACAGACCACCAGCAAGGAACCTCGGGGTTGGGGAAGGCCAAGGAGAAGAGGAAGAGGAAGACGGGGTACAGTCCGCATGACAACCGGATCGTCGTCACAGAGGTGACAGAGCACCAACAACAACTGTCCGTCTCCACCACCGTGTCATTGGCAACACAGATGAAAAAATGGCATTCCACCGTGAATGCAGTCGGACTGCCGAGGAGGCCAAGATGCGCTGGCACGAAGTCAGAAGCCAAACCAAGCAGAAACCCGCTGCCACCCGGAAGGCAGCAACGGCGAATGGAGGTGGGAGCCCTGCGCCACAGGAGGAGCTGGAGCAAATGGCGGACACAGTCATCAGTGTGGAGATGGTGCAAGGAGTCGGGAGTCCGGACACTGCTCAACATGACTTGACAAAACATCAACAGGGTGAGTAACTAACAGGGACTGGGGGGACGGGCACAATGGCACACATGCACAACGACGTGTAGCACACCGCACACCCACAACGACCCTGGGTCATGTCCCTGATCCCCGTGGCACACTGCAGCACACATACAAACACCAAGTAGGCCCCCGTCCACCATGTGCCCGAAGGGGTCCCACCCCACACAACACCAATGCCATTACACACACATGCACCAGTGCAAAACACAGCAAAGATGCGTATGCGAGAGCCACACTGACAATGCAAGTGACACCACATGACGAGCAGCATGGCCGGAGTACAATCACCATGACACTGTGCACGCCACGAGACTGAGGTGGCTGAGTGTGGACTACATCCGGAAGGAGCAGGTCACACCCTGACACATCCACGGACACAAACAACCACTGATGTCAACAATACATCTGCAGACAAACAATGCACAAGAGAACAAAATCCGTCCAGGAGCACAAATGACCCCAGTCGCCAACATCACAGCACCTCAAAAGCACAAAAGCCAAAGGCACACCGCCTCCAAGGGATAAGGGGCAGCAAAATCACAGCAGCAGGTGTGACTCTCACACAATGCAGCACACACACATAGCAATCACAGCACATCCACATGGACGGCAATGTGGGACACAGTGCAACATTTACACCGCAGAACAGAGGACACAACTGGCTCCGCCTGTGCATAGAAAATGGCCAATCACATCTGACATAGCTGGAAACTGTGAGATGAAAATGTATGTGTACAACATCACCTACGTCATGTAGTCCAATTGTCCACTATCCCGCATCAAATAGTCCGCCAACCAAAACAATCAGAATGTACAATGGCATGCAGTCTGTATGTAAACCCGAACCATGCGTCAACATACATGCCAACACAATGTCAACAAGCATCACCCCATCACATTGCAGAGGGACAAACAACACCTCCAGCAGAGCAGACCAGACAACCCATCAGTGATGCTGAAGAGGACCTCTACACTTCCGACACCGACGCCCTACACCAGTCTATGGACATCTCAGGCAATAGAGCTCCAGGAGCAGGACAGCCCTGCTGCATGGAGGACACACCACCCCCTGCACGGACAACACAGCTGGACGCACCCACCACCCCAGCTGGCTCACAGCAGCCCACCTAAGCACACATCCCATTACAAGGCCAGCTGTCAGACTGCCAGAAGGGGCTGGCCGAACATGTGCGGGTGGGGTACTACCTCATGGGAGACGAACTAGATCCCATACGTGGGTGTCAAAGTCCCATAATGGACCACCTACCCAGCCCAGCGGAGACCCACACTGCAACAGGGACACATGCCTTTGCACATTTCTAGTACTGAACCACACCCAGAGTCACGTGATAATCACCCACACCCCCACGCCGGACTGGCGTACGCCGGCTAAGTTCACTCCTCCTACGTATTGGGTGGGGGACGACAAAGCTACATGTGCAATGTCCCACCCTCTGCCTGCGGTGACATGGCTGCGTCCTCTGCACACGGCACAATGTAAGGTTGTGGGGCCAGGGCCCTAATGCATACATCATGAGCACACGGACACACTCAGATAGTTCGTTGAACTGGCCACGAGCACGTGCGCTCGACACCTTTATTGGCATGGTCACATGTACAGTGATGCATGTGCTGGATGTGTGTGGGGTGAGTGTAAGCCAGCCCGCAGGGAGTCGTTGGTGCTGGCAACAACTTGAACAGTGATCACAATTGAAGCAGAAACATAAAACATCAGCATAACAGAAAGAACTGTGAAGCATCATGGTGGTTGCCAGAGAGAGTACAGTGTTCACCCTACATGCAAGCAGAATGGTCCTTGATTTGTGGTGCACTGAGTTAGTGGCACCTGAGGAGCTGAGCAGGGTATCAAGCTGATGATGGCACCCACGACTGGTGTGAGCTACTCTAAAAAGTCTGGCAGTAAGACACTTCCGACTCTTGCACCTGTTGTCTGGACTTGGTCCTGGCGGTGGTGGCGCGTGCATCCTGCGGTGATGCGACGTCCAGGCAGGTCAGGACTCGATTTGATGTGTGAGCCCAGGTGGACCACAGTTGAGGGCGGAGGCAGCAGACAGCGCAGGGCCACAGACACATGGCATTGATGACCCCCAGGCCATCGACCCAGAGGCCATCCATCATGCCACCAGACTGTGGCCATGATTTGAGCTGCACAGAGTTAGTGGCCCCGGAAGCACTGCGGCCGGCACAGGCACACCGCCACAGGACGGTGACTTGCGGTGCAGTGAGATAGGGCCACGTGAGGTGAGTAGGTCCTCATCGATGTCGAAGGTGAATGTAGCGGAGGTTTGTGGGGGACAGTGGAAGGTGTCCTCCAGGGCATGATGCAGAGGGCAGGAGCCGTCCGGAAGCGGCAAATGGAGGAGTGGAATGCTACTGCCTCACTTTGGTCACATAGTCAGTATCACCGACATGATGATGAAGACAACCCCCAGTCCATGGACTCAGTCGCCAACAAATCTCAAGAAGAAAGTGTCCATTGTTGTCGGGGAACAGACTTAGTGGCCCCGGAGCTGGAAGGGGATTCAGTCTGCGACGAGGCCAGTACAATGATATCAGGTCTGCCATAAATGAATCATGACTGAGTTCCCAATGTGTGCCCAACTCGACCGATGTGTAGTCCAGAGGCAGCGGCCAGCGTGGGACAACCGCTGTTCAGCGAGCTTCTCCTGGAACACTGATACACGGCGTTGAAATGGCATGTGGGGATGACTTGTGGTTGACCGAGGCAGTAGCGACAGAGCTGAGCGGGTGTTTAGCTAGCGACGATGCCGTGTCCTGCCTGGTACAGAATGGCATGGATTTGTGTGGGGCCTGCAGGACCGCAGTGTAGTCCGAAGGCGTAGACATCGAGGGCCCACAGACACGTGTGGTTGGGATGCCATGCACATACTTTGTGTCACCACATCGAAGGGAGTATAGTGATATAAGCTCCGCCATAAAGTATGTACTCGACCATTGTGTAATCAAGACTCAGTTCCAAATGTGTGACCTACTTGACCGCAGTGTGGGCCCGAGGCAGTGGTCAGCAGGGGCCCACAGACACGTGTCGTTGGCCCGCGATGCACAGAGTTAGTGACACCAGAGCAGTTATCGGCAGTGTTCGATCACCTCCGTAACGATGGTCCTTTTCTCCTCCAGACTGAACCGCGTCTTCCTCTTACTCGTCTCCTTGCGTACATTGATATGAACTCCGCCAATGCAGAAAACAGGACTCAGTTCCAGATGTGTGACCCACTCGACCACAGTGTGGGGCGAAGGCAGTAGTCAGCAAGGGACCACAGACAGGTGTAGTTCGAATGCTATGCACAGAGTTGGTGGCACCACATCGAAGGGAGTACAGTGATATAAACTAAGCCATAAGGTTTGTACTCTGCCATTGCATAATCAAGACTCCGTTCCAAATGTGTGACCTACTTGACCGTAGTGTAGGCCGGAGGCAGCGGTGGAGTACGTCAACGAGAAAGAGGTAATGCGGGCCTGTGTCGCGGAGGCCGTGATGGTCTGAGGCGGGTGCCAAGGTCGCGGGCTTCGGGTTTGGAGCTTGCGCCGGCACGTGGTGGGCCCGCTTCGACACACGCCGGTGTCGGCAGGTGAGCAATGAGGCCTTGCTACGCAGGGGCGGGCATGACGTGTTTGGGGACCAGCAGCCCGGGGTGCAGCAGGTGCACAGGATCGCAGGCCACACAGCTCACGGCGTCGGCCTCGTGGCGGGGTGGGAGGCGCCGCCCTGGCAGGCACGTTGGGCATTCTGGAAGAGAACCACGCCCAGGGCTACGTGCTTTTTATTCACACCCCTACGCTGGCCTGGCATCCTCCGGGCCAGCCCACTCCGCACACGCTTACAGGGGGGGACGTCACAAGCTACATTTCCACGCTCTTCCCCACTAGCTGGGGTAGCATGGTTGCGTCCACTGTCCACTACACTCCAAACACCAGCAGTGCATTTAGACATGGCTATGTCTGTGGTCTGAATACTGCAGTCTGTCCAGCACATCTCCGCAACACTTGGCATTGTGTACATTATCATTCATGGGTCACTTGCCTCCTTCGCACATGTCTGGTTCCCACCTCTCCCCACATTCTGGTATTGTGTGGCTGAGGTGCCATGCCGTTGATGGCTCATCTACATGGCTATCCAAGGTTGCCACAGTAAGTTGTGCTGTCGTGTCTGGTGGGGGGGCATGTTGTTTGGCATGTTGTATGTGATTTTGTGACGTGGGCAGTGCCAGAGTTGTGAGTCGCATGATTGTGGAGTTGAGGTGTGTTGTGTGTTCATTTGGTACTTGTCGACGTGCAGTGCATTTCCATAGGTGCCATCCTGGAAGCGCTGGATGATGTTGGACTGTCTGAAGATGAAGGGATCATGCGCACTGCCTGGGTAGTTGGCTATGACATTGGTGAGGAGTCCCCTGTGGTCCACTATTGCCTGCACGTTGATGGGATGCGTGTGCTTTCTGTTGGGGTATTGTGAGCGGTGTTGGCAGGGGGCACAAGTGGGACAAGTGTGCAGTCGATTGCCCCTGACACATGCAGGGATCCAGCTATGGCGTATAGTCCTTGCTTGGTCTCCAGCTGTTCCTGCGCATTGTGGGGGACGTATGGGTGCTGGGGTCCCTAGCTGGTGAGGGCATCCAGGCCAGGTGTGAGGAACTTGGATGGGGCTGGCTGTGAGACTCCTCCGACTCGGGCGGTTGTTGTTTGGGAGGATACCAGAGGCCAACAGGTGCAGCACAGCCAGCAGCTTTGTCTGCGGAGGGATGTTGGTTGTCCGCTGTGTTGGTACCATCAGCCTGTGGGCAATGATGTTCAGGATGCGGAGGATGGTTGTCCTTTTGGGCCTGTAGTGGGCATTGGCATTGTCTGGTGTTAGGTCTGTAGGGCTGGTGCATTTCCTGTATGTCCCGTGTCTTTGTCTGCGCTGCCTCTGTGGTGGTCCGGGTGGGGCGGGGTGGGTCCGTTGGGGGGGTGGCGGTCCTGGGGGTGGTGGCGGTGGGTGTTGTTGCCCCCTCGGGGCTCCAGGGTGCATGGTGAGTGGCTCCATGGCATCTGTTGTTCTTCCTGTGTGGCTCTGGGCTGGGCTCCCTTTGATGGTGCAGCTTGTCGTCCGACTTTACACCAGTTCAGAGCAGGTGTTAGTTTCCTGCTGCTAACGCGCCTTATCGCCTGTTTTGTGGCCTTATCGCCGATGTGGCTGGTCGTTGAGAATGTTGAGGTGTGGTGTTGTCGCGGGTTTTTGCTCGGGAACGCCTACTCTGCATCTCATTAGCGTTAGTTGCCTGGGTCATCTGTGGCGATGTTTTTTGCGAGTGCTTTCGCAGGCAAACTGGTGTTATGGGCTGTTAGCACCAGCTTGTGAATGGGGCGGTAAATTTAGCGCGACTTTGGCTGCGATAAAGTGCCGATAACTTGGCGATAGCTCCTTGAGAATATGCCCCGTAGTGTGTTGATACGTTTAAGCCAGACATGGTAAGGCACCCCAGAAGTGCCGACTGGTGGCCTATAACACATGTTTCTGAATGTATCAAGCTATGGATTAGGAGAACTTTGGAGAAAGAGGCACAGGCAGTAATGAGGGCTGAGTGTTCTCGTCTCGTGATTGAGAATAAGGCATGCATGACTCTGGATTTAGATACTGATCTGATTAGTTTTCATTTCAAGATGGTTCGTGATCCCAAAAAGAGTTGCGAGAGGGCCCTTAAACAGTGTCAAAATAGACCGCTGGACATCATTCGTCCTCTTGCAAGGATATTAGACATGGCCGAAGAAGCAAGGTCTAAGTCAGTTTCTGTGGCTACCTAATTGTTGAGAGATTGGTCATAAAGAACAATTTGTTTCCTGGGAGTTCGGCTCCTTGGTGTTTTATGAAGGTGTTGAGGCCAGTGGCATCTTTTCTGAGAGAGAGAGAATTCATATGATTATGTATCTGGACGATTTCCTTCTTATGTTTCAGGATCAGAAGGAGTTGAGAATACAGTTGTCTGTGGCTCATCATCTGTTGGAGTTGCTTGGGTTCTTAATCAATTTTGAAAACTTAGTGCTGATCCCTTGTCAGGAGAGAGAGTTCCCTGGTTTTCAGGTGAACGCTATTCATGCAACCTTGAGTTTACCAGAAAAGAAAGTGGTGAAAATAAAAGCAGAGGTGAGGCAGGTTCTAATAAAACCTACCATTACTTTGAGGTCATTAGCAAGGGTTATTGGTTTGTTTTCTTCTTCACTCCAGGCAGTATTTCCGGGTCCTCTTAATTACAGAGGTTTACAGAGGCTGAAGGTAGAAGGCCTAAGGAAGGATTTATGGTATGGAGACCAAGTATAGCTCACTTCGGAAGCTCAGCAGCAGTTGAATTGGAGGCTAGACAATTTGGAAGGATGGAATGGCCAAGCGATTTTTGGGATATGTCCAGATTTCATTTTGGAGACAGAAGCAAGCCTTTTTGGCTGGGGAGCTTGTTTGAATCAACAGGAGACAGGTGGCAGATTGTCTTGGGAGGAGAGTCACGGCATTATAAATGGATTGGAGATGAAGGGAGGTCTTTTTGCCCAAAAAGGCTTTGGGAAAACTCTAAAGAATTGCAGTGTTTTGTTGAAAATGGGCAATGTGGCAGCTGTCTGTTAAATAAATCAATTGGGTGGCAGCAAATCAAAGAATTTGACTCAGATGGAAAAGGAGATTTGGGATTTTTGTTTAGAGCAAATAATAGGTTTACAGGCAGAGTATTTGTAGGTTATGTTCGATATGACAGCAGATTGGAACTCAAGGTGTCCCAGGGATTACAGCAATTGGAAGCTGAGTGTCCATCTATTCAGGAGAGTTCAGAATGTTTAGGGTCCTTTGGGAGTGCATCTGTTTGCATTGAGACTGACATTCCAATTACCCCAGTACTTCTGCTGGAGACCAGATCCCCAAGCAGAAGCGGTAGATGCCTTTTAAAGAACTTCAAGGGTGTGCGTTTCCTCCTTCCTCGAGGATTCAGAGTGTTGTTGATGGTGAGGAGACAGAAACTCAAAGATAATTCCGATCACTCCTTTCTGGACTGCTCATCCTTGGTTCCCAAGGCTGTTGGAATTAGCGGTAGAAGAGAATTTTTTAATACCAGTTTTGGAAGACATGTTGACAGGTCCAGGGGGAGAGGTTCACCCTCTAGTTTTGAAAGGGGCTTTGAACCTTCTTCCTTGGAGGGAATTTTCCCAACTGCGGATTATGGAGGACCTTGGTAGCCATGGCATGTAGAGTAGTGCCCCTAAACACACCTCACTTGATTGGTTGGCTCTCCAACTCACACCCCATCCACAGGCTACAGGCAAGTGCCATTTAACTATCATTTTGGCCAGTGGTTAGCTAATGTTGGCTAGTGTTTTGGCTAGGTTGTTGCTAGCATCAATTTGTTTTCAGCTGTTTGACTCTTTAGCAGATGGTTTGTTGTTCCTAGGCTTAGGTGTGCAACCAAGCAGGAGCCTAAATGCCTAGGTTTACAGTGGGGAGTGGCATTTGACAAGCAGTTTGACCATCACTTGGCTAATGTTGGTTAGCATTTTGGCTAGCTTTTTGCTAGCGCTTTATGCTTTTGTCTTCTATGGTTTTGGCTAGTAGTTTATGGAGTACAGCCTTAGATGTGCAATCAAGCAGGAGCCTGGGTGCCTAGGTGCCCGTGCATTGTGAAACATTCACCACATAATGATAACGTCTCACAAGGCTCCACATGGCGTATTTCCCCAAATGCTTCATTCCTAACCTCCTAATTGCCTTCCATCATGTCATACTACTACACCGATTCTCTGTAGCCTGATTGCACAATACATATGGCATTGTGCCTACATAGCACTAGTTAGCTACACTATATAGCTCCATTTAGCTAATTAGCTCATACTGCTTAGCTCATAGCATGGCGCACTGCATGGTGCATAGTGCTTGAAACCGGAGGCCACTAAGTCTAATTGTCTTGTCTGCCTCAATGCCCTATGCCCAATGATGTTGAACTTATTGCGCATTGCCTGCAAGTTTACCCAGGGGAGGCAGGGGAATAGTTCATGGTGCCACCTACCTTTACTGACTAACTGCTTCTGAACCCTGCTCATTGGCAGATGAGTAGTTGGAGAGTGGGAAGTGGGCGCCCAGATCTTAACACTTAGGTGGGAGCGCCCAATGAAATACGATGCTTAACCTACAACAAACACTTAACTCACTAAGCAATCTTGTGAGAGTAAATTGGCTCCCACCGTATTCCGCATTGTACTATGCCATATAGAAGAGGCTTGGACAGTGTCAGAAATGTACTTACATCAGTTTAGGCCAAAGTTTGGACTACATTTCTCACCTTTTTTTGGAATCCACGGAGGACTCCTTAACAGCGAGTACAGCTGCAGTTCCCCAAGAGCATTTCTGGACTTCTTTGTGAATTCTAAGATGCTCATATGCAAAGCCATTTTCTTAATGCATAATATGTACATGGTGTACTTTTATTCACACATACCTTGCAATAGTGCAATTCTACTTCAAAACGTTTTTATTCCCCAAGGGAAAACTTTTCCCTGTTGGGACACCATTTTCCTTCACCCCCAACAAGCGTGTTAAATTTGCAATGATTGAGCCAAGAGAGGTTTGTGAATACGCACAAATATGTTAATTTGTGGGTGTTTACAATATTCCTAGGACACTCAGCCTCTGCAAGACAATCTGTAGCCTATCGGGGTACATTTACTCACCTGGAGGGGTACATGCGAGAAAATCTTTTCACAAGTGTAAACCACGCTTTCTGGATCCCAAATAAGGATTTCCGCTACGAAAACCAGTCGTTTCTGCTAAATTCACTTTGAGTATGCAAATTTCTTAGAGCAGAGTATTGGCATCATGTATAGCAAAAAGGCCCACTATCTGTATTACCAATCGTCAGGTATTGCAGGCCCTTACTGTTTGAAATATGCCAAAAAGAATAATTGTATACAATAATGTTAGTTATATTTCAATACACAAAATATTACTATAATTTATGTCATTGGTGTCGATAATGGATGCCAGGACTTCAAGCTTCTGTACCAAAATCTTGGAACACATTATAACTCTTATTACAAGCTGGTCAGATAAATTTCCTGGTTGGAGGGAATACCACTTTGACCAATACTGAGTGGCACTGAGTTCCCTCGCCCAGGATTTCCGTAAGCCGGAATATTGGCCTGGCTGAAAACACACCCGATAAAATCACATGCAGGTACACCTAGAACTGATCAGAGGAGGTACAAAATGTCTGGGGTAAAAGATCCAGAATCTGGCTCCTGAATTGGGAACCATATGCAGAAAAGAACCCAGTAATTCTGTATTCCCCATCCACAGCTTTCAAGTTTTAATTTCCAGATTCAGAGATGGAGATAAAAGCCAGGATTGTTAATTCTGTTCATGGCACTTCCCCCACATTTCAGGCAACTCCTAATGTCACCCTACATTGTTGTTATAAGTTACAGTCAATCTAAAAACCTGGAGCTACTGTATACTGGGTAAGTAACAAGCAGCTTGTTTTTACCACAGACAGAGGGCTATGTGGAAAAATACACGTGGTACCTTGGACCATTTAAGATGGCTCTAATATGACATTGAGAAGCCTGAGATTGCAGTCCCAAAAACTGAAGAAGCCTCTTATCCTTTTGTCTTTGAAGTGGGTAGTATATATGAAATCAATAACAATAGTATCAGAAAGTAAAATCAGAACTAGTAGTCTGTCCCTCCTCCCTCAGCAGCTCTGAAAATCAACCTTTATTAGTTGTGAGCACTTTGGCATCTTCTCCTACTTTGAAAGACAACAAAGTCCAACTTGAAAACTCTACACCAATACTGCAGTCTTGCCAACTTTGAGGACAACTAGAGAAATTCTACCATGGCCATGCGGGCCGATTGAACAATGATAGAGTAGCAGGAAGGTAATTTAAAGGTGCTTCAGAACTAGCAGTCAGGTGAGGAAAATGTAAAGTTGCTTCAGAACTAGCTGCCAGGTGCCTAACATGCCCAAGAGCAATGACTTTTCTGAAGTAGTTCCCGTGCAGTTTGGCCTTTCGGGAATGACAGACGGGCCAATAAGTCCATTCTAAATGTCAAGTTATAAATACTGTTTAAATGGATAAGCATTTGATGCCTAATCTATATGCCACTCCAGACTTGGATGAGCAGAACCATGCAGAGGTTAGTTCCATGTGTGGTAGGGGCAGCGAGGAGGGGGGAGAGCATCGCGGATGGTCATTGATGTAGCGCGAAGAGCAGGTAGGGCAATGTGCCCGGTCTTTGCTGTGGTGTGAAGATCCTGTCGGGCATAGCGGACAGTCATTGCAGGAGCTTCACGTTGACAGTCACCATGAGCTATCAATGCTGTACCGCAAAGTGCAGATCTCGCACGGCCAGGCATCATTGGTGGTAGCTGTGGTGCAAAAAGTTGGGTTCGTCAGAACTTTGCATTGCCGGTTAGCACGGGCAGTGGGATCTTGGCGCAAACTGTCCCGTTTGTGTTTGCAAAGAGCCCAAAACTTCAGTATTCCCCCTTTTTTTTGGGAGGAGCTCAACTGATGCCACATCAAGGGTCCAGGACCTGAGGGGCACGTCTTGGGGATCAGGAACTCATTACAGCAGGGGCCAGCAGGGCTCAAGCAGGTCCAGTTGCAGGTACAGGCAGCAGGTCAGCTGGGCAGTTACAGTGAGCCCCTGGAGCTTGTTATGTCCCCGTAGCTCAAAACAAAAGCCCAGTCAGCTGACCCTTGGAGTTTCTTCAGTCTGAGATTAAGGGTGCAGGTCCATTCTTCCTTCACAGCAAGCAGGGCAGCAGGCAGCAGAGCATCAGTGTAGCAGGACAGAAAAGTGGCATTCCTTCTGACAGCAAAGCAGCACCACAGATGGTCCTCTGTAGTAGCCACAGGTCCAGGAGTGTACTGAAGAGTTGGGTCTGAGAGACTAATATTAATACTTGGTGCCAGCTCTGAAGAAGGAGAATGTTCCAGAGAATTCCCTTTGAAGTCCTTGAAATTTCCTGCCCCCCCGTCCTGGCTGCATGAATAATGCAGTGGTGACAAGTTCTTTAGGTCAAGTCAGGGCACAGCCTATTCAGTTGCAAGTGGGACTGGGCCCAGCTCTGCCCCTCATCCTGCCAGTTGATGGCCAATCCAGGAACACCTAATCCCTCCATTGTGTGGCTCTGTTGGAGGAGTAAACAGAGTCCAACTGCCACCTACACCCACTCATGGGACCTAGGAACAGGCTGCACGCACCAAATAGGGCAGGAAAATGGCAACTTTCTAAAAGTCAACAAACATATAGAAATTTACCTGTCTGGGTTTATGCATGTCGTTTGTCTTAAATGTTTTATATAATGTTGTTTTACAGTTTTGTTTAGTAGGTGATGTCATTTAATGTATGTAATTATTGTTTTTTTGTATATGTAATTGTAATGTATTTTTCTTTAGTAGTTGTGATGGTTGTAATATTACAAAGAATTTTTTTATGAAAGAAAAAGTATTAAAAAGTAAAAACTTTTTCTTAAAAAACAATAAAGAGGCAAGGATTGATAATCCTCGGGTTACATTGAATGGTTCTTGTACCCTAGTGAAAATAACATAGCAAAACAATATCAGTATTGGCAATTTACATGTTGTTTGTTGATAATTGGGTTCAGCCTTACTGATAGGAGCCAAAACCCCTTTTGGTATCAAACTTTCTAAAAGTGGCATTTTCAAAATTGTAACTTAAAATCTGACTTTACCATTAAAGAGGATTTTTAATTACAGTTCCTCAGACACCAAACATGAAATGTTTGCCTGTTCCCAATAAAACGTTAGCAATTATTAAGTGTAATAAAGCAATCTAATATCATCCTATGGGAGAGGTAGTCCTCACAGTTGTGAAAAATGAATTTGGGAGTTTCTCACTACCTGGACATGTAAACTTAAAAGTACATGCCCAACTTAGTAAATACACTGCACTCTGCCCTATGGGCTATTCAGGGCCTACCCAGGGGTGACGTATAGGCATTAAAAAGGAAGGTTTAGGCCTGGAAAAGGTTTATTGTGCCAGGTCAAAATTCCAGTCTAAAACTGCACACACAGGCTGCATTGAAAGGCATCAGACATGATTAAAAGGACAATCAGTGCTGCATCCCCAGTAGCAGCATTTAATTTGCAGACCCGGGGTACATGCAGTGCCACTTTACTATGGATTTACAAGTAAATTAAATGTGCTAATTGGACGTAAGCTAATTTCATAATGTTTAAGGGAGAGAGTAGAAGTACTTTAGCACTGGTTAGCAGTAGTAAAGTGTGCAGAGTCCTAAAAGCCAACAAAAACGGGTTGAAAAAACAGAAGAGTGAAGGCATAATATTTGGGGGTGCCCTGCAGAAAGTGCCAAATCCAACAATATGTAACTAGGAATGTGCCAGGTCCTGCTATGGGCTCATGTTTTCTTCACAAATAAGTAAATTATTCTGGAAACAAATCATCTCTGCTGTATATTATAACAAGGTAGTAGAGCATATGCAGCAGAATGGCTGCATAGTGCAGTAGTAAAGGTGATAAGTGATGAATGGCCCAATACATTAAAAGTACATTACAAATGTTACATGTTTTACATTACATATATTTACAATTATATACAGAGGGAGATATGGTGAGGTACAATTTGATAAAGGTTTGATGGGATTAGAACCCTGTCTCAATGTTCTAATCTTTGCAATTAAGCCCCTAGTATGGCTGGTGACATGGTGTTTGATAACCAACATGCCATTTTTGCTGCTTGAGGAGGCTGGATAAATACTGGTGACTGGCTGTATTCCTCCTTTTCTGCTGGTGTTCTTGATGGATGTCCTTCACCTTGCCTGATTTCTTGATGTATGTCCTTCACTTTCTCCTCTCTGGCCTGATTTTGGGCTTTTGATATACCTACACTGATATTTTTCAGGAATGTGTTAAAACTCCTGGTGGAAAATGTCCGTCTCTGAAGGGTCACGCCAAACCTTTTGCCTTCCTCCTCCTCTTTTTCTGACCTCGTTTATGCTGGCTTTAGGACTCTCGGCACTTTACCACGGCTAACCAGTATAAAGTGCATAAATCCTCTCCCTAAAACATGGTAACATTAGCTCATACCCAATTGGCATGTTTAATTCACTTATAAGTCCCTAGTAAAGTGCACTACATGTGCCCAAGGACTGTAAATTAAATGCTACTGGTGGGCTTGCAGCCCTGATTGTGCCATTCACATAAGTAGCCCCTTAACCATGTCTCGGGCCTGCCATTGCAGGGCCTGTGTGTGCAGTTTACTGCCTCTTCAACTAGGCATTTAAAACTATTTGCCAAGTCTTAACCTCCCCTTTTATTACCTATAAGTCACCCCTAAGGAAGATCCTTGGTAACCCAAAGGGGAGGGTGATATGTAAGTAAAAGGTAGGACATGTATTTTTATGTTTTAGTGACAAACAGCCTATTTCGTTTTTCATTACTGTGCCTGAGATGCCCTCTAAATGTTCTGGGCCTCAGAAGTGGGTTCTGCAGCTGTTTTGCTACAGAATCAATGCATCATCACAACTGCGCCAATCGAAACTGATGTAGTGCCCTTCGACACCGACGCATTGACCCACCTGCGTGAATCGGAACCGATGCATTGCCTTCACTGCGTGGAGAAGATCGACGCATTTCATTGATTGTAAGCAGGAAAGATATTTGGTTCACTGGGGCCTGCGTGGGGTCTGTAGCAGACCTGAGCTTCCACAAGGTTGGCCTGAACTTTGACTTTGTCCTGGTCCAGCACGACCTAAAGTAACCTTTTTAGCGCTACTTGCTTCTAAGTTCTCTACTGCATTTCTTTCTTCAAAATTCAATATGGACGGAGTGCTGAAACTTTTCAAACACACACTCCCAGTCAAGAGAGCTGCATTAAATCTATTGTTCTTTTGCTCACCATGCCACCCCAGTTTGGACCCGGTCATATGCAAATCAGTCTTGACCCTGCTCCCCATGGAAACAGTCCTGCCCGAACTGCCAGGCCAGGTCCTCCCTGGACCAGAAACAAGCATCCTGGGACCTTGTTTTGCTCATATAAATATTCTTTATTTTTCTAAACTGTGATGGAGACTTTTTGCATGTTTTCAATCTGTTACTGGATGAGTTATTGCACAAATACTTTACACACTGTGTTCTAAGTTAAGCCTGCCTGCTCTGTGCCAAGCTACCAGAGGGAGAGCACAGGATAATTTAGGATTGTGTTGTGACTTACCCTGACTAGGATTGTGGTCCCTACTTGGAGAGGGTGCACACATCTGCAAACTAGAGATCCAATTTCCAACAGCTCCCAACAAGGGTCTCACCCCTCCAATTTGATCTGAGATCAAATAAATCTTCTTTTCTATTGCTATTCTAGCTGCTCTTAGTTTACCTTACTAGGGGATCCCACGTTCAATGTGTTTACCAACAAGTCCTAAGGGAGTGCAAGCAGTTTGGTCCCAGACCACCTACAAGAATGAAAAGTCCAGGAATTTCACTGGCAAAAGATGTCTTACATCATGAGCTAAATCTGTAGTCCAGACAATCACAGAAAAACAAACTCACCATGGTCACTGATTGCAGGGTGTTAGGTCTGTCCCTCCAGCTCACCTCTATAAAATTGCTCTCCTTTGAGAGCTGGAATTGGTGGATAGCGTCTGTTTATGGACAAGGTGATCGAATGCTGGTGACTATCAGACATTGAGTTCAACAATTGCAGTCATGGGATCCCTCAGTTGGGTTTGAGTGCTTCTTTCACTGGGTCAGCTGATTTCAGCTCAGTGTTATTCCATGGTCTCTGTTAACATCAACCTCTGTATCCGGTCTTCTTTATGGGGTCTCACTGACTGTCATCATTGAATTGAAGCTTCCACCTTACATGGACATATCTCTTTTCCATACCCCTTCCTTGATCAGCTTCTCGAATATTCTCTTCTTTCTATCCATTTCATTTGCAATTGCTCAATGCAGAGCTTTGCATTAATGTACAGATGGTTGGGATGATTACAGAGGCGACACACCATAATGATCTGTCCTCCTATACATCCTCATCCCCTTACTTTTTTTTATCTCATTGACTATCCTTCCACAGCACTTATTAGCTACCAAAGAGTAGAATGAAGCATTATGCAATAAACAGCATTTCATACTATAATTGTCTCTGTAAGAAGCATAGTCCCTTAGATGATACCCAGGGATTGATGGAAGCTGTTCTTTGGATACACCGAGGAACAATAAACAGGCTTTACGCCATTACGGCATGAGTCGAATAACTGGATGCACCTAGTTTCAGCAAACAGACAAATTAGTGGCAATAGCAAAGCAATATAGCAGTGGTACTCAGGAACAAAGTGAAATCGTTCACATGGCACCTACTAACAAGGAATGCAAGGGTGCAAATGGCAAAGCAGTGATTTACAGAGTGTCAGATCAGTACAGTACTTTGGAAAACATATGACAGGTGTTCTTGCGGATCTCATGAGAGGTGGTAATCAGGGAAGATTAGGTAAAGTACAGGACAGAGGTTGTTGTGCAAAAGGCGCTTTGAATATTGTCAGGTAAGTCTAAGGTATGTGACTGATATCTGTGCCAAGATTACCTAAAGTGATTACCTTTTAGAGTAGGTGGGTAAGTGTTAGGCCCTTTCTGACTCCTGCATATTCAAACATTTAAGTTGCATCAGTATGTTGCCCCTTGCTGCTTTGGCCACAATTCTTCCAGAGACTGCACAAATAAAAGGTAGGGAAGGAAGATATGTCAGCTTTTGCACTGATTGAATCAAGAGCTTTGGAGTGAGCTCTGACTTCTGCAAGCATAGGCCACCTTCGAATTGGAAACAAATGAAGAAAGAAAAAACTGGCCAATACAAAATATGAACTAGACAATTGTACAATTCTGGAGTCTTTGCAATAGTCCTAAATGCTTGGTAATTTAAACAGAAGAGCATACACCAATCTAGAACGCATTGCAACAAAATACTAATATTGTGCTGTTTGATATTGGTATTGTTTAAAAAAAAAAAATTTTTTAATATCATTGCAAAAATGTCTTGATGTCCACAATATCATGGAACTTTATACTGCAGGTAAGAATATCATTGTTTTACTTTATTAATTGATAATTGAAGTATTTAATGTTGTTTTATTTAATATCGGTGTGTAAAATGTTGAATTGGAATTTTTAAATGTTTTATTAGTTTGAGTATTATAGGTTGTTAATTATTTGTGATTATGTTTAGTATGGTTCCATTTATTTTTGGTTTGGTACTATATTTAAAGAATTTTATTTTGTCATATCAATTATTTTGAATTGGTGGCAGGTTTTGGAGTTTGTATGTCAGGAAGTGTTTAAAATATATATATTTTTGATATTATATTTGATCTATTCATTTTAATTGGCCAGCTTGAAAAATATTTATGATTATTTTTATTTTTATCTTGGTGTGTAGTTGTTTGTACGGAAATAGGGTTGGTAATGTTTATAAATAAATGTTCTATTCATTTTAAACTGTATTAATTAATTATAAATTGGTGAAATATTTTATCATTTTTATGAACCTTATATATGTTTCTTAATTTGGCTACAGTTTTTGTTTAAATAATTGTTTAATTAGGTAGTATTTCTTACTTTAATGCATAATATTTTATTTTGTCTAATTATTTGTATTTTTGCAATTTTTTATTGCTATTTATACTTTATATTATTAATATTTTTTGGTGGATTTATATTTTAATGTGTAGTATTAATCATAATTTATAGTGTTTCAAATATTGAATATTTTGTGTTTAATATAATGTTAGTGGTAATAATAATAATAATATTTTTTATGTTTTGTTTTATTATATTTAGCTACTTGCATTTTATGTAGTTTTATTTTGTTTTCTATTAACAAGGATTTGGAGTAATAAATGTGATTTTTCTAAAGTTCTAACCCTTTTCCACTGCTGGTCCAATTAGATTAGAAATATTAAGTATCATCCCTCCAAAGTTCAACATTTTCCTAATTATTGCTGGGGTTGGAGTGGGAGTAGTAAATCTGACCCCTCTAAAGTCCAACCGTTTTATTACTTTTGCTCAGGTTGTAGTGGGAATAGTAAATCTGACCCCTCCAAAGTCCAACATTTTCCCTACTGTTGCTTAGGTCGAAGTGGGAATAGAAAATTTGCCCTGCAAAAAGTGGGTTAGTGTTTGTTGTGAAGGATGAGGGTCCTTATTAAGTAATAAGTCTAAAATCTTCCATCTATTGGGAACTAAGTACCCTGCTGTAGCACGTGACTCTTTCAGGACAGTGAGGCAGAGCAGTCCAAGGCCTACTTAGGGGAGGTGGTGTGGGCTAGTATCCCAGTCAGTAAGATTGCAACAATCCAACCCAATAAACCATTGGCCAGTCAGTGCATTTACTTACAACAAGAATAAATTCTTTATTAAGCACACAATACTTAATATGGCTATAGTGACACCCTTCTAACAGGCCACACTCCTATATAGCCCTGAATCTTATAACCACAAGACCTCATCATTGTACTAGACACAAATTAATGGGATACAGTTATCAAAAGGTAGGCCTACTGGGTTTGTCATGGTATCAATACATTGAGAAAAGCAGCAATATGTCCCAGTAAACCAATACTCCACAAGTAAAATAACTAAGGATGGTGCAATCTTACAAGAATTTCAATAAGACAAGTAATGATACACTGTTAGCTTTGTAATTGTCAATAAAGCATTTGAAACGGTTCAATGATCTTTATGAAAACTCACCATGATTCAATGTTAACTTTGTCATTGTCAATAAAGCAAGATCATTAGACTACATTGTGTGTACAAGCCAATTTCTATATTTTACATGCTGCAAGTGGAGCCTTAGAACCCACCAACAGTGGTCCCCACATCCTGAACCTTTGCACCACAGCAGAAGCTCCAGAGGAGTTTGAAAATAAAGCAAACTTTTGTGGGGCCATACATTTAACAACCTGGGAGATTTAGGGCAATGATTTAAAAACAGATGTGAGATTATTTTTGTTGGGGCTGCTGCATGATTGGCATCCTTGGCAAGCCAAAAACGCCCTTTATTTATTGGTGGACCCCCTGCCCTCTTTAGAGAACCACAAAAGCAAAATATGCAAATTTGTAGTCCCTTGCGGGATTACTAGTGCATTGTTTGCTTTTTTCTAATCATTTTCTTTTTTTAAATAAGCTGTAATTGTATTAATATTGGTAGAACCCGGAGACTTGATGGATTAAAGAGAATGATTTGCTAGCAGATGGAAGAGCTGACTTCATTTTACAAGAGAATAGAGGCCTAGAATTACTTGAAGATGATGGCTGTAGATGTTGGAACTCTGCCAAAGCAGAACTGGAGCTGGATCCCCTCCCTTGACTGACGAAACCCTTAAGAAAATCTTTAAGACTTCTTTGTGTAGTCATTTCATAGGATGTGCTATGTTGGCAGCTAACCCTTCTTTGCCCAGTTTGCAAGCTCTCGTTTTTGACCTTGTTGCTCTCACGCAGCAGGTAAGAGACAGGAGCTTAAAATAATGGGAGTATGCCACACTGGGGTATTTGCTTGTGCACTGAAGGGCAACACTGAAGGAAAAGGGTATACAAGCCTGAGATTGATTTAAATTGAATAAGAAAACATAGGGAAATAGATGTAAGCTCAAGCTTATCTGGTACATAGTAGCTGATCATCTAATTCTGTAAGACAATTGGATAAGGCGGTTTGTAACTGTGGGCCCAGGTGCTGGTCTGGATGCCTAAGATTACTCAACAGTACACACAATTCTGTAGGAAACCAGTGGCCAGCACTTTTAAGAGACTTCAGACAAAAACTCCCACTCCCCCATGGCTCTTTCAAAGGCACTACATTTAGAGAGACAACAATCAAATCACCCCACAGTTCCCTGGTACCTCTCAACACTGCATCTATTTTACAACTCTTGTGGTTTTCCACATCTCTCTTACCCTCTTAGAAGAAAGAAAAAAGGGGACAAAGGAGGCAGAAGCGGGAGTAGAAAGAAACAGGGCCGCCTCGCCAATGTTAAGGGGGAAGAGGAGTGAAACAATGGGGGAAAAGAGGGAGTCAACGCCTGTCCCCAGTAGTCCCTAGTCACTCAAGACTTCCAACAGCCTTTCCGATTCGGTGTGTCTGACACAAAAAGGCTGTGGGAAACTGACTTTGGGGGCCCCTAACAGGCCCCCCTTCCTCCTGATTATTCCGGTCTGGGGTCGAGGGGGTCCCCAAGGGACCACCCTGTAATACCATGCAAAGTGTGGCAGGCACCATGGGTGCCCACAACAGGGTGCAAGGTTTTCCTCAGACACCCATTTTCCCCATTGGAGCTTGTGTTGTTGGTCGGAACACAGGCTCCCATTGAAGTCAATGGGAGTCCTTCCTAATGGTGTTCGGAAACATCATAATCGGTCGGGTGGAACCGCCGACCGCGAGTCGGTCGGAACTGAATCCGACAAGGAGTCGGGCGGTTTGGTTTTCCGATCAACATCGTAATCAGGCCCTATGTGTGATTTGCACAAATGAAATACATGCATTAAAGTATATATTCTGAGTCCCTTATGCATGCATGTTGTGGATACTTTGTGCACAATACTTTTCAGCTAAGTGTGCCAAATTGATCATCCACAGAGGTGTATCAGAAGCCTAGTTAGGAAATGCAATACAATTTAGATTTCTACACTCAAAGTCATAGTTTTTTTGAGTTCACATACCATCTTGCCATGCACTTTCCACACATATGTAAGAACTTTTACCCTAATGAAGTAACAGGAACTAGCTTATTAATTGCCGGAATGGACTCCATTCTGTTCAATGTTGTCAGTATATGTTTAGAAAGGGACTCAGAGTATTCTTTAGCATGTATTATGGTTAACAATTACATCTAATTTTAATAGAACAGTTAGGGTTCTTCCTAGGAGGTAGATATATTTAGAACAGGTATTGCAACCCCTTTTAGTTTTAATCCACTTTGCAGGAAAATTCTCACTTCACTGGTGCGAAGGAAATTTATAATTGGCTTTGAATTGCAGTAGCCTGAAGACAATTTACATTCACAAGACTCACTAAAAATAAAATAAAAATCATGAATGTAAAGAAAAAACTATTGCTAAAGATCTGGCCCACCAGCCATTAAACTAAAGTGCGCTTCTTTTCAGGGAGAGGTGCTCAAGTAATCGGGCAAAGTGCCATTAATCACAGTGCAAGAGGTCCAATGGCTGAACTGGTCCATTGCCCTATGCTGTATGTTGTGGTGGATGCAACCAACATGCGAATGACAGTTTAACAGACCAATTGATGAAGATGGCTGACCCACTGCCCCTCTACGTTTTCTACATATGCATGTATTTTAAATTAGAATGGCTGATAAAACAGCTTAAGCTGTCTATTGGCCAGACCCAATGAATGCACTAAAAAGGATTGCCATTATGAGTATATTAATGTTTTTCAAATAAGATATCCGCACATAATAACACGCGAATGCTCAGGGGTCCCGATAATGCAGCAACTGACATACATATACAATGATATTGCTAATGAATTCAGCATTACACATAAATTGCAGCAAGTATGTCCTTTTATATATAACATCTAAAACTCTTTGAAATTATGCGGGCTGTGCCTCAATCTTGGGGTGTTGGTCCTGCCTGAATTTTGGTAGGACAGGGATGGCTAACTTTTGCCTATTGCACGACAACCTGTATATGTGTGTATGACATCCTATAATATCCTAATTTTTTATTCAGAGGTCAATCATACCACAACGTAATATGTTTCGTCGTGTTCACAATTTGACATATTGACAATTTGCATCCCTTTGGAGAGCACTGCTTCTATCGAAAACATTATTTTCAGTTGAAAGTTTTCTGATACTTGTTTAAACAATGTTGATGGCATGTTGGTACTAGATGCAGGTGGCCACTAAGAAGCCATGTCATGGTGGGCACGCGGCTCTGATGTGTGAATGTCGAGTGTTATATTTGGACTTTTTGCAGCATATGTAGCGTCTCCAGGACCCAGGGATTTGAGGGATCTTATGGACCCCAATAATGTGGGTCTTTTACTACCCAACTGCATGGCAGGGGGCCTTTATCCTAGCCTACCTTAGGGCCCATTGCACAGTAGTTATACTACTGTGCATGTGACCAAGTGAGCGTAGTGCAGACTGAAGCTGTGCACAAGTAGAGCAATGAAACCTTGCTCGCTCCCTGCGGTGTATGTGCTAACTCGCTAATAACACATTTGTTCTCCAGGTTCCTGACCACTGTGAAATACTCCTGTGGCCACCCAGCACCTTCCCATTTCCATACTTCAAGGACCCTTCCTCTTGTGTCACTGCTTCAAAAGTAGGTCGACCAATAAAAAGAAGAGATAAAGAAGGACTGGTCTTTACCCTGAGAGACTTACCATCATATCTTCAAGCCTTGAAAGTCTTGCCTTGCAGTCACACAGTCCTCTGATTGGCTGACTGGATCTCAACATTCACAATTGGATGCTGATTGTTTTTAATAATGTTGGACAGCTCTAAAAGAAGAACCAAGATATCACATTTTTATGAAGCTGTGTGAATGTGTCTGTACATGTATGCATGCATACATGGGCGTGTATGCTGGGTAGGTGTGCTCATGTGTGTGTGTGCGTGCATGTGCGTGTGTGTGTGTGTGTGTGTGTGTGTGTGTCTGTTTACATGCTACATTCCTTAGTTAACAAAAACATGAGCTAACTTTCCAAATTTTCAAACGCTTTTACTGGTTTCCTCTTAAAATGCGGGTAATATTCTGAACCTTATGGAAGTTGACCAAGGTTTTGAAGTGCTTGGTCTTCTATGTGTGCTCGAGTTATTAGACAGACAGATGTTATGTTGTTATCTGCAAATTGTGTTCTGCCACTACAGATCGCAAAAAGGGACTTAATGAAAGTCCCTTGTTTTGCTTCAGTTTCTAATTACATTTCAGTCTTTGCAGAGCGTTGGGCATTCAGACACAGTATTAAAGCGAACCTGTTCAGGGGTCTTTTCTAATATATTCTATGTTTTGATCTCCGAGGTGGAATAGGTTCAACCAGATTAATTTAAGTGGCTCTTACCTTTGTTTGGCACAATACAAACACCCTCCCTCACTTCTTTTTAATCTCTTCCCTTCTCCTAGCCTCTGAAGTGTTGCGTGTGCTGAGTGGCTGGGGTGCCGCTTTGCATGAATGAGCTATTTGCGAATTCATTCGGGATAAAACGTCCTTTCAGTGCATGGTTGACGCTGTAACGTATGGAATAAGATTTATTTCAGATGAAAAGGTGTTTGTTTTCCGTTATTCGTTGGTTCGTTGCTCTCAGAAAATACAGGAGACCCCAGTCCACAAAAGAATCCTCACAGATTCCAAATATCGGGTGTAAAAAAAGCAGCGGAAGAATGGTAGTGAGTTGGAGTGTTTCAATGTATCAGTGTTTTAATTGAATGACCTGCCCATAGCGAAACAAACGAACCACAATCTGGGCATTCTCTCAAGAGTTAGACATAAAAAATAGTTAAATATATGTTATTCATTTTCGTTGTTTTGATGTGATTTTATACCATCACGAAGACAGTATTTGAACCAATGAGTCTGCGTCTCCCACTAGAACCTGCAGACAAGGGCCTTGGGGTACCCACATCCAGGGTTCCCCATAACCTCAGCCACTCGCTCTAAAGTATTTTGAAAGGACAGTGTGTCATTGTCGCAGAGCTACCTCTGGTTACATCCAGCAGCCGCAGAGCACAAGAGAACTATTGATCTGAGGAGAGTGCAGGGGGACTTGAAGTTGGGGGCGTAGCTGCGCTTGAGAGTTAAAAAAATGCGGGCATGACAGAGTAAGCAAATGAAGACAGAATTGTGTATGTTCTTCTATTGTTCATTGTGGGGATTCAAAGGTAAAAAGAGCAGCAACATTGGGCATAAATGTCTCTTGTGCATGGTGCAATATACATTGGGGGTGATTCACAAAGGTAGCTTACACTTGTGAGTAATTTACATGTATAGTTTTCTCCGACTGTGGAGTGTCCCCGTGATAAATTATAGGGAAGAGTAAAGTTTACTTAACTCAAGAAAAATTAGTAAAAAGATTTTTATATAAAATATGAATGTAAATTACACTTATATATTTATTTTAAATATAGAACAAACTAAAAACATGCTACAGCACTAACAACGTAATTTTGAAATAAATTATTTAAAATTATTAAATTAAATAAAACTATTTTACTGAAGTTTAAATTAAAAAATAAATTCCCGCCTAAAGAAAACAGATACATTTTTATTAAGTATTAATAATTATTAAAAGTGATATATCAAAATATCAACCTCATTTTGTTAAAATAATGTTACCTTAAAAAGTCTTTCAAAAAGGTTGGTGAAATGTTTTAATTACATAATACATATTTAAATTTTTCGGTTGTATAACATTAAATTATATCTACCTGTATGTTTAACTATTTTAATTAATTTAATTTAATTTAACATTATTTCTTTTGGGGTTTTATTTAACCTTACCTCCATTATTTTATATGGGAGGGTGTTGCAGTATCAGTGGTTGCCTATTTGTGGTGCTGGCCTACTACTTTTTTCTTTTTGGCAGTTAAAACTTACATTCATAAATTTTGCTCGGGAACAAAGACATGTAAGTCTACACTTTTGAATAACTTAAATTTAAAATTAAGAATAACTATATAGTAAAGTTACTTGAAAGTCTAAGGGGGATATTCACAAGAACGTGTGCTAAACATCACCAAAAAATGCTAATGCAACTTTACACATCGCAGCCTATCGCGGGAAAATAACCCTGTGTTAACGTGGAATTCACAACACGGTGGTACCATGCGATAGTCCCCCGAAAACGCGGCCAATGTCCGCGATACAACCACCGCGATGGAGATAAAAACACAAACCCCAACGAGTAAAAAGACGCGAAGTGCCCAAATGTGCTAAGAAAACAGTGACAACCAGCGAGAGGCCAGCAATATCCACGCGTAATGCGTGAAAAAGCACAAGAACAGCATACGGAAAATGCCACTAAAAAGGAAATCAACTGCGGAGTACCACGGATGCACCCTGACCGACTGCAGAGGACAACATGAACCCCACAATCCCCACAGAGGAACACCCAGGAATACAGGGCTCGTGGAAGGGCAATGAGAAGAGGAACAGGAAGACAGGGCACAGTCCACAGGAAAACCCGATTATCGCCACGGATGAGACAGAACACCACCACCAACTGTACGTCACTTCCAACGTGTCATTGGCAACAAAGAGGCAAAGATGGCACACCACCTCGGACCATGTGAATGCCGTCGCATGGCAGAGGAGGACAATGGAAGAGCACAAGAGGCGCTGGACTGATGTGAATGGCAAAACCAAGCAGAAACTCGCTGCCAACACGAAAGCAGCAACGCACCCCGGAGGAGGGGGGCCAGCAGAACCCCAGGAGCTGAATGACATGGAGAAGATGGTAGCCACAGTCACCAGTCGGGAGACAGTGACATGAGTTGGTGATGTGGACACTGCCCAACATGACCCAACATTACATCAACATGGTGCGTAGCGACCTGGGAGTGGGGGGACGGGGGGAGATGGGCACAATGGCACACATGCACAATCAAGCAGGGCACACTGCACACCCACAATGACTCTGGATCATGTCCCTGATCCCAAGGGAACACTTCAGCACACACGCAAACACCAAGTAGTCCCACGAACACCATGTGCCCAAAGGGGCACCCACCCAACACATCAACATTCACAGAACCAACACATGCCCACGTGCGAAACACAGCAAACATGCACATACGTCAGCCACACTGACAATGCAAGAGACAGCACATGACGAGTAGCTTGGCTGCAGTCCTATCATCATGGCAATGTACACGGCACGACATTGAGGTGGCTGAGTGCGGACAACACCCGAAAAGGAGCAGGTCACACTCGGACACAACTACCTGCACAAACAACCCCTGACGTCAACGGCACATCTGGGGACAAACCATGCCCAAGAGTCACAACTCGACAAAGAGCACAAGTTACCTAAGTCTGCAACATCTCAGCACCGTGGAAGCACAGAACTGACAGGCACACACATGAAAGGGATCAGTGGCAGACAAATCAGAGCCGCAGGAGAGAATCACCCACCGTGCAGCATACGCACATAAGCATAAGTGCACCTCAACATTGACAACATCCCGGTACAAACAGCAACACCTCCACAACAGTACACAGGACACAACTGGTGCCGCAAATGTGCACAACATGGCAAATCACATCTGGCACAGCAGGAAACTGTGACATGACAATGTACAAGTACAACCTGTAACCTGCAAATATGTTTTATTCACACATGCTGTGCTTGTGGACATTTTGTACTGTCCCATGATTGCCAGGGATGGCCACAATGTGACGTTCTCATGAGAAGAAATAGTTAATGATGGTGTTCCTACGGACCAATCCTGCCGCAGCTGCAGTGGGATGTGGGCCACCTGCCCCATCGTCCCCATCATCGTCCGGTACTTCTGGAACTGGGATCCATGGGGCATTGGTGCGTACACAGATGTTGTGCAACACACAACATGCAACGATCATCTTGCACACAATGTCTGGGCTGTACAGGAGCCTTCCACCTGTGACGTCCAGGCACCTGAAACGTGACTTCAACATGCCAAATGTGCGTTCAACGATGCCCATGGTGCGTATGTGGGCCGCATTGTACTGCCTCTGGGCGGGTGTGTTCGGGTCTCGGAGGGGTGTCATCATCCAAGGGCAGAGTGCATATCCTTGATCACCTGGGACAGTGTAGAGAGAATCCAGTGACGCCTTGCTGGCTGTGTGTGGGGTGAGTGTAAGCCAGCCCTCAGGGAGTAGCTGGTGCTGGCAACAACTCCAACAGTCATCAGGCACTCAGAAATGCAATGTCAGAACAACAAGGGAGTATGACTTGAGTCGCACAGGGTTAGTGGCCCCGAATGCACAGCGGCCGACACGGGCCTACTGCCACGGGATGCTGACCTGCGGGAGACTGGGGTAGGGTCATGAGGGCAGAGCAGGGTCTCGTATGTATCATAGGTGCCTTCCGCGGAGTGTCTCGGGGGAGAATGGGAGGTGTACCCCCAGGGCATGATGCAGAGGGCACATGCCAGCTGTGTCCGGCAACATGGCGGATATGAATGCCACAGACTCATGCCAAACACCAAGTCCGTACCTGCCCGTTGCTGATGACAATCCCCAGGCCACAGGCTCAGACACCAACGATGTTCCGCCGGAGGCTGACAGTCACTCACGGCGCACAGGGTTAGTGGCACCAGGTCAGTCCTTGCTACTGGTTGACCTCCTCCGTAACGGTGATCCGTGTTTCCACCGGACTGTGACGCATCTCCTTCTCAATCCTCCCCCTGCGTACACTGGCATGGACCCTGCCATTGATTAATGATGACTCAGTTCAAGATGTGGGACATCCTGGACTGCAGTGTAGCCCGGCTGCAGCGGTGGAATATGTCAACGAATGGGGACCCCTGGGGGCCTGTGTCACGGAGGACAGCGATGGCCTGAGGAGGCCGCCAAGCTCGCAGGCATGGGTCTTGGAGCTAGCACCGGCATGTGGTGGGCCCTCTTTGACACACAACGGTGTCGGCAGGTGAGCAGTGCGGCCTTGGAGCGCTGGGGCGGGCAGGCCTGGTCTGGGTATCAGCGTCCTGGGGTGCAGCAGTCGCACAGGGTCGCAGGCCCCGCTGCTCACGGCGTTGGCCTCATGGCAGACTGCGAGGCGTCACCCTGGCTGTGACGTTGGCCTTTCCGGGAGAGAACCACGCTCTGCGCCACAGGGTTTTTGTCCACACCCCTGCGCAGGCCTGGCGTACTCCGGGCCAACCCACTATGCTCACGCACACAGGGGGGGATGCAGCGAACAACATTTCCGCGATCTGAGCCACAGCCTGGGGGGACATGGTTGCGTCCACTGTTCACTACTGTCCGGATACCTGCAGTTAATGTCTGCATGGACATATCTGTGGTTTGCATACCCATGTCTGTCCAGCACATCCACGCCTCACTTGTCTTGTGTACATTCCCATTCATGGGTCACTTGCATCCTTCGCACATGGCTGCATTCCGCATCTCCACACGTTCAGCTGTTGTGTGGCTGTGGTGCCATGATATAGCTGTATTGTGTGCAGGGGAAGCCCAGGATCACCATGGAGTTGTGTTGTAGTGTCTGGTAGGTGGGCATGTTGATTGACATGTTGTATGTGGTTTGGTCACATGTGCATTCCCACAGTTGTGCGTTGTGTGATGGTGGCTTTGAGGTGTGTGGTGTGTAGATTTGGCACTTACCAACGAGCAGTCCAGTTCCATAGATGCCATCCTGGAAGCGCTGGTTGATGATGGACTGTCGGAAGATGTAGGAATCGTGCACACTGCCGGGGTAGTTTGCGATGACATTTGTGAACATTCCCCGGTGGTCCACTATTACCTGCACATTGATGGAATGCGTGTGCTTTCTGTTGGGGTAGTGGTGTGCAGTATCCGCAGGGGGCACACGTGGGACATGTGTGCAGTCAATGGCCCCCAACACGTGTGGGAAGCTAGCAAAGGCGTAGAAGCCTTGCTTTGTCTTCAGCTGTTCCTGCGCAGTGTGGGGGAAGTGAAGGTACTGGGGTATGAAGCTGATGATGGCATCCAGGACAGGTGTGATGAACTTTGATAGGGCTGGCTGTGAGACTCCTCCGACTCTGGCAGTTGTTGGTTGGAAGGTACCAGAGGCCAACAGGTGCAGCACAACCAGCAGCTTTGTCTGCGGAGGGATGTTGGTTGTCCACTGGGTTGGGACCGTCAACCTGTGGGCGATGTGGGTCATGATGCGGATGATGGTTGTCCTTTTGAGCCTGTAGTCGGCAATGACTTCCTCGGGCGTTAGGTCTGTGAGACTTGTGCGTTTTCAGTAGGTCCGCTGTCTTACTCAGCGCTGCCTCTGTGGTGGTCCGGGGGGGTGCGGGTCTGGGTCCTGGGGGTGGTGGCGGTCCTGGGGGTGGTGGCAGTGGGTGAGGTGGCCCTTTTGGGGCTCCGAGCTGCATGATGAGTAGCTCCATGGCTTCGGTTGTTCTTTGGGTGTGGCTGTGTGCGGGGCTCCGTTGCCTACTGCAGGTAGTCGTCCGGCTTTACACCAGCAGGAGGCAGGTGTTAAATACCTGCGGCTTATCCCGTGGTTTTGACTCGCATCGCAGATCTGGCACTTCGTTGTGAAAGTGGTGTTGTGGTGTTTTCGTGTGTTTTTGCACGGGAACGCCTACTCTGCATCTCATTAGGGTTAGTTGGTGGTGTCCTCCCTGGGGATAAGTTTTGGGGCATTTATCGCGGGAATACTGGCGATGTCTGCAGTTTGCACCCGCTTGTGAATGGGGTGTTAAATCTATCTCCACTTTTGATGCGTTAAGGTGGAGATAAATCGGCGGTAGGTCCTTGTGAATATGCCCCTAAGAGTAAACTTACACGTGTTAATTACAAATGTAAGTTACCTTTGTGAATAGCCCCAAATGTATTTTGTATGGAGTTCAAAATCCTCCAGTGGGGAAAGTTCAAAGCTGTGTCCTATGAAGTGCTCTTGAAATAAGCCACTGTTGTCATGAGCTATTGCTGAAACCCTGGAGGTCTTGGAAGTCAAAAACTTTTCCAAATCCCAATGTTTCAGAGATTCTGGAGCAGCACCTCTTGGTCACTTTTATGGATCCCACTCCTTCAGGACAGCACTTAGGGGCCAGGACTCACTCCAGCAGAGACCGCCATCATGGTCCAGTCCAGTTCCAGTTGCTACTGGTCAGCTGGGCTCTTAAGGAAAAAGGACTCTTGCAGCTTGATGTTCCCTATGATCACAGAGGAGGTCAGCCAACTTACCCTTGAAGTCCACTTCTTAGTTCTGCGTACAAGTGGGAGCAGGTCTCCACACAGCTTTCAAACAACAGGTCCAGTTCTCTACTGTTCTTCAATCAATCAATCAATCAAGCAAGCAATCAATCAGTATTTGTATAGCGCAGCTAATCAACCGTGAGGGTATCCAGGTGCTGGGTTGGGTCAGTCGAAAAGCCAGGTCTTGGTTCTCTTTCTGAAGTCCGCCAGAGAGGGTGATGTCTGGAGGTGGAAGGGAAGGCCATTCCAGGACTTAGCTGTGAGGTAGGAGGAGGAACAGCTGTTGTTTCACAGATGCTTGGTGTCTTTGCGAGGGGGATGGAGGCGGAATGAAGGTTTTTGGATGGTTGGTGGAAGTTCAAGCGGTGCTTGATGTATGCTGGTCCTAGGTCGTGGAGGGCTTCCAAGGCATGTGTCAATATCTTGAATTGACATCTTTTCTCGACAAGGAGCCAGTGGGGGTTCCTAAGGTGTGGTGAGATGTGGGTCCATAGAGCAGGTCGAGGATGAGTCCTGCCGCTGAGTTGTGTATTGTCTGTAGTCTCTTCATGAGTTCAGTGGTTGTTCCTGCATAGAGTGCATTGCCGCAGTCCAGCCAGCTAGTGACTAGTGCTTAAGTGACAGTTTTCCTCATGCTGATGGGGAGCCATTTGAAGATACTTCAGAGCATGTGGAGAGTGTGGAAGCAGGCGGAGGAGATTGCATTGAACTGCTGCTTCATGGTGAGCTTGATGTCCAGGATGATGCCAAGGTTGCAGGCGTGGTCTGTCGATTTGGTCGTAGGTACAAGTTTGGTGGGCCACCAGTTGTCGGTCCAAGAGAGAAGGTTTGTTGTCAAAGATCAGCACTTTGGTCTTGTCAGTGTTAAGCTTCAGATAGTTGGTCTTCATCCAGTTGGTGACATTTTTAATGCAGTTGCGAAATTGGTCTTTGTGGTGTTGGGGTCTGCTGAGAGAGAGAGGAGGAGCTGTGTGCAGTCATGTAGGATATAATTTTGAGGTTGTGGGTTCTGATGATGTCGGCTAGGGGTGTCATGTAGGTGTTGAAGAGGGTGGGGCTGAGAAATGAACCTTGAGGGACACTGCAGATGGTGCTCATGGGTTTTGAGGTGAAGGGGGTAGGCGGATTCTCTGTGTCTGTCCTGCAAGGAATGATGCGATTCATCTGAGGGTGTCTCCCTGGATCCTGATGTGGTGCAGTCTCTTGATAAGTGTGTGGTGTGTTCGGTGTCCAATGCTGCAGAGAGGTCGAGGAGGATCAGGACCAGCAAATCTCCTCTGTCCAGGAGGATGCGGTTGTCATCTGTGGCGGCGATAAGGGCAGTCTTGGTATTGTGGTTGGCGTGGAAACTGGATTGGGTGGCGTCGAGCAAGTTGTTTCTCTCCAGGTGTCCGGTGAGCTGCTGGTTGATGTCTTGAGGACTTTGGTGGGGAAAAGGAGAAGTGAGATGGGGCAGTAGTTCTGGAGTTTGCTGGGGTCTGCAGAGGGTTTCTTGAGGAGAGGTCTGACTTTAGCATGTTTCCAAGCAGTGGGCAAAGTGGCTGTGGCGATAGATGTGTTGAGGATGGTGGTGAGTTGGCTGCTGACGTCTTTGCCTCCAAGGTAGAAGAGGTGGTAGGGGCAAGGGTCCGTGGGTGCTCCTGAGTGGATGGAGTTAATGATGGCTGTGGTGTTCTGAGTGGTGAGCTGTTCCCATGCAGTGAGTAGCTGATCATGGGAGGCAGCTGTTGGGATGAGGAGGATGTGGAGGTCCATGGGTTGGGGCTCGAAGTTTTTGTAGATGGTAGATATCTTGTTGTGAAAGTGGTCAGCTAGAGTGTCGCAGAGTGTCTGTGAGGGAGAGATGGTGTTCTTGGTGGCCATGGGGCAGGAGAACTCTGATGATGCTGAAGAGTTTGTTGGTGTGGTAGGTGCTTGCTTCAATGCAGTTTGCTAGGGCTTCTTTTTTCATGTCTTTGAGTCCTTGGTGGTGCGCCATGTCTTGTAGATACGGGGCATTCCTGCCCTTTTCTTTTGACGCACTGCAGTGCATCAGGAAGGCTTGCTGCACTGCGGTGAGTTAAAATATTGTAAATGAGGCCCATCGGTTTTAAACACTAAACCACTAGTGAACTAATAGGCAAGACAGTTGTGATGTAAACCCTGTAGGTGGCCCAGATTGTTAAAGAGCAACATTATAGTCTATTAAATCACACATAATAGGTTTTTGTACAAATGGTATTCTGAAGTCTCATATTTGATAGGGATTTCATATGCAACAATGAAAAAAAAGGAGTTTAGGTAAAATAAAATATTTGTCCAAGATTGCACAAGTTAAGCAGGGAAGCTATGATTTTAGCAGGTTTAACTTTGTACAAATCAGCCACTAAAAAGCATCTATTTGTCTTTACTCTTTTATGCTAATGCTTTGATTTTACTGCGTTGTGCATTTTTCTGTTGTTTTTATTTAGGGCAAGGCATTGGAACATTTTACATGAGCACCAGTTACATTGTTTTTATAACCTGGGAAGATTAAGTGATATTCCCAGAATCACAGGATGGTGAGTGCTGCCGATATTCAAACTTGGTTCATCAGCTCCAAAGTTGGCAGCAGCTCTGGCCATAGGGCTGTAGAAGCCACATGTAAGCTTATTAAAAAGGAATCCGATTTGCAAGGGTTTGTAAAGGTCTAAGTGCATCCAAATAAGAATGCACTTCACACCAGCAGGACAGCAGACGGCATTGGTAACCTCCGTCTGTCCATAAAGTCATACTTTCCCTTTCCAGGGGCCCCCATCAGAAAAGCTATAGAAGAACAGGTGTTCTGCTCCTATGACAGGGCGCACCAAGAGGTGGCTTCCTTCAGTGTTAATGATTTAAAAAGCTTGGGAAGCCTTTCTCTTCATGCGCGCTCCAGCAGAGGCTCTGTGCGCCGGATCCTGCGATTGGTTTCGGGGATTCACCCCTCATCAGCCAGGCTAGCTTGACTCCAGTGCCATGGAGAGCACGGGACCCATGTCTGGGCATACCCGTCCCACTCGGGTGACAAATGCAAAAATAACATTTGCTGGACAGAATGTTCCAGTAGCTTCATCCAACGTGGACATAGCACAGGTATTTATTTTTGAACTCTTGTTTTACTCATAGGACAGCTACAACCATTTACAGTGAAAATAGCTTTTGGGGGGCTAGTCACTGTAGGTACCGGGCAACACTAAATTCTTGTATGTACCACTTTGAATTACTAAGCACACTGCCTTGTGGGCTACAAGGCCTACTTAGGGGTGACTTTCATAATATTTAAAAGTAGTTTTTTTCCTTCCAAAATGCTTATTTTGAAAGATCCACCTACAGATTTCAAAACTGCAGGAGTCAAGCTGCACAGGTACACATGAAGCCATGTTTTTATGTCACTCTAGAGGAGTATACAATAAGTGCTGCAGTCCACATGTGACATTTAACTTTCCTTGCAGTTGATGTATTGTCCTGCACCATATGCAATGGTTTACTTATCATAAAGTTAAATATGTTCAGAGCACATATACAGGGGCCCAGTGTACATATTTAAAAACCAGCAAAACTCGTCAGCAAAAATGGGGATAACCACACAAAAAGGCACTTGCTCACAGTCCTTAAAATGGCTGTAGGTTGAGGGACTTTTTGAATGATGCATGCTACTTTGAAGTGGAGCACCGTAAATGGTCAGTAAGGAAGGTGATAGGAAAGAGTACCTTTTTTCCATTTGATATCAGGATGAGAGGAAGGAGAAAAACCATTTCAAGAGATGACCCTCAATCTCTATTTTAGAGTACACAATGCTTTGTAGGCTCTCATGGTTGGTGGTGTCAAATACAGCTGAAAGATTCAGTAATAATAGGAGACAGATTTAACCCTCACTGAGAATCATTAAGCTATTGTCAGATATTTGGAGGGTTGTTTATTTAAAGCTGCGTGTTGCTGGAATGCACACTGGAAGGAGTTTAGAGGGTTGTTGCTAGGTAGGGAAATTTAAATATTATTCTTATGTTTTGGGTGTCAAACTATTTAAAGGAAGACAACTTTCTTAATAGTGAGAAACTTATAAGATTAAGAACAATTCTTAACTTCTTTGTATACTTTTAGTATGTTGTCTCAGAGCTAGGTTGGTGGTAAATGAAGCTGAGCCTGGGGTTTAGCGATGTTTAATACTTTGAAAACAACACTCTTCAGTGATTTGGGCTTCTTTGATTTGTGTCCTGAAACAAATTGCCTTAGTGATAAGTGCAAGTTTCTTTTGGATTTTACTTTATGACTTCTGTTTTTTTAGATTTTCAGAGGTTTTTCAATCTTTCTAACATTTTCAAAGATTTCTAGTTGCCCTTTTGTTGAGTTAAATATTATACCATGGATTGTAATGTTCAACTTTGATGAATCTTGGGATGTGTGAATCCAGCTTATTTATGATGTTGGAGGGAATCTATTTATAGAAATTTGTGAGGTCTCTGTTATAGTGAAAAGTATTTGATGGTGTAGCTGAAATCTGAATCTAGGGCAATAGTTTCTAAGATGACGATTCCTATTAAACTTTTCTGTGCATTTCTTACTGTTGGGTCTTGGTATTTCAAATGCATATCCAAAATGGCAGATAGGTATGGAAAAGCGTAGTAGTCAGACCAATCACGTTTGAGAAGACTTTAAACATTGAGAAAGTTAAGGGGAGCTAATGTGATCAAGAACTGCTGCTTTTGCTAGGGGTAAGTTGGAAGAGAAATTGTGAGAGACAATGGATAGGGCAGTTTTATTTTAGCTTCAATGAGATAGATTTTTCTGATGCTCAAAGGCTCTTTGAAATTAACTAGGAGAATATGTTGTATTAGTGATCAGGCATAAGAGTAGTAGGTTCATTCAGATGATCTAAAAATGGGGTGGTGGGGGCTGGGGTTATTGTTATGGGTGAAGTTCTTATGGTTGGTTTTGAAAGCTATTGCGAATAGTTCGAGGACGACAAAGATGGAAAGTCAATTATAGTGCAACTCCAATTATTGTTGTGTATGATGGCTAAGCACCTCCATTTTTGTGGGAGGCTCTATCCAGCTGGAGAACAGAGAACTCATCTGTAATCAAGATGTTAAATGATGCACTAGAAGAGCAGTCCTAGAGACTGGAATGTGATAAGATCAGCAACATCTAAAGCATATGCACTGACAGATTCTGCAGCTGTAAAGCACACATTTACGTGTGATGTTTTAGAGGAAAAAATGTGAAAGATGGCATTTGTCTTGTTTTGAATTAAACTTTAGATATTATGTGATTAACATGGATTATTCTTATTATTTTATTTTATTTATAGAGCACACTCTGACCAGACGGGTATCCTGGCACTGAGAGCTTTAATTACCTGGAAGGAAGATAATGGCAGAGAATGGTGCACCAGTACAAGCATATTTAACTGGGGAACAGCCAGGTTTTCAAGGCTTTCCTAAATTTCAACAGGTCTGTGAAAGATCTCAGAGTAGGTAGCAACTTGTTTCTCAACTGAGCAGCCTTAAGTGAAAAGGATTTGCCCACCTAATCGAGCCTTGCGGAATCTATTTACCTGGATGAAATTGGCAGTTGTTGAATGTAGAAATCTCCCTAGGGCACATCTTTTCAGCCTGTATTGCAACAGTGCAGGGCCCTTATTCTGGAGGATCTTGAACATGATACAAATAGACTTGAAATGGATCCTCTGCTCCACTGGGAGCAAATGGAGTTCCCTGAGGGAATTGGATGCATAGGACCTTCGGGATCTATTTAGTGTCAATTTGGCAGGAGCTACCTGGACTCTTTGCAGTCTCTTAACCAAGTAGTCAGAAGCTGCAAGGAGTAGGGCATTACAGTGATCCAGTCTACTAAGTATAACACTACGCACAATTAAGGACTTAGCGTTGTGAGAAGTTGGCCTGGCATATGCTGTCCACTAATTATAGTGGGCACCTTGCACCAGTCCAAACAACCCCTTATTGGAGATAGGTTAAAGACAACCTTTATTGAAAGCTATCCTAGTGGTAGCTATGGAGAGCAGCCTTCAGGCTAAGTCTTGAAGGAATGTAAAGCAGCTTGTTTTACCAGTCTATAATCTCTTGAGTGACCAAATGAAAGAGCACCACACCAGGTATATATTCAAAATATATGTATTTATTGCTAAACACACCCCTCTAGTCTCTTTATGAGGCTAGAGTTCGAAGTACATAAGTTATAAGATATTAAATCACAGTAATAGCACAAATACACGTTTGGGCCCTAGGGGCGTACCAAACCATATACCAATAAAGTGGTATGCGAACCACGACTGAACTAGACACTAGGCCTAGAGCCTCTCGAAGTGCTTGGACCACAAGGAACCACCCAAGGTAGTGACACAGGGGACCCACGGGAGACGCGTGCAGTGTAAATACACAACCGCGATACGCCGTTAACTTCTATGGAGAAAGTCGGGATCGGGAAAATAGAGGAAAGGGACACTTAAAAGAGGACTAGGACAAAACCCTTTGAGATCTAGGACTTTGAAGAGTCTCTACCCACGGGAGCACCGGAGTACTCGTGTTACCTCACCCAGGGAAGCCGGGTGCATAGGTGCCTTTCGGGGTCGGGTTTCGTCGTCGATTCGAATGGCGATCTGCTGCAAAGTGCTGCTGGCGGCCAAGAGAAAAGTGTCCGGGTGGATCCAAGAGTGGATCGGAGTTCTGGTGAACCTGAAAGCAGAGGGGACAGAGTCTGGGTCACTAGCCAGTGACCAGGAAGGCGATGGACAGATGCCCACCGATGTCGAGTGCTTCAGGTGTGTTGACGGTCATCTTGACTCTTCAGCCACGAGGTCCCGGAGGCGTTGTCGGTAACCAGGAGCAGGATTTGGGCTGGTACACGATGTCTGTCGAGTGCTGAGGTGTCGGCAACCGGATTGGACCCAACAAGCCTTGGCAACGGCAAGTCTTGATTAAGATGTAGATCGTCGATGGTGCAGACCAGCAAGGTCTGTGGAACTCACCCAGCGAGGGTAAGTGAGGGCAGGCCTGGAGCAACCAGGATGCCAAGTAAGAAAAGGATTGGCCTTCGTTAAGGGCTACTAGCCAATGGGCTAGCGACCGCGAAGGAGCCTCATAACGCCGCACGTGGAGCTGGCTTACAGGACACTCGTGGAGTGGAGGCCAGTGATCTTCGGTGCAGGTAGTGCTGGAGGCTAGGGCTACTCGGAGCCCAAAGCACGACTTCTTGGGAGACCCAGAAGATGATGCACTTGCAAATGTGCTCGGTGTCCAGGGGTCACGGTCTCAAGTCACCCACGATAGCCACGGGCCTCAGCTTTGCTGGGGACTCAGGGTAGCCTCGGGGAAGTCTGAGAATCTACCTCTGGTGATGTGATGACTTCGGCGTCCGACGGGAGCTTCAGAAATGCAAACCGGACAGATGCTTCTTTGGTGCCTGCCAAGCAGGGGAGTCACTCCTTGACCCCAAGGGAGATTCTTCAGTCCTCTAATCTTGTCGTAGAGCGTCGAAGGTCCAGGATTCAGTTTCAGAGTTTTGTCCAGGTATAATCTAAAGTCCTAAGGACTGGGTTCCTACCTTTATTCTAAAAATAGGGGTTGGACTACTCTGTGGCCCCACCTATGGGTGGGTCAGGGCAGAGGGGTGGCTACACCCCTTTCCCTTTGTCCAGTTCGCGCCAAAGCAGGGGCTGCAAGCCCCAGATACGGTTTGAACTGGGGTATGCACAGGGACACCAAACGTGCCCCCAGTGCAGGACTTCAAAGCACCCGAAAGTGCTCCCGCCCAGCCCCAATACACATTATCCTGTCTGGGGAGGTGGTCACACCTCCCTGGGACAGGAAACCTATTGTCCAGGCCTCCCCTGCCGGAGTTTCGTCCAGCAGCAGGAGGCCAGACTTGTGTCTGTGGCAGCAGCATCCATTTTGTGATGCCAGGGCTCTGGAAAGAAGTTACCGGACTAGTCAGAGTTAACATGTCTTTCCCTCTAGAAGGGTGGAATGCTACCCCCGCCGCCAGGATTGGCGGGGGGGTAGTATTCCAAGATGTTTGACACCAAACACGACATGTTTAGGTGCAGCCATTCCAAAGTTAGCATTTTACCGCGAGGATATAATGCGCTTAAGAGTATATGGTCAGGCTGCACTACAAACAGCATCAGAGATGGTCTCCGAACGCTGCAGAGGGGCCCTGCTCATGCAGGGGCACCCTCTCACATAGGAACCATGCACTCTGCCTTTAGGATTGATAAGGCCTGCCTTAGGAGTGACTTATAGGTTTATATGTGTGTAGGTATCTCGTGATATAGGTAACCTATATCACAGTAAGGGGTGCATGCACCACCTTACCCAGGCTGCAGTAGCAGACCTGTGGTGTCAGTTTGGATGGCCTTCCAGGGGTGGCATAATACATGCTGCAGCCCCTGGCAGGCCTCTGAGGTACCTATGCCCTTGGTACATAGTATACCATATACTAGGGACTTATAAGGGCACTCCAGATCCCAATCAGTGATGTGCCTAAGGCACATGGAAACCATTTTAGAGAGGAAGCAGCTAGGCTGGGGTTCTGATTAGCAGGGCCCCAGCCAGACTAATGTCGAAAAACAGTGAAGCATCAGCAAAAAGTGGGGGTACCCATGTGAAGCAGATCCTACTCTCCTACACAACCCCCCAAACGTAGGGACATTAAACTAACCTTGCCCAGTTAAGTCTTCATGTTCTAAGTGGAAATACCTAGAGAGTCCATCTGCATTCGCATGGTTACTCCCAGGCCTATGTTCCACTGTAAAGTCCATCCCCTGTAGGGAAATGGACCACCTAAGCAGTTTGGGGTTTTCACCCTTCATTTGTTTTAGCCATAAGAGGGGCTTATGGTCTGTCTGAACCAGGAAGTGTGTACCAAACAAGTATGGCCTCAACTTCTTCAGAGCCCAGACCACAGCAAAGGTCTCCCTCTCTATGGCTGACCAACGTTTCTCTCTAGGGGTCAGCCTTCTGCTAATAAAAGCTACTGGCTGATCCTGACCTTCTTCATTCAATTGTGACAGTACAGCCCCTACCCCCAATTCAGATGCATCAGTTTGAACAATGAACTTCTTGGAGTAATCAGGACTCTGCAGAATTGGAGCAGTGCACATGGCCTGCTTGAGGTCATCAAATGCCTTTTGACAGCTAACTGTCCACTGAACCTTTTGGGCATTTTCTTAGAAGTTAAGTCATTCACGGGTGTCACTATTGATCCATACCCCTTGACAAATCTCCTATAGTACCCAGTCAGGCCTAAGAAGGCTCTCACCTGAGTCTGGGTAGTGGGAGCAGTCCAGTCCATGATGGTCTGGATCTTGCTCTGCAAAGGTTGAACCTGGCCTCCACCCACAAGGTGGCCCAGGTACACAACCTGACTCTGCCCTATCTGGCACTTAGTGGCCTTGATAGTCAGGCCTGCCTTTTGCAGGGCCTGTAAAACATTCCTGAGGTGGACCAGGTGATCCTCCCAGGTGGAGCTAAAGACAGCAATATCATCTAGATAAGCTGCACTATAGGCTTCCAGTCCTGTGAGAACTGTATTCACCAACCTCTGGAAAGTGGCAGGTGCATTCTTCAGACCAAAGGGCATTACCACAAATTGATAATGCCCACTAGGGGTTGAGAATGCTGTCTTGGGCTTTGCAGTATCAGCTAGTCTGATCTGTCAGTAGCCAGCTGTTAGGTCAAATGTGCTGAGATATTTGGCAGAGGCCAAAGTATCTATGAGCTCATCTGCCCTGGGTATTGGATGGGCATCAGTCCTAGTGACTGCATTGAGACCCCTGTAGTCTACACAAAACCTCATCTCTCTTTTTCCACCACTGGTGTGAGGTTTCGGTACAAGGACTACTGGACTAGCCCAAGGGCTATCTGAGGGTTCAATTACTCCCAATTCCAACATTTTCTGGACTTCAGTCCTGATACAGTCCCTGACATGGTCAGGTTGCCTATAAATCTTGTTTTTAATAGGCAGACTGTCCCCAGTGTCCACTTCATGAGTGCACCAGATGGTCTGACTGGGTGTCAGTGAAAACATATGTCGAAACTGATTGAGGACTTGCCTGCAATCAGTTTGTTGCTGGGTAGTGAGGCTGCCTGCCAAGGCTACACCATCAACTGACCCATCGTCAGGGTTCTGTGAGAGCAGGTCAGGGAGTGGGTCACTCTCTTCCTCCTGCCCTTCATCAGTAGCCATGAGCAAGCCCATGTCTGCCCTGTCCACATATGGTTTTAACCTGTTGACATGGAGAACCCTGTGGGGACTCCTGGGTGTTCCTAGGTCCACTAAATAAGTGACCTCACCCTTCTGCTCAACAATAGTGTGGGGTCCACTCCATTTATCTTGGAGAGCTGCTGGGGCCACTGGCTCCAACACCCACACCTTCTGTCCAGGCTGGTAAACAGTCAGAACAGCCTTTTGGTCATGCCAGGCCTTTTGAAGTTCCTGGCTAGCCTCAAGGTTTTTGGTTGCCTTTTTCATGTACTCAGCCATCCTGGAGCGGAGACCAAGTACATAGTCCACTATATCTTGCTTTGGGGGCTTGAGAGGTAACTCCCATCCTTCCTTCACCAAGCACAGTTGACTCCTCACAGGGTGGCCAAACAGAAGTTCAAAAGGGCTGTAACCAACCCCTTCTGAGGCACCTCCCTATATGCGAATAAAAGGCAGGGCAAGAGTATGTCCCATCTACGCCTAAGCTTTTCTGGGAGCCCTTTAATCATGCCCTTCAAGGTTTTGTTGAATCTCTCAACTAAACCATTGCATTGTGGGTGATAGGGTGTGGTGAACTTATAAGTCACTCCACACTCCTTCCACATTGCTTTCAAGTACCCAGACATGAAGTTAGCACCCCTGTCTGATACTACCTCCTTAGGAAAGCCCACTCTTGAGAAGATTCCCAGGAGGGCCCTTGCCACCACAGGTGCTGTAGTGGTCCTGAGGGGAATAGCTTCTGGGTACCTGGTGGCATGATCCACTACCACCAGGATAAACCTGTGCCCAGAGGCTGTTTGGGGATCCATGGGACCAACAATGTCAATCCCTACCCTTTCAAAGGGCACCCCCACCACAGGTAGTGGTATCAGGGGGCCTTTGTAGTGCCACCTGCTTTGCCACTGGCTTGGCAGGTTACACAGGAGCGACAAAACTCCTTACTGTCTTCAGACATGTGGGGCCAGTGAAAGTGAGGGACAATTCTGTCCCAAGTCTTGTTCTGGCCCAGGTGACCTGCTAAAGGAATATCATGGGCTAGGGTCAATAGGAAGCCCCTGAACTTCAAAGGTATTACCAACCTCCTGGTAGCACCAGGCTTGGGGTCTCTACTCTCTGAGTACAGGAGTCCATCATCCCAATACACTGTATGGGGACCACTAGCTTTCCCAGCAGCCTCAGCAGCAGCTTGCTGTCTGAGGGGTTCAAGGAGGGGCAGCTCTGCTGCTCCTGGCTCAGATCTGCCCTAGAAGGTCCCCCTGTCCCCAAGAACTCAACCTGGTCAGGTTCAAGTTCCTCTGGGACAGTTCCTTCTTCAGGGCTGAGATCATCCCCCTCAAGGGACTGATCTTCCTCCTGAGCCAAGGGGAAGGCACTGCCTTAACCCTACTACTCCTCCTCTTGGAAGGCACTTGGTCCATTCTTCCAGAATCCAAGGCCTGTTCAGTGCTAGACATTTTGGCTTGTGACCTGGTCACAGCAAACACATCTGCAGGGATCCCCAGCATTTCTGCATGGGTCCTGAGCTCCACTTCTGCCCAAGCAGAAGTCTCTAAGTCATTGCCAAGCAAGCATTCGACTGGTAGGTTTGCACTTACCACAACCTTCTTAAGGCCAGTTACCCCTCCCCAGGAGAAGTTAACAACTGCCAGAGTATGGTCTGTTCTGACATTGCTAGCATTGGTCACTTGGTACATTTCACCAAGCATAACTTGCCCAGGTAGCACAAGGTCTTGTGTCACCATTGTGACACTTGCCCCTGTGCCCCTAAATGCCAAAGCCTCACGTCCATTGATTAAAGGCTGTTGTCTGTACTTGCCCAGATTACTGGGACTCACAGTGGAGGTCGCATCCATGCCTCCATCACAGACTAACACAGCCTGAGTCAGTTCTCTGACTAAGTCAGAGCCCAACTCAGTTCCCAGGGTGAACCCTACTAAACCCTTTGCTGGAGCACTTCCACCAACTGTACTAGGGGGAACAGGTGCCTTAGGGGCATTGGTGGGTGCTGGACTGGAGTCTTTGGACTTGGTGCAATCACTGGTCCAGTGGGTCTTTTGCTTACAGACCTTGCACCATGGTTTTCTTTGGCCTTTCCCTTTGGTAGACTGGGAATCCCCACCAGAAGAAGATTTTTGGGGGCCTGATGAAGACTTTTGATCTTTACCCTTCTCCCCACCCTTGTCAGAGTTCTTAGCATCTTGCTTCTTGGTTTCCCCACCTTGGTTCTGTACCTTCTGCTTCACCCTGGTTCTGACCCATTTGTCTGCCTTCTTTCCCAATTCTTGGGGAGAGGTCAGATCAGAGTCTACCAGGTATTGATGCAACAGCTGATTTTGACAGTTATTAAGAATCTGCTCCCTCATTATCAGATTATACAATCCTGAGAAGTCACACACCTTACTGCCCATCAACCAGCCTTCCAGAGCCTTGGCAGAACAATCCACATAGTCTACCCAGTCTTGAGTCTGTGCTTTTGGGTGTCTCTGAACTTCAACCTGTACTGTTCAGTGGTTAGGCCAAACCCATCAATAAGAGCACTCTTCAAGACCTTGTAATTATCAGCATCCTCCTCTCTAACAGTGAGGAGCTTGTCTCTACCTTTGTCAGCAAAGGAGAGCCACAAGATTGCTGCCCACTGCTCCTGAGGGACCTTCTGTACTTTACAGGCCCTCTCTAAAGCAGTTATCCATTTGTGGATATCATCCCCACTCTGGTAGGGAGGGACAATCTTGCTCAGGTTCCTATGGTCATAGGACCTTTCCCTGTCTCTAGGGACATGGCTGCCACCATGGGACTCTAGTCCCAACTTTCTTCTCTCTCTAAGGAGATCTAGGGATTCCCTGTCTAAAGCCAATTGCTTTTTCTGATCTCCAGCTGAGTTTCCTCATACTGGACCAGTCGGTCTCTCCTCTCATGAGAGGATTCCCTCCTGTGAGAAGAGACAGAGCTCCCTATAGAGGTGCCAGAGTGGTTAGACTCCTGAGAAGGAGATCTAGACTTCCTGGGCACACTCTTAATCCTTCCTGGGGGACAAAGAGGGCATCATCTTGATCATCCTCATCATCATCCACAGGAGGGATTGGGTTTTCCAGGTCAGGGTCATTGTCACCCTCCTGGCCAGTTTCAGAGGGGGCTGGGGGTATTGGTACCCCTAGCCTCGTCCTCTTCGTCTGCCCCACCCTCAGCTCCTACCCCTTCAGTCCCTACAGGCTTACTAAGGTCATAAGCCACCAACAACTCCTTGAGGTGTTGGGTGGTGGGGCTTTGGCCTGTCCTTAATTTTCTCAAGTTACATAAAGCTCTCAATTCCAAGAATGGGAGTGTATCATACTTGGAGGGTGGAAGCTCAATGGCTTCCTGCAAGGATTCTTTGGATCCTGCCCTTAAAGACATTACTAGTGTGGTGTGGTGTATGCACTACCTACTCTAGTGTGGCCTACTAAACTCTCTTGAGTTGTAGAAAGGGTTGTGCTATCCCTTAACACACAACTCTAAGTTCAGTAGAACTTACTGTATTCTAAGCTTAAATTATATGTACCTTAGGTACCTTTAGTGGTTTTCAGTTGATCAATTCAATTGAGATTATCTGGTAAAACAATAGCAAGCTGGAATCCCACACGCTGCACACCAATGTGAGAAGTTGGCCTGGCATATGCTGTCCACTAATTATAGTGGGCACCTTGCACCAGTCCAAACAACCCCTTATTGGAGATAGGTTAAAGACAACCTTTATTGAAAGCTATCCTAGTGGTAGCTATGGAGAGCAGCCTTCAGGCTAAGTCATGAAGGAATGTAAAGCAGCTTGTTTTACCAGTCTATAATCTCTTGAGTGACCAAATGAAAGAGCACCACACCAGGTATATATTCAAAATATATGTATTTATTGCTAAACACACCCCTCTAGTCTCTTTATGAGGCTAGAGTTCGAAGTACATAAGTTATAAGATATTAAATCACAGTAATAGCACAAATACACGTTTGGGCCCTAGGGGCGTACCAAACCATATACCAATAAAGTGGTATGCGAACCACGACTGAACTAGACACTAGGCCTAGAGCCTCTAGAAGTGCTTGGACCACAAGGAACCACCCAAGGTAGTGACACAGGGGACCCCCGGGAGACGCGTGCAGTGTAAATACACAACCGCGATACGCCGTTAACTTCTATGGAGAAAGTCGGGATCGGGAAAATAGAGGAAAGGGACACTTAAAAGAGGACTAGGACAAAACCCTTTGAGATCTAGGACTTTGAAGAGTCTCTACTCACGGGAGCACCGGAGTACTCGTGTTACCTCACCCAGGGAAGCCGGGTGCATAGGTGCCTTTCGGGGTCGGGTTTCGTCGTCGATTCGAATGGCGATCTGCTGCAAAGTGCTGCTGGCGGCCAAGAGAAAAGTGTCCGGGTGGATCCAAGAGTGGATCAGAGTTCTGGTGAACCTGAAAGCAGAGGGGACAGAGTCTGGTTCACTAGCCAGTGACCAGGAAGGCGATGGACAGATGCCCACCGATGTCGAGTGCTTCAGGTGCGTTGACAGTCATCTTGACTCTTCAGCCACGAGGTCCAGGAGGCGTTGTCGGCAACCAGGAGCAGGATTCCGGCTGGTACACGATGTCTGTCGAGTGCTGAGGTGTCGGCGACCGGATTGGACCCAACAAGCCTTGGCAACGGCAAGTCTCGATTAAGATGTAGATCGTCGATGGTGCAGACCAGCAAGGTCTGTGGAACTCACCCAGCGAGGGTAAGTGAGGGCAGGCCTGGAGCAATCAGGATGCCAAGTAAGAAAAGGATTGGCCTTCATTAAGGGCTACTAGCCAACGGGCTAGCGACCGCGAAGGAGCCTCGTGACGCCGCACGTGGAGCTGGCTTACAGGACACTCGTGGAGTGGGGGCCAGTGATCTTCAGTGCAGGTGGTGCTGGAGGCTAGGGCTACTCGGAGCCCAAAGCACGACTTCTTGGGAGACCCAGAAGATGATGCACTTGCAAATGTGTTTGTTGTCCAGGGGTCACGGTCTCAAGTCACCCACGATAGCCACGGGCCTCAGCTTTGCTGGGGACTCAGGGTAGCCTCGGGGAAGTCTGAGAATCCACCTCTGGTGATGCGATGACTTCGGCGTCCGACGGGAGCTTCAGAAATGCGAACCGGACAGATGCTTCTTTGGTGCCTGCCAAGCAGGGGAGTCACTCCTTGACCCCAAGGGAGATTCTTCAGTCCTCTAATCTTGTCGTAGAGCGTCGAAAGTCCAGGATTCAGTTTCAGAGTTTCGTCCAGGTATAATCTAAAGTCCTAAGGACTGGGTTCCTACCTTTATTCTAAAAATAGGGGTTGGACTACTCTGTGGCCCCACCTATGGGTGGGTCAGGGCAGAGGGGTGGCTACACCCCTTTCCCTTTGTCCAGTTCGCGCCAAAGCAGGGGCTGCAAGCCCCTGATCCGGTTTGAACTGGGGTATGCACAGGGACACCAAACGTGCCCCCAGTGCAGGACTTCAAAGCACCCGAAAGTGCTCCCGCCCAGCCCCAATACACATTATCCTGCCTGGGGAGGTGGTCACACCTCCCTGGGACAGGAAACCTATTGTCCAGGCCTCCCCTGCCGGAGTTTCGTCCAGCAGCAGGAGGCCAGACTCGTGTCTGTGGCAGCAGCATCCATTTTGTGATGCCAGGGCTCTGGAAAGAAGTTACCGGACTAGTCAGAGTTAACATGTCTTTCCCTCTAGAAGGGTGGAATGCTACCCCCGCCGCCAGGATTGGCGGGGGGGTAGTATTCCAAGATGTTTGACACCAAACACGACATGTTTAGGTACAGCCATTCCAAAGTTAGCATTTTACCGCGAGGATATAATGCGCTTAAGAGTATATGGTCAGGCTGCACTACAAACAGCATCAGAGATGGTCTCCGAACACTGCAGAGGGGCCCTGCTCATGCAGGGGCACCCTCTCACACAGGAACCATGCACTCTGCCTTTAGGATTGATAAGGCCTGCCTTAGGAGTGACTTATAGGTTTATATGTGTGTAGGTATCTCGTGATATAGGTAACCTATATCACAGTAAGGGGTGCATGCACCACCTTACCCAGGCTGCAGTAGCAGACCTGTGGTGTCAGTTTGGATGGCCTTCCAGGGGTGGCATAATACATGCTGCAGCCCCTGGCAGGCCTCTGAGGTACCTATGCCCTTGGTACATAGTATACCATATACTAGGGACTTATAAGGGCACTCCAGATCCCAATCAGTGATGTGCCTAAGGCACATGGAAACCATTTTAGAGAGGAAGCAGCTAGGCTGGGGTTCTGATTAGCAGGGCCCCAGCCAGACTAATGTCGAAAAACAGTGAAGCATCAGCAAAAAGTGGGGGTACCCATGTGAAGCAGATCCTACTCTCCTACAAGCGTGTGCAGGTAGTACAAGAAAACAGCTTTCTGAGGCCGTGGAGCAGTGCAAAACAAACACCGGCCACTTTATTAACATGCTTTTCTAAGGATAGCTGGTCATCAAAAGTAACTCCAAGATTACGCACTGCATTAGAAGGGCACCACTCGGTCTCTGTAGGTAGCGGCCAGAGATTTGGGAGTAGTGACATGGGAATTTGGCTCGCAGAGGAGCAAAGAAATTCTGTTTTGTCCCCATGTAGTTTGAGAGAATTAATGTTCATTCATTTTACAATATCTAGTAAACAGGTCTGAAAAGTTTCAACAGCAACATGCTGACTATTGATGAGTGACAAAATCAACTGCATGTCATCCGCATAATTGACTAAACAGATTTTATGCATTTTTTTTATTAGAGAGATTAGTGGCTTCATATTTGATTTGATTTGATTTAGAATTTGTAAAGCGCAGCTGTTGCAAAGTCATCCTGTGCCCTGGGCACCCCCCAACTTTTTGCTGACTGGTACTGGTGGTAACTGACTCTGACTGACCCTGGGCTCTGCCTAACCAGGCCCAGGGCCAGTGCTATGCTGAAAGACACACATTTAGAATACAATGAAAACACCTACATACACTAGGGTACACTATGGGTTGGGGGTACCCATGTGATTGGCATGACCTACCCTATAAGACCCTAGTACATAATAGGGCAGGGGGATTGAAACTACCTATCAGCCCCTAGTATGTAGTAGGGCATGGCAGTTTAGAGGCCAGCAGCCTTTTCTGCACTTGCATGTGTGCACTGCTGAAGCCTGAGGTCAGTTTAAAAGCAGCCCTGGGTTCCATGACTGCTTCTAAAAAGTACATTGTGCCCAAACTCAACTTTGGTGTTTGGGGCACTTAAAAATGGATAACCAACAAGGTTTTGGCATATTAGGAACCCCCAGGGTCTCCCCTAGGTGTCCCAGGGGTGTGGGGTCAGGTATTTATAAGGTGGACCCTTATAAAATGAGTTTTATATGCCCTGGGTTAAGTGAAATTTCACATTTCACTCCCCACATTGCGATAAAGTGCTGCCCAAATTCGACTTTGATGCTAGGAGCACTGTGGAGGGAAGATCTGCAATATTTCTACAGATTCAGAACCCCTAAAATGTCCCCTAGGTGTTCCATGGGGTGGGGGACCTGTAGATGTAGGCGGAGAAAATATGTTTTTGTAAGTCCTGGTGCTGGAAAAATGGCCCAAGTCATTTTCCCATTGCAAATCACATGCCACATAGGTTAACATGGCAAGAAGTTATTAACTAATAACTCGTGATAGGAGAATGATAGAACTTCCATTCAAAGACTTCCCAGAATGGTAGTGATAAATCCAACAATATGATATTGTTGAATTTCTCCTAAAATGTACAGACAAGAAGTTATAAGACTTTCTTGTTTGTAGGTCCAGATTCAGCCTTCCAGTGGTCTGTCCTGATTGGTCAGAGTTAAGTGGATTAGCCAGGCTGCTTTGAAGAGGTGATAAAGAGCCCTGGGGTTACCCAGCTCTTCTGGGAGGGCAGTGTGCTGTTCCACAGGAATGCCAGGGCAGGGGGAGGAGTCTTAAACCATGGTCTTCAAAGGGAAGGGAAGAAACCAGTGTCATTTACAACTCTAAACTTTTGACCCCAAGCCAGATGCTAGGTTAAGGAAGGAATGAGCAGATGCAAGGGGGAGAGACTATGGAAATAGCCATCCTAGGGGTGTGTTTAGCCAGCTCTTAACTCTCTGCTGGAAAATCAGCCATTATGAATTTGGAAGATTTGATGCACTCTGGGACAAAATAATGCCACACTCTACAGGATGTGGTCATATCTTTGGGGAGTTACCCTGCCCCCATTGGTCAGGAGTGACCTCCTGCTTGACCCAGAGAACTTGGAATAAGTATCTGAGAAGGGCCGATCCCCTCAGATCTGCTGCTTGAAACTTAAGAAAGAAAGACGTTGTGCCATGCTGAGAAGTTGGATGTGCAATTGCTAAGGCCTGCCCTCTGTGGACTGCACCATCTGGAACTACAGACCTGTGGACTACCTTGCTGTGAAAAAGAGTAAAGAGTGGACTCCCTGCAAGCTACAGGTTAACAGAGCTCACCTGGATCATCACCACCAAGAATCTGCAACCTGGAAAACTACCAGTGGATTTGTAAGGGTTTTGTCCAAGTGGATTGTGGGAACTGAAGTCCTCAACTTTCAAGGACCATCTTGGAGCTTCCAGACCCTTGGAGTGAGTTTGAGACACTTTGGGACTCCTTTGGGGAACTTCAGGAAGAAGTTCCAGGAGTTTGGAGAACTTTGGAGCAACTTTGAAAAAAGCTCCATAAGGGGACCGACTCAACCTGGTCAGCCAAGCCGCCTGCCTCCAACCGCGAGCCGGCCAAGCCATCCAGGTTTGTCCCGCTGAACGCTCTGTAGGTCCGACTTCCAGAGTTTGACCGGGAGTAGAATAAATCCGAGGCCGGCGAACCCTCACCGAATCCGGCCTGGTGAAGAGCATCGAGGGACCCCACGAGAAAAAGCTCCAGAAAAGTTTCTAAGTCCGAAGGTAAAAACTGTGACCGGGACCTACCGTGAGGGGTAGCCGCTCAGGGCTCCATTGTGGTCGGCCTGAAACTTTGACTTTGAGCTGGTCTGTCGCGACCAGAGATCCCAATATGGTGATATAGGTTTCTAAGTGCTATAAAGTGATACATTTTTAAAAATTCATATCTCCGGTTCCCTATATTGGATTTTTGTCGTTTTGGTGTCATTTTAAAGATACAAATATTTCCTATTTTTATAAATTGGTGTTGGATTTTTATTGAGCATTGTGTCTTAATTATTTACTAAATTGGTGTTTTTAAATGCTTTACATACCTGTCTTTGAAGTTAAGCCTGCCTGCTCACAGCCAAGCTACCAAGGGTTGAGCATGGGAATAATTTTCCAAGACCTATGCTGAGTCCCATCATGTGTTAGTGGCCTTATTGCCAGTGGCAGACCTACATTTGCCCCTACCAATAATCCACTTTCCAACATTTGGTGCTCAGCGGTGGGGTGAGGACTTGTGTTTAAAAAGTACACCTTTCAGTAAAGTGAATTAAGATTATAAAAATCCTCTAAATTGCCTTATAACAAAACTTTTGAGTTTGATTTTTGGAATTTGGACTAAACTGTTTTTAATCCATTGTTTTGATTTTTCCAAATTGTTCTAATTCTGTTGTGCCTAGTTGTTGTGACCCAAAACCAGAGTACCATGGAGCTGGACCTGGCTAAACTGTCCCAGTTCAAGATGGCTGATCTTAGGGAACAGTGTAGGCTTAGGGGGCTGCCTGCTTCCAAGAAGCTTAGGAAGGCAGGGTTGCTTGAATCCCTAAAGGCCTGGGCTGGGGTAGCTGAGGAGAGTCAAGGGGGGATAGAGGGTGTCCCCTCCAACCTCATCCAAGAGGAGGGTGAGGATGATGCCTCTTCCATTTTATCTAGTGTTGGCCATATGATTCCAGATGGTGGGAGTGGGGAAGGGTCCCTTACTCAGGAACCACCACTGTCCCTTGCAGAGAGACAGCTTGAGGCTCAATTAGCTTTTATTGCCTTGGAGAAGGAGAAATTGGAATTGGCTAAGAAGAAATGGGAGAGGGAGGAGGCGTTCAAAAGAAATGGTGGCAGTGAAAATGATGAAGATTTTGGGATGTCCAGGGGAGGTGGATTTGGTCCCAAACTTCCCAAGGGTATAGTGCCCAAGTACACAGAGGGGGATGACATTGACAAGTGGCTAGCAGCTTTTCAGAGGGCCCTTAGAATGAGTAGGGTCCACTATAAGTATTGGGGTGCACTCCTGTGGGAGTTGATTCCAGTAGCTGGGAGGGATAGGCTCCTGACCCTGAAGGGAGAGGATGCAGAATCATACCAGCAGATGAAGGCATGCTTAGTCAAGAAATTTGGTCTGACTCCAAAGCAGTATAGGGTGAAGTTTAGAGGCATCCAGAAATTGAGTTCAAAGTCTTGGGTAGACTTTGTGGACGTTTCAGTGAAGGCACTGGAAGGCTGGATTGTTGGTAACAAAGTTGACACATATGAGGGATTGTATAATTTGTTTTTGAAAGAACATATTTTGACTCATTGTGCAGAAGAGAAGTTACGCCAGTATCTAGTGGACTCTAAGCTGACAGACCCCAGAGAGCTGGGGGAAGCAGCTGATGAGTGGGTGAGAACCCGGGTTTCCATTCAGCACCAGGGGAGTGACCAGAAGAAAGGAGGAGAGGTCCCTCCCCAAGGGAAAGCCCAAGGGAAAGCAGGTCAAAACCAAAAGGAGTCCTCCAAAGACCCACAAAAACGTGAACAAGGAAGGGGGCCCAAGCCACCCAAATTCAAAGGGAAGGGGTATCATGGAAAGAATGGTAGGTTCTTTGATCCCTCAAAGGTGGGTAAGTGCTTTGACTGTAACCAGCCAGGGCACAAACAGGGAGATGCTGTCTGCGTCAAGATGCTCCCCCCTAAGGGGCCATCCACAGGGATTGCCAGTGTAAGTGTAGGGGTGGAGAGTGGTGCCCCAGAGAGGGGTAGTCAGGTGGTGGAAGCAACCTTAGTGTCCCTGGGTGGGGTGAATATTGCAAACCTTGCTGCCTTACCTCCAAACATGGACAAGTACAGGCAGAGGCCTAAAGTGAATGGGACTGAGGTTGAGGCTATCAGAGACACTGGGGCTAGTGTAACTATGGTCCTGGATGAGCTGGTGCCTCCAGAGAGGGTGGTACCTGGTGAGTTTCACCAGGTGACTTATACAGACAGCACTACCAAACTCCATCCTATGGCTGTGGTGGATTTGGAATGGGGAGGTGTGACAGGCCCTATGAAGGTAGCTGTGTCAAAGGTGCTCCCGGTCCAGTGTTTACTGGGCAATGATCTTGAAGCCTCTGTGTGGTCAGAGGTGGAGAGAGGGCTCCATATGAAAATATTGGAGCTCCCTGAGTGGGTATGTGCTGTGACTAGGTCACAGACTAGCCAGAAGGGAGGGGCTGGACACTTGGACCCTGGAACAAAGGGCCAAGCATCCAAGAACAAGGGTACTGGGCCTGGTGAGCCAGCCCAGGGAACTCCAGAGGTGCAGGAAGAATCTAACCCTGATGGGGAGGACCTAGCCTCTGAGGGAAGGACTCCATCCCTGCCAGAGCTGTCAGATTTGGCAGAACTGACAGGAGCAGGTGGACCCTCCAGAGAGGAGTTCAGTAAGGGACAGAGAGACTGTCCCACCCTTGAGAGCTTGAGGCGGATTGCTTCTAAGCAAGAGGAGGGGGATGACAGTGGGTTTCACAAACTCTACTGGGAAGATGGACTGCTTTATACTGAGGCCAGAAACCTCAAGGAGGGGGCCACCAGGAAGTTGGTGGTGCCCCAGAAGTACAGAGAGTTCATCCTGACTTTGGGTCATGATATCCCCTTTGCAGGACATTTGGGACAGACAAAGACATGGAACCGGTTGGTGAACCATTTCTACTGGCCCCATATGTCTGAAAAGGTAAAGGAGTTTTGCAGCTCCTGTGTCACCTGTCAGGCCAGTGGCAAGGCAGGGGGCAAGACAAAGGCTCCCCTAATACCATTGCCAGTGATTGGGGTTCCTTTTGAAAGGGTGGGGATGGACATTGTTGGTCCCCTGGACCCACCTACTGCATCAGGGAATAGGTATATCTTAGTGGTGGTGGACCATGCCACTAGGTACCCTGAAGCAATCCCTCTTAGCACCATTGATGCTCCTGCAGTGGCTAGAGCACTGCTTGGGGTGTTCACCAGAGTGGGTTTTCCGAAAGAGGTGGTATCAGATAGGGGCACAAACTTCCTGTCCAGCTATCTGACTGCTATGTGGGATGAGTGTGGTGTCAACTACAAGTTCACCACTCCCTATCACCCACAAGCAAATGGTCTTGTTGAGAGATTCAACAAAACCCTGAAGGGCATGATAAATGGGTTGTCAGAGAAACTCAGGAGGAGATGGGATGTTCTCCTCCCATGCTTACTGTTTGCCTACAGGGAGGTGCCACAGAAAGGGGTTGGTTTCATCCCTTTGAGTTGATGTTTGGACTCCCTGTGAGGGGGCCATTGAGCCTGCTGAGAGAGTCTTTAGAGAAGCCTCTTAAAGAAGCAAAGGACAATGTGCTTGACTATATGCTAGGCCTGAGATCTAGACTGGCAGAGTAAATGTACAAGGCAAATAGGAAACTGGAGGCCAGCCAGGAGCTCATGAAGCACTGGTATGATCATAAGGCTACTATGCCTGAGTATACTCCAGGACAATTGGTGTGGGCGTTGGAGCCTGTGGCTTCCAGGGCCCTCCATGACAAGTGGAGTGGGCCCTATCCAATCTTAGAAAAGAAGGGTGAGGTTACCTGTTTGGTTGACCTTGGCACCCCCAGGAACCCTCATAGGGTCCTGCATGTGAATAGATTGAAACCCCACCATGACAGGGCAGACATGACCATGTTATTGGTCACTGATGAGGGTGTGGAGGAGGAAACTGAGCCTGTGCCCGACCTCCTCTCCACTAATGTACAAGATGGGTCAGTGGAGGGGGTTGTACTCTCTCCCAAGTTGACAGACCAGCAGCACAGAGACTGTAAGCAAGTGCTGGAGCAGTTTGCTGGCCTGTTCTCTTTGACCCCAGGCATCACTGAGTGGTGTGTGCACCACATTGACACTGGTGACAGCTTACCTGTCAAAAATAAACTGTACAGGTTGTCTGACCATGTCAGAGCCAGCATTAAAGCTGAGGTTGCTAAGATGCTGGAATTGGGGGTAAGTGGACCGTCTGAGAGTCCATGGACCAATCCAGTGGTGCTGGTACCTAAACCTAATCCTCAGGGGGGACTCAAGGAGTTAAGGTTCTGTGTGGACTACAGAGGATTGAATGCAGTCACAAAGACTGACGCTCACCCTATACCTAGAGCTGATGAGCTCATTAACAGGTTAGGGGCTGCTAAGTACCTGAGTACTTTTGATTTGACTTCAGGTTACTGGCAGATTGCTCTCACTGATGGAGCAAAGGAGAGGTCCTCATTTTCCACACCAGAGGGACATTATCAGTTCAAGGTAATGCCCTTTGGCCTAAAGAATGCACCTGCCACCTTCCAAAGGTTGGTGAACAGGGGCTTGTCTGGGTTGGAACAGTTCAGTGCAGCTTATCTGGATGATATAGCTGTATACAGTTCTACCTGGGGGAATCACTTAAGCCACCTAAGGGAAGTGCTTGAGGCCATGCAGCAGGCAGGCCTGACTATTAAGGCAAGTAAGTGCCAAATAGGGCAGAGTTCTGTGGTGTACCTGGGCCACCTGGTAGGTGGGGGCCATGTACAGCCTCTCCAAGCTAAAATCCTAACTATTTTGGATTGGACAGCTCCTGGTACCCAGACTCAGGTCAGGGCATTCCTTGGACTGACAGGGTATTATAGAAGGCTTGTTCAAAATTATGGGACCATTGTGGGGCCCCTAACAGAACTCACTTCTAAGAAGAGGCCCAAAAAGGTGGATTGGACCCCGGAGTATCAGAAGGCTTTTGACACTCTGAAAGCTGCTATGTGTTCAGCACCAGTGCTGCTGGCCCCTGATTACACAAAAGAATTTGTGGTTCAGACAGATGCTTCAGAGCAAGGGATTGGGCAGTGTTGTCACAGCTAAATGAAGAGAGCCTTGATCAGCCAGTTGCCTCTATTAGCAGGAGACATCTTCCCTGAAAGCAGAGGTGGAGTGCCATTGAGAGAGAGGCTTTTGCTGTGGTTTGGTCCCTGAAAAAGTTGAGACCATATTTGTTTGGGACTCACTTTTGTGTTCAAACTGACCACAGGCCTCTCAGATGGCTCATGCAGATGAGAGGTGAGAATCCCAAGCTGTTGAGGTTGTCCATTTCCCTACAGGGAATGAACTTTACAGTAGAACACAGACCTGGGGTTGCCCATGCAAATGCAGATGGACTTTCCAGGTTTTTCCACTTAGCTGATGAGGACTACCAGGGTGTAGGTTAGTAACCCATCACCTTTCGTTTGGGGGGGGCTATGTTGCAAAGTCATCCTGTGCCCTGGGCACCCCCCAACTTTTTGCTGACTGGTACTGGTGGTAACTGACTCTGAATGGCCCTGGGCTCTGCCTAACCAGGGCCAGTGCTATGCTGAAAGAGACACATTTAGAATACAGTGAAAACACCTACATACACTATGGTACACTATGGGTTGGGATACCCCTGTGATTGGCATGACCTACCCTATAAGACCCTAGTACATAATAGGGCAGGGGGATTGAAACTACCTGTAGGAGAGTAGGATCTGCTTCACATGGGTACCCCCACTTTTTTTGCTGATGCTTCACTGTTTTTCGACCTTAGTCTGGCTGGGGCCCTGCTAATCAGAACCCCAGCCTAGCTGCTTCCTCTCTAAAATGGTTTCCATGTGCCTTAGGCACATCTCTGATTGGAATCTGGAGTGCCCTTATAAGTCCCTAGTATATGGTATACTATGTACCCAGGGCATAGGTACCTCAGAGGCCTACCAGGGGCTGCAGCATGTATTGTGCCACCCCTGGAAGGCCATCCAAAATGACACCACAGGTCTGCTACTGCAGCCTGGATAAGGTGGTGCATGCACCCCTTACTGTGATATAGGCTACCTATATCACTACATACATACACACATATAAACCTATAAGTCACTCCTATGGCAGGCCTTATCAATCCTGAAGGCAGAGTGCGTGGTTCCTATGTGAGAGGGTGCCCCTGCATGACCTGGGCCCCTCTGCACCGTTCGGAGACCCTTCTCTGATGCGGTTTGTAGTGCAGCCCGACCATATACTCTTAAGCGCATTATAACCTCGCGTTAAATGCTAACTTTGGGATGGCTGCACGGAAACATGTCGTGTTTGGTGTCAAACATCTTGGAATACTACCCCCCCACCAGTTCTGGCGGCGGGGGTAGCATTCCACCCTTCTAGAGGGAGAGACATGTACACACCGGTATACCCGGTACTGACTTTCCAGAGCCCTGGCATCACAAAATGGATGCCGCTGCCACAGACACGAGTCTGGCCTCCTGCTGCTGACCGAAACTCCGGCAGGGGAGGCCTGGACAATAGGTTTCCTGTCCCAGGGAGGTGTAACCACCTCCCCAGACAGGATAGTGTGTATTGTGGCTGGGCGGGAGCACTCTCTGGTGCTTTGAAGTCCTGCACTGGGGGCACATTTGGTGTCCCTGTGCATACCCCAGTTCAAACCGGCTCAGGGGCTTCCAGCCCCTGCTCTGGCGTGAAACTGGACAAAGGGAAAGGGTGTAACCACCCCTCTGCCCTGACCCTCCCATAGGCGGGGCCACAGAGTATGTCCAACCCCCTACCTTAGTATAAGTATGGGACCCCAGTCCTTAGGACTTTAGATTTACCTGGACGAAACTCTGACACAGAATCCTGGACCTTCGACGCTCTACTTTAAGATTAGAGGACTGAAGAATCTCCCTTGGGGGTCAAGGAGTGACTCGCCTGCTTGGCAGGCACCAAAGAAGCAATTGTTCAGTCTGCATCGCTGAAGCTCCCGCCGGACACCGAAGTCTTTGCATCACCAGAGGTGGATTTCCAGACTTCTCCGAGGCTGCCCTGAGTCCCCAGCAAAGCTGAGGCCCATAGCTGTCGTGGGTAATGTGGAACCGTGACCCCTGGACACCAATCGCATTTGCAAGTGCATCCTCTTCTGGGTCTCCCCCGAAGTCGTGCTTTGGGCTTCAAGTAGCCCCATCCTCCAGCACCAACTGCACTGAAGATCACTGGCCTCCACTCCACGAGTGTCCTGTGAGCCAGCTCCACGTGCATCGACTCGAGGCTCCTTTGCGGTCGCTAGTCCGTTGGCTAGTAGGCCCTCCCGGAGGCCAATCTTCTTCTGCTTGGCTCCCTGGTTGCTCCAGGTGTGCCCTGACTTACCTTCGGTGAGTGAGTCCCCCAGACCTTGCTGGTCTGCAACATCGTCCTTCTTCCATTTCCACAAGACTTGCCGTTGCCAAGGCTTGTTGGGTCCAATCTGGTCGCCGACACCCCTGCAATCGACAGACGTTATGGGACAGCTCGAATCCAGCTCCTGGTTGTCGTCGACGCCTCCTGGACCTCGTGGCTGAAGAGTCAAGACGACCGTCAACCTACCTGAAGCACTCGACATCGGTGGGCATCTGCTCATCGCCTTCCTGGTCACTGGCTAGTGACCCAGACTCTGTCCCCTCTGCTTTCAGGTTCTTCAGATCTTCGATCCACCTTTGGATCCACCCGAACACTTTCGACTTGGCCGCCAGCAGCACTTTGCAGCAGATCGCCATTGAAAGCGACGACGAAACCCGACCCCGAAAGACACCTATGCACCCGGCTCCCCTGGGTGAGGAAACTCGAGTACTCCGGTGCTCCCATGGGTATTGACACTAGAACAGCCTAGTTCTCAAAGGGTTTGCTCCAAGTCCTCCTCTAAGTGTCCCTTTGCTTTTAAATTCAAATCGTGACTTTCCCCATAGAAGTTAACGGCGATTCGCGGCTGTGTTCATACACTGCACGCGTCCCCCGTGGGTCCCCTGTGTCACTACCTTGGGTGGTTCCTTGTGGTCCAAGCACTTGTACAGGCTCTAGGCCTTGTGTCTAGCTCAGTCGTGGTTCTTATACCACTTTATTGGTATATGGTTTGGTACGCCCCTAGGGCTCAAACGTGTATTTGTGCTATTACTGTAGATAACTAACTTATAACTTATGTACTTCGAACTCTAGCCTCATAAAGAGACTAGAGGGGTGTGTTTAGTAATAAATACATATATTTTGAATATATACCTGGTGTGGTCCTCTTTCATTTGGTCACTCAAGAGATTATAGACTGGTAAAACAAGCTGCTTTACATTCCTTCAAGACTTAGCCTGAAGGCTGCTCTCCATAGCTACCACTAGGATAGCTTTCAATAAAGGTTGTCTTTAACCTATCTCCAATAAGGGGTAGTGGACAGCATATGCCAGGCCAACTTCTCACATTGGTGTGCAGCGTGTGGGATTCCAGCTTGCTATTGTTTTACCAGATAATCTCAATTGAATTGATCAACTGAAAACCACTAAGGGTACCTAAGGTACATATAAATCAAGCTTAGTAATACAGTAAGTTCTACTGAACATAGAGTTGTGTGTTAAGGGATAGCACACCCTTTCTACAACTCAAGAGAGTTTAGTAGGCCACACTAGAGTAGGTAGTGCATACACCACACCTCACTAGTAATGTCTTCAAAGCCAGGACCCAGTGAGTCCTCGCCAGAAGCCAGTGGGCTTCTTCCCTCCAAGTATGATAAACTCCCATTCTTGGAATTGAGAGCATTATGCAATACTAGGAAGTTGAAGGCAGGCAAAGTGCTAGCACCCAACACCTCAGGGAGGTGTTACTAGCTGATGATCTCAGCAGACCCATAGGGTCTGAAGGGGTAGGCAAAGAGGGTGGGGCAGAAGATGAGGAAGGGACCAGGGGTGAAGAAACCCAGGCCCCCCTCTGAAACTGGCTAGGAAGGTGAAAATGACCTTGTCCTGGAAAACCCAATTCCTCCTGTGGAGGAGGAGGAGGAGGATCAGACTGACCTCCCTTTGTCCCCCAGGAAGAGTTCTGAGTGTGCCCAGAAGGTCTAGGTCTCCTTCTCAGGAGTCTAACCACTCTGACACCTCAATAGGGACCTCTGTCTCCTCTCATAGGAGGGAATCCTCTCATGAAAGGAGAAAGAGATTGCTTCAGTATGAACAAGCCCAGCTTGAGCTCAGAAAACAGCAATTGGCTATAGACAGGAGTCCCTAGATCTCTATAGAGAGAGACAAAAGATGGGACTAGAGTCCCATGGTTGCAGCAATTTCCCAAGAGATAGGGAAAGGTCTGATGACCATAGAAACCTGAGCAAGATTGTCCCTCCCTACCAGAGTGGGGATGACATCCACAAATGGATAACTGCTCTAGAGAGGGCCTGTAAAGTACAGAGGGTCCCTCAGGAGCAGTGGGCAGCAATCTTGTGGCTCTCCTTTGCAGACAAAGGTAGAGACAAGCTCCTCACTGTTAGAGAGGAGGATGCTGATAATTACAAAGTCTTGAAGAGTGCTCTAATTGATGGGTTTGGCCTAACCACTGAACTATACAGGTTAAAGTTCAGGGATACCCAAAAGCACAGACTCAAGACTGGGTGGACTTTGTTGATTGTTCTGCCAAGGCTCTGGAAGGTTGGTTATTGGGCAGTAAGGTATGTGACTTCACAGGATTGTACAATCTGATCATGAGGGAGCAGATTCTTAATAACTGTCAAAATCAGCTGTTGCATCAGCACCTGGTGGACTCTGATCGGACCTCTCCCCAAGAATTGGGAAAGAAGGCAGACAAATGGGTCAGAACCAGGGTGAGGCAGAAGGTACAGAACCAAGGTGGTGACCCTAAGAAGCAAGATTCGAAAACCTCTGATAAGGGTGGGGAGAAGGGTAAAGATCAAAAGTCTTCACAAGGCCCCCAAAATCTTCTTCAGGTGGGGATTCACAGTCTAACAAAGGGAAAGGCCAAAGGAAACCATGGTGCAAGGTCTGTAAGCAAAAGACCCACTGGACCAATGATTGCACCAAGTCCAAAGACTCTACTCCAGCCCCCACCAATGCCCCTAAGGCACCTGCTCCCACTAGTGCAGTAACAGTTGGTGGTGGGACTACACAAGCCAAGGGTTTAGTAGGGTTGACCCTGGGTAAGGAGATGAGCTCTGACCTAGTCAGAGAACTCTCTCAGGCTGTCCTAGTCTGTGATGGGGGCATGGATATGACCTCCTCTGTGAGTCCCAGTAATCTGGGCAAGTACAGGCAACAGCCCTTAATCAATGGAAAAGAGGCTTTGGCATTTAGGGACACAGGGGCAAGTGTCACCATGGTGACACAAGACCTTGTGAATCCTGGGCAGATTATACTTGGTGAAATGTACCAAGTGACCAATGCTAGCAACGTCAGGACAGACCATACTCTGGCAGTTGTTAACTTCTCCTGGGGAGGGGTAACTGGCCTTAAGAAGGTTGTGGTAAGTGCAGACCTACCCGTTGAATGCTTGCTTGGCAATGACTTAGAAACTTCAGCTTGGGCAGAAGTGGAGCTCAGGACCCATGCAGAAATGCTGGGCATCCCTGCAGATGTGTTTGCTGTGACCAGGTCACAAGCCAAAATGTCTAACACTGAACAGGCCTTGGATTCTGGAATAATGGACCAAGTGCCCTCCAAGAAGAGGAGTAGTAGGGTAAAGGCAGTGCCTTCCCCTTGGCTCAGAAGGAAGATCAGTCTCTTGAGGGGGATGATCTCAGTCCTGAGGAAGGAACTGTCCCAGAGGAGCTTGAACCTGACCAGGTTGAGTTCTTGGGGACAGGGGGCCCTTCCAGGGCAGATCTGAGCCAGGAGCAGCAGAGCTGCCCCTCTCTTGAACCCCTCAGACAGCAAGCTGCTGCAGAGGCTGCTGGGAAAGCTAGTGGTCCCCATACTGGGTATTGGGATGATGGACTCTTGTACTCAGAGTGTAGAGACCCCAAGCCTGGTGCCACCAGGAGGTTGGTTATACCTCTGAAGTTCAGGGGCTTCCTATTGACCCTAGCCCATGACATTCCCTTAGCTGGTCACCTGGGCCAGAACAAGATTTGGGTCAGAATTGTCCCTCACTTTCACTGGCCCCACATGTCTGAAGACACCAAGGAGTTTTGTCGCTCCTGTGTAACCTGCCAGGCCAGTGGCAAGGCAGGTGGCACTACAAAGGCCCCCTGATACCACTACCTGTGGTGGGGGTTCCCTTTGAAAGGGTGGGGATTGACATTGTTGGTCCCATGGATCCCCAAACAGCATCTGGGCACAGGTTTATCCTGGTGGTAGTGGATCATGCCACCAGGTACCCAGAGGCTATTCCCCTTAGGACCACTACAGCACCTGTGGTGGCAAGAGCCCTCCTGGGAATTTACTCAAGAGTGGGCTTCCCTAAGGAGGTTGTATCAGACAGGGGTGCTAACTTTATGTCTGGATACTTAAAGGCAATGTGGAAGGAGTGTGGAGTGACTTACAAGTTCACCACACCCTATCACCCACAATGCAATGGTTTAGTTGAGAGATTCAACAAAACCTTGAAGGGCATGATTAAAGGGCTCCCAGAAAAGCTTAGGCGGAGATGGGACATACTCTTGCCCTGCCTTTTATTTGCATACAGGGAGGTGCCTCAAAAGGGGGTTGGCTACAGCCCTTTTGAATTTTTGTTTGGTCACCCTGTCAGGGGTCCAATGTGCTTGGTGAAGGAAGGATGGGAGTTACCTCTCAAGCCCCCAAAGCAAGACATAGTGGACTATGTACTTGGTCTCCGCTCCCGGATGGCTGAGTATATGAGAAAGGCAACTAAAAACCTTGAGGCTAGCCAGGAACTTCAAAAAGCCTGGCATGACCAAAAGGCTGTACTGACTGTTTACCAGCCAGGGCAGAAGGTGTGGGTGTTGGAGCCAGTGGCCCCAGCAGCTCTCCAAGACAAATGGAGTGGACCCCATACCATTGTTGAACAGAAGGGTGAGGTTACCTATTTGGTGGACCTAGGAACACCCAGGAGTCCCCACAGGGTTCTCCATGTCAACAGGTTAAAACCATATGTGGACAGGGCAGACATGGGCTTGTTCATGGCTACTGATGAGGGACAGGAGGAAGAGAGTGACCCACTCCCTGACCTGCTCTCACAGAACCCTGATGATGGGTCGGTGGATGGTGTAGCCTTGGCAGGCAGCCTCACTACCCAGCAGCAGACTGATTGCAGACAGGTGCTCAATCAGTTCAGACACATATTCTCACTGACACCCAGTCAGACTACCTGGTGCACTCATGAAGTGGACACTGGGGACAGTCTGCCTATTAAAAATAAGATTTATAGGCAACCTGACCATGTCAGGGACTGTATCAGGACAGAAGTCCAGAAATTGTTGGATTTGGGAGTTATTGAACCCTCAGATAGCCCTTGGGCTAGTCCAGTGGTCCTTGTGCCAAAACCTCACACCAGTGGTGGGAAAAGAGAGATGAGGTTTTGTGTGGACTACAATGCAGTCACTAGGACTGATGCCCATCCAATACCAAGGGCAGATGAGCTAATAGACACTTTGGCCTCAGCCAAGTATCTAAGCACATTTGACCTGACAGCTGGCTACTGGCAGATCAGACTAGCTGATGATGCAAAGCCAAAGACAGCATTCTCAACCCCTAGTGGGCATTATCAATTTGTGGTGATGCCCTTTGGTCTGAAGAATGCACCTGCCACTTTCCAGAGGTTGGTGAATACAGTCCTTACAGGTCTGGAAGCCTATAGTGCAGCATATCTAGATGATATTGCTGTCTTTAGCTCCACCTGGGAGGATCACCTGGTCCACCTCAGAAATGTTTTACAGGCCCTGCAGAAAGCAGGCCTGACTATCAAGGCCACCAAGTGCCAGATAGGGCAGAGTCCGGTTGTGTACCTGGGCCACCTTGTGGGTGGAGGCCAGGTTCAACCACTGCAGAGCAAGATCCAGACCATCATGGACTGGACTGCTCCAACTACCCAGACTCAGGTGAGAGCCTTTTTAGGCCTGACTGGGTACTATAGGAGATTTGTCAAGGGGTATGGATCAATAGTGACACCCCTGAATGACTTAACTTCCAAGAAAATGCCCAAAAGGTTCAGTGGACAGTTAGCTGTCAAAAGGCATTTGATGACCTAAAGCAGGCCATGTGCACTGCTCCCATTCTACAGAGTCCTGATTACTCCAAGAAGTTCATTGTTCAAACAGATGCATCTGAATTGGGGGTAGGGGCTGTACTGTCACAATTGAATGATGAAGGTCAGGATCAGCCAGTAGCTTTTATTAGCAGAAGGCTGACCCCTAGAGAGAAACGTTGGTCAGCCATTGAGAGGGAGGCCTTTGCTGTGGTCTGGGCTCTGAAGAAGTTGAGGCCATACTTGTTTGGTACTCACTTCCTTGTTCAAACAGACCATAAGCCCCTCTTATGGCTAAAACAAATGAAGGGTGAAAACCCCAAACTGCTTAGGTGGTCCATTTCCCTACAGGGGATGGACTTCACAGTGGAACATAGACCTGGGAGTAACCATGCCAATGCAGATGGACTCTCTAGGTACTTCCACTTAGAACATGAAGACTTAACTGGGCAAGGTTAGTTTAATGTCCCTACGTTTGGGGGGGGGGATTGTGTAGGAGAGTAGGATCTGCTTCACATGGGTACCCCCACTTTTGTGCTGATGCTTCACTGTTTTTCGACCTTAGTCTGGCTGGGGCCCTGCTAATCAGAACACCAACCTAGCTGCTTCCTCTCTAAAATGGTTTCCATGTGCCTTAGGCACATCTCTGATTGGAATCTGGAGTGCCCTTATAAGTCCCTAGTATATGGTATACTATGTACCCAGGGCATAGGTACCTCAGAGGCGTACCAGGGGCTGCAGCATGTATTGTGCCACCCCTGGAAGGCCATCCAAAATGACACCACAGGTCTGCTACTGCAGCCTGGGTAAGGTGGTGCATGCACCCCTTACTGTGATATAGGCTACCTATATCACTACATACATACACACATATAAACCTATAAGTCACTCCTATGGCAGGCCTTATCAATCCTGAAGGCAGAGTGCGTGGTTCCTATGTGAGAGGGTGCCCCTGCATGACCTGGGCCCCTCGGCAGCGTTCGGAGACCCTTCTCTGATGCTGTTTGTAGTGCAGCCCGACCATATACTCTTAAGCGCATTATAACCTCGCGTTAAATGCTAACTTTGGGATGGCTGCACAGAAACATGTTGTGTTTGGTGTCAAACATCTTGGAATACTAACCCCCCGCCAGTTCTGGTGGCGGGGGTAGCATTCCACCCTTCTAGAGGGAGAGACATGTACACACCGGTATACCCGGTACTGACTTTCCAGAGCCCTGGCATCACAAAATGGATGCCGCTGCCACAGACACGAGTCTGGCCTCCTGCTGCTGACCGAAACTCCGGCAGGGGAGGCCTGGACAATAGGTTTCCTGTCCCAGGGAGGTGTAACCACCTCCCCAGACAGGATAGTGTGTATTGGGGCTAGGCAGGAGCACTCTCTGGTGCTTTGAAGTCCTGCACTGGGGGCACATTTGGTGTCCCTGTGCATACCCCAGTTCAAACTGGCTCAGGGGCTTCCAGCCCCTGCTCTGGCGCAAAACTGGACAAAGGGAAAGGGGTGTAACCACCCCTCTGCCCTGACCCTCCCATAGGTGGGGCCACAGAGTATGTCCAACCCCCTACCTTAGTATAAGTATGGGACCCCAGTCCTTAGGACTTTAGATTTACCTGGACAAAACTCTGACACAGAATCCTGGACCTTCGACGCTCTACTTTAAGATTAGAGGACTGAAGAATCTCCCTTGGGGTCAAGGAGTGACTCCCCTGCTTGGCAGGCACCAAAGAAGCAATTGTCCGGTCTGCATCGCTGAAGCTCCCGCCGGACGCCGAAGTCTTTGCATCACCAGAGGTGGATTTACAGACTTCCCCGAGGCTGCCCTGAGTCTCCAGCAAAGCTGAGGCCCGTAGCTGTCGTGGGTAATGTGGAACCATGACCCCTGGACACCGATTGCATTTGCAAGTGCATCCTCTTCTGGGTCTCCCCCGAAGTCGTGCTTTGGGCTCCAAGTTGCCCCAGCCTCCAGCACCAACTGCACCAAAGATCACTGGCCTCCACTCCACGAATGTCCTGTGAGCCAGCTCCACGTGCATCGACTCAAGGCTCCTTCGCGGTCGCTAGTCTGTTGGCTAGTAGGCCCTCCCGAAGGCCAATCTTCTTCTTCTTGGGCTCCCTGGTTGCTCCAGGCGTGCCCTGACTTACCCTTGCTGGGTGAGTCCCCCAGACCTTGCTGGTCTGCAACATCGTCCTTCTTCTATTTCCACGAGACTTGCCGTTGCCAAGGCTTGTTGGGTCCAATCCGGTCGCCAATACCCCTGCAATCGACAAACGTCATGGGACAGCTCGAATCCAGCTCCTGGTTGTCGTCGATGCCTCCTGGACCTCGTGGCTGAAGAGTCAAGACGACTGTCAACCTACCTGAAGCACTCGACATCGGTGGGCATCTGCTCATCGCCTTCCTGGTCACTGGCTAGTGACCCAGACTCTGTCCCCTCTGCTTTCAGGTTCTTCAGATCTTCGATCCACCTTTGGATCCACCCGAACACTTTCGACTTGGCCGCCAGCAGCACTTTGCAGCAGATCGCCATTGAAAGCGACGACGAAACCCGACCCCGAAAGACACCTATGCACCCGGCTCCCCTGGGTGAGGTAACTCGAGTACTCCGGTGCTCCCGTGGGTATTGACACTAGAACAGCCTAGTTCTCAAAGAGTTTGCTCTAAGTCCTCTTCTAAGTGTCCCTTTTCTTTTAAATTCAAATCGCGACTTTCCCCATAGAAGTTAACGGCGATTCGCGGCTGTGTTCATACACTGCACGCGTCCCCCGTGGGTCCCCTGTGTCACTACTTTGGGTGGTTGCTTGTGGTCCAAGCACTTCTACAGGCTCTAGGCCTTGTGTCTAGCTCAGTCGTGGTTCTTATACCACTTTATTGGTATATGGTTTGGTACGCCCCTAGGGCTCAAACGTGTATTTGTGCTATTACTGTAGATAACTAACTTATAACTTATGTACTTCGAACTCTAGCCTCATAAAGAGACTAGAGGGGTGTGTTTAGTAATAAATACATATATTTTGAATACATACCTGGTGTGGTCCTCTTTCATTTGGTCACTCAAGAGATTATAGACTGGTAAAACAAGCTGCTTTACATTCCTTCAAGACTTAGCCTGAAGGCTGCTCTCCATAGCTACCACTAGGATAGCTTTCAATAAAGGTTGTCTTTAACCTATCTCCAATAAGGGGTAGTGGACAGCATATGCCAGGCCAACTTCTCACACTACCTAGCCCCTAGTATATAGTAGGGCATGGCAGTTTAGAGGCCAGCAGCTGAAGCCTGAGGTCAGTTTAAAAGCAGCCCAGGGTTCCATGACTGCTTTTAAAAAGTAAATTGTGCCCAAACTCGACTTTGGTGTTTGGGGCACTTAAAAATGGATAACCTACAATGTTTTGGCATATTAGGAACCCCCAGGGTCTCCCATCGGTGTCCCAGGGGTGTAGGGTCAGGTATTTATAAGGTGGACCCTTATAAAAATGAGTTTTATATGCCCTGGGTTAAGTGAAATTTCATATTTCACTCCCCACATTGTGATAAAGTGCTGCCCAAATTCGACTTTGATGCTAGGAGCACTGTGGAGGGAGTATCTGCAATATTTCTACAGATTCAGAACCCCTAAAATGTCCCGTAGGTGTTCCATGGGGTGGGGGACCTGTAGATATAGGCGGAGAACATATGTTTTTGTAAGTCCTGGTGCTGGAAAAATGGCCCAAGTCATTTTCCCATTGCAAATCCCATGCCACTTTGGTTAACATGGCAAGAAGTTATTAACTAATAACTCGTGATAGGAGAATGATAGAACTTCCATTCATAGACTTCCCAGAATGGTAGTGATAAATCCAACAATATGATATTGTTGAATTTCTCCTAAAATGTACAGGCAAGAAGTTATAAGACTTTCTTGTTTGTAGGCCCATATTCAGCCTTCCAGTGGTCTGTCCTGATTGGTCAGAGTTAAGTGGATTAGCCAGGCTGCTTTGAAGAGGTGATAAAGAGCCCTGGAGTTACCCAGCTCTTCTGGGAGGGCAGTGTGCTGTTCCACAGGAATGCCAGGGCAGGGGGAGGAGTCGTAAACCATAGTCTTCAAAGGGAGGGAAGAAACCAGTGTAATTTACAACTCTAAACTTTTGACCCCAAGCCAGATGCTAGGTTAAGGAAGGAATAAGCAGATGCAAGGGGGAGAGTCTATGAAAATAGCCATCCTAGGGGTGTGTTTAGCCAGCTCTTAACTCTCTGCTGGAAAATCAGCCATTATGAATTTGGAAGATTTCATGCACTCTGGGACAAAATAATGCCACATTCTACAGGATGTGGTCATATCTTTGGGGAGTTACCCTGTCCCCATTGGTCAGGAGTGACCTCCTGCTTGACCCAGAGAACTTGGAATAAGTATCTGAGAAGGGCCGAGACCCTCAGATCTGCTGCTTGAAACTTAAGAAAGAAAGACGATGTGCCATGCTGAGAAGTTGGATGTGCAATTGCTAAGGCCTGCCCTCTGTGGACTGCACCATCTGGAACTACAGACCTGTGGACTACCTTGCTGTGAAAAAGAGTAAAGAGTGGTCTCCCTGCAAGCTACAGGTTAACAGAGCTCACCTGGATCATCACCACCAAGAATCCGCAACCTGGAAAACTACCAGTGGATTTGTAAGGGTTTTGTCCAAGTGGATTGTGGGAACTGAAGTCCTCAACTTTCAAGGACCATCTTGGAGCTTCCAGATCCTTGGAGTGAGTTTGAGACACTTTGGGACCCTTTGGGGAACTTCAGGAAGAAGTTCCAGGAGTTTGGAGAACTTTGGAGCAACTTTGAAAAAAAGCTCCATAAGGGGACCGACTCAACCTGGTCAGTCAAGCCCCCTGCCTTCACCCGCGAACCGGCCAATGCATCCAGGTTCGTCCCGCTGAAAGCTCCGTAGGTCCGGCTTCCAGAGTTTGACCGGGAGTAGAAGAAATCCAAGGCCGGCGAACCCTCACTGAATCTGGCCATATGAAGAGCATCGAGGGACCCCACGAGAAAAAGCTCCAGAAAAGTTTCTAAGTCCGCAGGTAAAAACTGTGACCGGGACCTACCACGAGGGGTAGCCGCTCAGTGCTCCATCGCGGTCGGCCTGAAACTTTGACTTTGAGCCGGTCTATCGCGACCAGATATCCCAATATGGTGCTATAGGTTTCTAAGTGATAAATCTTTAAAAATTCATATCTCCGGTTCCCTACATTGGATTTTTGTCATTTTGGTGTCATTTTAAAGATAAAAATATTTCCTATTTCTATAAATTAGTGTTGGATTTTTATTGTGCATTGTGTCTTAATTATTTACTGAATTGGTGTTTTTAAATGCTTTACATACCTGTCTTTGAAGTTAAGCCTGCCTGCTCGCAGCCAAGCTACCAAGGGTTGAGCATGGGAATAATTTTCTAAGACCTATGCTGAGTCCTATCATGTGTTAGTGGCCTTATTGCCAGTGGCAGACCTACATTTGCCCCTACCAATAATCCACTTTCCAACAGCAGCATTTACCCAAAGGCATCAAGGCTCTATAGACCACTGTCGGGAATAACTCCACTAGATCTCCAGATGCAGAAAATATCTACAGGGAGTAAAGCCAAGTCTTAAGAGCCTTCCTGAGGGCAAGAGCTGAGGGATGGCCCTAATGTTTTATGGAAGGGCGTTCCAGAGTTTGCTCGTGGCCGTAGAAAATGCTCTGTCACCCGATTTCTTTCTTTTAGTTCTCGGCCCTGTGAGCTGGAGTTGAAGCAATGAACGAAGGTGTCTGCTTGTGGTGTACCAACTAAACATGGCTTTCAATCTTGTTGGATATGGGAGATGGAGATCGTTATGTACCAAGCAGAGAGATTTAAAGTTGTTGTGCTTACTAATTGTGAGCCAATGAAAGGTCTCCAGTCCCTTCGCGGCCGACTGCCCCCTGGGAATGTCCAGAACAAGTCTAGCCAGTGCATTCTGAACCACCCGGAGTCTGTGCTGCGCGTTCTTATTCGAGTCCAGGTACAATGAGATGAGGTAACCCAGTCTGGACATTACCAGGGCGAGAGCGACCTGCTTACAAGCAGACTGCTTAATCTATATATAGATATTAAACAACACCGGACTAAATGCCGAACCTTGTGGCACTCTGTGTTGGATACATCTGAAGTCCGATCAGCAGGGGGGTAAAGCCACAGTCTGACAGCGATCTTGAAGATAGGATTCCATCCACTTCAGAATGGTACGACCAACACCCAAAGATGCTAGTCTAGTTAGCAGGATGTGGTGGTTGACCGTATTGAAGGCGCCCGACAGATCAATCAGGATCAGCACTATAGACTGGCCGTTATCTACCCTCATTCGAATCTCATCCATAGCAACCAATAGAGACGTCTCTGTGCCATGACCAGGTCTGAAGCCAAATTGTTCCTCCTCTAGCAAGGAGTGAGACTCCAAATACTGAGATAAAATCCTGCTGACATGACATTCCAGTATTTTCTCTTGAAAGGGGAGGAGTGAGTTAGGCCTATAGTTACCTAGACCACCGGATCTAAGGAGGGCTTTTTAAACAGAGGCAGAACTATAGCCTTCTTCCTACTTCAAGGTACCATAACAGATTTCAGGGATTAGTTACAAACTTGCAATGTTGGTGTCATTAAACCATCTGCCCATTTTTTCCACTGGCTGGGAGGGAGAGGGTCTAGGGGAGAGCCAGACAAAATGGACATAGCAACAGTGTGAAAGCTCTCCTCAGAGTTTGGTTCAAAGGATTCAACTCTACAGTTAAAATTCTCAGAGAGGCCATGCCTATTAAAATTCTTAAGATTGAGTGTCTCAGAAACATCTGTTTTGGACAGAGGACCTACAGCCATAGCAGTACTTGGATTAAGGAATAAATGGTCCACGTCAGGAGAGCCTCCAATATCATCTAGAATCTAGCAAATCTTCTTTTCAAAGAAGATCAACAAATTGTCACACAATTTCTGTGAGGGTGCTATTTCTTGTTTTAAAAATCAGGGGTTAGATAAGTCACGGAAAATGTCAAAGACCTTTTTTACACTATTTGAACCTGCTAAAATAGAATTCATGTAAAAGTCAGCCTTTGCTTTATGGACCTCTCTTTTTATAATCATTCAATGCAGTCTTTAGGTATTGTTTATCTTCCTCTATATAGTTCCGATGCCATTTCATTTCCAGTTGCCAGCACACTCATTTTGCTGCTTTTAGTGACTCGCCACGCCAAGGGGCAGATGATCGGTGGCGAGATTTTAAATTAGTGAGGGAGAACACTCTAAAATTGATGAAATGTCTTCATTAAAAATTGTGCTATTAGTTTTAATTGAGTTCCTAGGATCAATTAACTTAAAGATGTCAAAACAGGCAAATAGGAAGGCCTAATAAGTTTATGCCATGCCCTTCCCTTTCTCACAGAAACTGCAGTCCTCTTGAGTGGGTGTGATTCCTGAATATGTACGTGAAAGGATATTATTGTATGGTCAGTCCAGCAAAGGGGAATGATCTCTTTCACAGAGATCAAACCATCTGGGGCAAAAATGAGATATAATGTATGGCCCCCCTGATCGGTGGGATCATACAGGTATAGGACACTTTACCCCACACACTTTTACTCCGCGTGCCATTACCCCGCAGTTTTTACACCGCAAAATATTTTACAACACAGGGCTTTACACCGCAAACTATTACAACACATTCCCCATTACAACGCAATTTACAATTCTAACTCCACTGTGGCGTTATTTTGGGGAATGCGTTGTAATAGTTTGCGGTGTAAAGCCCTGCGTTGTAAAAGATTTTGCAGTGTAAAAACTGCAGGGTAATGCATGCACGGTAAAGGATGTTTCCCATCATACAGCAATTGTTAAGGATAAACAATTTCACAAGAACTCTGCAATTCTTTGAAAGGGGGGACATAGAATAATATCCCTTAGGATAAAAAAAGTTAGAATGGGTGAGAGCCCTGTTAGATAAGGCTTCTGTAAATGGTTGAAGGTGCAAATTTGGGAAGTCTGGTGGTCTATAGAATAGAGCCCCTGAGAAAACATTGCCCCTGCCAGATTTAATAAAAAATCCCAGCACTTCAATGCCTTCAGAATCATCAATTGAAATAGTAGAAAATTTCCACTTTTCATTATATATAATGCCCACGCCTCCCCCCTTCTTATTTAGCCAGAGTTTGTGGAGGGCCCTAAATCCCACGGGGCATGCCTTTCCTAGATCTGCTGCTGAGTCAGTGGTAGTCCAAGTTTCTGTAATGAATAGAACATCCCAATTGCCGGACTCTAGTAACAGGTTCATTTCCTTCGAGTGCTTCACTAGAGATCTAGTGTTAAGTAGCCCACAATTCAAAATGGCAGGTGTTCTAATATCGAGGAAATCATGGTGAAACAGCGACTTAGGTGCTATTTCTGCCATAGTAGGTCATTGGAACTTATGAGGCTGCTTGCCAATTTGTAGAAATTGATCTCTTGCATATCTTATCATAGTACCTGATAGAGATCTGACAACCTCATGTACCTCAAAGGTGTCACTGGCAGCATGGCTGGCGCTGTGCGCGATCAGTGTGCAAACAGGTGCAGATGGTCTTGCCTTAGGTGCGCCTTGGGTGCACCAGCGGCACATCTGCTGCGCGGTCATGACAGCCTTCACTTAATAGTCACCTCCCAGCCAAAGACTAGACTGTCAACAAAAATGTTGGTCCCACTCTAGCTGGCGAGGACTGTGAAGAATAAAGTGCAACATACAGTATTTTTGAAATTACAGGTAAAACTTGTTGAAAGACCTTCTATGCCTCAAACTATGTTGTATGCCTGCTTATTTTCCAGAACAATCAAATTCCAAATCTTGGACTGTGTATCTCTCTTTGAAGATAGTAGAAAGACCTGTGATTTTTGACAGTCAAATATTTGCAATAAAGAGAAGGGGTGAAAGAGGACATGAGAGCAAGAAAGAGAGAAAAGATGAGTGTGAGTGGAGGAAAATGAAAGTAGTTGTCAGATAAGAGCAAAAACCGAAGAGAAGGGGAATAGGGGAATAGGGCAAGCAAAAAAGAGGAAAAGAGAGCTGAGGAACTGGAGGAGACTGGAATTTAGGTGGTGTATGAATGAGCATTCAAATAAGAGTGGATTAGAGAAGAATTACAAATGATAAGAAGAGAGGAGAATTTTTATGTATGAAAAGTTGTGATATTTGTTAGTCAGTAGATGAAATAGATGTTGAACCATGTGAAAGGGTGGTTTGTGGAGAAATAGAAAGATAGAGCAGTGTGGCAGAGCAAGATAAAGTGTCGGGAGCAAGGACGATGACAGGTGTAGGAAAGATAACTAGATATAGGGTATGTTAAGAGGATGCAGATGGAGGAAGAGTGGAATAGTAGCCTGCTAATTAAATACAGGAGATGCCAGCTGAAAGGAAGGAATAAAAGACTGTGCTGAAGAGGATTCTATTTACAGGATTTGCATATATGTGAAAAGCTTCACAATCAAATTACCGTGTAACACTAACAACGGAGTCAGTTGCAGGAAATAGCATATGAAGTTCAAATTATATAAACTGCTTCAGTTGAAAGCAATCCAGGGTTTTCACTGGAGTGGAACATAAAGCCACTTTTACAAATAGTACATCCACAATGGTTGCCAGAAAGCCCTGATGGCAGCAAACAGAAAATAGTGTGCAATGAAGAGTGTACTATCAGACAAGTGGTGTAGGAAGATTTAGGGCTTTTGGTGATGTGCTGTTATTTTGAGAGGACTTTGTGGTTTAACATTGTAAACTTGTAATCCAGGGCCCTCGACAGTTCATGGGCACCTATAGGTTCAGATACGTTGGCGGCTCCAGGTAGCAGCCCAAATTGTTGAAGAAATAATAACTGGAGGATGTTGGCCTTATGTGGAAGTGGGGTAAGAGGGTGAGACATAGACCAATGAGGCCAGCAATGAAAGTGGCTGTGTCCAACAGCAATGACAAAGAGAATGGACAGTGGAACACCAACCAATTCCTGAATTCAAGACCAAGCTGTTGAGGCCCACACAGATGAAACACTCAGTATTGGAATATTGGAACACCAGAGTGTAGACAGCTGGCAGCGAGTACAGAAGAGTAGCATTGAGACCATACAAGGCAATACGGACCAGCAATTACAGGTTTCGGTCAATTTGCCATGCTACACGCTGCAAGGCTCCATTGAAAAACAGACATGGATTGTTACAAAGTGGATTATTTTTTTGGGTGGCTGGTCACCCAACTCATTGAATAATGACTCTAACATATCAGGGTGAGCCCCAAAGTCACCAAATTAGCCTGACGCAACCCCGTGGTAGCTACGGCACAGAGCAAACAGGCTTAACTCAGGGAAAAGTATTTATGCAGTTAAAAAACAGGAATAAAGCAAAAACACTAAATAATAAAACTCCCAAACTGAATTAGGAAAATAGAGCACAATGTAATAAACACAATGGGCCCGATTCACAAAAGTAATCTGAGACAAAATCCTAAACTTACTACTTTTGGTATTCACAGAAGGTATTTAGTAGTAGTAAAGTTAGGATTCCTAACTTTACTACTACTAAACTGAGACAAAATCCTAACTTTACAACTTTCGGTATTCACAGAAGGCATTTAGTAGTAGTAAAGTTAGGAATCCTAACTTTACTACTACTAAATGCCTTCTGTGAATACCAAAAGTAGTCAATTTAGGATTTTGTCTCAGATTAGTTCTGTGAATCGGCCCCAGTGACACCAAAATGATAAGAATAGGAGGAATTGGAGATATGAATTTTTAAAACTTTGATTAAAAATAGCACCAAAAAGCATTAAGCATTAATCATGGTTTATGGAAGTGGTATACCAGGACCGAGGCACGAATTCAGGCCAATCTCAATGGAGAGTGGGTTGGATACACCAGGCGGGTTCATACTGGTCATGGAATTTACCTTTTTGACTTAATCTTTTTAAAGGGGCTCAAAATTTTTCAAGACTGGAACAGTATCTAAGGAAACTGTATCTAAATCGAACACCTTTGCCATGTGGTCCCTCTCATGGCTCTATATGTTCTGGAAGTCCAAACATTTTTTGAGTCCCCATTTTCAAAGATTTCTTTAGAAGGCCATCTGGCTCACTTCGCAGGCTTACAGGACCTGGGGACAGCACTAAGGGCCTGTAGAGGCCACCAGCATGGGCCAGCCCAGGCCCAATTGGTACTGGTCAGCTGGTTACTTCAGGAAAAAAGCCTTTTGCAGCTTGTTGTGTCCCTGTAGCCACTTAGGAGGTCAGCCATCTGACCCTTGAAGTCTGGTTCTTTGTCCTGGGTACAAGAGGGAGCAGGCCCAGTCCTTCAGGGCTTCTCTCAGGTCACAGACAGCAGGTCCCCTCCTCTTCCTAAATGCCACAGGTCCAGAAAGTGTTATTTGGGGGGTTTCTTGGTATGCCACATTTATGGATGGCAATAGCCAGGGGTGAGGGCAAGTCCTGGGCATCCCTAACCGCAGGCGAAATCATTCCTGGGGGCAGATCTAGCCACTTTTGCAGCAGTTCCTGTTTGCCCTACTGTAAACAAGCCCAAAAGTGCCCCTCACTCCTAAAAACCAAGATGGGGAAACCTTTTCTTATCTTTGCAGAGCTTGTGTCCAATTCGAATTATGGCCAGGGAAAAGAGCCGTGCCATCCTGTGTTCACTCTAATCAGTTCTGGGGTAGCATTCCTCCCACTGGGTTAGGACTCAGCCTGGCTAGTGTTTGCTTTGGGGACAAAAGCTTGTCCTTCTTCAGGTCTCATCTTGCACTAAAATGTGAATATGTAGGCCTAACATCTATCCCTTTCAAGGTAATAAATGTCCTGCATCCCCCACACTGTCCTTTCTGTGCTAATAGGGCTCAAGTGCCACACTCCCAGTCCATCCTGTCAGTAGGCCTAATCCATTGCTCTGCTCTGGGAATAGTTTACATACTTCATTAAGGTCAAGCACTGGTTGAGCAGCTGCTGAAAGACTAATGCAAAAAAGCCTCCAGAAGCTTTGGGCACGGAAAATGTAACTTTCTAAAGGCTACTTTTCCTAAATATTTATTTCAAAATCCAACTTCACGATTGAATTTGGCTTTTAATACATATGAAAAATAGTCTTTTTGTGTCAAAAAGTGTGGCTTAAAGCTTATAATCTGTACTTTGCAATTTTCTAGAATTCCGCTACAGCCCTGTCCGTGAAAATTGCTTTTGCACAAGTTCCACTTTTAAATATCAGGCAACCTACCTTGCGGGCAACAAGGTGACCTTAGGGATGACTTATTGATTTTTAAAAGCAGTGTTCCTGCCTTTCAAAATGGGTTATTGTGACAAGCTTGACAGCAGGTCTCTAGGATGCTGCAGTCAGACTACATGTGGCAGGCCTGAAGCCATGTTTACAGGCTAACCTGGTGGATGGCACAATAGGTCATGCCGTCCACAAGTAGCATTTAACTTTCAGGCCCTGGGTGTATTTACTGTACCATATACAATCCTGGTCAAGCAAATTTAAAGGGGGAGCACAGGCAGTTTAATCCTGTTTAGTAGGGGTAAAGTGAACAGAGTTCATAAACCAGCAAATATAGGGTCTACAAAAAGGTGAAAAATCTGAGGTGACCGGGAAGAAAAAGTAAATATGCTACAGGGATTCATTGGCTCTCAAATAGAGAAACTCCTCAGAGGCTGGCAAGGCATCATAAGAGATCCAGTGTTGTATCTCAATTCTTGGATCTAGGCCAATTTCGGAGGACTGGGGCTGGTAAAACATATGTGGTTCTAGGAAAGAAAATGGTCCAGACCATGAGTCGTGTTGCAACCACTGGAAAAATTCACTGGAAGAAGGAAGCAAGCCATAAATCCATCAATCACTAAGCTCCAGGTGTCAAAGTTTGATCTTAGTATTCTTATAGTACGGTGATACATGTGTCACCACATCTCCAAGCTGCATCTTGACTGTGAACAGAGTTATTAGTTGTTTGGAGGGAAGCCACAAAAAGATGTGTTTTGTGATGCTAGATACAACATTGCATTGGGACTCTGGCAGGATAGAACAGAACCTTCATGTTTAAATGTAAGCCTTCAGTCTGGAAGCCCAACTAGGAATAGGAAGGGTATGAGTTACTGTTGAGTAGATTGATAATATTTTTCAATAGTTACTGAAAGAGAGTAAGCTAATATATGAGTTTACAACAACTCTGCAGTTTCAGGCACAGTTTGCTTTTGGTATATTGAGGTAACAACTGTTTTTCTCTGTTGTGACTGGAGGATCTAAGTGTAGAACAGCACTTCACTGGATGGTCACCTATAAAGGACAAGACTGACAATGATATAACATAGTTTTGTCCAAGAAGGCATTCTTCAGCAGGATATGGTCGGATTTGGCTAGTTCTCTAGTGGTTCAACTGTGAAATGTTGGTGTATCAGGAAAGCACGGATGTCATGTTACAGCTGTGAGTTTACAATGGAGTATTTTTTTGTCAATCATGCACACTCAGCATATAAAAAGGGAGAGGATTAAGTGTTTCTAGTGTGCGGGGTTCAAGCAAACATGATTTGGTTCCAACTAAGAATGAAGCGTGTCACAGTAGGGCAACCCATAAGAGAATGCAATAGTTATCCTGGACTGGCGATGATTCTACATGGATTGATGTAATTGCTTCCTGCCAAGGTGAAGCTCCAAAGAGGATGTAGAAGATGGTATCCCAGATAATATGCAAGTTCCACTAAGATATTAGTTAGGGACAAATATTCACAAGAAATGCAGATACTTATATTCAAACAATCTATGGGGCCCACCCAGAAATGGCTTCAAGAGCTACTGAGGGAGGCTCAACTCTAGAGAAAACGTAAGTAGTTTATATTCTAAACAATCCATTGGGTACATCCAGGAGCAGCAAGTAATTTTTTTGTTTATGACAGACTATCTGATTTGAGTTTCATTTTGAGGATGAGACATGAGGGCAGAAAGAAAAGATCATAGGACCAGAGTTGTACAGTCTTATTTGCATAAACAATATTCAGGATATTCAATCAATCAGGGAATTGTAAGCGCGCTACTCACCCGTGAGGGTCTCAAGGCGCTGAGGGGGGGGTCCGCAAATCTGTTTAGCCGAAGAGCCAGGTCTTGAGGGTCTTCCTGAAGGTGTTCAGGGAGGGGGCACGTCTGATGTCTGCCGGTAACTCGTTCCAGGTCTTGGCTGCAATGTGAGAGAAGGATCTTCCGCCTGCTCTGGCTCTGTGGATGCGCGGGGTTTCGCCCAGTGCGAGGTTGGAAGATCGGAGGTTTCTTTTGGGTACGTGGAAGTTGATTCTGTTGTTGAGGTATTTGGGTCCGTTGTTGTGTAGGCATTTGTAGGCGTGAGTGAGGATTTTGAAAGTGACTCTTTTCTCCACGGGGAGCCAGTGGAGACTTCGTAGGTGTCGGCTGATGTGTTCGTGTTGGGGGATGCCAAGGACAAGTCTGGCGGCGGTGTTCTGTATTGTCTGGAGTTTGCGGAGTAGGGACTTGTTGATGCCGGCGTACAGTGCGTTTCCATAGTCCAGTCTGCTGGTGATGAGTGCGTGGGTGACTGTCTTCCTTGACTCAGGGGGGATCCACTTGAAGGTCTTGCGGAGGATGCGGAGGGTGTTGAAGCAGCTGGAGGTGACGGCGTTGACCTGTCGGTTCATGGTGAGTGATGAGACGAGTACGATGCCGAGGTTCTTGGTGTGGTCTGAGGGGTTAGGTGGGCTTCCGAGGGCGGTCGGCCACCAGGTGCTGTCCCATGCAGAAGGGGTGGTATCGAGGACGAGGACTTCTGTCTTCTCGACGTTGAGCTTCAGGCAGCTGTTGGTCATCCAGACTGCGACGTCTTGCATTCCTTTCTGGAAGTTGAGTTTGGCAGTGGTGGGGTCTTTGGTGAGGGAGAGGATGAGCTGGGTGTCGTCGGCGTAGGATACGATGTTGAGGCTGTGTTGTCGGACGATGGCTGCGAGGGGGGCCATGTAGATGTTGAAGAGGGTGGGGCTCAGTGATGAACCCTGTGGGACTCCGCAGGTGATTTTCGTGGGGTCGGAGAGGAAGGGTGGGAGTCTGATCCTTTGGCTTCTTCCGGTGAGGAATGATCGGATCCAGTCCAGGGCTGTTCCTTGTATGCCTGCGTCGTGTAGTCTGGCGACTAGTGTGCAGTGGGAGACGGTGTTGAAGGCCACTGATAGGTCGAGTAGGATGAGGGCTGCAGAGTGGCCTTGGTCCAGGAAGGTGCGGATGTCGTCTGTGGCGGCGAGTAGGGCGGTCTCTGTGCTGTGGTTGCTTCGGAATCCGGATTGGGACGGGTCGAGGACGGCATTCTCTTCAATGAATCATGTCAGTTTCCTGTTGACTGTTTTCTCTGCAACTTTGGCTGCGAAGGGGAGGAGCGAGATGGGCTGATAGTTCTTGAGGTCGGTGGGGTCAGCTGTGGGCTTCTTGAGCAGGGGTCTGACTTCAGCGCGCTTCCAGTCATCTGGGAAGGTGCCTGTTTTGAAGGTGGTGTTGATGGTGCGTTGTAGTTCGGGTGCGATGGCGGCCGCGGCTCTGTGGTAGATGTGAGGGGGGCTGGGGTCGGTGGGGGGTCCCCGAGTGGATGCTTTTCATGGTCGAGGCAGTGTCTTAGGCCGTGATCGGTGTCCAGTTGGAGATGGTGGGCTGGCTGGTGTTTCTGGGGGGCGGGGGGCCGTCTGTGGCGCCTGGTGGATGGTCGATGAAGTTATTGGATTTAGGAGGGAGTTATAGCAAGAGTGCACTGGACCCTAGTGCAAGCAGGAAAACTGTGCCCCTATGCACTGCTTTGATTATAAAAACATCTACAATTGGAGGTGCTGTCTGCCCCACAGACCTCTGGGCCCTGGTGCCACTGAACCTTCTCCACTATTGATAGCTGTGACCCTGGCGTGTTTCTGAGCGGGATTAAGAGCTTTAGCTCTTGGGTCTTCTTTACTGAGCAAGGCCAAACAGGAAGCTTGCCACAAAGAGTCACACACACTATTTCTCCAACACGCTGAACTGGATGACACCTTAGCCGTGGAAAGTGCTGGTAAAAGTGAAGAAAAAGCTTCAACATTGTCATTTGAGATAATCCAGTGGGTCAGACTAATCGATCACGACATTGCAAACAACCATTTTAGAACATAGCACTGCTTACCTTAGAAAGCCTTTTCCACAAAGGGGCTGGCTGAACAGCAGTGGTCATCTTAGAGTTAGAAAGACAACAACACAAGAAATTGTTTTAACGTCGGGAAAAGCAATTTAAACAAAAATAATGTATTTAATCAAAAACACTTTTCTATAGAACATTTCCGTAATTTCATAAAGAAAACATATTTTAGCACTGAAAATCACAGCCAGCAAGTTGAGAAGACACAAAAAAAACTATTTTTAATCGACATAAACCTGACAATGTACAAAACGAATTTATGTAAAGAAAGCAACATCCAGCAACTTCTCCGAGAAAATATTTAACGTAGTGCTTCTCAGTACCCAAATGAAATGCAGCATAATCATGCACATTTACATGGCGAGAGCAAGAATATATTATTATTATTATTATTAATAATGCTAATAATAATAATAATTATATTATCTTCATTGCCATTCATCATCATCATAATCATCAGGACATTTATAAGGCACTTTAAAAAGTCACCATTCATTGCAGTATTGCCATAGTTTCATACTAGTTAGACCCTCATTACTAGTTAGGCGGAAAATAATATCATCACCACGGATTGAAGTATTTACCACATGTGATAAATACCTCATATTATGAGTTTTTATGGTTTGTAACATATCAGCTTCTACATGTTTTGTCTTATTATGGGCCTTTTCCCCAATAAATTTCAGCAGGCTTGACCTTCCAGAATCTATCAGGGGCAAACTGCATGGGTATGATAATTATCCCACTACTCGTAATTTGATTCCTGTGCAAACAGTAATTTGTGCAGGTATTGGAACTTATCCCTATCTTACCAATTGGTCGTTTTTGATGCGATCATTTTTATATCAATACATTCTGACATCAGGGTGTTTGAAATGTTACCTGGACTGGTGCATAACACGCAGAGCATGTGCCGGTAAATACAGAGGGGCTTATTCACAAGCCCCTTGCGGTAAGTCACTTTTTCCCATATTAAAAGTGACAGACCGGTGGCGAAAGGAGCTTGTAAATAAGCCCCAGAGCATTTCCCCCTTCTAAATTCCAGCAGGTTGACCTCCCCTGGAATATAACAGGAGATGCATTTTTTTTATTTTGCAACCAGCATGTACCAAGTGCGATAAAAAACACATCAAACTTATAAATCCAATATGTACGGAAACAGGAGTAAACCCATATATCGATAATTATTGGTCCACTCACAATGAGTGTCTTGGTGTGAAATTCAGAAATTAAGTCATACTTCAGTATGAAAAACACACATTGAAGTGCTATACTGAACTGGGTGTGTTTGTGTGTTCTAGTCTTAAATACATATATGTTGGCTAAAATAGAAAATTCTGAGAGATTTTTGTGTGCAGAAAATAATCCAGTGCTGCTCAACACTGGTAAGTTTTTGCACCGTGCAGAACAGCTCAGAAAGGGGGCAAATTCCACCCAAGCTTCAATTAACGTGCGTAAAAGTTTACAAACATCTATTCAACCCGCTAAAAATTCAACAGAATAATGTGCCCACAACTGTCCATGATAAGGCTGCTATAAAACACCCAGGAGGCCTACGCTATGTAAAGTCTCAGACTGCAGGTCAAGTGATTCTTATAGGCAGTGGACAAAAGGGGACTTTTAATATAATTTCAATGTACTTGAACAGGAAAAAGACTAAAATACCATAATTTATAATTAAAAACAGTTTTAGTTAATCGCTGTCACAAGCCAAAATATTAATGAACAGACCCTCACGTTATTCAGTTTTATTTTGAGTTCAATAAAATGACCAGCTTTCAGATGTGACCCTCCAAAATGTACATCCAGTTAAATGCATTTTAAATAAAAGTTCTCGTTTCAAAAACTTTACAAAGTTAGTATATCTTCACTCGAGCATTGGATCGTTGAAGCAAATGTGGGGATGGTTCAAACGGGATGTGTCGTGGAGATGTGGGCTACTGCAGAACAAGTAACACAGCATTAGTGAAATAAAGTTGTAATTCTGATTTTGTGATTTTTGTGATATGCGCAGATCTTTGACTTCAGAAGGTTTACACATATCTCAGGGCCTGATTCACGCAGAGCCTCGGATTCATGGCGGATGCCCGACAGTCATGGGGGGGTGGGGGGGGTCTCATTTCTCATTGCGAGATTCCGCACCCGAGTGCTGAGACTCTACCATGACTTCAGAGCCTCCACCACGAGTGAGGAGTCCCTTTATGAATCAGGCCCTTATGTCCATGAGTGCTCCTAATGGCTACTACGGATTGTGCAAATGGTGGACAATTCACAATATTTTGTGCGTTATAAATGTACATGTATACTTTTTTACTAAATGGAAAATATTAATCCAGGCAAAGAAACCACTTGACCTCTACCACCATTAAATTGAATATTTCAAACTGTTGCACAATTTTCCCACCCAGGTGACACTTTTGAGGGAGTAAATGTACACGTGTGTCTTGGGTAGGAATAGCCTTGCAAAATATTTGAGAGTGCACACGTACTGTCTTTGTTCATGTACCAAGCATGTTGGATGCATACCAGAGTACCCTTACCTCCTTTTCTCTCACCCCCTCCTAAAGTTGCAGCAGCTAAAACAAATTGACATACTTCTGGTGTGTCCCAGTCAAAATTGTACTTTAAAAAATATTTGGGGGGATATTCTCAAGAACGTGTGATAATTATCGCAAAATTAGCTTAACGCAACTTTGCACATCGCAGTCCATCGCGGGAACATAACACCGTGTTAACGTTGTATTCTCAACCCGGTGGCACCATGCGATAGTCTCACGATAACGCGCCAAATGACCGCGTTAAAAATAACGGGATGCCGAAGAAATGCGAAACACGAATGCGAAAAAAGTTGCGATGCCCCAAATCGAGATACAAAAATCAGCAATAACCAGCGACAGGCCTGCAATTCCCACGCGTCATGCGGGAAAATGCACCATAAAAGCAGAAAAAAAAAAAAGTTAAACTGGGTAGCACCATGGATGCACCCGGACCGAGTGCAGAGGACAACGCGAACCCCACACGCCCCACAGACGACCAGCAAGGAACCTCGGGGTCGGGGAAGGCCAAGGAGAAGAGGAAGAGGAAGGAATCATGCACACTGCCTGGGTAGTTGGCGACGACATTGGTGAAGAGTCCCAGGTGGTCCACTATTGCCTGCACATTGATGGAATGCGTGTGCTTCCTGTTGCGGTAATTGTGTGCAGTGGCGGCAGGGGGCACGAGGAGTACATGTGTGCAGTCGATTGCCCCCAACACGTGCGGGAAGCCAGCTATGGCGTAGAAGCCTTGCTTGGTCTCCAGCTGTTCCTGCGCAGTGTGTGCAAAGAAAAGGTGCTGGGGTACCAAGCTGATGATGGCATCCAAGACAGGTGTGAGGAACTTGGATAGGGCTGGCTGTGAGACTCCTCCAACTCTGGCAGTTGTTGGTTGGAAGGTACCAGAGGCCAACAGGTGCAGCACAGCCAGCAGCTTTGTCTGCGGAGGGATGTTGGTTGTCCGCTGTGTTGGTACCGTCAGCCTGTGGGCAATGATGGTCAGGATGCGGAGGATGGTTGTACTTTTGAGCCTGTAGTGGGCAATGACATCCTCTGGTGTTAAGTCTGTGAGGCTGGTGCGTTTTCTGAAGGTCCGCTGTCTTTGTCTGCACTGCCTCTGTGGTAGTCTGGGGGGGGCGGGGGGATCCGGGGGGGTGGCGGGCCTGGGTGTGGTGGCGGTGGGTGTTGTGGCCCTCTTGGGGCTCCGAGCTGCATGATCAGTAGCTCCATGGCATCTGTTGTTCTTCAGGTGTGGCTCTGGTCTGGGCTCCCTTTTGTGGTGCAGGTTGTCGTCCGACTTAACACCAGGTAAGAGCAGGTGTTAAATCCCTGCTGCTAACGCGCCTTATTGCCTGTTTTGGGATCTGTTGGACTTGGCCTTTTAGCAGGGCCATCCCTAAACTTTTTGCCTTTCTCCTAGCCATTTTTCTGACATGGTGTTGGTGGTTTTAAGACTCTGGGCACTTTAGCACTGCTGTTCAGTGTAAAGTGCGTGTGCTCTCTGTGATAAATGTGGTAAGATTGGTCTACACCTGTTTGGCCTATTTAATTTACCTGTGAGTCCCTTGTAAAGTGGTATCTCATATACCCAGGGCTGGTAAATTAAATGCTACTGGCGGGCTTGCAGCGCTGATTGCGCCACCTGCCAAAGTAGCCTTTCAAACCTAACTCAGGCCTCTGCCATTGCAGGGCCTGTGCGCGCAGTGTTACTGCCACTGTGACGTGGCACCTAAAGTGTGTGCCATGTCCGTGACCCCCCTTTTACCGCATGTCAGTCACCCCTAAGGTAGGCCCTAGCTAGCCCTATGGGCAGGGTGCATTCTAGGTAAAAGATAGGACATGTACCTTAAGTGTGTGACATGTCCTGGTAGTGACAAACAGCCATTTTGGTTTCTCACTACTGTGGGGCTGCCCTCCCATAGGAATGCATTGGGGATTCCCTGATAAGTGTTTCAGTGGTAAACCCTGATATGAGAGGCGCAGCGTGGTCAAGTTTGGTATATTTGGAATAGTGATAATAAATGCTGCGCAATGGTGTGCGCAGATTTATTATAACTATTTTAGAAATGCCACTTTTAGAAGTTGGCATTTCTGTGTGCTATGTGTCTGCCTGCCTGATGTGAATTGCATGTCTGGCTTGTGAGTGACAGGGGCTGGGAGGTGTGTGTGGCTCCAGGAGGGGCAGGGTGAGTCAGCGCTAGGCTGAATGGGACACCTGGGCTAGGAGTAGTGGGAGGGGTAATCCCCTGACTCTGAATAGAATGGTGCCTGCCCTAGTGAATGCTGGCTCCACCCCCTGTGGTGTGTCTGATCACTGAGTCCCCACCTGACAAAGGGGAAGAGGAGCTTGGAAAACAAAGTGCTCCAATTCCCCCCTGAACCAGTTTTGGCTGGTTCCCCTAAAGCCCTGTCCTGCAGACAAAGAGAAAATGGCATATAAATATAGGGGCTGTGACCCCATGAAAATGTTCAGTTCTGGGGTGCTGTTCCTGCTGGGGCCCAGGGGGGGGCTGCCATGAGGGCTTGCCTCCCTGGGCCCTGCCTAGCCCCCCTTGATGCCATGGACCCAAGGACCTTTTTCTGTTATCTAGCACCGGGAGAGCGCTATATTCTGACGCCTTTTGTCCTGCTTCTAGCGCCCTGGGAGCGCTATATTTTTAATTTGACCCAGGGGAGCGCTGGAGCTCTGCTACGCCGAGCTGCACATGATTCCTGAGGAAATCCCCGGCATAGGGATTCCCCCGTCATGCGAGTTTAAATGCTGGTGCCCACCCCGCTTACGTGCTCGCTAGCAGGTGCCCACTCCGCGTTCTCTCTTTTTTTTTTTTATGGATCGGGCGGGTGCCCACCCCGCTGGCACTTGATTCTCTTTGCGGGTGCCCGCCCCGCGTTTCACCGCTGCAGCCCGAGCGAGCCACCGCGACCAGGAAGCCAGGCGAGGTGCCTGACGCTGGGCGGGCCGAGAGGAGGAGGCTGCCGCGGCCGCCAATGGCAGCGCGGCCGAAGGAACAAGCAACCCGGAAGCAGGAAGTCCGGCGGGAGACCACCCCGCCTTCCTGGATGCCGCGGAGGGCAGCCGGAAAAGGAGAGTGGTGATGGACGGAGAACGGGAGCCCACCCCGCCTCCGCGAGAAACTACCAGGAGCCTCGCAGGCTCCACATGAAGTCCCGGCCCCGGGTGGGAGACCGGGCGAAGAGAGACCAGAGCAGGATTCCCGGCGGGGCTCCTGTGACGAAGACGGAGCCCCGCATGCTGCCCTGGTGAAGTCCCGGTCCCAAGTGGGGGACCGGGCGAAGAGCCGAGTGCCAGTGCCGCAGGAGACGGAGTCCCCCAAGCCTGTCCCGGTAAGTGGGGTTGAGTGGGAGCCTGCATTTGGTTAAAGAGCCCGTGGGGCTCACACGCACATTGTTGGTGCCCGCTCGGGGCACATTGTCGGTGCTCGCTTCCTCACAGCTGCCCCGCTAGACAGAGGGCAGCTGCAACGTTGGCAGAAGTTGCTTTGGGAGTCCCGGAGTGGGGCTTCCACGGCACAGTGGGTGCAGTGCCACTTCTTTGGGGCAAGTTTTGTCCAGGAGAGCCCCAGAGGGGGGCTCATGAGGCACAATGGTGCCAGTGCTAAGGTTGTTCGCCCAGCTGCCCTGCGAGCGCGCAGGCAGCTGCAACGTTTGAGCACCATTGAGTTTTAGAGTCCTAGTGGAGGACTCAGGGCACAGGAGTGCCCCTGCCTACAGTTTTCCCAGCTGCCCAGCACTTAGTGGGCAGCTGCAACGTTTAGGCCAGGGCGCATTGAGGAGTCCCAGGAGGGGACCCAGGAGGCACATTGGTGCCCGTGCATTGTGCACTTTTTGCTTTGGCTGCAGTGGCAGCATAGCGCCCTGACATTCTGGACAGAGGGCATTTGAGCCCTAGAGAAGGCCAGTTGGCCCGGGGGGTCAGTGCCTTATGTGATGTGAGGAAATGTGATTCTCTACTGTGATTCATGCCCCTAAATGCGCTTGGGGATGAGATTATGTGCATAATGTGATTTATGCTGGTGATACCTGTTTGCGTAATGTGTTTATGCTGATGAGGTTTGGGCCTAGTGTGGGTTTAGGTCTAATGTGATAATGCTTAGGTCATTACGGTACCAGTAGTTACTGGTTGTGGTTTATACTTACTTACCTGCATTCTAATGGTTCTGACCGTGGCCCGATTGGCCCGGTCCTGTATATAATCCCCTGTGAATATTGCCTAGTGCCAGTTGGCACAGTGTAAATGTGTGATTATGTTTCTAATGTGTTTATGAGAATACAAAGGCTATTTTTGATATAACCTTGTGTGGAGTTTATTTTGTGGTGTGCCTAGTGTGTTGCTGCTGTGTGTGTGTGTTGTGCAAACGCTTTACGCATTGCCTCCGGGATAGGCCTGACTGCTCGTGCCAAGCTACCAAGGGGGTGAGCAGGGGTTATCTTGGGTGTGTAACTCCCTTGCCCTGACTAGAGTGGTGGTTTCTGCCTGGCTTTGGCGCAAGCCTTAGCCAACCAGAAATCCCATTTCTAACAGGATCTAATCGCCGATCTGGCTGGTCGTAGAGAATATTGCGAAGTGGTGTTTTTGTGGCTTTTTGCACAGGAACGCCTACTCTGCATCTCATTAGCGTTAGTTGCCGGTGTCATCCGTGGCGATGTTTTTTGCGGCTGCTATCGCAGGAAAACTGGCGATATCGGCTGTTAGCACCAGCTTGTGAATAGGGCGATAAATTTATCGCCACTTTGGCTGCAATAAAGTGCCGCTAACTCGGCGATAAGTCCTTGAGAATATGCCCCCATGGTGTTTGATAAATAGGTTTGCACAAGATGTTATGGATTAGCTCACTTTTGTGAGTAGAGGAAGGGAAAACGCTTTCTCTTACTGGAGAGTGGGTAGTATTAACTGCACTCCCGTCCAATGAGGCAACCATTCCTTCCATGCTATTGATTTCGTTTCTGATTTTGATTTTATTTACATTCGGCAGCACCACTGAATTATACTTAAAAGATTCAAAGGCTTCTTGGACGAAGGGAAGGTCCTTAATATTAAGATCTAAAACCTTGCATAACAGAAAAGGTCAAGTGAACAGACGCCAGGAATTGTAAGGATTCAGCGTATACATTATAGACGCATAATGATCAGGAATAGTTGAGATATCGTCGTCAGTTTCATAAACAATTTCATGATAGAGCTGCAAAGAAAGTAGTATTTAGGAATACATTGTTCAGGGAAAAAATGGGCAGACAGATACCTCTTTCCATATTAAGAACATCTCTTGTTGGAGCTTGTTCAAGCTTGGTCCAACCATTTGTTCAACACAACTGAGGTATCCTTGCACGTCACTTCGCTGTATGAAAGGAGTCCAATAAAGTTTTTCATTTGGTGTTCTAATTCAGGGGAGGGTGAGTGGCTCCTACCAGTGGTCTACCTGCTTGTGAGGGTTGAGGGTGAAATTTGACCTTGCCATGACAGCAAGGTGTGTTGAGTAGTGCAGTACCAGGCCTCACAGGAATGATTCCTCTTGATTCAATCAATCAATCAATCAGGGATTTGTAAAACGCGGCTACTCACCCGAGAGGGTCTCCAGGCGCTGGGGTGGGTGGGGGCCTACAGAACCATCAACATATATCAACAACGATCATCACAGCTGATTTGAAGATAATTTCTGAAATTCATGGTCTCTTGACGGGGCCAAAAACTTTGAGAGATTACTTTCCCACAGTGCACAATGATGCAATTTATGTCTCATTCTGTGCACTACTCAGTAAGGTGAGTCCTGTGGTCTAATTTATCTTGTTTCCAGACTGCAATGCAACAAAGCACGAGTTCTGTTTTTTAACGTGTCTCAAAGTTCTTATAGTTTCGGCTTCTGGACAGTTGTCATTCTGAAAGTGCATTTATCTAAGATCATTTCTTCAGTTTGGGATTTCTGACAGAATGCATTTGTGATTTGGGGCACCACAGAATTCCCTTGGTTACTTGAATTGCAAAGCACAAAGTCTGAGCTTTCTGCACCTTTTCTTCAGGAATATTGGGAGCAAGGAATTTAGGACAGCTATTATCAGGAGTGCTAGTGGGAAGGCGCCAGGAGTTTTTAAGGATAATATTGATTTATGTTTTTTTATTGACAAATGAAACTAGGGCAGCAACTGAGACAGAACCACAGAGGAATTGGAGTCATTTGATGATTATATCAATGTTTATAAAAGCGAATTAAGAAGACCCAGCCTGTTATAGGCCCATTGCACTCCTAGACTCCACAGTGACAGTGGTGGGGAGGGTCCTTCTTGCTAAACTGGAATCTTGGGCTGAAAATAATGTTATCCTTTCCGAGGTGCCAAATGGTTTCACCAGGGGCTAGAAACCATAGAGCAGTGGTTCAACATTTATTTGTTGACCTTTAACTAAACAGTGGGCAAAGTGGAGCTTTGCATATGGCTTTCCTGGCTCTCTCCTGTGCCTTCAATAAAGTTAATCTATCTAAACTGTGGCAGAGAAACTTATCACTGGGCCCAGGCCCTGTAATTGTCTATTTTTGGCTCAGCTCTATGCCAGTACCACTATATGTATTCAGTACAGCTCGTCTGGCAAATATTCGAATTCGTTTGGAATCGTAAGGGAGTACATCAGGGATGTGTCCTGGCCCCTTTTTTATTTATGCTTTACATCAATGACCTTGAAAGTCACCTTAAGTCCATGGGCCAGGACATGCCCCAGATAGCCTCCCACCTGGTCCTGGTTCTTGTTTACACAGACGACGTTGTTCTAATGGCTCAGACAGCTAACATGTCGCAAAAACTCTTGAATTCCTTTGCTGGTTCCTCGAAAGACCTGGATTTACAGACAAACCTAACTAAATTCGATGTGATGCTGTGTGGCCCCTGATTGACCAAAAACTAAATTAAATTTTGTTGATGATACTCCTATCCAGAGTGTTAATACACTAGCCTTAAAAGGCTTGTTTTTCACATTGAGTTGTTGTTTTGCAAGGGATGTTTTTCACTTTTCCTGCAAATGCTGTAATTTTTCAGAAGCCTTTAGTTAGTTAGTGAATAGACATTTGTTTTGTATTAGACAACTGATAGTGAAGTTCTCACCTAGAGGAGAGGAGACAACAGGAAGGATGATTCATGGAAAGAACAATCTGTTCAGCAAAATGTGGATGAAGTAACTTTACAAGGACGTGTGCCTATTGCCTATCTTTCAGATGGGAGAAATAGGTGACTTTACCAATTCCCAAGTATTTATTGAAATCCTATGGTCGTTGTGAAAGAAGAAAGAGAAACATGTTACCATCTGGATGTTGTGTGTTTTCATTAGTGCATGTTCCTGGATGGCGGCTTCCAGTAGCGGCCGGTGGTGGGTGTGCTGCCGGGCAGTGACGCAGGGCGGGGGAGGGGCAGGGTGGGGGGTAGTAAACTACGGATTTCGGCCGCACTGAGGTAAGTAAACAAAAAAATAAATAAAACGAATTTCGTAGCGCGCGCTGCATCGCATTTGGCGATGCAGCGCGCTAACAAAATTTGTTTTATTTATTTTTTTGTTTACTTACCTCAGTGCGGCCGAAATCTGTAGGTTACTACCCCCCACCCAGCCCCTCCCCCACCCTGCGTCACCGCCCGGCAGCTCTCCCACCACCGGCCGCTACTGGCGGCTTCTCTCACTCGCATTTGTTGGTGAGTTATCTCTGAATTTCTTGAGATCCTACCTCTCTTTTTGGGAGATTGCTTGTCTATTTTGTGGATGTAATAGATGTCTGCTGATTTATAGCTGAGAATACTTTCCACCTTGGTCTTTCCTTTTATTTGATGTGCAAAGGCTTTATGCCTATGCATTTATTCTATCATCAGAACTCTTTATTGCGTATCTGAGCTGACACCTTATTCTGTTTCATTCTAAATTAATTTAGATTAGGGAGATTCCCTTATGGAACATGCTTGTTGTATAATTACAACAGTGTCTATTATTCTTACAAACATTGTATTCTTTCTTAAATTGAAACATCGATTATTGGATTATTTTCATTTTTAATGCTGATACTTAAAATACTAATATTTATTGGGTAAATAATGCAACTAAGGAATTGAAAGATAAAACCCTTTAACTCACACAAATATGACTTATGGACTGCATTAAAAGTATTTAGCAAAGTTACTGCCTATATGTTTTCATGTAGATGATTGTTCCTTTTCACTTTTCCTTGTTGATGATCAATGGTCCATACAACCAATGGCAGGGGTTAATTAATGATTACATCCAAAGGCTAAAATATAGAAAACCATCAGGGGAAGCAAGATTGTCCTAATAGAGAAACAAAAAAATGATTTAAAGTAAGAATACACTTTTGGTTGATCATTTCTGACTTTTTATTTTCAAGCTTTGAGAATCAGGTTCAGAATGAGACTGACATTCCTGCCTTCATAAGTAGCTAATTGGACCTGTTAGGAATCGGCATGCCAAAGGTTTGATTACAGTAGTGACGACTTAGCTTTCTCCAAACACCTTCCTTGACCTCCCCAGAAGCACCCACATCACGCCTCCTCCTCGACCTCCCCAGAAACATTTCACCTCAACTCAAGAAGCTACACTGGCTCCCGATCCAGAAGAGATGCCAGTTCAAGATGTTGACACATGCATACACAAAGCCCTGCACAATGAAGGATCTGAATACATCAACAAATGCATGAACTTTCACCAACCAACCAGACAACCATGATCTGCTTCCCTCTTCCTCGCAGACACCACCCCCGGATCTGCCAAAGCAATAGCGGAGGACACACCTTCCCACGCCTTACGGCCAGGGCTTGGAATGACCTTCCACTGTACCTCAACACCACATCATCCCTCCAGGGATTAAGGAAAGGTCTCAAGACCTGGCTGTTCGAATGAACAAGATCTCCTCAAAGCAGCTAGCAACCAGCAACTAGCAACGAGCAGCCAGCAACTCCAGCGCATTAAGACGAGTGTTTTAATGGGTGATTTGTCGCACTTTACAAATCCTGATTGATTGCTTGATTGAGCTTTTCATCCGTCCAAGGTTTTATAAACTAAGGCCACATTTCTTTTAAATAATGACAATCGTTTATATAGAAAGTCATTTAAAGCACTGTGAATGAAAGTGCAACATGAACTACAATTTACTACTCATGTATGATACACTGAGACAGGATACAGTCAAAGACACTAAGTGCACTGCAATAGATAACAGACAATGGGGTACGGTCATGCTGACTCCTATTAAACATGGTTTATTGTTCAATGCCATGATACTGCTCCTTTTGTAATGCAAAAAAGCTTTGTTGCAAGTGTTTTCAAAGTGAACGCTGACGTGCAATGCTATTCAATAGAGTATGCAACTTTCCAGATGCCTCTGACATCTTTGTTAAAGAAGCTGAGGCAGCTCAAGAACTTCTACATTTAATTTCTAAGAATAATCTCAAAATGATATATTTTCTTCTTAAATTAGAATGGGCAAAATATTATTGGACAGATTTATTAAGACTTTGTGCTGCTGTAGAGTGATGCAAAGCAGCGCAAAGTCTGGATAAAGTAAGTTGCCTCTCAGTGCTGCTTTGCGCTGATTTGCAGTAAGGGTGCATTCCATGAGAGGTACTTGGGAGTTCAAACACAACCATCTATAAATTTTGATGGAAAGCCAGATCTACAAAGATTGTCAGACCTGGCTTTGCTTAAAAAAATAATGCCTCCTGGAGACTAGTGTTCAGTAGGAGAAATATATGTATTTCTCCTAACATTTCACGCGATCCATGCAAACAACACACATCCAATTTGTGAAATGTTTCAAAGTTTGTCTAAGCATAGGTTTTTGCACTAGAAAAATACCCTTCCACTACAAATTCTACTCTAGATTTCACACACCCACCGTTGGACTGCTTTGAAAATGTGTGTATGTAGTGCTTTGCAACTTGTTTGTGCGCCATCGCAGGGAAAAGAGCAGCAGCAGGCTATATTTAGTAAAGAAAACTTCTGTACTGATCTCTCCCCCTAGCGCAAAGCAGCGCAGCATCTATGGTTGCTGCGCTATTTTGTAATAAACCTACCCTTGGGTTCTCTTTGACAGTCCAGCTATTTAATTTAATTTGCACAAAGTTCCCTACCACCTCTAGATTTTTATCTGTTTACCATGGCATTTTTGATGAATTGGGAATTAAGACATCCCCTGGCCATTAGAAGAAAAATTATCTATTGTAGTTATTATACACAAGATCTATAGATCACATATGAGTTTGCCTAGAAGCCCTACTTCGAGGCTTCCTTTGTTTCGTTAAGATGGAAATACAATAGTTGTCATTTACTTCAGTGCGTCAAGGGCCGAATTACATGCTGGATGAAAAAGAATTTGCACAGCGCGAACTGGACTTTTGACCCCAATCCCTGTATTGCAATGTTGCATAAAATGCGGGCACATGCATATTTTGAGCACTGAACAGTTTTGTAACTGCTGTTTAATGCTGGCAATTGTTTCTGGTCCAGCCTGTAAAATAGTCAACCTCAGAATGTAAAGCAAAGTTCAACTCTATTTACGATGTAACAAAGAAAATAACATAACTACACTCTACGAGATTTTCTCTGTTAAATTCGCCATTGACGAGATCCTTTTGATTTGTACAAAGTTCGCACTTGGGGCCGGATCACAAAACATTTTTGACTGGCACTATTTCATGTCCTTGGCAGTAAGATAAGTCATGCTCTAAACACCTTTTATGACCCTATTATAAAAACGGAATTCCGGAGGTGGTAATATATGACAAGAAAAATGGTGCACAATCCATGTTCAACATTTAATTGTGGTTATGATGTGTTCTGTAATTTTTTTTCTGTCTGTGTTATGGTGCTGCATTATTGCTATGTAATTTTTGTTGTGTACTGCCATTGTTGCGTTCTGTTTTAACTGGACTTTAGTGGTGACTTTATTATGCTTTGAGATGCTATGCGGTTTAGGTAGCTAATTGCGGTATTTTCAGTTGTTTACTTTAGATACGTCAACAAATGCTGCCATATTTCCAGCCAAAAACAGCAAATGCCTTGAAAGTTCATTTTACAAGCAACTATTTATCCCTGAGGCTGTCTATGTGGTAAACCAGGACTGCTCCAGCACTTCAACTACTTAAGGCAGCAGTCAGTCCAAAGCTCTGGCAGCGACTGTATTAGCTTAGCTCTGTCACTGCTCACTTTAAGTGACACAGACCCGAGAGCACTACGTTATTTACGTACGTTTTTGTAATATGGTGGTAAAAGGTGTATGAAGCAAGCACCAACTTACCACCCAGAGCATGAAATAACTTCAGTAAAAATAGTTTTGTGATCCAGCAAACAAACTTCTAGTTTTTATACCTGCAACCAGTAGGTCTTTGTCTATTATCTTTATTGAAGGTGGCAGTAAATATGCACCTCTGTATTTTGGGATGCTGCACATTTTGGGTTAAATCCTTTACACTTTGGGAATTTGTATTTAACTTAACTAAAACGCTTCAGTGTGAGATTTTATTGGTGTACCCTTACACCTGATGATCACAAAGATCTGCAAAGAAGAGAATGAAGAGGTCAATAAAACCTTGTAAATTTGGCTTGTTTACTACTTCTTCTAGTTAGTCACTTTTGATTTTGTTCAGGCTCCTGAATTTATCTAGGGACTGGAGCAACGAAACCCTGCCCCATTTCTTAGGTGTTCACAGCTATTGCTCCATTTTCTGCTGTTACCACAATTACTTCTGGGATTTTATTTAACATCTCAAAAGCACTCTGCATTCAGAAAATCCCATTGCATAAACACATTTTTGTTTGAATTTTTCTGTGAAAATAACTATCAATATTACTTACATTACAAATTGAATTTAAATGTATTGTTTTGCTGATTTAAAAGTGTAACTAATTGAAATCTGCTAAATTGGTGAATTTCAAAATTAGAGAAATCAAGTTTGACAAACATTCACTGATGAAACTGCAACTGATGAATTATAAAGTTAACAGAATTCTAGTGTGCTAAAAAAGAAATTCAAGGAAATAAAACAGAGTCCGATCAAAATCACTTGTCCAGACTTATAAGATAAGCTTCAGAAATTTCCTCAAAGAATAAAAGATTCCTTAAATGACAGGAATTGAGTCCATTAGAAAAAACAAGCACTGGCAAAGCCAATAGGACTAGCTTGCATTTTGAGTCCAGACTCAAACATTTGCAAAAAAGCTTGCTGCAGGAAAAACACGCACAAAAAATTATTGTTTTCAGTATAGCACACATCTATGTGATGAAGCATTTAATGTGTGATGAATCAGTGTTCTTTTGACATGTAGAAGAGTCCCTCATGCATTGCAATGCAAGCACTCCATGGGAAGCAAAAGGTCAGTAGCATGAGGTGAGAGTAAAAGAGTCCTGTGCGCAGAGCCAACTCTATGTAGATTTTAAAGCATTTGTAACATTAGGTCATATGGACACCTGGGTTGTCAAACCAGGCCTAACAAATGCAAAAGAAAATTAGGAGTACTCAATTGGTCCAAAAAAAGAAGGTCTTGGGTGTGACACGTTGTTTTGCATACTTATCTTGACCAAGCAGGAAAGAGGAAGGCGGATGGAGCTGAAACAGTGAAGGGGAAAGAGAAGAACAGGAAAACAATTAGCAGAAGGGAAATATAAAGACAATACGTTATGGGTTGAGTGAGGGAAAACATTTCAACAAAAAGAGAAAAGAAGTGCACCTCCATAATGTCTATGTTTGGGAATAGGTGCAGATAGAATGGTGAACAAGATTGTAAAGGAGAGTAGGACAAGGACTGGCAGTTTAAATGTGACCCTATTTGGGAATATGAATGTTCTGGAGGAAGAGCTCAAAAGGGGAATTGTCAAAGAGGATGCATAAGGCAATACTACGAAGAAGAGAAGTTGACATGGTGTGCTTCTGCTGTTGAGCAGGATGACTAATAAAAACTACATTTTGTTGAAATAGGTGTTCATCAAATTGAATTTAATGAACTTTATCTAATTAATAAGGCAATGATCCATTAGCTCATTTTCAACCTATATCACCTGGATCTGTAGCAAAATACAGAAATCTGAATTTAAGAAAGTGAATCATTAATTTGGATGGATGGAGCCCACCGCAAGTAATAAAGTCACTGACTTGTGACGTCAAATACAAGATTTCAACAATTTTAACCTGCACTCAACCCTTGAGCACAGGGCAGACATGTTTAACTTAAAGAAAATGTGTAAAGCATATGAAGTACCAGGACAGGTATAAAGTCAACAACATAATGTATAACAATCCTACTCCAATTTATAAAAATAGTGAAAAGGGTAATAAACGAAATGACACCAAAACAACAAAAATCTAATGATGGGGCCCGGAGATATGAATTTGTAAAGATTTGAGAAAAGAAGTGTCAAGAAAAAGAAAGGAGCCAATAGAAAATATTGTTCATTTGTGACCAGGACGTAGGTGCAATTTCAGGCTGACCGCGATGGAACACAGGTGAAATACACCAAACAAGTTCATTCTGTCAAAGGTCAAAGTTTTCATGTTCTGACTTCGGCCCTGATTTACAGTTTGGGTGACAGGGTACTCGGTTGCAATCTGCCCTTCTAACTTCAGTTTGCCCACTTGATTTAGAGGTGGGCGGATCACAAGGTTTACATCAATGGAGTAAAATTTACTCTATCGGTATAAACCTTCTTCTGGCTGCCTGAGGGAATAGATACTGTTGGAGTTCAACCATCTGACCATCTGCTCTATTGAGAGTGCGCGGTCAGATAGCTTTTTTTAACTGTCCGTCACAGCCAGTAATATCTTGGTGATGAGGGACAGAAAAAAGAAAAAGTGGTTCCCACACCTTGGAAGAGAACTTTCATTGTGTGGGTGTCATTAGTTTTTTTAATTTTCAAAAGTAAACTCCATCTTTTAGAGTTTGTTTTTGAAAAATAAAAAACTTAGGAAATGTTTGATAGCCTTACCTTCATGTTTGTTGGTGGTGTCTGTCAAACCTTTCCTTCATTGACAGCAACCAACATGATGTGCTTCCTGTACATGTATAGAGTTGTCTCCATGGCCAGTGGACAACTCAAAATCTGGTGAGTGGATATTCCTCAGGATGACAGAGGCAAAATCCTCTGCCATCCTGATGGACGTATCTCCATCTGCCAAACTCAAAATCCTCCAGTGAAGAAAGCCTGAAGACTGTATCCAAGGAACTCTTCTTGAAGCTAGATAGCCATTGGTCAAGGTCCCATTGAAACCATTGGTTTCGTTGGGAAATACTCAGAATAAGAAAAGTTCAAATTTTGTGCCCAGGGAAGTCCTCTCATCAGCCAGGTACATTTAGTACCTTTTCCTGGTCAAGATTTCTCTATTCAGACTTAGGGCCTGATTTATATGTTGGTGGTATGTATACTCTGTTGCAAGGGAGTATACACACTCCCAACATAATGGCCTGCCCCCCAATTTAATTTAATTGCTTGCAGATCATATCTTTGGCTATGACGGTGACTACTCTATCACCGCCATAGACAAACCTCTTAAACAGTCCAATGAAGTAAGGGCCATCAGAGAAATGGCTGCATCTCCGTTCGCCTAATCAGGATGGTTGGACATGTAGAATTTTTTTTTACTGTACAGCAGGGAGGGACAGTAAAAAACAAATAATGCTCCCTTCGCCATAGCAGATGACTCCCATGGTGAGGGGAGCATTACTTTTTTATTTTCAAAAGAAAATCATTTTTGGGGATTTTCTTTTTAAAACATAAAAAAAAATGTGATAAAAAAATTAAATACAAACATTTTAAGGTGCAGGGTTGCATCATGCTGAGGCAGCCCTGCACCAAACAGCAATATGCATTTACAGGAACTGCCATGTCGGCGGTTTCTACTAATGTATTATAAATGACCGCCTACTTGGGTGTCATTGTTACATTTGACTGCCAGTCCCTCCATCATGGGGATGGAGCAATTTACTCTGTCTCCATGGAGGAATGGCATACCATTGTCAATAAGAATTCTGTCACTTAGTCTCTTTATAGGAGCTCAGAACCCTCAGTGGAGCAAAGCAGGGAGACTTTTCTGGAAAAGTCACACCAAAGTTGGAAAGGCTTTCCTTAGGGCCAGCTTTAATAGTTGTTTAGCAGCAAAAAGGTCAGAGAAGGCGACCAACTTAAAAAGTTTGCCTGCTAAAGTCATTCTCTGGGCGGATTGACTTAGGTAGTTGGTCCCAGTCCTTTGGAGATCTGGAAGTCCAAAGTTTTTTTAAGTCTCAATTTTTCAGAGTTTGCTGGAGAAGTCCAATTGTGTACAGCTAAGGGTTCCAAAACCACAGGGACAGAACTTAGAGGTCAGAACATACTCCAGTAGAGGACACCAGCAGAGTCCAATTAATGTCCGATGGCAACTGACCAGGTGTGCTCCTCAGAAAAATGGCCTCTTGCAGCTTGTTGTGTCCCTGTGGAAACACAGGAGGTAATCCGATTGACTCATGAATCCACTTTTTTTTATCCTGGGTACAAATAGGAGCAGATACAGCTATTAAGGTCTCTTTACAGGTCTCAAACAGCAGGTGCACCCCTTTTTATGTTCTACCACAGGCCTAGAAAGGGTTCTGAGGGTCTGGTGGTGCGATCCACTTTTGTACAGCTGATTAGCCTCTGGGTGTGGATTACTCTTGGACACTTCTGAACCATGAGGAAAAAGTTCCTAGAGACAACACTATTCACTTTTGTAGCACATACTGTTTGCTGTACTGCAAATGGGCCTAGGATGCACTATTTTATGGGGAATCCAAGATGGCACAATCTTTCTGCCCTTGGAGGGAACTTTTGTGACAGTCAAGGGTGTGATTAGGAAATTGAGGAGACTCCTACTCCTGAGCTACATCTGGTTCTTGGACCAGCTCCCCTTGCCGCTGGGATGGAGCAAATATGACTACCATGTGTCCTGGAATCAAAAGATTGCCCCTCCTGGGCATTTCCCTAGTCTAAACTATGACTGAGAAAGCCTCTCCTCGGCTCCTTTCAAGTGAGCGAAGTTTCTGGAACCTCCCCAACTGCCCTTCCCAAGCTGATAGGCATCATGTGCCCCATCCCCAGCCCATCCTGTCATCAGGCCTAAGTCATTGTCCTGCTCTGGAAGCAATTGTTACACTTGATTAAAGTCAGGCACTGGGCATGGCAGCTGCTGGCAGCCTAATGCAAATTAACCTCAAGGACTTTCAGGTAGGAGAAATATAACTTTCTAAAAGTTTATTTTCCTAAATAATTATTAAAAATTCAACGTCAATATTTATTGGAATTTTAGTGCATATTAAAAATAGTGGTTGAACCATTCCTCAAATTTGTCCCAAACCTGAAATAGGAAAATTAATAAATTCATCTGGGCTCCAATTTTCCTCATATGGCAGTCAGAGCCTTCCACTGCGAAAATATAGTTTGGGGGATTGATAACGTTGGGACATGGCAACTTTCAATGTCTTCATGTCCCAATTTTAAATAAGATTATCCCCAGTTTGTGTGCTTCAAAGCCTACATAGGGGTGGCTTACTGATGTTTATATAGAAGGTTTTTCCCCTGTCAAAGGGGTTATTTTGACAGGTTGGACTGCAGGTTTAAACTGCAGCAATCAAGCTGCAATGGTAGGCGTGAAGTCATGTTTCCCTTTTTCACACTAGTGGAAGGCACAATAGGTACTGCAGTCCATAGGTGATTGTTAGACCTGTCAGCCTTAGGGTGGAATTCCCCCAAACTATTTCCCTTCCTTCTCCATTTTTGCTGATCTCATTTTTGCTTGCCTTAGGAGCCTGCACACATTACCACGGCTAGCCAGTGCTAAAGTGCATGTGCTCACTTCTTAAAACATGGTAACATTGGCTTATACCCAATTGGCATATTTAATTTACTTTTTAAGTCCCTAGTCAAGTGGCAATACATGTACCCAGGGCCTGTAAATTAAATGCTACTAGTGGGCCACTTAAGAAGTACTTTAAATATGCCCCAGGCCTGCCATTGCAGCCTTTATGGGTAGTTTTAAAACTGCCATTTCAACCTGTCAAAATAAACCTTTTGCCAAGCCCAAACCTTCTTTTTTAATAAATATATGTCATCCCTAGGAAAGGCCCTGGACAACCCAGAGGGCAGGGTGCAGTGTATTTCAAAGTTGGACATATACTTTTAGGTTTTACATGTCCTGGTTGTGAAAAACTCGTAAATTTGTTTTTCACTACTACAAGGCCTACCTCTCCCATAGACTAACATTTGAGTTATCTTATTATTTTTAATGAGGCGTAGCTTCCAATATGGGAGCAGGTAACCAGATCATGTTTGGTGTCTTTGGAATTGTAATGAAAAATCCTAAATTATGGCGAAGTCGGATTTTTAATTACAATTTTGAAAATGCCACTATTAGAGTTGTCATTTTCCTACCTTGGCCATTTAGTGCCTGTAGCCTGTACCTGAGTCACATGACTGGGTGTAGCTGACAGTTCAACTTTGTATATTCCTCCTAGACAGCCGCTCACAATAGGGAGCGTAGGTGTGCCTGGATGGGCAATCCCTTGCAGGATGGGAGGGAGGAGCTGGACACAGTTCTACTTACACTTGAATAGGCTGTGTTCTGCCTCTACACAAAGGGCTGCATGCCCCCTGTAGTTAGTATGGAGCCATGACAGTGAAGGAAAGATGCCTGGGGACTTCAAAGAGAAACCTCTAGAAGCTCCTCCCCTCTTCAAAGGCGCAACTGGGTATACATACTGGGCCAAAAACATTACCAATTCAGTACATTTGTGGATCTGTGGACACTCTGCCAGGAAGAAAGACTGCTGAGCTGCTGAAGGACTGCCACTCTGCCAGACTGCTGCCATCCTGGACTACTGTTTTGCTGTGCTGCTGCCTTGCTGTGTTGACCTGCTGCCTGCTGCCCTTTTGCCTGGGTGAGACAGATTGGACCTGCAACTCTTAAACCCAGAAACCCAGATTGACTCCAAGGGCTAGGTGGCTGGCCTCCTGACTTGAACCTCAGGGACAGAAGGCTCCCACAAACTTATCCTAGCACGTGGGCTCTGCCATCTGTGAGACTTTCCTGCTAAGTGGCGTCACCCCAGTCCTGGATCCTTAGAAGTGGGCCGAAGGGGCTCTACCACACTCTGTGGTTCCAGCAGAACCGACTCATCTCCTCTGCTGCCCAACGCAACTCCGAGCAGAAATTATGCATCGCCGCCTCTGTGTGGATCGAAATCATCACAAAGACCTGCATCGCAGCCCGTTGCCACATTGAAACCACTGCTGTGCGACGCATCCTAAGCCCAAGACCTCACATCCCTCGTCAGCAGCAGCCTCGACAACGATGACAGACTCTGCATCGCAGCTTCCCAGATCCTCGGAATCAACATATCGCCCTGACTGCGTGGCACATACTTGACACTGTACTTCATATCGCAAGATCTGGTCAACGGGATCCTTGACAATGTTGCAGGACATCACACTGCAGCCTCGCCACATATCAGAACTAATGCATTTCTTCGGCTGCGCGATACATCTTCTACGCAAATCCTTGCAACGCTCTGTTCAGCGGGCCTAACTGGCTTGCTGTAGCTGGCCCACACTCAATCGCAGTTGGCCTGAACTTGTGACGTCCTGGTCCAACACGACCAGATATCCACAGTTGGCGCTATATGGCTTTCTGACTCTATTTTCACTAAAATCTTTAAAATTGAACATCTCTGGTCTACCAATCCGATTTTTGACTTTCTGGTCTTTTTTTATTTATTAAAATGACTCCATTGTTCTAACCCTGTTGTGGGATTCTTTTGTAGTGTGTTTTCACTGTGTTACTGTTTGAAGTGTTGCACAAATACTTTACACAATGTCTCTGAGTTAAGCCTGACTGCTCTGTGCCATGCTACCTGAAGGTTGAGCACAGTTTAATTCAGGGTTTGCTTATGACTTCACCCTAAGAAGAACTGTGGTTGCTGCTTTGAGAAGGCTTTCACCGCCCCCCAAACAACAACTCAATTTCATACAGTGATATTTAATTTTATTTAATTTTCCATGCGTTGGGTGTATTTCTGGACTATGACCTAATAGAAAAGTTAAATATGCCAACTAAGAATTAGACAATTTTACAATAGTTCAGGGGTCAGAACACATGCACTGGGGGGGGGGTGGGGGGGTAATTAACAGTGTCCCAGTGCAGAGAGTCAAAAAACAACCAAATCAGTCAAAAGATATGTGGGTGACCATGCGAAAGGGGCACTTTCTCACACTGAACAATTTGATCTTCTATACGCTTGCAGGTTTTGCCTTTGATAACAGACAATTTGTCTGATGTTAAGATCATGGGCTCGAATAGTCATTACAGTAATGTCAAAATGCGTATAGTGGATGGTTATTCAATGACTGGAAATATCAGATAGTAGAAAACACAACTTACTTTCATGCAATATATCAGAAGCGTGACAAGTTTCATATCTCTTTTCCAGTATAACTTTTATTTTTTCATTAATTTATGCTTAGATTATAATGTCTAATGTTCAGACAAATTACATATAATCAGTCCTTTTCACAAAAGCAGTTTTGAGTTTGTTATATATGTCTGCAGTACTACTAATGTACATACTTGCAAACACTATTCAGCAACAGGGTGGTAGAGATATCCACCTATGTTTGCCTTATCGCTTTATGTTCAGAGTTCTCGGCAGCATGAGCAGAGAACTCTGCACACACAAGTATACATTTTTGGTGTAAATATGGAAGGGGTAAGGGGAATACCTATGACAAAATATGAGGGGTAAATTGAAGGGGGCATGGAAATGCAAAAAGCAGTCCCTCAAAATGGTAAGTCAGTTGCTTTTCACCAAAATACACATCTTCTCCAATAATATTACAGCCCAAACCGACTAATTTCTACTCCAGCCTAGCCTTGGAAGAAGCCACACACCACACTTGACTACTCACAGGTACTGCAAAGGGAATTTCAGAGGAACCAAAGGAGCCAGGGAATAAACTTACAACACACATGAAAATATGTTTTTCTATATAAAAATATTTTGTTCTGTTATTTTGTATTTAAAAATATAAACAAATTAACATACATGTAAAAAGAGCTATACTTCAATTCAATTCAATTCAATACTTTATTTGAATACAAATTGTATCCATAAAAGTACAATACAGTGCAAAAAGTACATATAAATAGTTTAAAACATAGTACATAAGGAAAAACAGAGTTAAAATCACAGTTCCCAGACAAAGCGCATAAAGTGCAAAATACAAATTTGATCCTTGCAGCAAGCCTATATAGTATTCATAGTGCCACAAGCTCTTACAGCTGCTTTCAAAAAAGTGCCCAAGTGATCAGTCTCCTCCTGTTCCACCAGATGAAAAAACATATTTAAGGCATCTCTCAGATTATTTATGCAACGCTTTCTTAAGAAAAGGATCAAAAAGAGCGTTGAATACATCACATAAAATCCACAAAAAAATGTAAAATGCAGCATTGTTTGCCTAGAATTTCCATCACAGGGGCATGGCATGGAATCAAGGTTAGCATTAAAACCCAAAGAAAAAGACAAAAGATATTTCATTGTGCCAGATCTATAACAGAACAAAAGGCTCTGTTCCCATCACCCCCTTGCTCGAATCGGTAACCAGCGCTATTATCTAAACAAGCTGACAACATGTATGTAGCCACACTAGCCTTGCGGTTCTACAGAAGCATTCTTTTAGAAATGGCCAGGTCATATAGGGCCTGTCGTAACTGTTTGTTTTTTATTAATATTTAGGGATTAGTGGGATCAGTAAAGATCCATTGTAAATTTACCGAACGGAGGCTAAGTTCAACACTGGCATGTCAGGGAATCTCAATGCCTTTTTCACAGCTAAGGTAATCTAGATGAATGTCCCTAGTTAAACATGCCTTCTCATTTTTCATAATTGCTAACCATAGTATGGTTTGTCGAGCTTTAATGTTGTTCTCAATATACGGGATGTCCAGTTCTCTATGGTAGATAAAAGTAGGAGAAGAAATAGGTACCATAAGAACCTTTCTGCAGAACCTATTTTCCTCCGTCTGAATGATATTACAATTCAGAATGACTCAGACTTCTGCGCCGTACGTAGCTGCAGGCAAACATTGGGCTTTATATATTTGCAATAGTGGCAAAAGTGTACCTCCTACCGTAGTTTGCGGTAGGCTAAATAAAGTGCCAGTGGATTTAGATTTTTGCCTGCTGTGTGCAATGTGTGCGACCCACGGGTCAGTGGCAGCAAATGTTAGACCCAAATAAGAAAAAGTGCGTGTATGTATCAAGACATTATTACCCACAGAGAGGGGAGACAAACAGTATTTCTTAGGGCCACAGGCCATAATAAAAGATTTTTTAAAATTTGTTTGCAAACCCAGAGTAGCCATAAAATCAACGAAACCAAGAGCTAACCGCTGTAGGGCTCTTGTTGTGCGTGCCATTAAAACAGCATTATCCGCATACAAAAGTGATGGTAATGCAGAGCCGTTGATTATTGGGACTTCCGGGGCCGTGTTCATTAAAAACGGGTGGAGATTATTATTGTATAAAATGAATAAAAGAGGTGCCAACCCACACCCTTGTCTCACTCCTCGGAAAACATCTATTGCTGACAAGACCTCACCCTCTGCAGTGATTCTAATCGTAGCCTTCATTTCTATGTGCAAGTAAGCAAGAAAGTGCACCAATGTTTCATCCAACCCCTGTCCCGAAAGGATAGAGCAAAGCTTTGAACAGTTTACACAATCGAACGCTGAGGTCAGGTCCATAAAAGCTAACTATACAGGCCAGTGACGAGTAATTGTGTATATCGCAGTGATCAAAGACAAATTTAAGCATTGTTCAATGGTCCCAACTTGTCTCCTGAAACCATATTGACATGGGTATATAACAGCCTTCTCCTCTTCCCACTCACTGATTCGATTGTATAAAACCCTCCCAAGAATCTTAACTGTAGTGCTGATTATGGAGATTGGTCTATAGCAATTTGGCTGTTTACGATCTCTCTTTTTAAAAATCGGCACGATGGTGGAGGTTGACCATGTACTAGGTAATTGGGTGTGGGTTAGAGCATTAAAAACATTCACCAGCAAGGGTGCCCAAAATCAGGGGAATGCTTAAAAAGATAAATTGGCACACCATCCGGTCCGGGTGCTTTTCCACCTAAACTTTGACTGATGGCATCTTCCACCTCCTTTAGAGAGACAGAAAACTCCCTAGGGTACACTTTGGATCCAAAATAGTCGGATTTTCGAAAACAGCATAGATTTTTGAAAAATGTGCCTCCCTGGTATTACTAGCAATGTGGCACGTTATAGGTGTTGCAATTTGACTCACGTTCCTTATTGCTGACACCTCCCTCCCGAATGATTTACTGTTCTTCGTGGCTGTGAAGAACGCAAGTGAGTTCCACCGATTTTGCAGAAATTCCCACTTTCTTCCAGAGATTGCTCTTTTATACTCCTTGCGACATAGTGCGACTGCCACAGGTTCCCTAGGGCTACCTGTGAGTGCCCTACGTAATTTGCGATTGGCCTCAGAGCATTCATGGTTAAACCACCTGGGTTTGGAGGAGGATTGCCCTAGGGAACATAGTAAGTTACTCCTAGTAGAGCTATACTTAGTAGAGGGCACATATAGCATCAATCCTTTATTCATATTCAACATGCCAGGTGGTGAGACATTCAATAGTCTTGGCTACATCACACCCATCACTAGGTCAATATAACTAAAACATCAACCACACACAGCCTGCCCACATAAGAAATCAAGGCACAGATATACCAAGATTTTTACCATGTTGGAGAATGTCTTTGTCGTCTTGCCCCTCATTTTGAGGAATGATTGCTTGAGGAGAAGAAGGAGGATATAGAGGTAGAGGATCAACATATTTGAGCTGCAGAGGGAAGCAGCAATTGCTAGATGTCACTTCTTTCCAAATATGATGCTGGACATGGCTGCAGACCTGGAGCAGGAACTCAAATCATGTACTGCTCAAACCAAGGCCAACCCTAAACATGTCAAAATACTGGCTGCATACCACTTGATGGTCGCTAGATCACTGCAGAGGGTTACTGGGGGCATGCGATGCCATGGTGGGTGCGCTTCTGACAGTTCTTCGGATGCATCAGTAGCTGAGTGTACTAGTTATTGCCAATCCACAGTCACTGGCAGAAACGCAACAGGTGGCAAGGGAATAGTATTCCACAACACTCCATCAATGTGCAAGCTATCTGCTATGCCAGGGGCTACATTATAATGTGGTATGCTGCCTTTCCTGGGTGCACACACTATTTTTATTTTCATGCTTATGTTTATTGAATTTTAAAGTTGATGGCTACCAAAAGCAGGCTTCCCAGCACTGCAAGCAAACTATAACTGAGCCACATTGCGGACGATTAAAACATCCAAGGCTTCAATTGCTTTCTGAGAGCTGTTTCACTAGGACTGAGTAACAGTTGAGAAGGGAGAGAATTCAACAGAAGCCAGTGGAATGTCCTCCCTTTCTGGTTTTAACAATCCTAGGTATCCCAGCAAATCCACAGTTGGAGGATCTGAAGCTGTTGTAGGGCTATTAGGTTTAGTCAGATGTCTCAAAAATATAGGACCCATAATGGAAAAGTAGCAAACAGCAATACAAAGGGCCTTGAATTTAATGCGCTTTTTAATGAGCAGCCAATGGAAATCATCAAGAAGGGTAGCAATGGAATGACGTTTAGGAATGAATAGTAATAGGCGTGCAGCCGTATTATGAATAATGTTTAGTCATTTTAAAGAACATTACTATAGTCCAGGCATGAAGATATTATAACCTGGACCACAGGTTTCTGGGTGGAAGGCAGAAGAGAATCCAAAAAGCTTCATGAAGATCTTGAGAAGGCAAAAGCAGCAGGCAGCTAGTTTCCTAATATGGGGTTCAAAAGATAGCTTCTCATCAAACCAGATTCCAAGATTCTTCTATATCAGCTTTGAGCTGGGAAAAGGGCGAAGAGCCTCCGGCCACCAGGCTAGGGTCCAGAATAGCAGATGTTACCCATTACCATCACTTCTGTCTTTCCACGTTTAGCTTGAGGCACCTGTCACCCATCCAGTCTGCCATGGACGAGAGACAGTTCCTTAACGGTCTGGCATTGTTGCTCTGATCAAGAGATTGTGAGGTGACCTGCTGTGTGTCATTTGCATGAGAAATCACTACATTTTCTTACAGACCACCACTGCAATTCAGTTGGCTGCTATAGATTTTGGTGACATTTGGTTACTATTAAGTTTACCTAATTCCCACTAGGAGAGTATGTGCACCTGGAAAATGGATTCACAAAGATATTCTCTCATAAATGTAACCCATGAGGCTAAAATTGACTGCATGCATGTATAGATTGTCTGCAAGGTTCTCAAGGTAACCACATTATAACAAATATAACATACCTTTCTTTCAAGCTCTGCTTGGTATGCCCTCTCTCTCCATCTTCTCACACTCTTCTGACGATGAACCACACAGAGTTAACAGAGGTACAACAGGGCAAACACATTTATGTAAGGCATAATTGCGTGCACATTTGCCATTCTGAAGTTGTGGTTCAGATGTCTTGATCACACCGGTCCGGTAGTACATTACTCTCCAAAAGTAGTGTGCAACATCATTATAGCCTGCTGCATGTTACACACCATCACCATAAGGTCACTGTGTGAATACCAGAATAAAGTTTAGGTTATCAAGTTACATCACCTTTTAGTATCCTCACATTTCACATTTGTTGCTGCATCAAGGTGGTTGGATAGTGTTGAGTCAATGCTGAATTGTGGATAACTATGAGACAGTCGATATCCACCATCTTGAGTCAATATTGTAGCAATCCCATTAGAAAATTTGAGGCACATTTTCTATCATACAACTACTTATATCATTCACACACACATGTATTCACAGCACAGATCAGGGCACTTCACATGCAGTGTGCATGGAAGAAATGCATGAGTACACCACATATCTTAATATGCACATTATTCAATGTTAGTTATCAAAACTGCAATGTAAATCCAAATTTTTGTCAGGTACTACTGGGGTGTCATTTACAATCGCAGATATTTTGTTCCTGTCACTCTCTTTTTTATACTTATAACCATTTTGTTGATTTCTCTGCCTCCACTATGTAGGTGGAGAACTTTGTAGTAGAAGTGGAGAACAGACAAGCAGACAGTTACATACCAGAACAGGAAGCAGGCTATTCCTTATTCATCCAGGAACCACCACAGTTTCTTAGAAAACCCTAAAAATTGCTAAGGATAAGAACAAGACAGCTCCAGTTTCTCCGAGGAGGAATTAAAAGGGCGCCCCCTAAAGTACCCTCAGTTGTGTAGGGGACCAGACACCCAGATGATGCAGTATGGCTTAAAGTTTTGCAGGACATTGCCAATCACTGCAGCGCACTGGGTGTTTACACACATAGGGGTCGATTCCGATTCGGGCCGGAAATTTCCCCGACCGAGCCGGACCCGGAGAGATTTCCGACCGAATCGGACCCGTGCAGTCCGACCGAACGAGTCCGATGCGTCCGTATGTTATCGGACACGAGTCGGTCGGACTCCCGTTGAACTCAATGGGAGCCGGTCGTACAACGCGTACGCGGGCTCCCATTGCCTCCCAATGGGTGCGAGGCGGACAAGGGCGCCCCTACAGCGAGTACGCCGCGAGCACTTCGCGGCGTACACGCACAGGTAGGGGGACCCTTGGGTCCCCCTGTGTGCGCCTCGCACGGGTACGCGTAGCAGGGGTCCGACACGGACCCCAAAGTACGGCTCCGACAGCGAGTTCGAGTCGGACGGGCGCGAGTCGGTCGGAGCGGTCGAGGTGCGCATCGTACTTACCCGGCCGGAAAACGTCTCCATTGCGCGGTGCGACTCGGGTCCGACCGAGTCGGTCGGAGCGGTACGGTCCGGGTACGAGTCGGTCGGAGCGGTCGGGTCGCCCGGACGAGTCGGTCGGCGACTCGCATCGTACTCGCTCGGCCGGACTCACGCGTACGGTTCGGTCGGGAAACAGGCTTTCGCATGGCTTTTTCCCGACCGAATGGTATTGGGTGCGCCTCCGACCGAGATCGGAATCGGCCCCATAGTGCTAGGGGTTATGCAAGTACTGGGAAGACCTCTTGCTCTGGCCAAGTCTGAAGGCACAGGATAAGCTAGGGAACTGTCCTAAACCTATTTTCAAACTCCAGGCTATTGCCAGGCTCTCCCTATTGTACATGAGGGTCTTTGGAACAGCTTGGCCATCCCTCTATCCTCAGCAGGAAGCACATAAGAAGGAGCAAGACAGTACATCTTACCATATAAAATTGAATTGGTTAATCTGTATGTTGAAAGTTTTGTTGTGACATCTACAATGTGTACTGTCTGACTATAGCAGACTTCCAATATAGAAAAAAAACAATTACAGCAAACCAGGTAGTGGACCACCTCATTTCCTGACTAGACTTTAGCCACCCTCTATGTGTACAAAACACTCTCCCCAGCACTATACATTTCTTTTCACTTGGACCCAAATGCCACAAAGAAGATAACATTAATAATTAATAAGCATGCTTTTATTCTAATCACAAAGTAGAAGATTCAAAATGTTTCATCCCATTTTATTTGAATAGCATACTACTACTGGAAATCAAAATATCTTATTTTCAAAGTGGGATCTGAAACCAAATTTTCACTCTAAAAGACAGTCATACAGGAGAAGTGTTATTACTGATGTCAAATCGTGTGATATTAAATTCATGGAGATAATCTTGGATAAGGTGTCAGGGCACATGCTTGCCATGGTGGATATTCTTAGAATGGATCAGTTGTCGTGTGACCCAAGTGCAATTGTGCTAGCTGTGAAAGTTACTTATTTTATGATCTTCGAAACCTGGTGTTCTTTGTTTGTAGGGAGAGGTTGGAATGTCACAATGAACACATGGCTCGATCAATTACTATCAGTTGAGAACAGATGAGAATGTCAGATCAAGCATGTGCAAAAGCCGCAGATGATTCTTAGAATACTCAAATATTAGACACTGCTCTACTGTGCATACAAGGATGAGGATGAAGATGGTGTTCTAAAGTCTCCTTCACCATTATTCATGCAGTGCTTGTTATAGCATTTTCTCTGTATTTTGGAGCCTGCCCTCACCGGAAAACATTGCAACAAAGGTACATCATTGTGTGGAGTGTCTAACATCAATCCCCCCCCATAAAAACCAATTCATTGATTGTTGGTCAATTTGAATAACAATAGTGGAAGGCTTAATAAGTCATTGTGCATGTACATCTGAAGTATTTTCCCATGTTCGCGTCTCAATACATATCCTTTCCAGTCTATGAGGTGCTGTAATATTCAAAGCCTACAATCTAAATCAGAAATGGCTTACACTTCATATTTTTTATTTTCTTGATTTTCACAAAGCAATGGAGGGGGTTTAGTAGGTAAATTATGCACTCCTGTATGAATTGTTTTAAGTAGAGTTGCATGAAATACTGGATGTATATCAACACTGCTAGAAGTGCTGGAAGTACAGATTTTACAGTTCCTTAATTAATTAATTTTATTGCACCAAATGGACAGAAATACATATGTTTGAGACTTTCATGTTTTCTTAAGAAAAGATGATTCTTTCACAAAGCAGTGGAGGTGGTCTAGTAGGTAAATTATGCACACCTGTGTGAATTGTTTTAAGTAGGGATGTATGAAATACTCAATGTATATCGACACTGCTGATAGTGCGGGAAGTGCAAATTTTACAGTTCCTTAATTAATTAAATTTATTGCACCAAATGGACAGAATTACATACGTTTGAGACTTCCATGTTTTCTTAAGAAAAGATGAATCTTTGATGAACAGGATATTGATTTTGTATGCATGTTGTTTCTTCTTCCTTACATTAGCCCATTTTGAATATGATTTCTGTGCTAGTTGTAAATATTTATGGGTATTTTCTGAACATCAAGTGTGGAATGAAGGACTTTGAGGTTGCAGTAGCTGAAGTAGGTAGTTCAGTGAAGTAGGAATGCTAGACAAAGGTACAATGAAATGGTGAAGTGTCTAAGGTGGTGTGATTCGAAATATTGTATGCACATTTGGATAACGGTGAGTACGGATACCAAACATTTGGATGGTCTTGTGCAAAACACCTAAAATATTGATCTTTTTTATTGTCCTCATTCACCTCACACTGCAATACCAAAGGTTCTGATTCATAGCCCTCTTATCTTCTCATGGAGAATGTTGTTGTGATTTTACCGTTCGAGGTTGCTGGGACACTTTGGAATTTTCCTGACCAAAACCAAGTTCAGAAACAGGGAACTTGTGTAATCATTGGACAAGTGAAATTTAGATTCTCATAAATCTTTACATCTTTCTTTTGCATGGGAGGTAATGATTAATCTATTATAGAGTCATTAATTGGGTTTAGCCAAGTTATGATTGGTTGCTGCATCCTAATTCTTTTGTAAGATTGGTCCTTAGTATCCATTTAAAATATGTACATTGCTGAATCTACCAATTCAACTCTAGTGGGAATACATTTGAAAGCTATTTTATACACATTTCTCTCCTTGCTAAGAGGATCAGATCGAACAACAACTTACTTTTGCCTTTACCTAATAGATCTATCTCATCAAGACAGTCAAAAATAATTAATGCAAGGCTTACCTTGATTTTTGTTTGTAAGATGTTTGTAATATTCTTACCCACAGTCTCCCAGTAAATTTGAATTCTGGGACATTCCAAAAACATGTGGGTATTGTATGCTTTCCCTTAGCCACATTTCATATATTTTGCTGGAAGATCTTGTAAGGCGTCCAGTAAGCTCTGTGCAAAGTTAAAAAAAATGGTACCTTCTTAAAAAGGAAGGTTTGACAGTATTAATAAGTGTGAATATTGATACTTCCCATTTGTCCTTTGTCTCCATCATTGGCAAGTCACTTTACCATAGCTAGTCCAGGAGTTTGAAGTCTCCATCTCCAATGTTCATCATCAGCCAGTACCAAGTTGACACTTCCTTTTTCATTGGGTTTGTTTTTAATAGTTGTTCTTCTAAGACATTTATGTTTACTCCTCTAAAATTCGTTGGTAATACTTATATCTTGAAAATTCCCATCAGAGGCCCTATCCAATTCATCCCAAGAGCTAAATTTCACAACCTGTAATAAGTGTTCCCATCTGTATATTCCTGCTGCTTTCATAGGAATTTCCAATTTTTCTTTCAGACACTCTGGGGTGCCTGGTGAATCCCAAATTGGGGCATGGTCACTATACTAAGATAGGTCTGTAGCTTTTCTTATCTGTGACCACAATATGGAGGCCACTTGAAATACTTTCAGACTTAATTTTTTTTTTAAAGTGTTATTGCTAAATTTGTATGAGAAATGTGGATTTCCCACTGTGATGTCTTTCAACATTGTCGCAAATAGAGATCTGATCTCAGATGAGTCGGATTTGTTAATTGGTATTCTGCAGTTTTTTTTAGTTGGAAGGCCCATGATTATTGTTGAATGTCAGATAATCCACTCTTGTCTCTTTTCCTGCAAAGCTTTTTCAAGATATCCTAGTCCCTTTTAAAGCACAAATGAAATTTCTGATTTTCCCTTGGAGTTTTTATCCCATCCTTTTTAAAAGTTAAAGGAATAGCGTTAAAAAGAAAGGTGACCTTAGGCAGAATGGACATTTTTACCAAGTTTGTTCTGCAAAAGGTAGTTAATGGCAGATGTGCCCAACTCTCTAGCAGTTTGTCAGTCTCCGTTGTTTTACCTAAATCATGTGTAATCCTAATTCCAAGATATCTAATCGAATTCCTGATTTGTTTGTTCTCTCCAGGTAGGTTCCAGACCATAATCTCTGTTTTTGCAGAGTCCACCAGATATCCTGACATGCCCCCAAAGTCTTATGTCAACTGGTCTATAGCCGGTAGGACCATTTCTAGGTCAGTTGCATATATCATGAGATCGTCGGCGTAGCAAGCTTCCTTTCTTTCCCAGCTGTTGTATCTGAATGAGCAGATAGCGGTCTCCTTCCTTTACTTGATCGCTAGAAGTTCTACATGGAGGTTAAACAATAATTGATTAGGCTAATGGACATCCTTGCCTTGTGCCCTTGAATTTTTTTACTCTGATGTTAAACTTCCATTTAAAAAGATTCTAGCAGTTGGGCTTTATATATTAGTTGGGTTGCCCAACACAATTCTCCTCCTAAATTATTGTGGTTCAGCACTGCATTCAGATATCTCCATTTGACTCGATCGAATGCTTTGGGTGCATGCAACTTTATCACTGCTCGATCGATTGTACCAGTCAGCCCATGAGTCAATTCATGTAGATATCTCCCTGCCAGGAAACCCTTTTGCTCATCATGAACTAAACAACCGGACGCCCTACTTAACCTCTTTGCTAGTACATTAGAAACGATTTTATAGACAATGTTTTGCAGGATTTTTCTCAGGTTTTATGATTAAGGTGACTATTGCTTCTTTCCAGGATGGTGGTAGTTCAGATTCATTATCAAATATTTCCTCAAATAATCTGGCTAGGATAGGTATACCTTTTTCTCCCAATATTTTATATATCTCACTGAGTAGTCCATCAGGTTCTGCTGTCTTCTCTTTGTTACTGAATTTGATATCCTGCATGACGTTCGATTTCCTGGTTTAAGTTTCCCTTTTGGGCTTTGGAGAGTTTTGCGAGTAAAACAGTACCTAGCCATCCTTTAACCATATTTTCCGTAATTTCCAAGTACTCTGTGTACACATCTCCAAAGAATTTGAGGACGACCTCTTCTATATCTCTGCTCTTTGTAACAAGCTCTCCAGAGCCATGCCTTTTTATTTCACTTATTAGAGTTCTTGTTAGATCTGTTCTTGTTTTCCACGCTAGTAACATGCCACAATTCTCCCCATATTTGAAGTTTGCCAATTTACTAACCTCCCATCTTTTCTTTACTCTATCTTCAATAAGCCTGGAGAGTTTATTCTTGGCCGCCTATTGCTTGGTATCTAATGTTCTCTTCTCACTATTCGTTATGTTTTCAAACAATAGTTGCTCTTCCAATTTTTTCATTTCCGACTCTAGCTGGCAACACTCTCTTTTAATATGTCCTATTCTTGTGCAATGCTATACTATTTAGTATCCCTCTTATATAATTGTTAAAGGCATGCCAAACCAAATGTAAGGGAGCTGAGGCTTCATTCAGTTTGAAAAATTCTTCAGTGTCTAATCTCAGGCTATCCACATATACTGGTGCTGCCTACTCTTATTTAGCTTTATATAGCTATGTCTCGCATATAGTGTGTTTTGATACTCTCAATAAATTCATCCATCTCATTTTACTCTCTTATGTTATATATCTTATTATCATGCATTACTCTGAATGTGGCAGGAAATCTCAATTGAGCAGTAGCACCCAAATTTTTAGACTCGTCGATGTGCTTTTCTAATTCCCATTGCCTGTTTAGAGTTGCACTGGAGATATCTGACCTGATCTCAAAATTAATACCCAATGCTGTCAGGGTTTTCAATTGTAGTACTTTAATTAATATCTGCTATTTGATTGAGAATGTAAGGAAGTTTACTAATATGTTTAGGGGTTTTTTCTATTAGGGTTCCTCTTAAAAGGGTCATGGTGATATTGTTTGCTTTATCTCCTGACGTATCATCTGGGGGACTGCCAATTCTAATAACTCAGACACACAGTTTTTTAGATCCTCCTCTTCCATACCCTCTAGGACTTTCAGGATCCTTAGAATATTCCTTCTGGAGTTGTCTTCCAGTGACTATAACTTCTCTTAGTACTCTCTCTACTTTTGTTTCATTTTAAGAATCAAATCTTTGCTTTGTGTACCTGACTCCTCGTGCTCAGTTAATGTCTCTTCTAGGGCCTTGATCCTTTCTGCTAGGGAATCCAATTATATCTCTGGAATGTCACATGCTCCTTGGATCTCTCTCTGTTCTGTTTCTGATATGGCAAATCTGGTTTAAATTTAAGAGGTCAATGACAACAACATGCTTTTGACAGTTATGGTGGTAGAATTTAATGGGTCTGTCTGAGTGGAAGTGAGGGGATGATTGTCTGCTCTATCTTCTTTTTCCTCCGATACTGTGGAGATATGGAGGAATAATATGGGGTCCCCAGTCCCTGGTGCCTGAAAACCATCTCTTTTTCCTGTTGACAAACTTCTCCTGATTCCCCAGTTTCCTTCATATCTCTCAGTAAAGTGTACCTATTTAGGGTACATACCTCTAAACAGTTATGACATGCCATAATCTCGAGAAGTAGAGACTGATGTGTGATTTCACTGCTAGTTCTTCGTTCAAGGACATTCAGGGGCTTCCCCTTGACCTCACCTGAGTTAGTGGCATCTAATGGATTTGCTGTTCCCTCTATCTGTGTGCTTTTAGGCTATATCTTAAAGAATGTTCTCAGTGAAGATGCAATTTTCAGTTTCTGGCAGGCATTTAGTTTATTACGACTACTGTGATTTTTTAAATGCCACCCCCCTTATGATTTACTGTGACTTGTACTCAGGATAATTAGCTGCAAGGCATGCTTTACCTGATTTATGTAGTGCAGTAACAGTTTTTTTTTATACTACTGCACTAATTGCTCCAGCCTCGCTCATTGGTATAGTATTACCAGGTGCTACATTTTTGTTTACAACAAGTTCTCTATGCATTTCCCTAATAGTGCTCATCAGAGTGTATCTATTTCTTCTGCTGGAGTCCCCTCTTTGTTCCCCTATGGGGCTTACCTAAACTTCCAGGTGTCTCTTTACCTCCTAAAGGACAGATTGCGTTATTCAGCACCTTTGGAGCCTTCTGAGCCCTTTCTGGGCGTCTTGATGGACATGTAGTTTGCACTGCTGTTCTTTTTCCTTTTGGTACTGTCGTGTAGCTCCTATAGTACCCCTGCAGGACCTGCGCATTTGGATAACATATATTGCGGGCTTGGTGGCAGACTGACTCCGTGCACCCCCACTGTATATGTTAGCCTGGTTTGCATTAGCTAGCTCGCAGTGCCACTAGTGTCTCCTCTTATCAGGGAGAGATTAGTTTCTGGCAACCTTAGACCATGACAACCCTCATCCCTCAGAATCGTGGAAACAATGTACTACCTTTCGCTCAGTCACTCGTGCTCACTTATTCGGTTTGTCTCAGAGAGTTACACAGAATAAACAGTCGGGCGTTTCAATAAGTATTTATTGAACAGTTGTTATTCTAGTGTAAAATATATGTGCTGCGGTAACCAGCAGACAATAGCAGAGATATATTATCAGCAGTACGATAAAAGCAAAGGGATAGAACAGTTCTACCATATTGCGATAATCATGAGTACATACATGAATATAAAAGCATTATGCAAGTGTGCGTACTCCTACGATGCCTACCTTGATGTACCTGTGTGTACCTAGCATATGTGTGTAGGTCTTAGAAGCCAAGAGCCAAGAATCCTCCTAGGATTTAGTCGAACCCCCATACCTGAATAGAGAGAGTGTGGGACCCCGTCCTGGTCTCGAGTTGGACACCCCGTCCGGGTTGTGTCAGACCACTGTCAGCTTGAGCGACTGCATGCAGGAGCCTCAGCGTCTCTGGTCAGTGTGTCAGCATGGAAGTCTCGGTTCCCTCTGCTTTACCGGGGTAAGATGTGGTGTATTTATACCCTAAAGAGGCTCGGTCCTCAGTATGGTTTGTATTGGACATGAGGAAGACATCAGGGGTGAACTTTGTACATACATTATGCTGGTGGTGTATTCTTAGAAAGCCATGCATAATTAATGAGTACAGTGTGGGCCTGTGTTTGGAAGAACCCTGCAGCATTCAAATCCACAGGATAGATAACGTTCAGCCCTCAGAGATCGTTGTTGTAGTTGCTGGGACCAATGTAGGTGAAAGATCATGCCTATATAAGGAATCGTACCATAACAGGACATGTACAGTTGTGACCATAATTGGGCATATGCGGCTATGGCCAAAATAGGGCAAGTACGAATATGACCATATTAGGGTAAATATGAATACGTCCATTTTAGGGCATGTACGAACGGATCTACAATAGGGCATCTATGCGGGATGTAACAGTACCGGTAGCCGTATCACTTGGCTATTTGCTCCTACTTCCCTGAAGACATCTGACACTGGTGGACTATAATTTCCACTTGTACTGCTGCTTCCGCCCATCCCCCAAACAGGAAAGGGATCCTTGCCACTGCTCTGTGGCCGCTCTGCACTCCTAGTGCCGCCCTCCTCAGAACTCGGCATTGGCTGAATCCGTGCTGACTGTGGTCTCAAACTCTTCAGGTTCAAAACCTGGGACTATAAAGGCACAACTCCTACACAAGTGCAAATGGGGTGGGCGGAACTCATAGAGTTTCACTCCCCAGAATTCTCCGGAGTTACACAAAAACTCCATAAAATTCTGCAGAATTCAGCCAACAGGCAGAAAATATGCATGTCACGCTACAACTTTGTAGCAGTAATGTGAGCAGTGCTGAAGAATCAGCATGAACAGCACCATGCGGTGTGCAAAAGCGTGTGGCCATTTGAGTTAATTTTGCTGCCGCTCAAGTAGAAAATCTACTCAAGAGGCAGCAAATCTCCTCGGGAAGCAGCTCTCTGACTGCAACAGCTCGCGACCGCCAGTGTTGGAAAATGGTGTTAGGAGATACCAAACCTCACTCGCGCTTGCATTTCTGGAATTGTGCAGTAAAAAATTCCACCACTTGGAGATTTGTGGAATTTGAAAGAACTCCGCTTTACAAGAGTAATGCAGAGTCACCCATTTCCGCCAACTCTGCAGGCCTAATGAAACATTCGGTCCACCCTTAGAATTATGTTTAAAAAAGTCTGTTTCCCCTAAATGAATCTGCTCCAATTGCATGGTACAGTTTGCGGCATCTCGTCTTAGGCTGGAGCGCTCCTGCAATGTGCTGCTTAGTTGGCCGCCATGTTCTCCCCCTAAATTATTCATCTTATTCAGCCTTTCAAAATATAATCCATGAAGTTGCTATATATCATCTATAAATTCAATAGCAAACTCTTTCTCTGTAGGAATTTTAGGCAGAAAAATGAGCTAGCTCAGTGTAGCTCAGTATTGTTGTGGATGACTACTGTGATGGTAGTCATCTATTTCTGATTGACACAATTCTGTAATGAAATTTATGGAAATTTGCGATCAAGGTTGTGCTGGAACCTATATCATCTGTAGCTTTCTGTCCATCTGCTGAATATATTTGGCAGAACGGACAAACGGCACAAGTAGTAACATATTGTTATGATTATCTCTTATGTTTGGGGTACAACTGTCATGCTCTTGGTAGGTCATACCACACATCCTCACATTATTTCTTAGTCACACGCTTGGATGGTAATGGCATGATTTCTTTAAAATTTCTCTTGTTTCACCAGAGGATATCACTATGTACATCCAGATTCCTTCATGTGTTAGAAAACATTTTGGAGATCTATTTTGTAAATTGTGTAGTTGTTTATTATTTTGAATTTGCTGTTTAATAAGTGATGTGAAGACTTAGGGCCCGATTCCGATCTTGCTAGGAAAGCCCTCTGTGAGACTCGGATCCGGAGGGCTTTCCGAGCGAGACATGCTCCGGGAGTCCGAACGAGCGAGTACGATGCTGCTGTATGCCTACGGACTCAGTTCGCTCAGTCTCCCATTGAACTCTATGGGAGCCCGTGTACAGACGCGTACACAGGCTACCATAGCAAGAAAAGGGGTGGGTGGGGAAAAGCGTACACCCTGTGGCGGGCACCCCATGGTGCCCACCACACTGTGCATGCTTGGATCGGGGGGACCCATGGGCACCTCCCCGTGATAGATTCAGAGGGCCCCATGTGAAGGGGGGCCTGGTACAGCCCCCCGAAGTATGCTTCTGACAGCCGTTTCATCTCGCTGAGACAAAGGCGAAGCGGCTGTCCGAATCGTACATCGTACTCGCTCGGTCGGAAATCGGCTCCATTGCGCGGCACGATTCGGAGCGGTTCGGGTCCGAAAACGATTTGGTCGGCGCTTACGTGATCTTCGCATCGTACTTGGTCATTCGGACTTGTGTACGATTCGGTCGTAAACAAGGGCTACGGATCGGGTCCAGTAAAGCCAAATCCGATTCGGAGGCCTTCCGAACGACATCGGAATCGGGCCCTTAATGTTTGTGTGTTGATGCAGCAATTCAATGAGATGTCAATACTGTAAGTATTTCAGGGATCACTATTTTCTCTTTGCTTTGAGATAATGTCTCAGTACTTTGATATATCTTTCCAGTAATGAGGAAGTCAAATAATGAGAAGAATAAAGCCCAACATAATAGGAATTGATTAAGACATTTTAAGGTCATAAAATACTATAGATTTTTGTGATCTGTGAGTGCAATTATGTTTTGAGGTCATCCTTTCAAAAAATTTCACCATTCTACTAAAGTTCATCTGATTGCTAATAATTCCTGCTTGAACATCGTATAACTAATCATGGCAGAAAGCTGATGGGCATAAAATGTTACTAGATGTAATTCACCATCTTCCTGTTTCTGTTGCAATAGTAGCCCATTGGCAGCATTGAAAGCATCTGTTTCAATGACAAAATGTTTACATGTTTTGGGATGTGCAAGGATTGCAGTTTCTGTAAATCATATTTTTAGATTTGAAAGCCTTATTTTGTTTTGTCATTCCAAATATAAAAGTAGGTCTTTCTAGGTAAGCGAATTAGTGGTACTAGAAGCTCTAAAAAATCTTTTACAATGAGGTTTATGAAATTTAAAAACATGGATAGTTCTTTACAATCTGAGGTGTAGTCCACTGGACAAAACCTGTATGCTCTGTTAATCCATGGCAATTTCTTTCTGAGTATGATGGTATCCCAGAAAGTCAATCTCATAATGATTAAATGAACATATTTCTAGTTTTGCATTAAGCTGATGAGTACATAAGCATTGTAATATAATCAAGGTATACTGCTACTTGTTTTCTAAGAAGATGCTCGAATATTTCATTAACAGATCAATAATAAAGAAATAGATGAGGCATTACAAAGTCCGAAGAGCATTACAACATATTCATGGTACCTAAACTGAGTATGAAAAGCTGTTTTCCTCTAGCATCTGGATAAAGACTTAGGGGTCGATTCCGATTCGGGCCGGAAAAAGCACCGACCGACTCGGAGCCGGAAAAATTACCGACCGACACGTACCAGTGGCGCCCGACACGCCAAGTACGATGCAAGCCGCGATAAATCCGACCGACACGTCAGGAAACCAAGCCGACCGACCGAGCCGCTCGGAAAATAGCAATCCGGCCGGAAAAACACGCGAATCCAACCGACCGACACGCACCCGGAACAAATCCGACCGAATCGTACCCGCCAACTCCAACCCGCAAAGTACGATGCAAGGCGCGAAAACACGACCGAGTCGGACGGAGGACAAGCCGTACGACCGACACGCATACAAAACCGAGCCGAAGCAACACAATACACCGCGACCGACGCGTACGCAGCATACAAAACTGCACAAACACAGCGTGAACGAAACGGAAAACACCGTACGAGACCAATGCAGGGTCCGACTCGGTCACAAGAACGTTTCCAACATACACAAACAGCACAAAGGAAAAATCAACCAAAAAAAGGCCAAACAAGCAATTACCAAGCCAATAAATACTGGGGGGTGGGGACAGAGAACAAAGACACACCCACAACTCCACCTATATAAAGGACACAAATCACTACCATGAGCCTTTGCAAATGCCATTCCACTGCCAGCACCCAAGAGAAAGCAACCACACACCCACAGCTCATCCCTCACACAAGCCACACACCAGCAGCACACCAACAAATACCTACCTCACATACACCCAGCACAACACACACCCACACACCCTCACCTGCACACCAACACACACATCACCCACCATCACCACCCATCACCATGCCCCCCAAGAAGAATCACAAGTTCCTAGATTGTGAATTGGAAGTCCTGGTAGACGAGATCCTCAGGGTAGAGCCACAGCTGTTTGGCACATTGGTCCAACAGACCCCCATGTCGCAGAAAACCAAGATGTGGGAGAGGATCATCAACAGGGTGAACGCCCAATCACCATGTCGGCGCACAAAGACCGACATCCAGAACAGGTGGTATGACGTGCGCAGGAGGGTACGGAAACTGCTGAAGCAAGACTACATCAACAGCCAACACACCGGCAGTGGCCCTCCTGCCAAGCCAATATACCTCAGGCCCTGGGAGGAGAAGGTGCGGGCCATCCTACCGCCAGTGAGCATATATGGACTAGAGGACATCCCAGAGCCTGGTGAGTACACAACAAATGTACACAATATACTGCCACAAAACACACACATCACTGTCAAGGGGAGAGTCAAACCATGCACTCATAGCAATTACACAGCAACTAGAACAGAATCATCCCAAAATGTGTATGTCAGTCAGATAAACACAACACATGCCATCAAAAAAGTCACATCCAACTGTGCCAACACATGTACAAACACAACCACAACTACAGCTAGGCAGTGGCACAAATAGAACTAACACACACATCCACACATGTAGCCACCACAACAACACCAACACACAGCGAAGACCACTCAAAGGAAGGAATTCTGTGTATGCTGGCCAAGTCAGTGTAGCCAATAGCATCATGGGAGTCGCAGTCACACATATTGCCCCCCCCACAACTGTCCCATCAACACCACCATGAACCATGCGCACATCACAGGGAGTGGAGAAGGACTCACAAGATGGCTGACACTGGCTACTGCTGTGAGGAGCACAAGGCCCTGCTGGCAACTGTGCACCAACAAACAGCAGGACACCACTGACTGACATCCTGAGAGACAACTTACACTCCCTGCAATGCAAGCACGTTCCATGGTGGGATATCTGGCTGGCTGGGTGGGAAGGGGGACTTGCAGCACTGACCATAGTCACCAGCACCTCCCCTCACACCCCCCCCCAACACAAACTCCACAGTACCCACCTGGTAGAATGCAATGCCCTCCATCCTAACACAAGATCCCACAAAGCACCACCACCCTGGGTTATGTTGTGTGAAGCACAGGGACACTCTTGGGACTCTTAGCCAAACAACTGCCAGGACAACACTCCCAGCCATCCTGTCAGCACAGCCAGCCCACCCCACAGGGAAGCAGAGTCAAAAGGAAGGAAGCATGGGCATGCTGGGAAGGGGGTGGAGGCAATAGCATGATGGGAGTCGTAGTCACAGACATTGCTCAGCCTCACAACTGGCCCATCAACACCACTCCTGAACCATGCTCACATCACAGGGAGTGGAGAAGGACTCACAAGATGGCTGACACTGGCTACTGCTGTGGGGAGCACAAGGCCCTGCTGCCAACTGTGCACCAACAAACAGCAGGACACCACTGACTGACATCCTGAGAGACAACTTACACTCCCTGCAATGCAAGCACGTTCCATGGTGGGATATCTGGCTGGCTGGGTGGGAAGGGGGACTTGCAGCACTGACCATAGTCACCAGCACCTCCCCTCACCCCCCCCCAACACAAACTCCACAGTACCCACCTGGTAGAATGCAATGCCCTCCATCCTAACACAAGATCCCACAAAGCACCACCACCCTGGGTTATGTTGTGTGAAGCACAGGGACACTCTTGGGACTCTTAGCCAAACAACTGCCAGGACAACACTCCCAGCCATCCTGTCAGCACAGCCAGCCCACCCCACAGGGAAGCAGAGTCAAAAGGAAGGAAGCATGGGCATGCTGGGAAGGGGGTGGAGGCAATAGCATGATGGGAGTCGTAGTCACAGACATTGCTCAGCCTCACAACTGGCCCATCAACACCACCCTGAACCATGCTCACATCACAGGGAGTGGAGAAGGACTCACAAGATGGCTGACACTGGCTACTGCTGTGGGGAGCACAAGGCCCTGCTGCCAACTGTGCACCAACAAACAGCAGGACACCACTGACTGACATCCTGAGAGACAACTTACACTCCCTGCAATGCAAGCACGTTCCATGGTGGGATATCTGGCTGGCTGGGTGGGAAGGGGGACTTGCAGCACTGACCATAGTCACCAGCACCTCCCCTCACACCCCCCCCCAACACAAACTCCACAGTACCCACCTGGTAGAATGCAATGCCCTCCATCCTAACACAAGATCCCACAAAGCACCACCACCCTGGGTTATGTTGTGTGAAGCACAGGGACACTCTTGGGACTCTTAGCCAAACAACTGCCAGGACAACACTCCCAGCCATCCTGTCAGCACAGCCAGCCCACCCCACAGGGAAGCAGAGTCAAAAGGAAGGAAGCATGGGCATGCTGGGAAGGGGGTGGAGGCAATAGCATGATGGGAGTCGTAGTCACAGACATTGCTCAGCCTCACAACTGGCCCATCAACACCACCCTGAACCATGCTCACATCACAGGGAGTGGAGAAGGACTCACAAGATGGCTGACACTGGCTACTGCTGTGGGGAGCACAAGGCCCTGCTGCCAACTGTGCACCAACAAACAGCAGGACACCACTGACTGACATCCTGAGAGACAACTTACACTCCCTGCAATGCAAGCACGTTCCATGGTGGGATAACTGACTGGCTGGGTGGGTGGGTGGGAAGGAGGTCTGGCTGTCAACCAAACACAATCAATGCAGACCATGTTCACACCCCAGAGAAAACATAGAAATGCCCAAATAATGCAGGACAATGTGCCACACCAATATCAACCCCTGACTGTGACGACTTAGGACAATACAATGTACAGGCCCGCACCCCGAGGCACAGTCACAACTGTCAGGTGTGTCAACCACTGATGCCTGCAGAAACATGACATACATTGTTTGTGTCTCCCAAAAACAGGTGATGATAGGGACACAGCAGCAGACGCTGAGGAGTCCCAGTCCCAGGCTCAAGAGGATGCCGAGCTCACTGGCGTCGTACAGCCTCTGTCCTCCTCGGACGATGAAGAACAACCTGGCACATCCGGTGCAAGTCAACATGCTGCACCAGCAGGACCACCAGCTGCAGCACCAGCAGGTCCACCAGCTGCACCCCCTGCACCCACCCCTCCAACGACTGTCACCACGAATACCATCCCTGCCGACATGGACAGAATAAGGAACAACACCAGCGCAGTGACCCTGGACCAACCTGGGGCCATGGACACCACCACCACCACCAACCCCCAAGGTGGACCAGGGTTATCTGTGCGTGCAACTGCACACACTGCACATGTCAGCAGGGGTGGTGGGAGGGGTGGGAGACAGAGGTCGCTGCTTGCAGACGTTGCTGGTGTGCATGAAGACCCACAACTGGTACGCATAGCTGATGCGTACCAGTCCAGCACCGGAGAGCTCAGCCAGGTAGTGGGGCTCCTCAGAGACATCAAACAGCAGCAGGCTGCCCATCATGCCCGCTTGGACTCCCACATGTCCCACGTGGAGTCACACATGTCACGTGTGGACTCCCACATGTCACGTGTGGACTCCCACATGACCCGCGTGGAGTCCAAGTGGGATGTACTACATGAGATGACGGCGGTGCACAGGGACATTTTACAATGCCTCCGCCAGATGAACAGCAACCAGTCCACACCTCCCTGTGTGCCAACAACATCTGGTACCGAACAAACTGCAACTGCCACAGGGAGGGAGGAGGACTCTGGCGGAGAGTCCCCTGCACCGCAGCAGCCTGCACTTGAGGGCCCCCCCCCAAGAAGAGGGGTCGTCCGAGGAGGGGAAAGTGAGAGGCTGATGGCCAAGCGCAACTCCCAGGAAGCCTGAACCTGTTCTGGATTTTCGCCTTTGTGCACAGACTGTTCACCCTGTTGATGGCAACACTACTCCCACACATTGCATGGGGAGTACAAGTTGGAACAATGTGTCAGACAACTGTGGCCCCGATACTGGGGATCCTGTCTACCTGGACTTTCTATTCATCTAGGAACTTGGGATTGCAAGATTCATGTACAGCACAATCCATCCTATGCACTATTATCACAGATGTATCACAATAAACACAATAATACACCATACTTGCCTCTGTCGTGATTCCAACGTGGGTGCTGTTATGGGGATGATGAACAGCAAAATTACACTGTGTATGCGAACTGCAACAGCAAGGACAACACAGGCATGTGAGTACAGGCAACGTGACACATATGAGGGAGACACACCACCAGGGCTACACAACACATACACACCTAGGCCATCTGACTCATTGCCTACACTGATGTTGCCAGGGAAGACGGTGCAATGCACAGACACCACACCCATTCCCAGTTGTAGTCAAGTAGCCCACAGGTGCAGTAAGCAAATGGCAGTCAAATGTGTGACCACAGACAACGCACATCACTAAGTGAAGCACAGGTTTATTACACAGTAGCAACATGCCGTAACCACTACAGATGCAAGGTAACCCCACCTGGTAGCGGGCACACAGTCAACAACTGTAGACAGAAGGAAGTCCATGGGTGTGGCGCACATCACCTGTAGGGACACAACAGCTACCAGCCTGGATGTGCAATCACGTCGTCGGTGGACACAGTTGACCAAACGAATCTGAAAGTACCCTGTGAAGGACAGAAATGACACACAGTCAAAAGCAATGCAGTACAGGACAGAACAGCAAAACTCATGCACAATACATGTTACAAGATACCCACCCAGAACCAAGTTAGCATGTCAACACTGTTGGGGAGTACAGCCCACCTGTCACCACACATCGCAACACACATCCTGTCAAGTAGCCCATGGACACACTCCAACAGCACCAGAGCACCACCCACACATCATGCCAACTCACATCATTCACATGACACCTCAGGATACTCACATTCAGCTAAAGAAGTTGGTGATGAGCTGTGTGCGGACATCACCATCACCATCATCATCATCATCGTCACTGGCATCGTGGTCCAGGCCAGGATCCTCCACAGGTGGCGGATGTTGGTCATCGTCATCCTGGATGAGAGGCAACTCCTTCCGCACTGCCAGGTTGTGGAGCATGCAGCAGACGATGATAATCTTGCACACTTTCGCAGGGGCATATGGGAGGGACCCTCCGGTCTTGTCCAGGCAGCGGAAGCGGCTCTTCAGGAGACCAAAGGTCCGCTCAATCACTCTCCTGGTCCGACCATGTGCCTCATTGTAGCGCATCTGGGCAGGTGTCACAGGGTTCCTGAGGGGTGTCAGCAACCACGGCATGTTGGGGTATCCCGAGTCACCTACGGACAGACAAGTGCACATCAGCTGACTTGGAAAAGTGGGCGGAATACTACAGATCAGATCACACACAATGGCACAAAGTCAGTACACACCGACAAGCCAGGCACGCTGGTTCTGCATCTGTGCCATCAACCTGGGGATGCGACTACTCCTCATCACAAAGGCATCGTGTGCTGAACCAGGGAAACGGGCACACACGTGTGTGATGGTCATGTCTGCAAGACACACCACCAGTGCATTGACCGAGTGGTAGTGCTTGCGGTTCCTGTAGGCCTGCTCCTGGGCCTGTGGTGGTACCAAAGCCACATGTGTCCCATCAATGGAGCCAATGACATGCGGCATCCTCCCCAGGGCATAAAAGTCACTCTTCACGTCAGTGAGTCGTCGCAGTCTAGGGAAATAGATGTACCGGTTCAGGAAGAGCAACATTGCCGCCAAGAAATCGCGGAGCACACGGCTGAACATGGTCTGTGACATCCCACCAGCAGACGCCACAGTATGTTGGAAGGTACCGGTGGCAAAGAAGTGTAGGGCTGCCATCACCTTCACCTTGGGGGTCAGCGCTGTAGGATACGGCCGGCCAGGCTGCAAATGTGGGGACAACTGCACTGCCAAATCCTCAATCAGCTGCCTGGTGAAGCGGTACCGTCGGATGCTGTCCCGTTCCACCATCGTTGCCAGGTCTGGGAATGGCCGATGGACAGCAGGAGCCCTGCAGTGCAGAGGAGAAGTAAGCAAGATCGTCAGTCACCCCACATATGCGGCATTGAACACACTCAAGATCCCAACATACATCATCATGAGGCACAACTACATGAAGTGTGCAGTACCGGAACGACATGTATGGTACATACATGGCCAACATCTGTCAACACGGTCCTACAGGTGGCATCAATTTGTCCCAGGTTGGCCCATTGGATATCATGATGCTGTGTCACAGTCACCCCCCAGTGACATGTGAGGACAGATGTGCCCCAGGCACCACAGCTCAACGACAGGCACATTCCCAGGGACCCTGTAATGCCACATGGACACTGGCATCACCTGGAGTATCATGTGTACACCACAACAAAACAAACATGACCCCCACAGGTAGTGGCTACACTTGCCATGGCAGGAGAGCCATGGACGTCTGTGACACACACGCACAACATCAGAGTCCATGCACACACAACGTGGATGTGGAGACTGTCTCCCATTGTGCACATGAAATCAGAGACATTGTAAACACTACATGCACAAAGACTGTGGAGGGCCATCACTATTGTGCCACTGGGACACCCTGGCTCAAACATACCGTCCCACATGGGACTCACGGGGTATGTGACATGACATACACAAACACCACTGTGAAATGTGACCATGGCACATGCACAGATATGAACAGTTGCACATCACAGTGGTCACGTACACGTAACACCCAGGATCCTGTCCCCATGAACACGTGCACAGCCTGGGGGTGGCTGCCCACAGGTGACACCCACAGGACAACATGTACACCAACATACACACAATAGGAAATGCAGCCTTACATGCCTTATGATAAGGTTTGGACAGGCTGTCGTGATGTAGGTGTGCCCCTCACTCCCTGGGAGCTATCTGTGGCTGGCATATGTCCATCTGAGACAGGCATGCTGACATATGCCAGTCACATGTACAGTGATGCGTTGAACAGCAATGGACCGATCGGTGCCTCCGGCCGGCCCATTGCTTTCAATGTGTGCGGGTACGCGTTGTACCCCTGTGCGCATTGTACTGCAATGGACCGATCGGTGCCTCCGGCCGGCCCATTGCTTTCAATGTGTGCGGGTACGCGTTGTACCCCTGTGCGCGTTGTACTGCAATGGACCGATCGGTGCCTCCGGCCGGCCCATTGCTTTCAATGTGTGCGGGTACGCGTTGTACCCCTGTGCGCGTTGAACAGCAATGGACCGATCGGTGCCTCCGGCCGGCCCATTGCTTTCAATGTGTGCGGGTACGCGTTGTACCCCTGTGCGCGTTGTACTGCAATGGACCGACTCGGTGCCTCCGGCCGGCCCATTGCTTTCAATGTGTGCGGGTACGCGTTGTACCCCTGTGCGCGTTGTACTGCAATGGACCGATCGGTGCCTCCGGCCGGCCCATTGCTTTCAATGTGTGCGGGTACGCGTTGTACCCCTGTGCAGCATTGTACTGCAATGGACCGATCGGTGCCTCCGGCCGGCCCATTGCATTCAATGTGTGCGGGTACGCGTTGTACCCCTGTGCGCGTTGTACTGCAATGGACCGATCGGTGCCTCCGGCCGGCCCATTGCTTTCAATGTGTGCGGGTACGCGTTGTACCCCTGTGCGCGTTGTACTGCAATGGACCGATCGGTGCCTCCGGCCGGCCCATTGCTTTCAATGTGTGCGGGTACGCGTTGTACCCCTGTGCGCGTTGAACAGCAATGGACCGATCGGTGCCTCCGGCCGGCCCATTGCATTCAATGTGTGCGGGTACGCGTTGTACCCCTGTGCGCGTTGTACTGCAATGGACCGATCGGTGCCTCCGGCCGGCCCATTGCATTCAATGTGTGCGGGTACGCGTTGTACCCCTGTGCGCGTTGAACAGCAATGGACCGATCGGTGCCTCCGGCCGGCCCATTGCTTTCAATGTGCGGGTACGCGTTGTACCCCTGTGCGCGTTGTACTGCAATGGACCGATCGGTGCCTCCGGCCGGCCCATTGCTTTCAATGTGTGCGGGTACGCGTTGTACCCCTGTGCGCGTTGTACCTCAATGGACCGATCGGTGCGCACCCATTGACAATGGGCTTGCCTGGCAACGGACGCGTTTTCGAATATTCGAACGAGTCGGTTGCTGGAAAATCAGTTGGTCACCCACAACAATGTTGCAAAATCATGTATGTCATGAAGTTGAAATTTTGAAGGATGCTGTGGGCGTGTTTTGGTGCTGCTATTCCATGGATTGGCCAGATTCAGAAGATGCAAACGACTTGGACCTATCACTTTGGACACAAGGGACAGTATCTGCCTCTCCAGCACATATATATTGCTGGCTGTTCCCCTGAGAGCCCACTTGCCTGCACTACATGCTCCAGGACGACATCTGCCACTGCACTGCTGCTGTCTCTGCCCCTCTGGACCCTGCAATGGCACGTACTGTGGAGAGAGCCCCAGCCTTCAGCCTTGAAGAGAACCAGGCCCTGCTGGACAGCCTACTTCCACAGTACAGCAAGCTGTATGGGACACCAGGGGAGCAGGTGAGTGTTCTGTGCACTGCCTTTCTGAATGTGCATTTTGTCTGACTAGCAAGGCTGAGAGTCAGCACACCACTGGCTAGCAGGCTCACTGAGTAGTTGTCACCCCCCATAGTGTGTAGTGACTTGCACTGGACAGGTATGGTGCAGTGACAGTGCTTCTGAACAGGGTTTTACTCCCCATGCAATGATACCATGTAGTGACTTCTGGAAAACTGTCCATGGGCAGCCGTGCACTGCCTGGGTACACCATGTGCCCCTGTGATTGCGACATGTATATGCAACTGTGTCATGCACGGATATGTTGCATGTGTAGTAATGGCCTTATCACTTTGTCATCCTGACAGGCTTCTGCCCATCGGAAGCATGAGATCTGGAAGGACATCGTCCGGGCTGTCCGGTCCGTGGGGGTCTACAAGCGCCGGATCCGCAACTGCCAAAAGAGGTGGCAGGACCTTCGGGGCTGGACCCGGAGGATTGCACGGGTCCAGCTGAAGCTGTCGCCTCCTCGCAGGAGGGGCGGAACACGGACCCTGACCCCCCACATGCTCAGGATCCTGGCGGTGGTCTTTCCAGACCTGGATGGGCAGCTGAAGGCCAGAGAGCAGCAAGGAGGGGGTGAGTCAAAGACTGCACTGTGTACTCTGTCTAACATGCTATGTGCCCTCCTCGGGCCAGGTTGAACTGCCACAGTACAGCAGTCATGTTGTCCAGGAGCCATGTCCCTCTATTGTGCACTGCCCACTCCTCATCTGATACCCAGGTGTGGCCCTTACATGCAGGGAATTCTGTCACTTAGGACTGTGTCCTTGCAGTTTGCTTGACTCAAGGTGGGAGACAGCATCTGTTTCCCTGACTCTGTGGTGGGCATCATGGGTGGGTCCATTGCTTACACAATGCCTGTATTCTGACATGTATTCAGCGTGTTACTTTGATCTGTGGTCCAATTGCTGAGCTGATCCACCACATGTGGCTGGGGTACCTGGCACACACCCAAGCTGCGGGTGGGAACAATGTTTGGGCCCCAGGAGTATGTATATGACGTGTGTCACACATACTTAGCCAGCTGCCTACAGTCCAGGGCTCATCCCTCATTCATGTGGGGCTGGACAGTCATGCCTACTCCAGGCCATACAATACACTCTGTACTCCCACTCCCGTGTATCAGAGGACACATTGTGCACAGTGATTTGACCCCTCAGGTGTCTGCCTCTGTGTCAGTGTGCTGTGGATTAGTCGCCAGGACTGCTGTGGAGTTTCTTGGTAGGGGCTCAGCATGCCACTGGAGATGTGACCATAGGAGACGATACTTGTGTGACACATAGGTGTCTGATCAGCTGCCCATGCAGACTGGGGCATGTAAATGTGAAGTTCAGGCAGCTGTTCCCCATGCACAGCAGAGTGTGAGGGGCTCAGGTTCAGAGGGTAGTGTCACAGGTCTCCCATATGTCCAATAGGTATGACCTGGACAGATGAGGGTTAAGAGGATGTGTTGTGGGGGGATGTACATGTGCACTTGTGCAGCTCCAGGACTTGCATTCCCCATGACCTACTATTGTGACACAGTGCAGAGTGTTGTTGTCTGGCTGCAAAGTCATACATCACTGAGACAGTGATGTATGACTTTGCAGTCATGCCTCCGCCATGGCATGTGTCTACTGATTGGTGATCCTGCAGGGGAGTGACATGTGCTACATGCACACCATAGTGGCGCTGGCTATCAGGACATGGGTGCATCATGGTGTCTGTCGCTGGTATGCATCACATGCATTTCCTATTTGACTCTGGGCATCCCTTACATCCGTAAACCTGTACTGACTCAGTGGCAAGAGCTGTGATGTGTCCACACCGTGTCCTCTGCACTGTCCAACTACTGTGTACTTGGTGCATGTGTCAACACTGGGGTGTTGCAATCCAACAGACACCAGACAGATGGGTGCAAGGCCATGTGGGATGTGAGTGCCATGCTTGGCATCAGACTGACAATTGACTTCTCCTGTTCAATTAGTGCACTTTTAGCAATGTACAACTAATGATGCCAGGGCTTGCTCTGTGATGTGCTGTGCTCACAGTGGTGTGTGCGTTATGTGCAGGTGACTGATGTCTGTCTGTTTCCCCATTGTTTGCAGATACATCCACGGCCACGGAAGGGGACAGCTCCACGGACCAGGAGGAGCCGGAGAGCCAGACTGGGTCAGCAGCCGAGGAGTGGTCGGAGGGACCCAGTGGCACGGAGGGCGAGGGGAGCCACACCGAGGAGTCCTCAGCAGCATCCACCTCAGCTGAGGACCAGAGCAACTCGGAGGATGACTCCCTTGTGGAGGCGGGTGTCAGCAGCCACCACACCCCAGCTAGTGTTGCTGTCCCCGCCACCACCAGCACCACCACCGCCCTCCCATCGGCTCCCATTCCCCAGGTCCGTGGAGGCTCCCATGTCCGGGAGCGTGTCTCCTTTGGGCCAGGCACCGCACCCCCTGCCCCTGTGTCCCCTGCTGCCCTGAGTGAGGAGTCTGTGTACCTCCTTCGCCAGCTCCATGTAGGGCAGACAGCCATGCTGAGTGTCCTCCATGCGCACACCGCGCTGTTGACTCAGCTGGTGTCGTTCATGGAGGGCATCTCATCGGGCATGTCTGACCTACAGAGGGGCAATAGGTCCATGGACTCCTCCCTGACGGCAGCAGTGTCCCTCCTCAAACGGTCCCTCACCCCTCCTGCCTCTGCTCCATCCACACTCCCCAGCACCTTACCCATCCCAGGCACACACACACTGGCACAGGCACACACCAGCACACACACATCCAGCACACTGACACACACGCCAATGACAAAACGCACACGCACGCACATTCAGGGGACTGAAGCCAGACTCACAGGGGATGGGGCCCTGGAACACACACACGCATCCACATGCACTGCGCAGTCCTCAGTTCCCTCTCCCTCCAAAGCACCCTCCCTTGCCTCACCTGCAACCCCAAAGTCACAGCAGCTCTTCCTCTGTGACCTCGGCCTCTTCCCCACCGATGAAGCTGCTCCAGCATCCCGGGGGAAGAGGAAGCCCACCCACACGGAGCAGAGTGCCCCTCGCCCCCGGACACCCTCCCCCAGGCGCAGACGGACTGAGGCCCCCACCCGCAAGTCCCCCCGGAGTGCTAAGAGCAAGACCCCGCCACCGCCCTGCAGCTCAGGCACAAGGTCTCCGTCCTCCATCCCTCAGGCCCCCACTGCACAGGTGCCCCCACCACACCCTGCCCCAGGTTCCCCCACCCACAGATATACCATCCCCAAGATGCTCCGGCCTTCTCCCCCTGCCACTTGCTCTCCCAGCACCACACCCCCGCTGCGCTTGTCTGTGCCACTGATGTGGTGAGGGTGTCCTCCCCTCTGTCCAACCCACCTTGCCTGTTCCCCATTCTCCTCCCCTGGAGGTAGGCACTGCAGTGGAGTCCACTACCGCCCTGTCTGACTTGGGCACTGCAGTGGCGGACCTGTCCACCCCATCTGCAGGGTCCACTGCAGTTGTGCCGGCACCCACGACATCTGTGTCATGCCCCCCAGTTGTGCCGGCACACACCATGTCAGACACCTCCACTGCAGTTGTCAGTGGCTCTCCAGCACCCACCACCCCTTCCCTGACTCCCCTGGTGAGCCCTGATCCTGTCCCTGCGGTGCCTGGCCTGCCCCCCGGTTGCCCCTCCTAGTGGATTGTCCCTGGTATTGTGCAGGCATGCGTAGGGTGACATCTGCCAGTGTCACCCTGTTTGAACTTTGACAATGGACTGGCCATTGGCCTTTGCTCTAATTTCTTCTGGACGTCGTTATCAGACAACACATATGCTGAATAAAGCAACTTTCTTTTCTCTAGTGCTCATGCTTCAGATGTACATGTTGTTGGTGCAGCTAACCATGCCCTTGCTGCAGTGATGGTGATATCTGGTCTCATGATTATGAAGTGTTACTGTGCAGGAACCCATGTGGTCCAGGGGGAATGTGTCCTATCATGTGGTGTATCCATGTCATCAATAGCAGCATCTGAGGGTGTCATGTGTTCAGTATTTGGCAATGGGTTTCCTACTTACATTGGCAATTTCATATCTGTGGCTTCCACCCCTGCACATCTGTTGTGCCTGCCATCGTTGCATTTGTCTACTTCCCTGACCGTGTTGCCATCTCCAGTGGACATGCAGGTTTGGGCATCAATGGGGAGGGACTCATCCGTGTAGTCAGTGCAACATTGCTATACAAGTGTGTTGGATCTGTGCTGATGATTCCGTTGGCACATCCATGACCAGGCTGATGTGATGGGAGCCCTCATTTGGTGCTAATTGTTGATTGTGTGACCAAGTGCTCAGCTGACATGATGGGGCCCTACTGAGGCAACATATGGCACAGCTTTCCTCACACAGGAGTGGAGTCCCCTCATGGCAGTGTGTACACGTGTGACATTGCCTGCGCCCAAGGTGTGTGTTGTATGTGCATGTCTGTGTGTTCACTTTCATTCATCTGCGCATGCTGTGATCCCTAGTGTTGTACCTGTTTGTGATGCTTGCTGACTTGAGCTATGTTCCCCCAAAGTCTTCTCCCTGTGTTCTCTGTGATGTGGGTGCATGGCACATTACTGGTCATCAGGGTGTCACCCATAGGTGTGTTTGCTGTCAGGGCAGAGTTTGTGTGCTGACGCAGATGGGTCACAGTCAGGTTTCCCTTTGGCACTTGTTGTTTGCCCCTGTCATGTGATTTCCAGTTTGTGTTATCTTTCAGTGATTGTGACACGTTGTGTGTGTGACTGCTGGCACTCCTCAGGGTCCGGGCTGCAATGTTGGTTGTTGTCTATGTGTGTTCTTTGTGGGTGACCTTGGCTTCTTCATTGGTGTGTGACTGTGGCTGGGATCCCATTGGTCGGTGTGGTATTGCCGTCATGTCCATGTACAGCGTAGTGTGCAGTGTGTCAGACATTCAGGAGTCTTGTTGAGTGTCCATGTGTGATGTGTTTCTACACCTTGGTTCCCACCCACCACCCTGGAATAGTCATGGGTGCATGTGCAATGTCACCAGTGCATGTGTACTTCACTGCTGCACATTGTTGGAGGTCGAGGGGTGTGGTCTTGAGTGTGTGCAGATGAGAGTTGTTGCCCGGCTAGTCCCCTGCCTCCATGTTGGCCTTGGCTTACTGGCCATGCTGATTGATTTGTGCTTGTGTAGGTGTGATGGTAGTTAGTTGCTCAGGACACCTGACTGTGGTTCACAGTGTGAACGACATTTAGCTTTGTCATCACAGTGGTATTTTTATTCAGCCCAGGGTCACCACATTGTGGGGGCCCTGGGGGTGGTGCTGTGGTGTGTCTGTGACTTGCTGTGTCAGTTGTTGTTCCTACGTGCCTGTGTGACATGTGTGTTTTGTGCTCCCTCTCACCTGTCAATGCCTGCTTGCCCACATAGGGGATTTGGATCCATGAGTTACCTTAGTGTGGCAGTGTATGCACATCTGTATGATTGGTATTCAGCTCTCCTCATGTGTTGTGTTGTTGCCTGGGGACACTGGCACCCCCACCCCTCACCTGCTGTGTATGATGACAGTGTTGGTCTGCCTGTTTGTGTTTGTGCATCTGCACCACTGCATTGGCATATCTTGGGTGTGCCATTGGCTGTATGTTGTTTGGTGTGTTTCCCCTGCTGTCCCTGGGACTCCTAGGTCATCGGTCAGCACAGTGATCATGGTTTGTGTGTCCCATTGCTGCCATGGTATGGTATCTGTTCACCTCACATCTGCTGTCTCCACAGGGTATCTGCATTTGTGTGCCCATTGGTGCAAATATGTGGTTCTGCATTCTGATGGTCACTTCTGTCATTGTGTCATTGATGACTGTTGACGGTCTCAGCCCCCATGGGTGTTGTTTGTCTGCACATGGCCAAAGGAATGTTTCATTTGCACTGCAGTATTTGGCTCCCCCAATTTATGTTGCAATGGGACACATACACTACTTTGCCACAGATGAGTTTTTGGTTCTGTGACCAGGAATGATCCATGCAGTTTGGCAGTTGCAGCTCTTTCTTTGTCAACAATTACCTTTTGGTCACTGTGATGATGAGGGTGTAGACCCCATTGCCACAATGGTCAAAATGTGCTTCAGCTATGGACCCCACACTTACCTTTTGGTCACTGTGATGATGGGGGTTTAGACCCCATTGCCACAATGGTCAAAATGTGCTTCAGCTATGGACCCCACACTTGCCTTTTGGTCACTGTGATGATGGGGGTTTAGACCCCATTGCCACAATGGTCAAAATGTGCTTCAGCTATGGACCCCACACTTGCCTTTTGGTCACTGTGATGATGGGGGTTTAGGCCCCATTGCCACAATGGTCATGGGCTGCTTGCATTGTGGGTGCCACACACATATATGTGTGGCACATGTGCTAGGGGGTCACATTGTATGTTCAAAGTCATGTTCGGTGTTGTAGGCATTTGACACAGCCTGCTCACACGCTTGTCATGGTGGTGGGGGGATGTCTTAATCTTGCATTCCCTAGGTTGTGGTGTGCTTGTTGTGTCATGCATTGTCCATCCTATGAGTGGGGGTGGTAGTAGTGGTAGGCATCCAGCCCCCCTGGCTAAGGGTGGTAGTAGTGGTAGGCTTCCTGCCCCCCTGGCTAAGGGTGGTAGTAGTGGTGGGCATCCTGCCCCCCTGGCTAAGGGTGGTAGTAGTGGTAGGCATCCTGCCCCCCTGGCTAAGGGTGGTAGTAGTGGTAGGCATCCTGCCCCCCCTGGGTGAGGGTGGTAGTAGTGGTGGGCATCCTGCCCCCCTGGCTAAGGGTGGTAGTAGTGGTAGGCATCCAGCCCCCCTGGGTTGAGGGTGGTAGTAGTGGTAGGCATCCTGCCCCCTGGCTAAGGGTGGTAGTAGTGGTAGGCATCCTGCCCCCTGGCTGAGGGTGGTAGTAGTGGTGGGCATCCTGCCCCCTGGCTAAGGGTGGTAGTAGTGGTAGGCATCCTGCCACCCTGGCTAAGGGTGGTAGTAGTGGTAGGCATCCTGCCCCCTGGCTAAGGGTGGTAGTAGTGGTAGGCATCCTGCCCCCCTGGCTAAGGGTGGTAGTAGTGGTAGGCATCCTGCCCCCCTGGCTAAGGGTGGTAGTAGTGGTGGGCATCCTGCCCCCCTGGGTGAGGGTGGTAGTAGTGGTAGGCATCCTGCCCCCTGGCTAAGGGTGGTAGTAGTGGTAGGCATCCAGCCCCCCTGGGTGAGGGTGGTAGTAGTGGTGGGCATCCTGCCCCCTGGCTAAGGGTGGTAGTAGTGGTAGGCATCCAGCCCCCCTGGGTGAGGGTGGTAGTAGTGGTAGGCATCCTGCCCCCCTGGGTGAGGGTGGTAGTAGTGGTGGGCATCCTGCCCCCCTGGCTAAGGGTGGTAGTAGTGGTAGGCATCCAGCCCCCTGGCTAAGGGTGGTAGTAGTGGTGGGCATCCTGCCCCCCTGGCTAAGGGTGGTAGTAGTGGTAGGCATCCTGCCCCCTGGCTGAGGGTGGTAGTAGTGGTAGGCATCCTGCCACCCTGGCTAAGGGTGGTAGTAGTGGTAGGCATCCTGCCACCCCTGGGTGAGGGTGGTAGTAGTGGTAGGCATCCTGCCCCCCTGGGTGAGGGTGGTAGTAGTGGTGGGCATCCAGCCCCCCTGGGTTGGGGTGGTGGCGCGCATTCAGGCCCCTGTGTGCATATGTGGCATTGGTGATGGGCATCCCGCCCCTATGGTGCTGCTGTTGCAAGTATATTCAGATTCCCAGTGTATGTGTGTGATGTGTCGTGTACGTGTTGTATGTGTTTTGTGGTTGGTGTCTGACTTACCTTCTGCGCCGTACGCGTCCGTGCCTGTTCCGGTAGTAGATGTAGAATATTGGTATGATCGGGACGAAGGGATTCATGGTTGGTTCGTGTCGTTCGTCCTTCTCGTTGCTTCGCGTCGTCCTCGCCGCTTGGCTTCGTCCTCGCCGCTTCGCTTCGTCCTCGCCGCTCGCGTCGTCCTCGTCTGTGCTGTGTTCGCCTCGTAGCCGTGGATCGTGTTGTGGCGCGATTCGGAGCTTATGTGCGCCTCTCCCGGATGCTTTGACGTGCCGTGCGTAGCGACGGGTTCGGCGCGTACGGAAAGCGCATCGTACTTGTCCGGCCGGACGGGGCTGCATTTTCCCTTCCGTGCGACTCGATTCGGCGTTTCCGGATTCGCCTCGGTCGGAGAACAGGACCTGGTTTGGGTGAGTACGGCTCGGCCGGAATTTTTGCTGTTGTGCGCATCGTACTTGCTCGTTCGGTGTGCTGTACGGATCGGTCGGGAAACTGGCTTTCGCATGGCTTTTTTCCCGACCGAATGGTATTGGGTGCGCCTCCGCCCGAGATCGGAATCGACCCCTTAGCCTCCATAATTTAGAGTAAACCATCTTATGTCACTTGTTCGTGACTCCGCTGAATTCTTTACTCTATCGTATAGATACGGTGCCTTGTGCGCCATGTATACTTACATTAGAGTAGGCAACGACATCGTGTATTGTACTTTATTGGTTTATGCCGGTTTTTAAGTTGATTCTTGGTTGGTGACTCTATCCTCTACTTTGGTTTTCAGATACGTCTGCTGAATTGTTCCTAGCTGTTATATTTGGGGCAGGAATTCAATTATTACATTAATTTTGCTGTTTGGAAGGGATACGCTGGAAGTTTCCGCGTTTTGTGTAAGTGTTGTATTTCCCCACTACCGCTCTTCAAGAAAATATGCAAATAAAATAAATTATATTTATCTATAGTACATAATTGTGGCTTCTCATCACGACACCTTATTCTTTCAGGTGTTGATGTCGCTCTACACATTTTGGAGCCAGTGTGCCCGTTTTTCTTACATTGGAGCCCTCATTGTAGGACTCACTATGGTAAATTTAAGGACCGTTTTGGCCTTGTTAGTGGTTATCTTCTTTGTCTCTTCCTTTTTAGTACCAATGGTGTTTTACTTTGATTTTAGGTGCCCTCTCTTCGTCACAGTCCTGAGGAAGACCCCGTGTAAGGTGTTAATTGGCCTACGATATACCTTGGGGTCGAAACGTCGACACTCTTTCCTTTGTGCCAGCCCCCAGAAACAACAGAGAATATTCAATTGTGTTTCACAAATGTGGTCTAGCTACTTGAATCAGTGAATAATTCATGTATTACTGGCAAAATATTTAGGCCAGAATTTAATTGAATTGGGCATTTTATGCATTCACGACTTCCATACTTCCTTCACAATCTTTTACCTTCACGAGAATCACTTATCTTTTCACCCCCTTTTTCCCTGTCCTTTTGGGCACCTATTTGTGTATTGATTTGAATTTTGATATATGTATATAAAAATTCTATGTAGCAGTGTGATTAAATAACAATTGCTACGTATTTTCGTTTTGTATGTTATTTTAATGTGATTATAATGCTTTACATTATGTCCAGCTAGTTCTAGTTTACTGGGATCATTCCATATTGTACCGTTAACTACCCAGGTCCCAGTACCAATGGGTCTACCCCTATATGTATAATTCTCTGAGCAGGTGCATACCTGCGAGGTATTTTCTTTGGTGATTAATTGCACTTACAAGATGGTAGAAAGCGACACTTTATCCTATACGGAGGATTACATTAACCAACTTTTACTGGATCCGGCAAACCAATTTCTATCTTCTACTACCCCCGCTATTGACTTCACTCTCAATGACAAAATCGCCAAACTAGAGCGTCTCGAGAAAAAACTCATAAGGACTCGCCTATCTTTTATCCAAGTATCTCCAAGCAAGTGTGATCCCGGTGGGATTACAAATTAAGATTGAACCAGCCATATTTGTGGACGTTCCCAAGTTTAAGGAAGGTTTTAGCTTCATTGCGAACAACTGCTCCCGGCACTGGATGGTGCTGGGAGTAGAAACTGCTGCTGAACAGGTCCAGGCACTTACTCGTGAGATCGCTGCTCTGAAATCAGAGATTGCTGGTGATTCCACACTTAATAATGCGAAGGAGGCACTTGAACAACTGGGTAAAACATTGAAGGATTTTGAGATCACGACGCAAAACAAGAAATTGGATAAATTATCCAAAGATATCCGGTATTACGAGAAGAAGAATACTTACCCTTATCTCCAGGACGACTACTATAAGCAAGATTCACAGGGTTGTTTTACCGGACGTGGAAGAGGAAGCTATCGAGGACGAAGAAATTATACCACATTTTCTGAATCTTCTTATAGCACAGACAGCGAGAACGAACAGGCTGGTCCGAGTTCGGATTACGGTTACCAAGAAAGCTGGCACCAACCTCAAGGACCCCGGCATTTTTAGGCGTGGGCCAATGGAGACCTCCGAGGGGCCGTGGAGGCTTCTGGCCCAGAGGACCACCAAGGGGCCATATACAAACTGGCCCAACCTGGGAGAGGGGCGGAGACAGAGTACAGAAACAGGTACGCTTCCCACCAGAGAGCCATGGGGAGATTGCAACACGACGGAAAGTCTACAGGTGGTGATCACCCAACAAAAACCTGTCGTGAACATTTCATCTTATGTATTGAAAGATGATGAAGAGAAGATCCTCAATAAAGGACTATCTTTTGTGCCAACAGCGTATCCCAATCGTTTTTCATTGAAGACTGAGCTTCTCAGATTTTTTCGGAAAATCCGCCTGCGATACTTTTTAAGCATTCAACAGCACCACTTAGAACATCACAAACAGGATTACGAGTCGCTTCGACCTTTGTGCCCTCATCCAATTCTATGACTAGTCAGATCTTGGCATATGAGAATATTGTGCTTAAAGAGGTCTCTAGAATACTTGAGACACAGAAACATACCATTATCAATGTCACTAAAATGGAGAAAGAAGCATTGATGTCACTAAGGAATAACAAAGACATTGTCATCAAGCCCGCAGACAAAGGCGGTGCGATCGTTGTGCAAGACCTGAATAAATACAAATTGGAAATCATGAATCAATTGCAGGATGGTGTCAGCTATTGCAAATTACGAGCGGACCCTTCTAAGGATTTGGCATTAGAAATGCTGTCAATAACTAAGGAGGGCCATGAACAAGGCTTCCTTACCGAGCATGAATTTCAATATCTCAATCAGAAGGATCCACGACTCCCTACTATATATACACTGCCCAAGATCCACAAAGACATGTCCAACCCGCCTGGAAGGCCTATTGTGTCTGGATGCGGTTCTATCTTGGAGCCTTTGTGTAAATACATTGATTATTTCCTCAAGCCTATCGCGGAAGGAACAAAAACATATCTGCGTGATACTCTCCAAACTATTGGTATTATTGATGAACGTCCTTTTGACCCTGGAGAACAACTATTGGTGACATGTGATATAGTCTCTCTTTATACTAGTATTCCACAGCTACTGGCATTGGAAGTCACTCGCAGGGCACTTGATAGAAGACCAGCACCGATGGCGGTGCCAACAGAATTCATCATTGGACTGTTATCGATTGCCATGATGAAGAATTTCTTCCTCTTCCAAGGAAGCTTCTATTTACAGACCAAGGGAGTGGCCATGGGGGCGGCCTTTGCGCCGGACCTGGCCATTATCTTCATGGACGATTTTGAATGCACCTTCATCGATAATCTGAATAATCCTTACTATAATAAAGTGACTGAGTGGAGAAGATATATAGATGATGTGCTCATGATATGGACTGGAACTGCTGAGGACCTAATCTTATTTCATGAGTGGCTTAACAAGCAGAATAATGACATTCAATTTACGATGCAGTCCAACAGAAACAGAATTGACTTTCTAGATATCACAATCTTCCATGAAGATAGTCAACTTCATACTACCCTATACCGTAAACCAGCTGAGCGAAATTCACTCTTGCGATACAGCAGGCATCACCCGCGGGGCCTGAGGGACAATTTACCGGTAGGCCAGTTCTTACGTATTCGTAGGAATTGCTCCAGGAGAATAGACTACATGATGGAATCTGATGTCCTAAGCCAACGCCTTCTTGAGAGAGGATACCCACGACGGCTTGTTAAAAGAGCGCAGAAGAGAGCTTGGTATAGCCCCCGAGAAGCCTTATTAGCTGTTAAGGACAAGAGTGATCGAACCTTGGAGAGGATGATCTGTGTGACCACATTTAATACTCAAAGTAATGCTGTTAAGAAGATCATCAATAAACACTGGTCACTAATTTCGGATGATATTGCACAACCCAATCCACCTATGCATTCATTTAAGAGAGCGAAGAGTGTCAAGGATCATGTGGTTCGTTCCTTTCTCGACAACCCAGTAGCACCATCCTTACAAACACTCTGGAATCTACCTGTGACGATGGGGAACTATAAATGTGGCCATTGCAAGGCCTGCAGGATGACTATTCAAACAAAGAAATTCACCTACAAACACCATCAAATAGAGCTACAGACATTCACCAATTGCAACACGTACAACGTTATTTATGGAATTATCTGCCCATGTGGTTCCATCTATGTGGGTCAGACACAACAGAAGATTAAAACACGAATACTACAGCACTGCAGTAGAATAAGATGTGATGTACAAGGGGTGCCATTAGTGGAACACTTTAAGAGTGCTGCTCATACCGCTGATGATTTCCAATGGATAGTCCTTGAGAAGGCCACTCTGGGACCCAGAGGGGGTAACATTGTATCAATCCTTAATGTAAGGGAATGTAAGTGGATGACCCGTTTTGACTCTGTATTGAATGGCCTAAATGAACTTGACTCAAGTAATGCGCAGCTAGCATGTTTAACATCTGACTAAGACTGCTTTATCTCCACTATTACATTTATACTGTACTTCTAAGGAGCACTTATGTGTCAATTGAATGAGTTCTAATGAAGGTTACTGTGGTTTGTTGTCATTTCCATTTACTAGGCAAGCGGCGACCGCGTGCCCATTCACAGAACCACCTATATTGTTTTACTGTGACCTCTTGCACTTATAATTGTGTGCACTAATGTTCCTAGGTGAACCATTGTGGCATTTGCCTAAAAGATACACACTGCCTTGATAAACATCGTGATCAGTGTTTTATGTATTAACTTTGTCTGAATATTGTTTGTGTGTTCTTGAGTCAAGAATGAGAAAATTGATTATAAGCAGACCACTGATGACTGATGCTCCTTCGTGTTTTCCGACGTGATCGCTTCATTGGTTAATTCCTCTATAACATTCTTTTCCTTATATTTAGACAATTAGATTAGATCTTTTAAAAGCACCTTGGTGATACCAATGAAGTCTTTTATATCTGTGGTCACCTCCTCATAACCTTTTTGATTTTGATTTTTTACTCGCAAATAGCTCTTTCTTTCAAGTAGTTGGCTTTTTCGAGTCTATTGTCTCTGTTTACCATACTACCGTGACGTTACGCGGGCAGCATCTAGCGTCTGCTACCGGCACGTCATCCCATGACGAGTGATGACGATGAGGTCTATTTAATGGATGTTCAACCTACGGTTCGTTTCCTCCTTTATATATTGCAAATATGGCCGGCGCGTAGTGGTAAGTTCACGCTCCCTACCCTCAATAACTATCTCCCGGGGCCCCTCTTTGTTTAATGTTAATGATTATGGGATAGTTTCTCTGAATTTTTAACTTTGCATGATTTTTTAACTCTGCATAAATTCATGGCCCGTTTTTATTCGAGATTCAGTCCCGCTCTCCCATTAAGATGTTTCTTCACCGAAGAACGGTGAGTGTTTCAAGACTTAGCCTCCATAATTTAGAGTAAACCATCTTATGTCACTTGTTCGTGACTCCGCTGAATTCTTTACTCTATCGTATAGATACGGTGCCTTGTGCGCCATGTATACTTACATTAGAGTAGGCAACGACATCGTGTATTGTACTTTATTGGTTTATGCCGGTTTTTAAGTTGATTCTTGGTTGGTGACTCTATCCTCTACTTTGGTTTTCAGATACGTCTGCTGAATTGTTCCTAGCTGTTATATTTGGGGCAGGAATTCAATTATTACATTAATTTTGCTGTTTGGAAGGGATACGCTGGAAGTTTCCGCGTTTTGTGTAAGTGTTGTATTTCCCCACTATCGCCCTTCAAGAAAATATGCAAATAAAATAAATTATATTTATCTATAGTACATAATTGTGGCTTCTCATCACGACACCTTATTCTTTCAGGTGTTGATGTCGCTCTACACATTTTGGAGCCAGTGTGCCCGTTTTTCTTACATTGGAGCCCTCATTGTAGGACTCACTATGGTAAATTTAAGGACCGTTTTGGCCTTGTTAGTGGTTATCTTCTTTGTCTCTTCCCTTTTTAGTACCAATGGTGTTTTACTTTGATTTTAGGTGCCCTCCCTTCGTCACAGTCCTGAGGAAGACCCCCGTGTAAGGTGTTAATTGGCCTACGATATACCTTGGGGTCGAAACGTCGACACTCTTTCCTTTGTGCCAGCCCCCAGAAACAACAGAGAATATTCAATTGTGTTTCACAAATGTGGTCTAGCTACTTGAATCAGTGAATAATTCATGTATTACTGGCAAAATATTTAGGCCAGAATTTAATTGAATTGGGCATTTTATGCATTCACGACTTCCATACTTCCTTCACAATCTTTTACCTTCACGAGAATCACTTATCTTTTCACCCCTTTTTCCCTGTCCTTTTGGGCACCTATTTGTGTATTGATTTGAATTTTGATATATGTATATAAAAATTCTATGTAGCAGTGTGATTAAATAACAATTGCTACGTATTTTCGTTTTGTATGTTATTTTAATGTGATTATAATGCTTTACATTATGTCCAGCTAGTTCTAGTTTACTGGGATCATTCCATATTGTACCGTTAACTACCCAGGTCCCAGTGCCAATGG